>CM062818.1:1400121610-1400721610 GCA_031772625.1 Pinus tabuliformis | reverse complement strand
GTGAAATGAGAGTAGTGGATAGTTGTTTAGAAAGCTTAGGGATCTTGGCAGTACTAAGGGATGATTGTGGTGAATTTATAAGGTACTCATCAATTGATTTGTTGGCTTTTTGGACTTCGAGGTCTGAAATAAACTCTGGATCTATGATAGTGTCACAAATTTCACTTTCAGACTTTGATCTAAATAATGATAAATCAAATTGCTCATCAAAGGGAAGATCTTCTAAAAACAACCATTCATCAGGGCATGAACTAGCTATAACTAAGGGTGTGTGACTGGCTGAACTTTCTTCTGTTTGGGATTTTCTTGAAATTGGGTTGGGATTATCAAATACTGGGGGAGGGTTTGGATCTGGGTTAGCCCTAGTATAATGAGGTTTCCTCAAAGCCCAAATTTCAAGATTTTTCTAATTACTTTCTTTTTGTGATATTTTGTAAATAACTTCTAATAAACCCTTTAAGAGACTTGAAATAAAGATTTAAAATTTTCTTAAAGGTTTATTAAGGCTGAGGATTTGATTCCCCAGTATGGTCGCCACTATGTTATCACTTAGAATTTTCCTTAGAATTTATCAGAAGAAGGAAGAAACCGAGATAACCACAAACCAATATTTTAAGTATAGGCTCTAGCCAACCTATGACTCAGAGAGGGCTCTCTATATATAATTTAGCTTTGTTTCTTGTGCGATTTTAAGCTAGTTCTTAGTGTTCCTTGGGATTTTGGTTTTGATTTGAAGCCTGGGTGGTGGAATTCTTAGAGCAGATGGATAGAGCTAGGTCTTCAAGCCATTGGGCTATGGATTCAATAAATGGATAGCAAGACTGGACCAATTCATTAAAGGGAATGTTCACAGGGCAGGCTAGCAGAGCAAAATGCAAATCTTTAGGCCTAATGGGTGAAGTAATTCTAACCAAGGTGAAAGGGCACTTAAGAATCCTTAGACCAGGATTAGAATGAAGAACAGAAGATAATCATGAACAAAGGGCAATTAAAAATCCTTTGTTATAGATCACAACAAGTCACCTAAACTAAGGAGCAATCAAGAATTCCTTAACTTAGATTTGTGAAGAAAACATATAATAATGCATAACAGTCAAGACAGAGTGCATTTAAGAAATTTCTGAAATATCATTCCATGTTATAACATTTAGATTTTAGAGATACATAAAAGATTATGGAAAAAACTTGAAGAAAAACAACATTGAACATGAGAGAATACTTATTTGTATTTCGCTTTACACAAGAATCCTGTAAAATATCTTATCTTTATTCCTTGATCCAGCAAGCCAATCCAATCATTGATACAATAGAATTTTTGATTCGAGAGAAATAGATTATAGAAATTTTTTGGAATCCACACCAACATACTTCGAATTGTGAAGTATTTATACAAAAACTTATTACAAAGTATCTCAAAACAACTTGAGATTTATTCTAGGAAATACAAATATCTTCTAGCAAGAAGATAAAGACAGCTAATGAACTGTTTCTTGTTGTCCCTTTTATTATGCTTGTGCTGGCCTTTATGGTTTTGGTGTAGCCCTTTATGTTGGCTTACAGTTTTGGAGTTTCACGTTGGAATCTTCTTTGCTTTCATATTTCAACTGATACTCTTTAACCCTGATACCCTTTGGCCATGTTGTGCTATTTTTCCCTGTTTCACCCTGCTGCTTTCATTTTTACTGTGCAGTAACTTTCAGTTGTTTATTTATCACAGTAAATCTATCATTGTCTCCCACCATTCTGCATCTGGTAATTTCACATTTGCCATTCTTCTGTAGATTTCATCAGCCTCAGTATACTTTGCAAAATTGGGCTTGGTGAGGAACAAATGTTTTACCTCATGCTCAAGGGAAAACAAGTTCCCAAATGTGTCATATAATACTTTTCCTATTGGCAGGGCTTTAATGGATGAAGAACTGGTTTGTTCATTAGCCAATTTTCTAATTCTATCCCCACAGTCCAATTGTGTCATTAGTTTATCATGGATGGCCATAGGACTAGGCAGACCTTTCTCCCTCAAAATCTGGAATTTAGCCATGAACCTATCAATGGTTACCTGCATATTGTGGCACTTTTCTTCCAAATTAAGCATAAGGTTCCTTTTGGAAAGGACCTTCCTTATTTATAAAATGGCAGCAATCCTATCTTCTATATTTAGCTCTTGGAGCCCATATCTATTCTTGTTGTTGAAGAAGTGGATGAGTCTATTTGCATCCTTTGGCTTATTTCCCAACTCCTCCTTTACTTTCTGGATAGCTTCAGTAGCTACCTTTACTATCTCTATTTTCTCAAAAATAACTGGGATTAATGACCAAATATCATTGATAGAGTCAATGATATTGGCCCACAGCATTTCCTTGGTTTTTCCAAGTGGCTTTTCCAGTGTTAAATCCTTCTCTAGGATTTTGATTCTCTCACCCATTCTCTGTGCCTTTTGTGTTTCTTATTTTTGCTTGAGTTAGGCTAGTTTGAAATCAATTTCCAACTTTGCCACCTTTTCCTTTAGCTTTTTCATCTCTGTAGCCTAGATGGTCATTTCTTTCATGGCTTTCAGTTCTCTCCTGATGTACCTACTGCTGATGTAGATTCGGTTGTTGCTAGCAAGGTTGTTGCAAGTGGAGCTGTAGGTGCCAAAGATGCTGCTAGTGTAGATGGCACTGTTGTAGAGACTGTGGGGATAACATTTGTTGAAGAGGTGGCCACATCTGCCTGTTTTAATTGGATCAAAGCATCCAATTCCTTCTCAGTCTCCTTCAGTTGGTCATTCAATTTCAAGACTAAGTCCATGAGTTCTTCATGCCCCTGCTAGGCTTCTAGGACTTCCAGTGTTTGTGGATGATGCAACTGGGGTATCTTTAGCTGCTTCTTGAGTGCAGTAATATCATCATTTTTCTTCTTAATTAGCTGCTATGTGGCTTTTATATCCTTGGGATCGTGTCCCAGTTCAATTACTAAGTCCTCTAAGGATTTGATCCTTGTATCCTTGGCGTGTGAGGAGGCATTTTCCCACTGGAATGGTGCATATATGTTGTTTAAGGAATTCTATAGCTGATGAGCGGCTATGGCCTTTCTAGTCAAGGTGGAGTATATCATCTCCCCTCTTTGCTTGTGTAGCTCAATCTGGTCTATGGGATGGATATCCCTTGCCAGCACTTCAAAATCTACTTTCTTCAAATCTTAGGTTGTTTTTGGCTGTTGAGTTGTAGGCTTGATAAAAATCATCTGCATTTTCCCCCTTTGATATCAAATGTTGACATTAGCCTAGTTTGATTGGTAGGGGTCATCTCCAGGTATTGGGCATAAGTTTGGACCTTAAGCTTCTCATTCCTTGCTTTTATTTCCCTGTACCATTCCTTGATTTCTTGGTCCTTGTCAATAGGAATTCTGAAGGAAGATACTTCAAGATTGAGCTACCTTTCCAACACCTGAGTTTGTGATGTGGAGGGTGTGCCTTCCGATGGGGTGATGGGCCTGCTCCTGTTTCCTTCTTTGATAGTGACTTCTGTTGTTTCCTCTGTGTATTCTTGTTCAGAGACAGGATTCATTCTCTGTCTTTTTGCTTGGCTTGTATCTGCATAATTCTATGAAGTGGCCCTTGTTGATGTGGTGGCCTCCTCCCTACTTATTTTTAGGCTCTTCTCCTCATTTAGAGGAGTCTGCACAACTGAGGGGGTACTCATGGTTGTCTCTGACCTGCTTGATTGCTTTGGCCTGTATGACTGCTCTGGCCTTCTTGATTGTTCTGGCACCTGCAGGAAAGAACTCTCATCAAGTTGTTTTTCCAAATCGATTAGAGAATTCTCTATGTCTATTCTGGTGCTATCTTGATCAACTAGGGTTCCTTCCATCCATTCTGATTGGTTGGCATAGGCTTCAATCTCAGGTATGGGATGATGAATAAAAGGTCCTAGCTTGATGTTTTGCCTCTTCTTGGTGATGAATTCCAAAGGGTCATATCTCCAAACAAAACTTCTCTGGAACTTCATATTCTGTAGTATCAAATCTGCCTCTTTCCTGTAGAAATTTTGAATAATTTAACACATATTCAACAGAGATTATCTTGATCATGTACTATTGCGGAATACATACACAATACATAAGCTCCTCTACGTTGATCATCAATATAGCAGCATCAATCACAATAAAACATCAAGAGCATTCACACATTAACACAGTATGTAACCCGGGGAAAGCATCTCGCTAAAAACCCCACACTATTTGTATATTAATGATTGAGACCATGTAACATTACAAATTACAATTCTTATCACAAGCAATCCAGTACGAGCTCCACCTGTTACACACAATACAGCTCAGATTTGATCTCCAAATCTATTCCACTGCTTGCCTGCCTCTCCAGCTCAATACCTGCTCAAGAATTGATGAGAATGGTTTACCAAACTCGTATTTGACTGGCAAATAATCACTCACACTGTGTTGGACGTGAGCACAGGCTACAATTCTTGGTATTGGCCAATTCATTGGCATACTCAATCCCTCTGATTGTGCAAATCATCATGCACAACTATAGTCACAACTGATAGCAATCTGATCCTCTAACACCTGTCCCTGCTGAACTGAACATGCACTAACATGCAACTGAGTTAACTGATGTATTCTATAGTTGCATTATGATTTAATAACTTGTGAATTAATTAATAACTAATTCACCCAACTCATCTCTAGTCTATTTGTCAGTTAGACTAAATACAACCAGTTTAACAAAGCTAAATTGAACACAACTCCATCAACTGCACCTCCAGTCCACTAAACTCAACTCACTTGAGTTCTAACTGAAGTCCTGCATGCAAATATTAGTCATCCCATAGGTAACAACGTATTTCCTTCTGGGATCTGCATGTACCACATCCATAGCTCATCCTGAAGTGCTCCAAGAGAATAAGATCAAGTTTATAGTCCAAATATTATTATGAGACAATAATATTTGACTGTTCTATTTTTGACAGCGAGTCTAAAAACAGACTTTGATCACTCACACTGTGATCACTCACACTATGATCACTCACACCGTGATCACCCACACTGTGATCATCCACACTGTGATCAAAAATAGAACTTGCGCCATAGTTTGCCTACGGGCCCACTTAGTGAAGGCGACTCCTTTCCACTAAGCTCCATCATCTTGTTGCATTCTCAACAAGCATTTCTTTTTGCACACTTTTCAACACTCCCTCTCAACAAGAAAGGATTCCTCTCAAACCTGATCCTGTAACTCTGGAATGTTCTCCATGCAACACATCTGGCCGGTCCACTTGCTCTGTCATCAAAGTCTCTAACTACTATTGCCTCTGTCGACTGAAAACTCTGCATCTCTGGGCTCTTCAGTATCTGACTGCTCTAGCCTCTGTCACTTTGATCTCTGACTGCATTTGTGCTGCTGCTGGTTCTATCTCCCAACATTGCATCCGTACTGCACCTCCCAACTGACCTCCCTGTTGGGCTAGAAACACCCTCTGATGCTGAAGCTCTACCTGCTGCTGACAAGTGCTCCCTCTCTAACATCCGCGCTACTGCAACATCTCCATGCATCTCGCACCATTGCACACCTCTCTGTGCCACCTAGCACTGTGCAAAACACTTGTGCCTCTCTCATTGTTGTAGCCTGCTAGTTATGCGCTGTCCTGGGATTCCCTGCACTGTCGCTCTCTCTGCCGCTCCATCCGCATATGTCTCTACCCAATCAATTAGATCCTGCTACTACACATTGGGGCTCCCGTAGCAAGGTCTCATCCAAGAGGTTGGGTACCTCAAGGATCCTACCCCTCCTCCTTTGGACAATCAATCCACATCACCCCACCTCCTACCTGGAGGTATGGCTGCATTAGATCCCTCAGCCCACCTGGCTCGAAGTTTCCCCCTACTGGAGGTCTCTGCACGAGTAGATGTCTCTACTCGATCTCCTCTTAGCTTCTCCTGTTGTGGCTGCTCCACAACCTCCTGAAGCTGCTGCACCAATCGTGGTTCCTCCACAATCGTTTGAGACTTCTTCTGGCTCTGCATGTTGAGAGGTAATATACGCTCCCTCTCAACCACCAAGTCTCCATCAGTTGCCTCGCTGCTCAAGGTTTCACATGCATCTTGAACCTCAAGAGCATACAGGTTCCTGACCCATGAACCAATTTCATGACAACGAAAGCATCGCACCTTCGACTTGTCAACTTTCTTCCCATCATTGGAAGAACAAGATTCGAAAAGAGAAACCTTCTCCTTCCCCTTCTTTGACTTACTCGCTAAGGCACAGTTCTCCTCATCATGAATAGATGAAGAACTGTCTCTGGTGATCCATCTAATCTCCTCCTACATCAAATCCGACCAAAGTCTCTCCCATCCTGGCAGTTTCTCCCTTCCATTCACTGAGTCCTGGTAGCTATGCCAACTCTTAGGAAGGTCAAGGAGTGCTAGACTCACCATTCTCAACAAGAATTTCTTGTTGCACACTTTTCAACACTCCCTCTCAACAAGAAAGGCTTCCTCTCAAACCCGATCCTGTAACTCTGGAATGTTCTCCATGCAACACATCTGGCCGGTCCACTTGCTCTGTCATCAAAGTCTCTAACTGCTATTGCCTCTGTCGACTGAAAACTCTGCATCTATGGGCTCTTAAGTATCTGACTACTCTAGCCTCTGTCACTTTGATCTCTGACTGCATCTGTGCTGCTGCTGGTTCTATCTCCCAACATTGCATCCGTACTGCACCTCCCAATTGACCTCCCTGTTGGGCTAGAAACACCCTCTAATGCTGAAGCTCTACCTGCTGCTGACAAGTGCTCCCTCTCTGACATCCACGCTACTGCAACATCTCCATGCATCTCGCACCATTGCACACCTCTCTGTGCCACCTAGCACTGTGCAAAACACTTGTGCCTCTCGCATTGTTGTAGCCTGCTAGCTATGCGTTGTCATGGGATTCCCTGCACTGTCGCTCTCTCTGCCGCTCCATCCGCATCTGTCTCTACCCAATCAATCAGTTCCTGCTACTACACATTGTGGCTCCCGTAGCAAGGTCTCATCCAAGAGGTTGGGTACCTCAAGGATCCTACCCCTCCTCCTTGGGACAATCAATCCACATCACCCCACCTCCTACCTGGAGGTATGGCTGCATGCGATCCCTTAGCCCACCTAGCTCGAAGTTTCCCCCTACTGGAGGTCTCTGCACGAGTAGATGTCTCTACTCGATCTCCTCTTAGCTTCTCCTGTTATGGCTGCTCCACAACCTCCTGAAGTTGCTGCACCAATCGTGGTTCCTCCACAATCGTTTGAGACTTCTTCTGGCTCTGCATGTTGAGAGGTAATATACGCTCCCTCTCAACCACCAAGTCTCCATCAGTTGCCTCGCTGCTCAAGGCTTCACATGCATCTTGAACCTCAAGAGCATACAGGTTCCTGACCCATGAACCAATCTCATGACAACGAAAGCATCGCACCTTCGACTTGTCAACTTTCTTCCCATCATTGGAAGAACAAGATTCGAAAAGAGAAACCTTCTCCTTCCCCTTCTTTGACTTACTCGCTAAGGCACAGTTCTCCTCATCATGAATAGATGAAGAACTGTCTCTGGTGCTTCATCTAATCTCCTCCTACATCAAATCCGACCAAAGTCTCTCCCATCCTGGCAGTTTCTCCCTTCCATTCACTGAGTCCTGGTAGCTATACCAACTCTTAGGAAGGTCAAGGAGTGCTAGACTGACCATCCTCATCCGACAGTCACCCCCACACTTCCCAGCTCATCCCAGCATTGGGTGAACTTCGTGAGATACTGGGGCATACTGTCTCCATTCTCACACTGAATATTTCTGAGTTTATCTCTTGCTTTGGAATTAAATTTGAATTCCACCAGCTCAAAAACTCAACCGCCTCGGATCTAAGATTCGTGAGAACACAATATTTCTTGTACAGAGATCGACTGTATGGGCATTCACTGGATATTTCACCTTCCAAAAGAAGGATGAATCCAGAGGCTACCTAGCCCGATTACAGACTCTGCCTAAAGAAATAGAATGTAAACACTTCCTGAATAGTAGATCGGATGATCAATCCTCGCTTGATATCCTGTAAAAATCTCTTCTACAAATCAAGCAGCTCTGATACCATGTAGAAATTTTGAATAATTTAACACATATTCAATAGAGATTATCCTAATCATGTACTATTGTGGAATACATACACAATACATAAGCTCCTCTACGTTGATCATCAATATAGCAGCATCAATCACAATAAAACATCAAGAGCATTCACACATTAACACAGTATGTAACCCGGGGAAAGCATCTCGCTAAAAACCCCACACTATCTGTATATTAATGATTGAGACCATGTAACATTACAAAGTACAATTCTTATCACAAGCAATCCAGTACCAGCTCCACCTGTTACACACAATACAGCTCAGATTTGATCTCCAAATCTATTCCACTACTTGCCTGCCTCTCCAGCTCAATACCTGCTCAAGAATTGACGAGAATGGTTTACCAAACGCGTATTTGACCTGCAAATAATCACTCACACTGTGTTGGACGTGAGCACAGGCTACAATTCTTGGTATTGGCCAATTCATTGGCATACTCAATCCCTCTGATTGTGCAAATCATCATGCACAGCTATAGTCACAATTGATAGCAATCTGATCCTCTAACACATGTCCCTGCTGAACTGAACATGCACTAACATGCAACTGAGTTAACTTATGTATTCTATAGTTGCATTATGAGTTAATAACTTGTGAATTAATTAATAACTAATTCACCCAACTCATCTCTAGTCTATTTTCCAGTTAGACTAAATACAACCAGTTTAACAAAGCTAAACTGAACACAACTCCATCAACTGCACCTCCAGTCCACTAAACTCAACTCACTTGAGTTCTAACTGAAGTCCTGCATGCAAATATTAGTCATCCCATAGGTAACCACGTATTTCCCTCTGGGATCTGCATGTACCACATCCGTAGCTCATCCTGAAGTGCTCCAAGAGAATAAGATCAAGTTTATAGTCCAAATACTATTATGAGACAATAATATTTGACTTTTCTATTTTTGACAGCCAGTCTAAAAATAGACTTTGTTCACTCACACTGTGATCACTCACACTGTGATCACCCACACTGTGATCATCCACACTGTGATCAAAAATAGAACTTGCGCCATAATTTGCCTGCGAGCCCACTTAGTGAAGGCGACTCCTTTCCACTAAGCTCCATCATCTTGTTGCATTCTCAACAAGCATTTCTTGTTGCACACTTTTCAACATTTCCCAGCCTCCCTAAAGTTACATATGAAGGGGCCTAGTTGGTCTTTTATTTTGAAATTGGCCTTCTTCTTGGCATTGACAAAGTTTACCTCATCTGCATTGATAATTTGCCTATAGCATTCTAATGCAAACAACCTCATAGGTAGGTATCTTGGAAATTTATATGGTGCAAGCATGCAACCATATATCTTGATTTCTGTGTGGTTCTGGTAAATGTACCTGTCACCCACTTTGGTCTGCTTTGACAGTTGAAGGACTCTCTTTATTTCTGGACTGATTCTTGGAGGAGGGTTTCTAGTCAACATTGGCATAACTGGATGTATAAATAAGTCAATGAAGTCTGAATAAGAGTATGGAGACTGATACTCGTTGATTAATGGGGTCCAAAAAATGATTGACCTGGGTTGACCCTTGGTGTCCAGTTTTTGGAGGGTGAATGGGAATTTCTCTGATTGATAATATAATAACATATGGTATAAAACAGAGGAGTATTTGAAGACCCTTTCATTCCCCATTCTTTTGAACTGCTCATGCATCATGTCAGCTATGAATGTGGCAAAGTCATAAATGATCGCAGGAAGTTGTCCTGGGGTATAGATGGACATGAAAGCCAGGATAATTTAATCAATATACTCACTTGTGGAGTAACCCAAAACACAAGATATCATGAGTACAATATTTCGGCCCCAAGGGGAAAATATAGTTGCTACATATGGAGGGGGGTCTTTAGGGATGTGCTTCTCTTCTCTGATGAAGGTTTGGAGCAATTGGGCCAATTTTGCAGAGCTGAGTTTGGGATATAAGTCCAACAGATCTCCAATTGAGAGGGGAGTTAGGTTTGGCCCTGGTTGGAGCTGCAACATTTCATTTATAGACTCAGCAATGATGGTGAAAAGGACCTTCTGGTTATGAGACATGATGGTTTTGTGACTTGGAACATAACAAGCATAGCACATATGCACAATTTCAGGAAAAATGTGGACTTGGGGGAACTGGTACTTGGGCAAATTTGACTCCAAAAGGCCAATTTCATCAGCTTGGTTCAGGAACTTGTCCCTACTTTGGCAATGCATTTTGAGTAGGAGCTTTATGATAGTTGTATATTTTATCTGGAAATCTTTATCAGCTAGGGGAAGGTGGTCCAGGTCTAAATGGGGTGTAGAGATGGGTCTCACATCCATAGCAATTGGGACATCCATACTCAGTTCTTGTGGATTTAAGTATGGGGGGTAATTTCAAGTTTTTTAGAGCAACGGTGTTTTGCAAGGAGTAGGCTTGAGCTCTTGAGTATTTTTAATTAATTTTTAACTTAACTAAAACACTCAGCAACTGGTTACTTTGAAATTGACAAGGTATTTGGTGAATTCTAGTTTAAATACCTGGTACTAGGCTGAATTGGCTCTTAGCAGGGTGGCTGGCAACTGCAAGTGGTCAAATGGGCTTTGTATAGGTTGCAAGGCCGACTAGGTTGTCTGCAGCGTCTTTTGAGTGAAATTGTACGTGGGTTGCCAGCTTCGACATTTGCAAGTGTCGTGCATGCGTACAAAGGCTTGTAGATGAAAATTCAGCGAAAAAAAACAATTTTGGGGCTTTTGGCTGTTATACGCAAAAAGTTATTTTTTGGCAAGTACGGGATGAATAGTGGTTAATTTGTCACATAGCGGGAGGGCAGTAAGTGGTTCATTTCGCACTGCTTTTGGGTGCTCAGTGGTATTTGGGAGGGGCCACCCGATTCCACTCATCGAATGACACGTAGCATTGGGGGCTAGGGGGAAAACCACTTTATCGGGTGGGTAAAGGACGGATTTCGGGTTGGCCCGATATGGATGAGGGCCATCGGATGAGGAGGGGGATGATCGCATGGTGATCGGGTGGAGAATCTGTGCAAAGGCTAGTGGGGGGCCCGGTGGGAACTTAATTACGGTGGTATCAGGGTTTAATAATGGCTTAAAGTGAGATTAGGCTATCAGGGTAATTAACAGAGGATTAAAGGGGGCTTTATTAACTTGATCGTAGATCAACCAGTTAAAGGTTTTGGTTGGGTTTTAGGTGAAAATCATAGTTTATAATTAAACTAGGGTGTAGGGTTAATTTATACATAGGAGTTAAATATATACGGGAAATTGGGTTTATCAGGATTTAATATAATAAAGTTAGTAATTAATATGAAAAATGGGCGGAAAAGGGAAAAACACTAAGCAAAATGTTTTTTTGTGAATTACATGTTTTTCACATATTTACATTAATACTTAGGGTAAAGCATTTTTGTGGGTTTTTGGTATGAAAAGTGTTTTATATGGGGGAAAATTCTTTTTCCTAGGCAAAAAGTGTTTTAACCTTAGGAAAAGGAGTATTATTAGGAAAATGAATGAACTAAAGGGGGGATGAACTTTTATGAGGGGAATCTAGTACTTGATATCCATAAGTCATTGAGCCGAGGGTCCGGTCCCTCCAAAAGTCAAAGAAATGCTCTGAGCCTCTTTGACTTAAAGGTTTTAAGTACTTTGAACTTTATTATGGGAAATTAGTTCAATAAGGAGGTGAAATGAATGGGGGAAATTAATTAATTGACTTCGAAATCCATTTGCATGCTTGATTGTCCATTCATATTTGGAACATATGATGAAAGATGATAAATATGTTTTTTGTCTAATCAATCATCATACTTCTGTAACCTTTCTTCTACATACCCATCTACTTATCCTACCATTTTTTCTTCACTTTATTAGGGTGCATTTAAGCTAGCAGACCCTCATCAATATTTTCTTTTCTTTGCATAGCAAACTATCTAAATCAAACCTTATATCATCCAAGGGCTCAGATTAAACAGTTGAGCTCCTTTTATTTACTCTACCTATCTAATTACCTGCCAAGATTACACTGTTTGGTCAGATTTTATTATCTATCTATAAGCATAAAATTGAAAACATGAAATAGCCAAGTTTAACATTTTGACTGTCATGGATTGTGGCAAGGATTACAAGTTGCACACAATCATTTATTATGCATAAAATTAAATAGGAGTGGTATTTTGACTTGCACACTTTCCATGGTCTCTTTTGTCTTTTTGGGTTTATATATTTCATTTTTTTGACCTATTTTCATTCTTTTTGTCCTTTGATTATTCTTTTAGGACATACCCTCTTTACATTTTTTAATTTTTTTAATATGGAAAACATTTGCAGAAAGCAAAGGTATGTACAATATTACAAGGCTTAATCTCAGTCAATCAAAATTATGATTCCTATTGGTATAGGAACCTAACAACTTAGACTCTCCCTATCTCACTTATATTCTCCTCTATCTCTCTTTACACTTAGAGCCTCGCTCTATTATACAATCCCATGGTCCGCAGACCATGGGTAGGTCTATCCAACCGACATTACATTACAAAACTAGGGTGGACAACTCTGTGACTCTATCATACATTTCGCGTTGTGCACCCGCAATTCGGGGAGTCTTTAGAACAATATTGGGTCAAAACTTGGGCTTTGAGACCCAAAACATGCCTTGGGGGGGATTCCATGCCCAATAGGACCCCAATACAAACATCATGACTTGCTCTTGAGTCACTCTATCGCCGCGGCAATCTTTGTACAAATTCCCTCCAACTATTCTCAAACCGCGCGAAGGTCAGCAGCGCACTAAGCTACTACTTGTTAGATCTGTTGCATGCACTGTTCCGAGACCTCAGTGTCTGGGGTGCTTCTCTACATCAATGTGTGCATCCACTGTATGTGTGCAAGCTTTCCTTCGATGTCTGTCATGATAGTGAAGGCCTCGTCGATCCAAGGTTGGATGTGTGCTTTTAGAACTGCCTCCTTATGTCGTGTTGCATCCACCTACTCCTTCAGTGCCTTATCTTACTGCATCCTCGCAAGCTACTGGGTGAGGACCACTGTCTGCGCAATTCCTTGGACATTTCCGTACTATTTCTGGAGTTCTCGTGCCTTTGTCTCTAGGCGCTAGATGTTGGGTTCCTCCTGCAGAGTTGTGAGGACCTCAAGTGCTTCTTCCAACATGTTGGTGCAGTATAGCACTACACCTCCGATTTCCTCCAATCTCGCTGTGATAGTGCTAGCGCGTTGTTCTCTGACTTCCAGGGGAGTGGATGGTTACGCCTTTAACTACAGATCAGCGATCTGAAGATTCAACTCCAACTGAACCTTTATCGTTTCTTCCCTGGCCTCGCAAACTCCTGTTGCTAGCCTGTGGATCTGCACTTCCACTGGTACATCTGCTAGGATGGCCAACTCCGGGACACTTCAGCAAGCATCGTCTACCACCTACACTAACTATCGATTTTGCGACACCAATTTGTCGTGTTGTAAGCTGAGTTGTTCCATATTTATATTTTGCTCGCTGAGGACTTGGATCGCACGACTCTCCCTAGCGCGCAACTCTGCTGTTATCCCATCCTGTAATAGATATAATGTCTCGCGTAGAAGGGAAGCCAAATTAATGTCGAGACCTTTCATCGTGCTAACCGAAAACCTATCAGCCTCATTCGATGTCACTAGAGCCCCTTCCGGCAACACTATTTTGTTTGCCATCTGTGTGCGCAACATCTGCTCTGCTATCGAGGATCCTACTGCAAGGCTGGTTGAAAGAGTTCCAACCTAAGGGGGCCACCCCTGTAACTCCTGCAACTGCACTCTGAGGGCCCCCAACACAATCTGGTGCCCCTGCATAAAATCCTGAAGAACCTCATTAGTGACATCGTGCACCGTCTCGTCGATGTCATGAGAATCACCCTTGGTTAGGGTGATCACGTTAATGGAAAATTTCGAGGCCTTGACCTTCTTCCTCGATCCTGCTAGCTCTGCTGGGTGTTAGTGTTTCAACTGTGTAGACGCGGTCCGTGGGTCCACGCCTCCTTCTTCTGTTTCTGCTTCCTCTGCTGCCTGCCCTTACAAATGCATTGCTTGGCCCTCGCCCGCCTTCGAGGATGCTTCTTGTGATGCTGCTACTGCTGCGGCCTTTTCCTACCCGACTACCTTCTATGCCACTTCCCACGATTCCCGCACCTCAGCTGTTGTTGTTTACTTCCACCATTTCTCGGCCAATTGTGTGATGCACAACTTGGCATCTTCTTTCTTCTTCTGCATTGTCACCCTCTCGAGTTCTGCAAGATCTGAGGTGCGCCATTCCATAGGCCATGCCTCCAAGATAGTGAAAATGGTGTCGTCAATGGCTACAAAGGGTAGCTTTGTCCACTACTTTTTCGGATCCTTTCGCGCTTTGATGTATACGTTGTTCATGTCAGCCTTAAATTCTGCAAAACTCTATAGACTATTGTACACTGTGGGTGACAAGCACGGCTTCCGGTTGATCCACATTTGGATGTTCATCTCCATGAGCACCTAGAAGATCTTGCTGTCACGTATCCTGGTAGCATCCTTTATGGCCCAGAGTGAAGCGTACTTCACGGCCTCCGGTAATTCTCTGTCAATTATGGGGAATTGACTGTCCTCCGGCAATTCTCCTACTATGAGCACTATGGATAGCAACAACCACGCATAATGGAAGGTTTTACCCTGCTCCTCGGCTTCGCGGCAATTTTCTAAAAATTATGTACAAAGGAATTCGGACCAGTTAAACTGGACCCCCTCCGCGCACTGCTCGGCCAGTGCGACCACTGGCGCAGGTACCTCGTCGGCGTGACACTTTCACATAACTTTTCCTGTGAGGATTTGGGTAGCTACGCGTACTACTTTGTCCTTGATGCTGGAGATGGCATAGCCCCTCTTCTTATTTTCTAGCTTGTACTTCATTTTCATGGCCTCCGCGATGGCCAAATCACTGCCCTTTCCTTCCGGTATGGTCGCGGGGTCCTTTCCTTTGTATGGGAGCAGGAAACACGATGAATCAGGTTTGTCGTGATGGGGATGGGCTCCTCTAGCCATAAATACCCATCATGCACCAGGAAGAGCAGTTGCCTGATGACGAAAATGGTTATTGGCGCGTAGTGGAAATGCGACACCCATAGTAAGTTCAAGAGCCTAGCCTTTTCCACACCACGCAACCACTTCCATGGCTCTAATGTCATCACCACCCCCGCGGTGTTTTACTTCATGAGATTTCTGGTCTCAAGGTGAGGGAACTTCTCGCGGTCAACGAGGTCCGAATATTCAAATTTCATGGTCGGCACACGGCCCCGGTGCGTGCCCTCAAACATAATTCCATCTGGGAGGAGTGGGGTCTGGAGCAAACCCTTGGTCTCGTCCAGGTCTTTGGGCACTCTGGCCTTCCATTTTTGTGGGGGGACATAGGCAGGCAGTTTTGTCACAGAGTGCATAGGTTGAATATCCACCTCTATGCCTTCATCTTCTTCCTCTGCGATGATAAGGGCCTGCAAATCTTCTTCTTCCTCATCTGTTTCTATCGTGATAGCTTTCCCTTTCTCTTCCATTGATAGTTTGCTGTGCAGTAGGTTCCTTGGGGACACACGTACGGAAGTCATTGCTTGTTTATCCTTCTTGGGTCTTGGCATACGCAGTGATTTGGGGATCTCTGCCACAACCCCAGCACCTTCTGGAACATTCTCCACAGTTAGGGCCTGCGCGACCTCGCCGGCGGTCACCTCTTCTATTCCTAGACCATCATTAGTTGTTGTCATTGTATCTAGGCTGTATTCTGTCACTCGCAAATTCAGGGACTTAATCAATGCTCGTCTCACAATGCTTAGGGCTTCTCCTCAATCACTCAATTCGTAAATGACCAAATGTTGTTTGCTGGGCAACCCTTTGTGTTTTATAACACTTTTTGGATTTGAATTTGACCGTTCCCCCCAATTCTGGTTCACTAATGCTTTCTTGGCAGTAGATTTTCCCAAATCTTGCCCATAAATCGCATCTTAAATTCTTGTCGCCCGCTTCATTTGGCCTTAAGTCGAGCATCCCATCATGAATAGTGACTTCAACAGTCACTTTCTGGCCAACTCGCACAGCAGCGCAATGCCCCGTGTGTGGTCGCGGACCTTGTGACTCTCTGCTTCTGCGCACATCTCCAATATCGCGCAGCTCCCAAGCAGGATAGTTTATAGTCCCACGCTCCCTTCCAATTTCCTGGAGCACTAAGACTGTCCTTCCCTTGGCTAGTCAAGTGGTCTCACCACCGGTGTAGAGGTCCATCCTGTCCTTCGTCATGGTTCCTGGAGAATTCCCACCTTGGATTGTTACAGTTGGCATCGTGCACTTCACCATTTGCAATGTGCTACCAAGCGGTCCAAGCCAAGGCATCAGACTGAGCAATTCATGGCAATCAGTCCTAATCCTGTCATCGTGATTGCATGCCTCTTATCTTACCATTCTAGTCTTTTTTCCGAGAAAATATTTCTTTATTTTGTCCTCCATCTTCTTGACTTTCGCATCCATCAAAGCACTTCTCTTCCTTAACCATACCCTTTCTTTTTCAAGTTCGTGGAGTCTAAGGTTTCCCTATTGGATTTCTTCCTCAAGTCCCATGCGTTCTATTCCTTGCGGCTGTGTGATCCCTCCTTTCTGGGCTTCACGAACCATCGTATCTATGGAAGCTGTTGTGCACGGTCTAGGTTTTGCATGTTCCATAGGGGTTACAGCATCTGATTCATACTTCAGCTTTGGAAGTGCCCGCGCAGTCAGGGTTTTTCACATGGTCCTATAAGTCCATAGAACCACTAGTACGCACAGGTCCCAGTCGGTTTGTTTCGCATGGTGGACTGCGTTCAGTACTTCGCATACTTTGTCAAAGGCTTCCACGCGGATAATCTTTGGTTCACTTGGTCTTATCATACTTCGCCGATCACGCCATTGTCTTTCCCACTCCTGCTTGTTGGTCATGTTTCCTATCGCGAGGATGGTGTGTGTTTGTGCAGATTGCGCACCATATGCCTGTACCATCTAGAGAGGTGGTCGCGCAGGATGTTTTGTTCGTCATACCTAGCTTTTGTCTGCATCCGAGGCTTTCCAAACCACATGAGCATCATCCTTCTACATTCACGCCAGTCCTCAAAACTTCTTTGATGCGTACCCCACCATCTTGCAGGCATAGTGCATAGTGCCCATTTCAGAGCATCGAAACATTGTTGTTTTGGTACTTCGCTTTAAAATTTGTTCAGGAAATCATCCACCTCAGTCAATCTGTCATACATAGGTAGATCTCTTACCTCTATTGTCACGCAACGCAGCAACCTTGTCATCATGTTGCAGTTGAGTGTGGTTACCTCGCGTAACTGGTTCTACCATCGTTCTATCTCCTCGTCTAAACTGAGGTGCAAAAGCTTTCGCACTCCCACGAAATCCTGCCATCCCCTATTGGATTCACCCAGTCCTTCGCCCTAGCAATTATCTTGTAGATACAGTCTAGATCGTTGTTTCTCTCATAGTCACGCACTGGCTCTGTGTAGCGCGATCCTTTCGCAGGGTATAAAGGTACCACTACCTGCAGTGACTTTTTCTCGAAAATCATCTTGCGCTTCTTTAGATTTATCACCCCATTCATGTCAGTGGCCCATTATATTCCCAGTAGCATGGGATAGGGGTTGATGTCATCAACAATCTCTATCACTTCAAAATCTTCAAGCACGCTCGCACCTTCGATATCCACCATTATTCCCTGTAATCTTCCCATGGGTAGAATCTTTTGCTGGTTCGCCATTCACAATTGAATCAGAGACCATTGCAACACAGGCCTGCCCATGCGTTCCCATGTCTGCTTTGGCAGGACATTTGCGTCCAATCCTAGATCCAAAATCACTTGATCCATTTCATATTCCCCGATTTGCGCATTCAATCTCATCTCCCTTCTTGTTCATGTTGTGTGCTTCTCGAGCTTCTGGACTACACGCGGTTCTCTTGGCGCATTCCCAACACATCTAGTGATGAGTTCTTGCAATCCCTTCACATCTTTTTTTTCATGCAGGAGCTTCATGCATGTCTCCAAAAGGGTAGTGAGCATTGATGGGTCCATTTCTGGTTCCAGTTTGTCTTTACTACCTGAAGTGGAGGCCTCCGCGAAGCTCTTCTTAGCTTCTATGAATGTCTCCTTAGCGTGCTCCAAATCAAATTTTGGTTCCCTTATTGGAGCCTTACAAACCTAGGCACTCTCCTCGGGCTACTCACCTTTGTCATCTCTTATCGTAATACCACTTCGGAGCACGATATTTACATTCAGGTCTTCCTCCGCGGCTCAGACCTCATCATTTGTAGGTTCTGAGTCGGGGGAGGTTGGAGCACTCCTTTATCGCACAACCTTGCTATCAGCGTGGGATAGTCCTCCGTCTCATGATCAAACTAGGTACAATATAAGCATGATGGTCTTGTTGGGTTTGTACAATCACAGGCATAATGCCCTGGCCCTCTGCAATTGTAACAAATCAGCCGTCTGCGACCTCTTCTAGGTCCCATTCCACCTCGACCTCGTCTACGCCCTTGAAATCCAGTGCATGCCATCCCTGCATTTTGATTGAGGGCCCATGTTTCGATCTGAACTCTATAGGTAGGAGTCTAATCCATCATCAGTTCATAACTTCTACAGGTACACTCATCGTGGCCTATGGACCTGTAGAAATTACAAAACAATTGCTGGGAACTCTGCGTATACTTCTGTAATAGATGGCAGTTATCTGTAGCATGCTTTCCTCCTATCTGACAAATTGCACACCATAATGCAGGCATCGTGCTTGGCCCTACTTGTGCCTCTGGTCTCAATGGCATTGGTCCTCCTGCCGCCAGGTAGTTCGCGAATACTGGACAATGGTCCTTGTCATGTCCCTGGCCTTTGCACTTTATGCACCATACCTCCTCGCGCGCTTCTGGGTGAGCCGTCCTGTCTTGTTTCAAACTCTGCATTTCAAGGCACAAGTTTTTCAACTGCACATGGATCTGTTGGACTCCCAGGTTAGGATCTTGTATCGGGGTCTCATGCAGTCTCATTGCGATTTCCAAGGCCTCGGCCTAAGTGGATAGCTTCTACTGTGACAGCGCGTTCCTTAGATGCGGCGTTAGTGACGCTACAAACCATGCGCGGTGTTGCCCATCCATCAAGGTCATATTGGCTTCATGAATCATACACTTCAGTCTCTGATTTAGCTCCCATGGGGTCTCTCCTGGAATCATTGCAATCTCCTTAAATCCAATAATAGACTGTGTCTCTAATTTTGGCCTGCTAAATTCCCTGTTCAGCGTAGCTTGGATATCCGCAATCCTTGTGTTTGGATTGTCATTTGAATGCTTAATGTACCATGTCAGTGCGCAATCTTGCAAGGCATTTACCAGCGTTTCTTTCTTTATATTGTCGTCTGTGACTCCCTGTGCTTCCCATACAGCCTTTACCACAAACCAAAATTGGTCCGGATCTTCTTTCCCTACTCCTTTGAACACCGGAAACTTTATCGCACTTGCCATATTGAACTATGGTGGTGGCAGAGGGGGTGTGGGTGAAGATGGAGGTGAAGATGGTGAAATTGGTGGTGGTGTGGGTGGGGGCAGTATGCGCAGAATTTTTTTCCTTATCAGACTAATCACACTTCTTGGTGAAACTTTCATGAGTTCCTCCTTTCTCTCATGTTGTTATAGACATATTTGGGCACTGCAACCCCAATCACATATGTCAATAAACCAAGGGCTCTTAAACCCCTAAAAGTGTTGTTTCACACCCTAAAGGATCATGGTCAAGTACTTACATAATTTCCCAGAAGTTCCACCTGAAAAACCACTCAGAACTGGCCAAAACTGAACCATAAAGATTGCTCCATGCTGAGGGTGCAATGCATTCTGTTTGCTACACTGGCCAGGTGTGATGCATACTGAAAGAGCCTTCTATAGGGTGTGATGGGCAAGAGTATACAAATGGCAGAGGCAGTTTGCTAAGTGGAAACCCAGGGAATCTTCTAGAAACTTCCCCTATGACACTTGCCTCTCTAAATTTTCCTAGGGATGAGTAAGAGATCATGAAATCTCCAAGTGGAACCAAGAACTATCAGTGAAATGAAACTAATCAAAAACCCAGAAGCTGACTCACCCCTCTGCAAATATCTATAAATGGATCCCTCATCACAGAGATCCAGAGGCTGGAATTTTGTAATTTGTAAGGAAGTGTTGTTGGCTTCTCTTTGAGACATTGCATTATTGGGTGATCTTGCTTTTCATGAGGTGAAGAGGGCTTTCATGTTGGGAGGATGATGTTGGATCAGACAGTTGGGTTTTAATCCTCTCTTCTACTTCTATTATCAATAAATTTATTTGAGTTTTCCTCCATATGCTTGTGTACTTGTGAATCTTGTATTTGTGTATGAAATTGTATGGTTAATGTACTTCTGATTCTACATTGTTTATGGTATTATAGATCTCTATGCTTTGATGGTGTTCTATCACTTTGCCTCTACAGGTGTTCTTTGAAGCGGGACAAGTGAGAAAGGAGTGGCAGGCTCTATCAAAGGAGAGGGGAAACAAGCAAGGAGCCAAGCAAAAGATTAAGGTTGGTGCTCTCTGCTTCTCTCTTATCTATCATACAAAAAGGAAAACACAAGTTGCTTTGAATTGTTTGTTTCTAAGATAGCTACCCGAAAACAAAATGGCGACTCCACTGGGGAGCGATTAGTTTGTTTGTTTATTGCTGTTGTTTGCTTTATAAACTACAGACGGAGCCTGAAGTTAAGCCAGCTAGCCTTCGAATTACTTTTGCTATGCAACTGCAAAGTAGATCAACGTTGCTTCAGTCAATCTCCGGGTTGGTTTATGAACTGAACATCTAACTTGCAAACATCCTAAGTGCCCTTGTGGTAGCTCATTAACCTCATAAGATCATACCCCTATGCTTTGTTTTTACTGTCCATCATTACTCAGCCTAAATCACTGAACTTAGCTGCAAATTTTGAGCAAAAACCAAGCTCAGTTTCGCTCCCTGGTCCATTGCACTATCTGTAACTGTGCAACCTGGATGCATTGCACCTCCCGTGTGTTGCAGTTGAGATGCATCCATGTTTCCCTGTGTTGCAAGTGCGATGATTGAGTGATATTTTTTCTATCTCTAGAATTTGGTTTTTTACTCCTTGCTTTCAACTCTATTCAGTAGTTTTGCTGCTTATGATCAGTATATCATTGTTGAAACCTTCTTCCTTTACATTATTTAGCCTCCATTGATCGAGATTTGTGAATGTTTTTTATGTATTTTCATCATTTATAGTCCTCCTTTGCAAAAAGTAGCTTAATCAAATTGTCGTCTTTTGATTCAAAAGTGTTGTAACTGTCATTTTGAGCCAAGAAGAAAAGTGTCGTAAAGTCTTCCTCTTCTAGATAGTTGATTGTACTTTTTTCATTCTATTTGATTTGAATTGTCAATATTTGAAGTGTCGAAAACAGTTTTCCATTCGAAATTGAAAGTGTCATTTTAGTCTTCCTTTCATTTTGAAAAGAAATTGTTGAAGTGTCGCTTTGAGGAAAATAGTTCAGATCTATACTTAGTTTTCCTTTTTGGCATTCTCACATTAAGGAAGTGGAAAAAAAATACATGCATGTGCATTTGCATTTTGACTACATGCAAAATTTGATTTAGGAAAGTGCATTTAGTGTGTGCTCTATGCTCTCTGCTGAAAGAAAAATCATAATCTTCTTTCCTTTGTAGCTAGGATTTTCATTGCTAAAAGAACATAAACGACTGTTTGTCATTTTAGATTGCATATTTAGGAATTTTTACATCTACATCACGCAATGACCCTTGAAAGACAAACTTCTAAGAAAGATCAACTCTAAAATAAACCTCAATGAACATAAAAATGCTTTGGAACCTAACGCACAACATCTAGAAGTCTAGACTAGAGACGTATTCCGGCGCCATAAAGCCTAGTAACTATCGTTTTCATTGAAGGTCGGGCGATTCCTCCTCTTTGATATGACAAGTTCCAGTATGGACTTGTGCTCCCCATACCGTCGAGTATATATTGGGAGACCACCATAGGCTGATATCCTTTATCCTTAGGAAGTCGTGTATGCCGCCCTATCGATCGCAATGCACTGAACACATCATTCGGGAAGATTGACTGCCATACGTAAAGTCCTTGGTAATTTCTCTTTAATTTACCACCAAGGTGTACATTGCAATTTTGCGATTGGTTTGGTAATCCCTCTATCTAAATTTCCAGAGTAGTCACTTTCGTTCCTTTTCGACTCCCTAAAAGAAAAGGTCCATTTGAGCACTTGTCACTTCAGGATCATTAAAAATCGAAGGCGACTAGAGTCACCTTTAGCTGTTTCTCGATTCTTAAAAATTGAAAAATCAATTTGTGTCAAAGCGTCATAAAATTCATTTAATACGGAATAAGATTTTCCCCTTTTTAATTTTGAGTTGATAAAGTAATCCACAATCGTGGAAGAAAGTCAATCAAAACCCCGTCGTTCATGGAGACTAGCGAGTCAACCGTCTTTGACTCCGAAAATGAAACCATTCTGGGCAAAATGATCTCGTTTAACTGGGTCGAATTCTCCTGATCTATTTGAAACCTGTGTTTCAACATCATCAGAGACTCCAGTTACTCCAATTATTTCTGGTACCCCTGCCTTTACAGAAGAATTTCCGCAGTTACAAGAGGACATTAGAACTGATCCTAGTGTAATGGTAAACACTTCTATCCCTGAACCAGCTCCATCTACGGCTGATTCAGAAGGTGTCACCCCTCTTGTGTCTGTTACTGCAGAAGCTATACCTTCTTCGGCTCCAGAAATATTTTACGGACCTGACGGTCTACCTCTTCCACCTGGACTAATTGCTATAGAAGAGATTGTAGAGGATCTTCCATCCAGTACCCCATTGCATTTTTGAATTGGGATCCACCTATATCCTTCTACTACAGAAGTTAGTTCTTTTAATCATCCTTCATCGCAAGTTCTTGTCGAATCGCTAGGAAATCTTTTGGATAGACTAAATATGTTTGAACAACCATCAACATCTAGGACTTTGTCATCTAATACAATAGCAGCAGAGCCTCCTGCTTCTACTCCAACAATGTTCGCTGGTATACCATCTATCCCAGCTAGTTCTCAACCACTAGATGGAGTCCACCCAGGGACTATTTCGACAACATGGTCTATTCCTATTTGTTCATCCAGAATATTATCTGGAATTTCTTATGTTGAAACTCAACAAATTGATCCTTCAAATCAGTATTAATTTGGGCAGTCCAGTCTCCAAATACCAATTTATCCTTTGAACACTGGATTGCCGCCATATGGGGGGCAGTATGCTTTTTCACTGTTCCCTCTGGGAGAACAACCATATGAGAGTTCACAACAAAATTCAGGTCAAACTGGAATTACATCCAGTGGTTGGGTACCAATACTGCCTCAACAACCAAGGGTTGTATATTCAATGCAACCAAGTCAACCTGTGTCAAACATTCCTGTTACACTAAAAAATGTCACCATGACTATTTACAGTTAGTATGGCTCCATCCACTGTCATACTATCCTCCTTGGCAAGTCTCATGCCTCTGCTCTCCATGTCAAACTTCAAGAAAGAGAGAAAAGTCATTTAAAGTCAATTATCTCTGGTACGCAGTTTCTCTTAGCTTTACCTGCGTGTACGCAACCCAAGTTCACAATACCTGCGTACTTGTACGCTCTGTATGTAAAGGGGTGGGTGCGTACTCCTGTAAAGGTCAAAAGGCGCAAGTTTCACTCCAAAAAAGTTACTTGTGGTCATTTCTAGAGTCTTCTAGAAGCTTGTTTGACGTGTATGAAGCGCCTCCAGATGGTTCATGTATCCCTACCAAAGAGGAACTTATCCCATAAATAGGGGAGCTATCCCATCCAAAGAGGGGCTTATCCCATTGATGGTGGACCTAAATAACTTCCTCTAGAGCACTATAAATACAGGCATTGGGCCAAAGGGGGGAGAGGTTGAAAGCTGAATATTCCTAAGGGTAGATGCTGCTGGAATTAGGACTTCCTTGTAGAAGCTTGTGAGGAGAGATTACCATCTTTACTTGTTTCCATTGGGAGGTGGGTGAGCTGATCAGAGTAAGGGATAACTCTTGTGGACCCTGGGAGGAGCTTGCACAACACCAAGGCTCAGGTTGTAATGGTTCCTTTTGTTACCTTTTAATACAAATTAGTCCATTCTTCTCAACAATTTGTTATTAATGAGTTGTTTCATATACTCCTTGGTCTATATGTTAAATATGTTTTATTTTATGTGATATTCAGGTGCTATTTAATCGTTTGATTGTTAGTGAATGCAGGTTTCGAAGGGAAGGAGGAGCTCATCCGGATCAACGAAGCTGGACTACTACAACAGCGTTGGATTACAGGTAGGATCTAAACACTTGATTTCTCATGTTGAAAAAGCATATTTAGGGAAGGATTGCTCTTATTTGTCTTGTTTGTCATTAGAGAGTCTTAGGCTTTCTAGGAAGGTCGGTTGTGTCCGCACTAATGACTCTTTCCGCGTGACAAAATGGCGACTCCACTGGGGACTCCATGAATGTGTTTGAGTTCTTTTTGATTTGATATTTTGGTCTGAGAAAATTTGCTTGTTTTCTGATTTTTGGTTGTCTATCTGTGTATTTGGGTGGGTTAGCTTAGAGTCAATTTAGTTTTTTATTTTTCTTAGCTCTGCCAGCAGTACGCAGTCTCTGAGTTTGACACAGTGCATACTTGTACGCACTGCGTCTTTGTGCACAGTGCGTACCCGCGCCTGTGTAAACGGATGACCTGCGTACCCCTGTCAATTTTGAGAAAATTTCAATTTTTGCTTTTTTGCTCTTTAGATTTTGTTTTCAATTTGTTTTTACTGCCTAGATCCATCAGTTTACTGTCAAAGATCTTCACCTGAACTTGTCCCGTTAGTGTCGAGGGTTTTGGTGGAATTCATAGGGATTTTGCCTTAGGGTTTGATTTTTAAACTGGTCCTATAGTGACTTTGGCGTTAGAGGTTGTCAAACTTTGGATCTCCTTGGTTTTGATCAGTCCTCTTAGGAGTCGGGCCTGTCATAGAAATCACCCTAGTGAGAGACCTACCTTTGTGTCTTCTCTTTGCGAATCTCGAAAAGTTTGTTTGTTAAAGCCTTGAATTCCATTCTTGAGAAAAAAGAACAAAAAGATTTCGATTTTGTTTTTTGGTTAGTTTATGATTCTGCATGAACTGATCCTTAGTTGCATTTTGACTAAGTAAAACATCCGGGAATCATCCTTGTAGGCTTTTGTCCTCATTATTTTTTGCTTTTAGGTAAATTTGCTTTTGAGTGAATTTGATTTGATTGTCTTAGATTTGTTAAATTCGATTTGATAAAATAGTTTTACATGCTTTATTAATATAGAAAAAACACAAAAATTCTTTTGGAAAAAGTTTGCTTTGGTAGCATTTGTAGACTTTTGGGAGAAAAAGGAAATTTCGTAGAGAAATTAGTGGTCATGAGTCGTGTGTTTTGAAAAGATAAAGAGAATTGTTTCTTTGATTGTCTTTACTAAGAAAGTTGTTTTCTATAAAATTTGCATTTTCCAACTCTCTTAGTTAGGAGATTCATTGAAAAAGAAAAGTAGTGTAAATCATCTTAGGTGCATCTTTGTAGTGGTTGCGAGTCGAGTCTACACACCACCAGTTTCATCTCCACTACCTTTTGTCTTTAAGAAAAACCATAAAATTAACGCTTAAAGTAAAATCAACTTAGTAACTTTTATTTACTAGGGCTCTGAAACACCAATTTAGATCAGGCTAGTGTCTTGGAGTAGGAGAGTAATTAACTCTCCAAGACAACAAAACCAAACAAGTAGCTTATCTTGTGATAGAATAAATCCAATTGTCTCATTTGTACTTTGGGAAAGCTCCTCTTAAAGGAGAAGCACGAGCTCGTGTCCGAACCAGTGAGGGGATCAATCCTCCCTCGTTGGGAACGACGCCAGACACGCACGTATTACAAACGGTAAACCTCGGATTAACCATTGTCGAGGAGCCAGGGGTCACTTGTCGATAAACCTTGGATTATTGTCAAGGACCCGGCAAGGGGATTGAGCTTGATACTCTGCCCTTGCGTGCTGTCGGAGTGTAGACTGTTCCCCCAGGTGCATTTGTTGCGGTTGGTAACATTAGTGACCATTATCTTTAGGATTCTACCGAGGTGACAGTGGAGGGAAGATCCCACTGTACCTGGAGCAGACGTCGGCTACACTCACTTGGATTTTCCGGGGGGTTCACTTCACTCGAGATGGTTAAAGTGGAGGAACTTGTGCCGGTCTATTCATTAAGTAGGTTGTCGGGGTAACTGTTCCACCCGCTACTTCTGTACTGAATCCGGCGATGTTGGGTTTCATCTCCAACTAGCGTTTTCGGTCTGGAAGGCTACTGTTTGTGCTTGGTTTGACGCCCTAGATTCTTTAGGCGTATGATTCAAATTTGTTTGGTTCTTTAGAGACTTTAGGTGGTTTGCTTTGAGATTTTACTTTGTTTGCGTGTGCAGTAGTTAAAAGTTTTTAACTGTGGCGGAATTACCGAGACAGTCCCGTAGACTTCGGGGCAAGTCTCCTGAGGTTGTTTCTGTGGCCGAATTGTTGAGGAAATCCTGTAGACTTCGGGGTGAATCTCCTCAAGACGTCCCAAGTCATTACGAAGGTTTAAAGGTCCTTGTAACTCCTCCTAGCGGCAGTAGAGTAGGTTCACCAGAAGAAGGAGAGTCTTTGTTGGTAGTCCATCAAGATTACCAAAGTTTAGAAACAGGTTATAATCCTGAAGCAGTTGAAGTTTCTGAGCTTGCTGGTAGTTTTTCCTCTACTAGCGATATAGGCGAAGAACCTGAAATATCTGAACCTGTTACTCCAACTTCTAGTGTACCAGATTCACCTAGGGTAGAAAGAGTCATCACCGAAAATCTTCCTACTGGTTTGATAGCTATTGCTAAGGGAGCGTGAATCTATCTTTTACAGTACTCCTAGAAGTACTACTTGGTACCTTTCGTTAACCAATTATTTAGACAACTCAGGTGTAGGTTTTTCTCCACCTCGTACTCCTTTTCCACCTGGAGGTATTTATACTCCTGTAAATATGTCTGGTCAGTCATCCGTGTTTACTCAATCTCCTGAATCTTTCTTACACGGCGGTCCTTCTGTTCCCACCGGGTATCAGTCACTTTCTGGTACCTTTGCGGGGGCATCTCCTCAACCCATTGATCATGGGTTATTAGCTGGAAACAATGGTAATAAACCATTGGGTGTAGGGGACATTTACATGATGTCAGGTTCAGTTCCCGTTTCTCAACCTCAAGGTGGCCAATTACCGCCTGGGGGCAGCCTCAATTAACGCCTGGGGGGCAACCTCAAGGTACACAAATTGTGTCTGGGGGGAAACCTCAAGGACAGTATGTACCCATGGTACAATACATGCCTCAAGGTCAACCCCAGCCTCAATATGTACCCCAGGGTCAACCTCAGTATCAATATTTACCTCAAGGGTATCAACCCCAAGGGTATCAACCTCAAGGGTATCAACCTCAAGGTCAAGGTCAACCCCAGTATCAGTATTCAGAACAAGGTTATCAACCTCAAGGTCAATACTCGAGTCAAGGTTATCAACCACCTCAAGGTCAGTCATATGTTCAAGGTATGGGAACTATGCCTTTCAGTTATCAATCCTATCCTCAATCCGGTTATGGATCTCAGTATCCTCAACCTGTTACGGGTCAATACCCCGGAATGATAGTGTGGGATCCATCACAGGGTCAACAGGTGTTGCAGCCAAGTATACAGTTGGTACCTCAAACTGGACAACCCGTAGTTTCTGGTTCACCCCAGCAACCGCAACCTGTCCAGTCAAATGTTCAAACTTCTGTAACTTCGGTAGTTACTGAAATTGCACCTAGTACTCCATCTCAAACGACTGCTACAACTACCGCAACATCTACCGCACTTACTTCTGGAGTATCGACAGCTCCGGTTTCTACTGTCTCTGCAACCACTCCTCAGACATCTTTACCGTTGTTTGGATCTACGATTCAAACCACGGTCCAGATGCCTGTAGGGCAGCCTGGTTTAAGTACTGTTGTAACAAGTCAACCTCAATTTACCAACCAACAGTACCAAGGACAGTACCAACTCGGTCCTGCTGTCCAACAACCGGTTTACCAGTATCAACCGTATCCTGGGTACACTTATCAACAACCTCAGCAACCCCAGTACGGTCCGGTTAATCCTGGTTTTCCAGGAGGATATAATATCCCGAATGCGATTCCTGTTCCAAGTTATCCTGGATATCCTCCTCCTGGGTCTGGTCTTGTGACCCAGAGTTTTAGAGATCCTAATCGGCAATTACCGTTTATCGCAACTTTGGATTTACCCGACTTGACGCGCCTAACGAATGATCCAATTCAATATCTTCCGTTCTGGCCGCCAATGCCAAATAAGTTGCCCAGTGATATACCCAAGTTCGAAGGTAAGTCTGGAGAGGATCTGTCCAATCACGTGATGACTTACCACCTCTGGTATGCTTCAAATTCTATCTCGGATGATTCGATCCGCTTACGTCTTTTCCAGCGTACGCTCATTGGTCTCGCGGCCAAGTGGTACATTGAGTTACCACGGGCCTCTTTTTACAATTTTAGCCAGTTAGCCACCTCATTCCTAACTCATTTTCAGTTGCCGGTCAGATACGATAATGGCACGGAGCTATTAACTTCATTAAAACAGTCGACCTCCACCTATATTTCTGATCATATTCATGAATGGAGACGTCGAAGACGTTTAGTGAAAGTTTTTATCCCGGACCAAATCTTAGCTGAATGGTTTGTAAAATCATTATTACCGAAGATTAATGAAGATGTAGCTAAGGCCGGAGTAGTTATTGAGGAGCAAGTCATTGCTCAAGCCCAGTACCTTGACTTAGTTTACACTCAGTCGGGTACGTTGCACGAGAAGATCCCAGATCTTCCTAAGTCGAATCAAATTGCTGCTGCTCCTTCGGGGTCTCATGCTGCTGACGGCATGATTGGTACGGTGAATACTAAAGGTAAGAAGAAATCCTCAAAGAATTCTTCTCCAATAATAACCTTACCAGACTCCCCGACAGGAGAGTCTTCTCCTGAAATTACTGCCGATATTCACACTGTAGAGTCATCTACGGCTAAATCAAAAAACAGTGGTAAGAAGAAAGGCAAGAAGAAGGATAAAGCAGACAAGGCTCCAAAGGAGAAAAAAGAGAAGTCGGAATCTAACGACGAAAAGTGCAAACCTCGCTATCCTTGTTTAATTTGTGAAGAAGATCATTTCACAAGAGATTGCCCTCATCGGGCAGAGGTTGTGAAAATCGTTAAAGGTTCCCCAACTCCTGCTGTTTTGAAAGATCCATTTCCAAAGCAGGAGAGTAAAATGATAGGTTCTTCCTCGAGTGCCAGTGAAGAACCCATATTGATGATGTCTCATGTACGGATTGCGACTCGATCGCAAGATTATGGTAGTAAGAATCCTGTTGATGGTAAAGAAGCAAAATCTTCTCATTCTAATCCATCAACCTCAGCCCCCGGTTCCGATCCACTACAGATCGAGAAACCTAACCCGGACTTGGTAATTAAACCGCCCACCAAGGGTATACTTCGAAAGTCTGCTTTCAATCCACATGCGAGAGCAGCTCAGAATTATAACATTGTTGAGGATTTAGCTGTTTCACCCTCAGCAATGTCGGCTTTGGAAGTGCTGCAATCATGCCCAGCACAACGAAAATTACTCTTGTCGGCTATAGGAGCTGTTGATATTCAGGACCCGAACCTGATAATCTTTGATCTAGAAAATAGTACACCGCGTCTCCCTCATCAAATGGCTTTCCAGATTCCAGTGATAGTAAAAAACAGGCCTATTCATCGGACTGTAATTGATGAAGGAGCTTCTACGTGTATTATGTCGATTCAGTGTTGGAGATCGCTTGGTTCTCCTTCACTGAACCAATCCCCGACGATTCTTAAGGCTTTTGATGGCCGTGGGTTCCATCCGTTTGGCATTCTACAGGATTTTCCTATAGGGGTTGAAGGAAAAACCGTTAGTCTGGATGTGGAGGGGATTGATGCCCCTCTAGACTACAACCTTCTTTTGGGTCGCAGTTGGTCTTACGCTATGACAGCAGTCGTGTCATCGGTGTTCAGAGTTATAAAGTTTCCACATAATGGTAAGATCGTGACGATAGACCAGCTGGCTTACTTTTCATCCGACCCAGCCTCTTCAGAGAGTATCCAGCATGTCGGTAAAACGACTATCCTTTACAAGGATGTTGGTGTAGGATTAGTTAAAGATTCCGGTTTACTGGGAACTTTTCCTTTTCCTTCGATCAATGCAGACCCTTCATTCGCATCCATTCATATGATTACTTCAGACACTATTATTTACGATGATCCTTGGATTGTCCCATCTAAATCTGAGATAGACTCATTCGGTAATGCCATGCCTTTGAGTCCATATGAAATTGATTATGAGGCCGTGCAGTCTTTTACCAACTCGCGTTCAACCCAAATCGACCAAATGAATGTGGTCCGTGAGGAATCACTTTTCACATCAACCTCAGAACGGATAACGTTTCCTGAAGTTGTGTCATCTGATGAACAACTTCGCGAAATCCTAAGTGTAGATGATCAACCATGGGAAGATCTTCATCATAGATCTTCGTTTTTACCTGAGGGTGATGACTTTGAAAATGATTTTTCATCAATTTTTACAGCTGAATATGTCAAGGACGCTCAGAATCCCATGAAACATCCTGATTCCGAGTTGAATTTGGGAAACATTTCCCAAACTATTGCCATCGACATTTCAGTCAAAACCGGAGTTATTGAAAACATTCATATAGGTGCCTCGTGTACAGATAACGAAATTCAAACATACAAGGTCCTATTTCAAGAATTCCGCGACGTGTTTGCCTGGTCCTATGAGGAAATGCCAGGAATTGATCCCTCTATTGTTGTTCATGAAATCAAAACTTACCCGGACGCTAAACCCGTTCGGCAACGTCTGCGTCAGATACACCCTAGGAAAGCGGCTGCGATTAAAGCAGAAGTCGAGAAGCTGTTGAAAGCAGGTTTCATTTATCTGATCCCGTTAACGGATTGGGTATCGAATATTGTTCCGGTTAACAAGAAACAAGGAACAATAAGAATATGTATCGACTATAGGGATATAAATCATGCTTGTCCAAAAGACAACTATCCTACGCCCTATATCGATCAAATAATCGATGATTGTGCCGGCAGTGAAATATTTTCCTTTATGGACGGTTTTTCCGGTTACAACCAAATCAATATTCTACCTGCCGATCAACCAAAAACGGCTTTCATTTGTCCTTGGGGGACATTTGCTTACTGCAAATTACCTTTTGGACTTAAGAATGCCGAAGCCACTTTCCAACGGGCAATGTCTTACGCGTTTCACGACATCAAGCACATTGTGCAACCGTATCTCGATGATTTGCCTGCTCATTCTTTACATCGAGCTGATCACCTTGTCCACTTACGCGCTATTTTTATGAGGTGTCGGCATTATCGAATTCGGTTGAACCCACACAAATGTGTCTTCTGCATAGAAGTGGGACGATTGCTAGGATTTGTCGTTTCAAAAGCCGGTATCCGCGTCGATCCCTCGAAGGTCGAAGCCATCATCAAATTGCCTCCTCCTTCGAGTTTGCGCCAACTCCAAAGTTTGCAGGGGAAAGCAAACTTTTTACGTCGATTCATTCCTAACTACACCGAGGTTACAAAGGGTTTCACCCGGTTGTTGAAACAAAACGCTCAATTTTCTTGGGATGAGATAGCTCAGAAATATTTTGATGCACTTAAGCACGCGTTGACCCATGCACCGTTGCTGCATCCTCCCAACTACAACCAGGACTACTTTTTGTATCTCGCGGCCTCCCACTCCACCATTGGAATGGTCTTAGTTCAGTAAGACGAATTCGGAACGGAACATGTGATATATTATCTTAGTAGGACGTTAAATCCCACTGAGCTAAAATATTCGCATGTGGAGAAATTGGCCCTGGCAGCTGTTCAGGCTGTCCAGCGTTTTTGTCATCACATTCTCCTCCGTAAAACTACAGTGATTTCGGATTGCAACCCCATGATATTTTGACAAAACAATTGCTAGGGGGCAAGTACTCCAAATGGATTGTTATCCTGCAGGAATTCGATTTGGAGTTCGAGAAGTCCAAGTCTAAGAAATCCTTAGTTTTTGCGGAATTAATGTGTGACTTCCCGCGTGCTGACACGGAAACTGTGGCAGAGGAACCCATTGCGGACGAATCTTTGTTTCTTATCAGCACTTTAGATCCGTGGTATGGGGATATAATCATCTATCTCTAAACCCAATCCTTTCGGCCCGAAGCTTCAAAGTCGGAACGCCGGAAAATTTGATTCCAGTCCCAACAATACAGAATTATTGGAGATACTCTTTATCGTCGTGGGGCGGACTTGGTTTTTCGTCGTTGCTTAACTCATGAAGAGGCAGAAAGGGTTTTGAATGAATGTCATTCTGGAGCATGTGGCGGTCATATGTCTAGGTATGCCACAGCTCAGAAGGTGTTGCGTGCTGGCTATTTCTGGCCGTCCATGTTTAAAGATTGTATCATTGCGGTCTGAAAATGCCACAACTGTCAAGTGTTTGATCGCAAGATGCGTGCACCACCTGCTCCTCTCCACCCTATAATTGCCGTTGGTCCTTTTGCTAAATGGGGTATCGATTTTATTACTTGTAACCCTCACTCAGCCGGGGGGCATGCGTATATCATCCTTGCGGTTGATTATTTTACTAAGTGGGCCGAGGCGATGCCTACATTCGAGGCAAGCGGTAAAACAGCAGTGATTTTCGTATTCAATCATATTATTGCTAGGTTTGGTGTCCCACAAGCGATAATCACTGACCATGGGCGCCATTTTCGAAACATTATGATGACAGAACTTACAAGCCAGCTTGGTTTACGTCATGACAGTTCTACTCCTTATTATCCTCAAGCAAACGGTTTGGTTGAATCCATCAACAAAGTTCTAGTTATCATGATCCGACGAATCATTGGTATTCATCGATCGAATTGGCACAACATGTTATTTTCAGCGCTTTGGGCATATCGAACCTCAGTAAAAACATCAACAGGGTTCACTCCTTTCCAACTAGTTTATGGTTTAGAAGCAGTGTTGCCCATTGAATGCGAAATCCCATCACTTCAAATGGCTATCGAATTACTCCCAGTTACTTCCGAAGAGGAGAAGCGTCTGTTATACTTAGCTAAATTAGATGAGACTCGACGTGATGCTGCTTTGGCAATCGAGACTCACGCAAAAAGGATGAAAGCTCAGTATGATCGTAACGTGACCCCTCGTAATTTTTCGGAAGGAGACCTAGTACTATTATATGATCAAGCTAACGATAAATTAGGTGCTGGAAAATTCGTCCCTATGTGGCATGGGCCCTACATTGTCAAGCGAAAGCTAGCAAAAGGGGCCTATGAGCTGGTAGATTTTGATGGGGACTCGTTGGGTAAGCCCAGAAATGGACTCTACCTAAAGAGGTATTATGCTTAAATGGTGGGTATGGAGATTTAGTTAGTTCTAGTTAGGTTAATTTTCTTTCTAGCAGGTATGTTTGCTTAGTTTAGACTGTGTGCTTAGTTTAAAGAGTGTGTTTTTGTCGTTATTCTGGCTTATCTTGGTTTTACTCTTGATATTGCAGATGTCGACGCCTCTCCAAACGTACATTGGATTTGCTGATGGTGCTTGTCGTAATACACGGAATATCTCTTCCGCAGCTTGGGTTATCTATTCGCCCTCTGACGAGTTAGTTTCTATGCATGGGGTGAGCCTTGGTCAAACAACAAACAACATTGCAGAATACAGCGTAGTGATTGAATTATTATCTGAATCTATTTCATTTGGGATTCGGAGTTTGATAGTGAGGTTAGATTCTGAACTCGTTGTATTACAGCTTAATAGAGTCTATGCCATTAGAAATCCAGTGTTATTAAGATTGTTTTTGAGGGTGCGTCTCTTGGAACGTGAATTTGATTACATTGAATATCAGCATATTCCAAGGTCTTTAAATACATTAGCAGATGCAATGGCGTCTCGAATGTTAAATAGACATTTGTAACAATCATAAATGTAAATTTATAAACATTCCATCACACATGTTTAACAAAATAAGCCGGTAATAATGATATATATAGATAGAAGTGTGTCAAAAATATACATCGTCTTCGATCATAGGTTGAAAAACACCTTATGATCGGCAAAAATGATAAGTACAAAAAACCAAAAATGTCATATGTGTCTACAAAAGTGACTAGCCAATCACTGGTGGTGCTCTCTATACGAGACCACTGCCCGCGCTACCCTACACAGGAACCTCCTGAAAGGTCCTGGGACTGCGACCACGTAGCGCTGAAGTCGGATAGGAATGTCATCTATAGTGGTCTCTGGTATACCCGCCGTCAGACACTCTAGATCCTGTTCCAGCTCGGCTAAGGTCTCTGCGGCCGCATCCTGTGGGGCCGGTGCTGGTACAGCTGGTACTCTTCTCTCAAAAGCCCGGAGATTGGCCGGACGCCGTGGACCTACATTTGTATTTTGAAAATTTGTGCTGTCAGTTTTGAGACGATATATAAAAAACAAAAAAAATAGATAATTTAAAAACTTGTGAAAAATGAAATACCTCTGTCGTCCCATTGTTCTCCCTGTGGAAGAACCATGTCCGGATCATTGCGAAAATCCATTCCGGCATAAGGGAAATCCTGAATCGCAAAGACCTGGCCCTCCAGCCAGTGAAAGTAACCATCAGGAAATCGAACAACTGCTGCTCCCTCATCAGGATGTCGGGCCATTACCGCAACCCATCTCGTCAACTTAGGCTCCCGAGGAGCCCCAACTGGAACTGTAAGATGCTGGGGGATCAGCATTGGAACTCTCTCTAGGGCAAAGCTCACAACTAAAGGCCCATATCCAAAGGTCTTCAGTTGTCCGTTCTTTGCCCTGGTTAGTTGGCCCTTCATATTGGCCAACACAGCATCGCACCAGTTGAAAATGGTGCCTTGGAAGCAATCTATAGCCATCCGCATTTGGGAACCAGTGGCTATGTGCAAAGCGGCAGCACCGCAAAGTCTGGTAACTGTAAAGGCAATTACCATAAGTTCAGGTCGGGATATGTATTTGATTTCTATCCCCTTCTCCTGGTTTTGATTATTGCACCACTCTAGCCGGAGACTAGCAAGGGATTGGCCACCCGGCCTAGTCCCGAATAGAGAGAGTTGCTCGCCCCTGTTAGGCAAGCCAGTGAGAAAGTATATGTCGGAGGACTCTATCTCGAGCTGGTTTTCTCCGATGTAAAAACATTGATCCTGAATGTTCCACCTTTCAACCAGCCACTCTAAGAATGGCACCTGGGCCCTCATGCCAGGTATGGCCCAGTACTTGTAGAGACCGCATGCCTTTAACGCATCAATAGAAGGTTGATGACCTATTGCGGCCAAATCAATGTCTTCATGTTCTCTTTCACGCCAATCTAGCATGGTGAGTGACCTACACACCAAAAAACAATGATTAGAATTCATTAAACAAAATTTGGTTGGTTAAATTTGGGGTTTGGGGTTTGAAAATCCGCGTTTCATGGGGTACGCACCCCGCGTTCAGAAAACAGAGCGGCGGTACGCAGCTGTTCTGAAGGTGGGCTGCGTACCCCGACCTTTTTCCCATATACGAAAAAGTCGGGGTACGCAGGTCACCCATGGGGCACCTGCGTCCCCCGAGAAACGGACTCTAAAACCCTAAACCCTTCAAAAAATCAAACTAAAACTTGAAATGAAATTCTAAACGGATGAAATTGAAGAGGAGGATGTTGTGAAATACCTGAAAGAGACGGCGCTCGATTCTGACGGTCGGATTTTCCGCAAAGTCCACGGGAAGTTTCTTGTCAAAAGCCCTTTTCTCAACCTCAACAGTAAAATGGTAAAAATGACATGGTAAAAAGTCTTTTTATAGGTTTTTTGGATGAATGAATGCTAAGTTTGTTTATTTTTCACCATGAAAGGATATTTTTCAATGTATTTTTGCCCATCTTAAACAGGTATGAGTAATGTGTTGTTTTTGTGCAGGACAAAAGGACTTTAGGGTAAAATCATCATTTTTCACAAACCAAGACATCAGAGTCATCTTTTAAGTGCTTTTCTGACTCCTAAAAAATGAAAAGATTGCCGAGCGTTTCTTTTACACTCGTTAAAACGGAATTAAAAGACGGTCCCCTTATAGCTCTTTTCTGACCGTAAAAACAGGAAAAGATTGCCGGGTTTTTGTCGTTTCAAACTCGATACGGAAATAAAATGACGTTTCCTTGATCGCTTTTTACTTTTCAGGTCAGAGACACTAATCATGAAAGTACTCCTTGGTCGCAAGATCAAGCGGTTCTCTCAGGTATTATTTTATACTTTTTCGGGCTTGGGAGACACAAATTTATGAAAAAGTTCACCTTGGAGTCTTCTTTAGTTTTTTCAGACTCTCTAAAAATGAAAAACGCCGAGTTTCTCCTATACTGGACTCGTTAAAATTTCACAGTAGAGGACCTGTTCAATTACAAACAGGAATGGACCACTCCTTCTTAGGGTCCGAATCTAAACTAAGTTGGACTCATCCGAAGGATGAGCTTATAATCAAGCATATGTTATCCTCCTCAAGCTTATAAAAAATAAAGAGGTACTTGCCAGAAATGGTGGGGGAAAAGAGAGAAGAATGAACCGATTTGTTATCCTTTGTTACAGAAGAACCTTATCACCACTCTTGAACACGACACTTTCCATTCACCTGGGTTGGGAAATCCTTTGCCTTAAAGTTGATCAAACCACTTTGAAAGTCTTCAACCGTTTCCGGGTATTAACTTTGGGTCAATCGTCACCAAGCCATCTGTCGTGTCGTTATGTGTTCAAGAGGTCTCTGCAAATAAACCATTTATATGCAAAATACTTGTCATCCATTTGACCATCCCTGAGTCAGTCCTTACAGCAACATTTCTTCAACTTGAACAATGATTTCGTGTTGTGGGCTTGCCTGCAACGGGTCGCTTTCTATCGACATCAGCACATTATCTAGAAAGATGACTTAGAAATCGTCAGTACCTTGAAGTCTGCATGCATCAATGGCAGGTTTCTCGCCTTTGACGACAGTTTACATCATTGACTTTCGATCGAAGGATTCCGTGACGTGTTCGACATCAACCCATTCATTCACATTTCATGGATTGTACTGGGTACTTTGAGAACCATTGACATCATTGGTGGTCTCTCTCACACTTGTTAACGGTTTACATCATTGACTGGTAATCAAGTGGTTTCTACCATGCTCGACATCAACACATTTATTCGCATGGATAGAATCGTACCAATTCGGGAAGTAGAAATGAAGACCCTGGATCTAGTTTCTACCATCCAGGCTGCAAGGAGTTTTGTATTCATTATACAGTAGACTAATCATAAACAGATGGCTGCGTCCATACTGTGTCTACAAAAGTCTATGATTGTGATGTACTGCAAAATCATTCTTGTATCAGAGCAGTAGTTAGATTGTTAGTTAAAGTTTTCAATCTGAGTATGGGAATGCCTACCTCAGCGATGATATTATCTTATATATGTATTTTGTGTTGAATATTTGCAGGTTCTGACCGGGTCCTCCGCAAGATACTCCTTGAAATGATAAAGTACTTCACCCTTCCTAGATCATAAAAACCCTAATCTACTACAGGCTTCACACTTTAGGGGGCAATCTGTTACACTAAAAAATGTCACCATGACTATTTACAGTTAGTATGGCTCCATCCACTGTCATACTATCCTCCTTGGCAAGTCTCATGCCTCTGCTCTCCATGTCAAACTTCAAGAAAGAGAGAAAAGTCATTTAAAGTCAATTATCTCTGGTACGCAGTTTCTCTTAGCTTTACCTGCGTGTACGCAACCCAAGTTCACAATACCTGCGTACTTGTACGCTCTGTATGTGAAGGGGTGGGTGCGTACTCCTGTAAAGGTCAAAAGGCGCAAGTTTCACTCCAAAAAATTTACTTGTGGTCATTTCTAGAGTCTTCTAGAAGCTTGTTTGACGTGTATGAAGCGCCTCCAGATGGTTCATGTATCCCTACCAAAGAGGAACTTATCCCATAAATAGGGGAGCTATCCCATCCAAAGAGGGACTTATCCCATTGATGGTGGACCTGAATAACTTCCTCTAGAGCACTATAAATACAGGCATTGGGCCAAAGGGGGGAGAGGTTGAAAGTTGAACATTCCTAAGGGTAGATGCTGCAGGAATTAGGACTTCCTTGTAGAAGCTTGTGAGGAGAGATTACCATCTTTACTTGTTTCCATTGGGAGGTGGGTGAGCTGATCAGAGTAAGGGAGAACTCTTGTGGACCCTGGGAGGAGCTTGCACAACACCAAGGCTCAGGTTGTAATGGTTCCTTTTGTTACCTTTTAATACAAATTAGTCCATTCTTCTCAACAATTTGTTATTAATGAGTTGTTTCATATACTCCTTGGTCTATATGTTAAATATGTTTTATTTTATGTGATATTCAGGTGCTATTTAATCGTTTGATTGTTAGTGAATGCAGGTTTCGAAGGGAAGGAGGAGCTCATCCGGATCAACGAAGCTAGACTACTACAACAGCGTTGGATTACAGGTAGGATCTAAACACTTGATTTCTCATGTTGAAAAAGCATATTTAGGGAAGGATTGCTCTTATTTGTCTTGTTTGTCATTAGAGAGTCTTAGGCTTTCTAGGAAGGTCGGTTGTGTCCGCACTAACGACTCTTTCCGCGTGACAATTCCCACCACACCTGCTATTGTGACTGTGTCGCAAGTACAAGTGCTGCATGTTGTATGTCAACCTCAAGTTTCTCAGGTCGTAATACAACAGCCTCTTGTCTCTATGGCTCAATCACAACCTCAGATTAGTGACTCCTTAATTGGAGCGACTCATGCTCAAACGGGTACTATCACCCCTCATCTTGGTCAAACATCTAGTATTGGACAACAGCAAATGGTCCAACAACCATGGCTGGTACAATATCAACAACCACACTTCCAACAAGCTTACCTAGGACCTGAGCAACAAAGCTTTGCAGGTAATGGTTAACTGTATTTTCAAAACGATCATCAACAACCATACTATAATGGTCATGCCCATCAACCTTATCAAAGTTATCAGCATCATATACATTATGCTGGTATGCAAAGGCCCACTGCTCAGGCCATCCCATCTTATCCTGGGTACGCTTCGCCAAACCTGAATCAACAGTTGCCCATTGTAGCAACTCTTGAATTACCAGATTTGAACCGATTAACGAATGATCCAATCGCTTACGCCCCATGGTGGCCAGCGATTCCTCATAAAATTCCCTCAGATATTCCTAAATTCAATGGAAATCCAGGTGAAGATTCATTGAATCACGTAATGACCTTTCATTTGTGGTGTTCATCTAATACCCTCAATGATGATTTGATTAGGCTTCACCTTTTTCAGCGAACATTAACTAGTCCGGCAGCAAAATGGTACATTGAATTTCCTAGAGCTTCATTTGACAACTTCAGCGCCCTTGCCACTACCTTTTTAACCCACTTTCAGTTACCCATAAGGTATGAAATGGGAACAGAACTCCTTACCAATTTTAAACAGACAATAGCCACTCATATATCTGATCATATTCATGAGTGGCAACGTCGTCGTCGAATGGTAAAGACCTATGTTCCTGATCATCTTCTAGCTGAGTGGTTTATTAAGTCGTTATTACCTTCTATTACAGAAGATGTGGCCAAGGGAGGAGTCATCACTGAAGAGCAAGTCATTGCTCGTGCACAGTATCTAGACTTGATTTATACCTAGGCTAGCATGCTCTATGACAAAATTCCTGACGCCCCTAGACCAGAATTTTTCGTTCCTCCTCCTCCTAAATCAAACAGGGACTCTCATGCTGGTGATGGCATGATTGGCACCTCAAGTACACAAACCGCAAAGGCTCCATCTGGTAAAGCCCTTGTAGTTTCTAGTAAAAAAGCAAATGACAAACTTCTTGCCTCGGGGGTTAATGTTGTGTCATCTAACAAAGGAAAATAACCGAAGCAACCAGGGGGCAAGAAGAGAGGGAAAAACAAAAAGAAGAAACATGCAGATTCGACTCCTGAGAAGTCTTCTAGAAACCCTGTTGGGCAAAAGAAACCTAATCAACCATGCTTCATATGTGATGAGGACCATTATACGAGAGATTTTCTACATCGTGCTGAGGTCACGAATTATTTGAAGACTTCAATTACCTCGGCAGTATTGACTGATCCATTTCCAAACCTAGAAACTGATCTGGTTGCTATCAATCATGCTTCCCCATCCCAAGTGCTTATGTTGTCCATTTCAAAACAACAAAATGATGCTTTGACATCGACGAGGAATAAAGATTATTGGAATCCATAGATGTCGAACAACAAGGCTACAGATCAACCTAGTAGTTCGACAACAACTTCATCAGAAGTTGTGCCACCCACCATTCCTGAACTAACAATAAAGCCACCAAAGGGAGTAGTACATAAATTGACATTTAATCCTCATGCTCGAGCGGCACAGAATTATAATATAGTAGAGGATCTGGCTCAATCGCCATCTGCTATGTTGACACTTGAAGTATTGCAGAATTTCCCCTCCCAAAATCAAGCTTTATTATCAGCAATAGGTCGGATTGACCCAACGGATTCCAATCTTGTGGCCTTTAACCACAAAGGATATGAACCTCAATTACCAGCACAGCTCGCTTTCCTTATACAGGTAAAAGCCCTCAACAAAACTGTTCATAGAACAATCATTGATGAGGGGGAATCTACCTGCATTATGTCAATGAGTTGCTGGAAAAATTTAGGCTCACCATCCTTGTCACGATCATCAACGGCATTAAAAGCGTTCGATGGAAGAACATACACGCCATATGGGATATTAAGTAACTTGCAAGTTGAACTGGGGGGCAAGACAATAGAAATAGAAATTGAAGTCGAAGTTATCAATGGAAACCTCAATTACAATATCCTACTGGGAAGGCCCTGAATTTATGCCATGGTTGCTGTTGTGTCAACATATTTTAGAAAGATTGCATTTCCCTTCCAAGGTGGAATTACAATCGTTTACCAAGTAACCTTTTTCCCCAACAGTTCACAAGCTACGGGAAGCATTCCAATGATCCATGGGAGCTCTCGATCACTTCAAAATGTTGGAGTAGGCCTCCTAAAAGACCCTGCCTTAATGGGTAATTTTGCCCTCCTGCCTCCGAGTAATCTAGCGGAAGTGGCCACGGTGGAAACCTGTAATATGGTATCTTCTACATCAGCAAAGACCAAGAAGATTTCTGAACATTTTGTTAGCATGGATCATCGCCAGGTATTGCCCCCAATCCCCATAGAAATTTTGTAGCAACCAATTTTTTGGGCCTGGGCGACAAACCCAAATCAACACTCATAAAATGTTTGGATAGATAGGTCTCTAGAATATGGCACCTCTTTAGATCCTTGGTCACATGTACATTCTATAGACGAAGGAATCATTCAGTCAATGGTGATAGGAGAGGCACCATGGGAAGATTACCACCATCATTCCCATCTTCAATATAATGACGAAGATTATTCCAGTGACCTTAATCATCCTTCAGTTTTTGATTTCCTATCAAACACTGTAAATACGGTGGATTCCAAGTGAAATCTGTTGAATATTGAAGAAACTATCGCCATAAATATCTCGACCAAACCTAATGATGTAGAGAATATTCATGTCAGCAAATCTTGCTCTTCTTCAGAACTAGAAATATACTCCGCTCTCTTTCGTGAATTCAAAGATGTCTTTGCATGTTCATATGAAGAAATTCCAGGCATTGACTCGAGCATTGTTGAACACGAAATCAAGATGTATCCAGATTTCAAACCAGTACGACAACAGCTTCGACAGGTTCACTCGAAGAAAGCCGCTGCCATTAAGGCAGAAGTTGAAAAAAATTTACATGCTGGTTTCATTTACCCTGTTCCCCTAACTAATTGGGTATTGATTATTATTCCTATCATGAAAAAGCAAGGAACAATTAGAGTGTGCGTTGATTACAGGGATGTAAATCAAGCTTGTCCAAAGGACAACTACCTTACACCCATCATCGACCAGATAATTGATGAATGCACCGGATGCGAAATCTTTTCATTCATGGATGGATTTTCCAGATATAATCAAATAAACATCTGCCCATTGGACCAGTCAAAGACTGCATTTATATGTCCGTGGGGTACAATCGCGTACCGTAAGCTACCTTTCAGTTTAAAGAATGCGGGGGAAAATTTTCAGAGGGCAATGAACTATGCCTTCCATGACATCAAGCACATCATTCAACCATATCTCGACGATCTACCGACTCATTCGCAAAAGCGCACTGATCATCCGCAGCATTTGAGAGCTATATTTCTACGTTGCCGACACTACAAGATACGACTCAATCCACACAAGTGTGTTTTTTGTGTCGGTTCTGGCCATTTACTTGGTTTCATAGTTTCTAAGGACGGGATTCAACTCGACCCATGTAAGGTTCAGGCAATCACCGACATGCCTCCACCTTCAAATTTGCTTCAGATTCAGAAACTCCAAGGGAAAGCAAACTTTCTAAGGAGGTTCATTCCAAATTACGCTAAACTTGCTAAAGGTTATACGTGTCTTTTGAAAAAATAAGTTCCCTTCAACTGGGATCAGGTTGTGCAATCTTCCTTTGATGCTTTAAAGGATTCTCTAATAAAATCATCATTAATGTATGCTCCTGACTATCAAAAGGACTTTAACTTGTATCTAGTTGCAGCAGATACAACCATCGCAATGGTTTTAGTACAAGAAGACAATGGAATTGAACATCCTATCTATTATTTAAGTTGAGACTTAAATGATACAGAAAGCAAGTACTCCTATGTTCAAAAGCTGGCTCTAGGAGCTGTTCAAGTACAGAGATTTCGACACTATATCCTCTTTCGCAAAACTACCATTTTGTCAGATTGCAACCCTATGACTTACATTTTGTCACATCAATTACTAGGGGGCAAATATTCAAAATGGATAGCCATTTTGCAAGAGTTGGATCTAGAATTCACAAAATCCAAATCAAAGAAATCTCTAATTTTCGCGTAGTTACTATGCGACCTCCCATCGTCGTCCAACGATTCAACATCTGAAGGAACAATCATGGATGAAACTCTGTTTTTGATATCGTCAAGCGATCCGTGGTATGGAGATATACTGATCTATCTCCAAACCCAAACATATAGTCCTAATACCACTCACTCTAAACAACGACGTACTCGATACCAAGCCAAAGACTACATGATCGTTGGTGATACCCTTTACCGTCGTGGTGTTGATATAGTTCTGCGAAGGTGCCTCACACATGAGGAGGCCAAAAAAGTCTTGAATGATTTTCATTCAGGTGCATGTGGGGGGCATCAATCTGGTTATGCTACGGCACAAAAGATCTTACGAGCAGGTTACTTCTGGCCTACTATATTCAAAGATTGCATAATTGCAATCAGAAGTTGCCATGCTTGTCAAATCTTCGACCGCAAAACCAGACTACCACTCGCACCGCTATATCCAGTAGTTGTTGTTGGGCCATTCGCCAAATGGGGCATAGATTTCATGACATGTAACCCCACTTCGACCGGGGGGCATGGGTATATCATAGTCGCAGTCTACTATTTTACAAAATGGGCTGAGGCGATGCCTACATTAAACAACAACGGCGAGACAACTGCTCTTTTCTTTTTCAATCATGTAGTATCTAGATTCGGTGTTCCACAGGCTATAGTCACAGATCATGGATCACATTTTTGCAATCACATGATGGTTGAATTAGCTGCCAAAGTAGGACTGTCCCACAACAGTTCTACTCCATATTATCCGCAAGCTAACGGACAAGTTGAGGCCATCAACAAAGTCTTGAAGCGCATGCTGCAAAGGATGATTGGAGTCCACAAACGGAATTGGCACTTAATCTTGTACTCAGCCTTGTGGGCATATAGGACATCGGTGAGAAATGCGACCGGATTTACACCCTTTCAGCTGGTGTATGGCCTAGAAGCGGTCTTACCGATTCAGTGTGAAATTTCATCTCTCAAGCTTGCAGTCGATCTACTTCCCGAAACTTCGGAGGAAGAGGCTCGTTTCTTGGAACTAATCCAATTAGATGAAACCTGTCGTGATGCCACTTTGGCTAATGAAGCTCATAAGAAATGTGTCAAGGTGCAATTTGACAAAAATGTCAAACCTCGTATCTTCTCAGAGGTGATCTAGTCTTGCTTTACGATCAAGACTCCGATAAATTGGGAGCAGGTAAGTTCGAACCATTGTGGATGGGCCCCTACATTGTTAAAAGAGTATTAGAAAAATGAGCCCACAAGCTAGTAGATTACAATGGGATTCCACTATCGCAACCCCGGAACGGGTTGTCTCTTAAGTGTTACTATGCTTGATAAAGTGTAGTAATCTTTTTGTAAGCTTTTGTTACATTTTTATTTTCGTCAAGAGTTATCATTTTGGTTAGGTAATCCACTTTACATTTGTTGCCGATGTCAAACCTTTTGGAAACATTCGTTGGGTATGCCGACGGAGCTATTCGTAGAACGCGGAACCTATCTTCTGCAGCCTAGGCCATTTTTGCTCTAAGCGGCGAGTTAGTGAGTTTCAGGGGGATATGTATTGGTTAATCAATGAAAAACATCATTGAATAAAGCTCGTTGATAGAGCTTCTTTCCAATGCCATCGCACATGGCATATGCCGACTTGTTGTTAGGCTAGATTCACAACTCGTCATTCTACAGCTTACTGGCATCTATTCTGTTCGGAACCCAGCTACCTACCATATGTTCCTAAGGGTCAAGATTTTGGAAAGGCGGTTTGGTTCTATTCAGTATCAACACATTTCCATAAACTTAAACACATTAACTGATTCATTAGCAAATTATGTGTTATATAGACATTTGCAGCATTTATAAAGGAAAAAGCATTTCAATTAACATTTGCATCAGGATCAGATAACTTAACTGAAATAAAACTCTGAAAATAAAAAATATATAACTGCTTATAGTTTTTCACATAATGTTTTGTGTACAAGGCAAAATCGGTCACATGACCCAAAAACTCAAAAATGCAGAAAAGCACCCTGGACTAATGGTGCTAGTGATAACAAGTCACTGCCTGTGCAATCATACGTAAGAACCTAGTCCATCAACTCGGCACGCTAGTGGTATGGCGCTATAATCTCAGAGGTAACTCGTTAGTCCTCACATCCTGAATACCAAGAGTGAGACCTCGATCTAATTCTGCAATACTGCAAGGGTCTCCGCTACATCCAGATCATGAAGGACAGCCCTCCCTACAGCGTCTCCTGCTGGAACGACAGCTGCCACCCTTAGGCGCGCTGCTAGTCGCACTGGCCCGATATCTGCACACATATATGAGTTCGATTAAGTCTTGATAACATTTAAAAACACAAAAACATTATAAAAAGCAATAAACAAAGATATGGTTAAAACTTTATACCCATAACACTCCACTGCTCACCAGCCAGTAACGCCAAATCTAAGTTGCCTTGGAAATCCATCCCGACGTATGGATACTCTGCAAAGACCATCTCCTGATATTCGAACCACTCAAAGAAGGCATCAGAGAATGAAATCTATGACTGACCAGCATGTCTGGCCATGAGATCAACCCATCTTTACATCCGTGGTTCCCTCAGTGCTGGCAATCCGAGTGAAATGTATTGTGGCTGCATGAGTGGAATCCTCTCCAAGGCGAAATCAGTCAAAATAGAACCGTAACCAAAGTTCTTGGATCATCCATTCTTCACCTTGGAAAGTTGTTCTTTTATAACCGAAAGTACTGCATCACACTAGTTGAATACCTTTGGTTCAAGGCATTCCAGGGCGTACTGCATATAAGACCTGTTGGCCAAATGAAGAGTCGCGCTACCAGCCAATCTAGCAAAGGTGAATAAAATAGTCCTCAAGAACCGATCAGTGACATCTCGAATATTGATCTTTCCATCCCTGCTTGGCCGAGATCCATCTCTACAAAACTGGCGAATATAATCCCTCACGGATTCACCCCCACGGGCGGATCCGGATAGTGAGAGAGGGGCACCACACCTCGATAAACCAGTCAAAAAGTAGATATCCTCAACTATCAAAGGGATGGATTTACCTCTAATCTGGAACACCTGGTTGGTCGGATCCCATGCATCGTGAAGATATTGCAACAAAATGATTTGTTGCCTCATGCTGGATATGCGGAAGAATTTGAGCAAGCCACAGTTTCGCAATGCAGTAACTATACCCGGATCATGTAAGGCAATCATGTCCTCTTCTTCATGCTCGCATTCCCACCATGTAATGACCATCTTGATCCGATGAATCTCTGAAACACAAACAAGAGATGAATTAAGATCTTGATTTGGGCAAAAACAGGCAAAAATTTCATGAGAAAACACTGCATAAACTTCCCCTCCTGCGCCCATCGCACCCTGGCTATGTACAAGATGAGATGCATATTGACTGGCCAATGGCCAACTCAGTATGCATCGCACTTTTCGATGCATACCAGGTGCGATGGGGAGAGAACGAATTGTTTAAACCCCTGGGGCCCAGAAGAACAGGAAAAGTTGCTCATAATCAAAAAAAGAAGGAATGCAATTGAAGAGCTTAGGGTTAGCTTCTACCTGGTCCAGACGGCGCGGAAAATAGTCCACTGGATCTCCCGAAATCAACTGATGAAATTCGAGGGGGAAAACACCTCTAGAGTTCCAACAATCCCAAATTTGAATGAAATGGTAAAAATGAGAGGTAAAACTACTTTTATGTTACTGTTCACGTAATTCAAGTAAGATGTTGGTTTTTAACTCATTTTTCAAGCATGTATTTTCATTTCTAATCAATTTGATGGAGTAATTGAACAGGTAGTACGACCGTCAAAAGAATATAGTGTTAATCGTAAATTGAACATCTCTGACTGTTATCAACGAGCAGTGTTACCGTAGGGTTCAAGCTCGTTAAAAAATAAACCCGCCAATGAGCAATGTTGGCACAAGGTTCAAGCTCATTAAAAAATAAACTCGCCTTTGGTAAATAACCTTTGTGATTGCATTGCTATCAGCCTTTTGAGCCTTGATCATGTTCTTACCATCACCTCCACTCTTTTAGCCGATCATATGCCTCCACTTGATTGTTTACCCTTTTGAAGAACAGCTGCGACGAGTGATTCTATTAGCCACCCTCGTTACATTGCCGTGTTTGAGAAGTTCCAAACTTACCTAGAACCAGTTGCTACCCGGATACATCACTCATTCCTCAAAAAGGAGTCTCTTTTAAGCTCTTTTTAGACTCGTAAAATATGAAAAGATAGCCGAGCTATTGGCCTTTCCATCTCGTTAAAGTAAAAGGAAGTGCCATCCCTCCTCTACATTTTAATCTTTTTGGACCTGAGGGATCATTACACAAAAAGATCGAGCGCTTGTCTTTTTCGGCTCGCTAAAGCTATCGAAAAGTCATCCCTTTTGTATTATTTTATACTTTTTTGGACTTAAGGGATTATGCCACGAAAAAGGACTACTGGAGTTTCCTTTCCGTCTCTTTTCAAACTCTCTAAACATGAAAAGGACCGAGTTATCTTTATCGTTAAACTCATTAAAACAATAGTGACAAACTTTTCCATCCGGACAAGAGCGAGTTTCACTATCGCTAGGCTCGCTAAAACATAGCGACAGGTTTGCCCAAAGGGAAAATTATAGAACAAACATATGTTATCCTCCTCAAGCTTGACAAAAATAAAGAGGTATTGGTCAGCAATGACTAGGGAAAAAGGGAAGAAAACTTGAAGAACTTCATTGGTAGCAAGTCACTCTTGAACATGACACTTTCACTCTGTCACCATGATTGAGTCGAGTTGGGTTATTCCATTCACCATCACCATTGGTCCTCCATACCATCCATGGGGTTAACGCTACCGATCCATCTTAGTGTCACCGATATGTTCAAGAGAAGTCACTCACAGAGTTCACCAGCCCAGCTAACGCCTCATCCACTACAATGCCTTCACTCTCCATTTTTCATGACCACCATTCCTGAACCTTGTATCATCAGATCGTTTTCACCTCCACAAAATCATTTGCTTCGTTTTGTGTTGTATAAGTGGGATTCATTAAGGCCCTCCTACGATGGGTCACTTCTTGTTGACATCAGCTCATTATCCAAGAAGTTGACTTAGAAACAACCCTTTCAGTACTTTGAAGCTTGCATGCCTCAATGGCAAGTTTCTCACTTCCGGCGACAGGTTTACATCAATGGCCTTTGACCGAAAGATTTTGCGTGGTGTTCGACATCGACTCATATATTCACACCACGTGAATTGTACTGTAGTACCTTGAGGGTCATTATCATTATCGGTGATTCCTCTCATGCCTGTTAACAGCTTACATCATTGGCTGGTAATCAGGCGATGTCTTTCCATGTTCAACTTTAAAACATCTTTTCACATGGATCGACTTGTACATCGAGCGAAGATTGAATGACTTTGAAGACCCCGGATCTAGTTTCATCCATCCAGGCTGCGATATATTCAGGAAAATAAAGACATAAAATGTACACCATAGCTGCACAGATGATCATCCAAGCTAAGGGATGATGGCTCTACAAGAATCACCAGTTTGCAATAGCAGACGATTGTCTGTCCTATGTACATGAAAATGAATTTATAAAGCTGAGCGTGGGAATGCCCGCCTCAGCTAGATCATGAAATGATAAAGCAATTCACCCCCTCCAGGGCTACGTCTGCTGGGTCCAAAGCCTCCAAATGGGCTTGTCCTTGTTTTTATTAAATGCTCAAATTGAAAATACAGTTGAATAGAAGCATCTACAGGAGAAATAGATGGTAGAAATGGATTCAGAACACATTAATCCTTAAGGATTGACTATTGGATCACCTCCAATGGATACCTGCAACCCTGTACAGTCTTCCCAATACTGGCCCCTAGTGGCTCCTAGAACTTTCACGGCTCCAAAACGTATGCAAATGACCTCTGATGGCTGTAAGACCTGCACCAATGGCTTCAGAAGGTCGAAATCATCCAAAATCAAAAAAAAATTCGTCCAAAACCGACTTTCTGGGCCAAAGTTATGGCCATTTACTCCAGACTGCCAGTTTCCCCTAGAAAAACTCCAGCTAACTTTAGTTGGAGTCCAGTTAACTCCGCCATTTATGGCGGGTCCGCCAAATTTGGGGGTCCGCCAAAAACTCCGCCAACTTAACTGCAGTGATAAATGCGCATGTGACCGGAATTTAAGGTTGGCGGTTAGCATTGGATTGCGTGCCAGGTGGTTAGTTCTAAGCCCACGGTTCCGGGGCCATAGTCATATGAGAGGGCGGGCTGGCCCTTAGGGGCTGGCCCCCTTTGTTTTCCCGCCAGAAGTTTCAAACCTTAAAATTTAATTTGTGCCGCCAATATTTCAAATGTAGCTGCGGTGGTGCAACGGTAAGCATGTGGAGTGGTACATCGGAGGTCATGGGTTCGATCCCTTGAACTCCCAAAAATATTTTAACATATGCGCCCATGAAATTTGATGATGTCACACAGGGCCACATGGCACCCTCCGGACCTGCCACGTGGCAGATTTTGATTGGCTGCTGCAGAGGGAATATTCCTCGGAATATTCTTTTTTTAATTTTTTTTAAAAAATTCCAATTTTCTAATGTTTTGGGCAAAATATTGTTTTGGCCATATCTCCCTCATACGGCGACCGTTTTCCGAACCGTTTGCGGTGCCGGAATCGGGAGGACGAGCACTTTCTAGTCATTCAGCTGTGAACCAGTTCTGAGCACTTTGAATTTTGAGCATTTTTACAACACCTAGGACTTGAGCACCTGATCACGCCTCCCCATTGGGAAGCTTTTGGACCCCAAAAGCCTTCAACTACCTGTTAAAGAGGTGAGGGTACAGCTCCCTCACTCTGTCCACCTCCATCCACTTTGCCTTGTTCGGTTTGCTGCCTTTGAAACCAACCCGAACATAATCTACACTGCCCCTCCTTGAAGTACGTGTCCTTCTGTCAAGGATTGTATCTTCTTTCAGCTCATCTAAGAATTCTGGCGAGAAATCTTCTATAGATGGCAGCTGAACAGCACTTTCATGATCAGCAATCAAAGGAGGTTCATACAAACGTAAGTTCTCCACATTGACAACAGAATACATTTGCATGTAGGAAGGCAATTCTAATTGAAAAGCATTATTTCCAACCTTCTTGAGGATTTTGAATGGACCATAACGAATAGGCTTCAGCTTTTTACCTTCTCCTTGCATTCTTTCCTTACTAATGTACAGCCATACCTCATCCCCTTCTTGAAACTTGTGATCGACTCTATGCTTGTCGTGTCTTTCCTTGTACTTGCTTTGACTTTTCTCAAGCTGTTCTTGAATTTGCTGATGTATTTGCTGAATTCTTTCAATGAATGAACGAGCTTTGTCAATGTCACTATGTCCCTCAATGGCGACATCTTTCTCAAGAATGAAATCAAGAGGTGATTTTGGCAAGTAACCAAAACAAGCTTCAAACGGTGAGGTGTTTGTGGAAGAGTGCTTGGCACGGTTGTAAGCATGCTGTATGTAGTGCAAATGTTCATCCCAAAGCTTGGGATGCTTGCTGCAATAACCTCTCAAGAGGTGCACAATGGTTCTGTTCACAACTTCGGTTTGTCCATCTGTTTGCGGATGGAAAGCAGTGCTTTTCTTCAACTTTGTGTCCATCATCTCCCATAGGTTGGACCAAAAGTTCCCCACAAATCTGGAATCCCTGTCACTAATAATGGAAGTAGGCAAACCAAAGTGAATCCATACATGATGAAAAAATAATTCAGCAGTTTGTTCAGCAGTTATAGTTTTCTTACAAGGCATAAGTATACACATTTTGTTGAAACGATCAACTACTACATATAAATAATCATGCTGCTTTCTAGATTTTGGCAAACCTCCTACAAAATCCATAGAGATGCTCTCCCATGGTCTAGAAGGTACCGGCAAAGGAGTATACAAACCAAGCTTCCTATTGCTAGGCTTGCTTGTAGCACATAATGAACAACCTCTTATGAACCTTGAAACAGAATCTACCATGCGAGGCCAATAGCAATACCTCTGTAGATGTGCAATTGTTTTGCTCACACCAAAGTGGCCAGCAATAAGAGAAGAATGAGCTTCTCTCATGACATTTATCCTCTCCCCCTGTGGTATACACAACTTGCCCAAATGAAACAGCAAATTGTTATGCATGTGATAATCATTTTCCTCTACATGATTCCCTTTACTCAAGTTAGCATACACATCTTTAAAGTCATCATCAGATGCATATTGTTCTATGTAACTATCATGTACAATGGAATCATTCTTAAGTAAAGTAACAGCACCAATAATAGGCCTTGAAAGCATATCAGCAACCTTATTCAAAGTACCTTTCTTGTACCTTATTACCAAATGGAACTGTTGCAAGAAGCCCATCCATCTGAAGTGTCGTGACTGTTGTAACTTGCTTTGTGATTGCAAGTACTGTAAGGGCTGATGGTCGGTATGTATAACAGTTTCTTTGCCCATCAAATAGTGTTTCCACTTTTTGACGCTTTGTACCAATGCATACAACTCCTTATCATATGTAGGATAATTTACAACAGCACCATTAAAAGTTTCAGAATGAAATGCAATAGGCTTACCATGTTGTAGAAGAACTGCACCCATAGCATAATCACTAGCATCCGTTTGTATCTCAAATGGCTGTCTCAAATCCGGTAATGCAAGGACTGGAGCTGAACTAATCTTCTCTTTCAAAGATTCGAAAGCTTTTTGTTGCTTGCCTCCCCATTGGAAAGCATGCTTCACACTTGTCACTGCATGCATAGGAGCTGCTATAGAAGAGAAGTTAGAGATAAACTTCCTCCAATATTGAGCTGCACCCAAAAAACTTCTTACCTCTGTTATGGATTTGGGAGTAGGCCACTTCACAATAGCCTCAATCTTAGAAGGATCAATTCTCAAAGCACCTCCTCCTACTATGTGTCCCAAATAAACCAAAGAAGTCTTTCCAAATTCACACTTTGACATTTTAAGAAATAACTGATTCTTCTTCAAAACATCAAGTACTTTTCTAACATGCATGACATGATCTTCTCTAGACTTGCTGAAAATTAAGATATCATCTAAGTAGACAATAACGAAATCATCAAGAAAAGGACGCAAGACATCATCCATTACCCGCATGAAAGTTGCAGGTGCATTGCACAAACCAAACGGCATCACAAGCCACTCAAAGAGTCCTTGTTTGGTTTTAAAGGCTGTCTTCCAAATGTCACTTTCTTCAATTCTTACTTGATGATATCCACTACGCAAGTCTAACTTAGTGAAATATCGAGCATCTTTCAGCTGGTCTAGCAAATCATCTATCCTTGGGAGTGGGTAACGATTCTTTACCGTTATCTTGTTCAAGGCCCTGAAATCAACACACATACGCCAAGTGCCATCTTTCTTTGGAATCAATACAATCGGTGACCCACATGGCGAAGTACTTGGCCTTATGAAACCCTTGTCCAACAAGTCCTTGATTTGCTTCTTTATTTCAGCATTCTCCATAATAGACATGCGGTACATGCCTATGTTTGGAAGAGGACAATCTGGATGCAAATGGATTTCATGTTGAATCTCCCTCTTAGGAGGCAAACCTGTTGGCTCCTGAAACATCTCATGATATGCATCAACTACATCATACAGATCTGATTTAAGTTTTGGATCACAATTGTCAAATGACTCATGATTCACATCAACCTTGGGCTTAATCATAAGAAGAACAAAATTCTTACTTGAATTGACCAGCCTTTTTACCTGTCCTGCATTCACCATCGCTATATTTGTCTTCTTGCGATGAGCTCTAACAATGAACTCCTTGCCATCTTTGAACAGATGATACTTGTTTTCATGGCGATGAAAGATAGCTTTCCTGTCAAACAAGTAAGGACTTCCCAAAACAATTCCTGCTATATCAAAAGGTACCACATCAAGTTCAACTGTATCAATAAAATGTGCAGTAATTGCAAAGCGCAATGTGCACTTTCTTGAAACTTGTAAATTTGCATCCTTGCAAATCCATCCAAGTGGATATGGCTTCGGATGTGGAACGGTCTCAAGTTTCAGCTGCTTGACCAAGTCCTCTGATATAAGGTTTGCTTGTGACCCACTATCAAAAAGTGTGTCAATCTTAGTATGTTTTGAAATCACCCTCACATGAAACAGTTCAATTCTTTCTTCCTCATTAGGAGCTTGTACATGGCAGTTTGAGGTACTAGTGCTGGCTTGGGTTTCAATTTCTTTTCCCTTCAAGTTTTTCAAACCCATGGCTGCAATTTTGGTTTCATCACCTGAATCTTCCCCTAAATCTTGTGGTGTAGATGTAGTAGCAACAGTTTTCTGTTTCCCTTTGGATTTGTTAAATTGAGGTCTTTTTTCAGGATATAATTTCCAACAGTTTTTCTCCTCATGGCCTGGTTTAGAACAGTGTTTACATATCACTTTCTCACTCTCCTGTTTGAAAGATGCATTCTTTTTCCCTTTTCCCTTGGAGGTTTTCTCTTTGCTTTTCCCCTTGGGGGGCTTGTTTCTACCCTCTTCAAATGTGTTTTTTCCCCTTGCCTCTAAATGGGTAGCTTGGACACAAACCTCGTCCAGGCTAGTAGGGTTAAACATCAAGATGGTGTGTCTAAGGTAGCTATGCAAACCACCAATGTATTTCAACAAGGTATCTTGGGACTGTAAATCTACCCCTAACAAGAGAGCTCTTCTCCTGAATTCTTGGGTGTAGTCTTGGACACTCTGACCCTTAAGTTGTCTGAAATTTTGCCAGTTCATAATGGCTTTCTGCATGTGAGCAAGAGGATAAAATTGTTTTTTAATGGCTAACAGAAATTCAGGCCATGTTAAGGTAACCTTACCAAATTTCTTGATCTCCTCTTTAGTCTTGGCCTCCCACTAGACCAAGGCTGCTCCATCCATTCTCAAAGAAGCCAACTGAATCTTTGTGGCATCATCATGCATATTTTGGATCCTCAAGTAAACCTCCAATTGCCTAATCCAGTTGTCAAGCTTTTCTGCATTCACTTCACCATTAAACATAGGTAATTCGAATTTTACATCAAGCTTTAAAAAAGGACTTTTTCCAGAGGATCTATGCTTATGAACAGAAGAAGACGAAGATGAAGAGGAAGAAGGTGAAGATGGGGGTGGTGGATCACCATTTCCTCCATGTCCTTTCTTGGAATGATCATCATCCTTCTTACCTCCTGAAGAGCCTTCTCCTTCAGGTGGATGTTTGGACCCTTCTCCAGCCAATTTCTCATTTCTTTCTTGGTACAATATCCTCACCATTTCAGTGAGATCTAAGAAAGCCTTTCTGAAGACTCTTTCTTCTTCTCTTGGATCTGTCTCTAGAGGAATTTCTCCTCCATGCTCAGACATCCTTGAAGCTTCTGCTGAGACTCTTGAGGGTGAAATTGAAGGTGGAGGTGATGGCTCTTTGGCCCTCCTTGACTGAGGATTCTCTCGTTCTCTAGTCAACTGTCCTTCCCCTCTTTTAAGTTTCAACCTGGTAAGCATCAATACTTGCAAGACAATTAGAAGATCTTTGCACAAAAACCCTGAGCTCTGATACCAACTCGATCTGAATATGAAACTACTTGAAATTCGTTTGCAAGGTATTCAATTCAGACATAAACATTTTTAAAAGCTTCCCATGTCTTGCAGAAATGAAACACATGAATTTTTCAACTGATTACAACCCATTTAAGCATAGCAGAATTATTTCTTTTTACTGTTTAACACATAAAAATGAATTTGTTCTGCACAATAAACCAACCACATATGCACAAGAAGTTGATAAAGCAGTTCACCCCCTCCAGGGCTACGTCTGCTGGGTCCAAAGCCTCCAAATGGGCTTGTCCTTGTTTTTATTAAATGCTCAAATTGAAAATACAGCTGAATAGAAGCATCTACATGAGAAATAGATGGTAGAAATGGATTCAGAACACATGAATCCTTCAGGATTGACTATTGGATCACCTCCAATGGATACCTGCAACCCTGTACAGTCTTCCCAATACTGGCCCCTAGTGGCTCCTAGAACTTTCACGGCTCCAAAACGTATGCAAATGACCTCTGATGGCTGTAAGACCTGCACCAATGGCTTCAGAAGGTCGAAATCATCCAAAATCAAAAAAAAATTCGTCCAAAACCGACTTTCTGGGCCAAAGTTATGGCCATTTACTCCAGACTGCCAGTTTCCCCTAGAAAAACTCCAGCTAACTTTAGTTGGAGTCCAGTTAACTCCGCGATTTATGGTGGGTCCGCCAAATTTGGGGGTCCGCCAAAAACTTCGCCAACTTAACTGCAGTGATAAATGCGCATGTGACCGGAATTTAAGTTTGGCGGTTAGCATTGGATTGCGTGCCAGGTGGTTAGTTCTAAGCCCACGGTTCCGGGGCCATAGTCATATGAGAGGGCGGGCTGGCCCTTAGGGGCTGGCCCCCTTTGTTTTCCCGCCCAGAAGTTTCAAACCTTAAAATTTAACTTGTGCCGCCAATATTTCAAATGTAGCTGCGGTCGTGCAACGGTAAGCATGTGGAGTGGTACATCGGAGGTCATGGGTTCGATCCCTTGAACTCCCAAAAATATTTTAACATATGCGCCCATGAAATTTGATGATGTCACACAGGGCCACATGGCACCATCCGGGCCTGCCACGTGGCAGATTTTGATTGGCTGCTGCAGAGGGAATATTCTCTGGAATATTCCTCGGAATATTCTTTTTTTAATTTTTTTTTAAAAATTCCAATTTTCTAATGTTTTGGGCAAAATATTGTTTTGGCCATATCTCCCTCATACGGCGACCGTTTTCCGAACCGTTTGCGGCGCCGGAATCGAGAGGACGAGCACTTTCCAGTCATTCAGCTGTGAACCAGTTCTGAGCACTTTGAATTTTGAGCATTTTTACAACACCTAGGACTTGAGCACCTGATCATGAAAACAATGTGAAGATAATGTATTGTATTGTATTGTAGTTTATACAAGTCACCTTCTAGTTCGAAAAACCTTGGATCCTCATGATAAAGCATTTCACTCGGCATCAGAAGATTTATGACCTCATGCTTTAGGGGGCAACTGTTATAGATATATTTGGGCACTGCAACCCCAATCACATATGTCAATAAACCAAGGGCTCTTAAACCCCTAAAAGTGTTGTTTCACACCCTAAAGGATCATGGTCAACTGATTACATGATTTCCCAGAAGTTCCACCTAAAAAACCACTCAGAACTGGCCAAAATTGAACCATAGAGACTGCTCCATGCTGAGGGTGTGATGCATTCTGGCTGCTACACTGGCCAGGTGCGATGCATACTGAAAGAGCCTTCTATAGGGTGCGATGGGCAAGAGTATACAAATGGCAGAGGCAGTTTGCTAAGTGGAAACCCAGGGAATCTTCTAGAAACTTCCCCTATGACACTTGCCTCTCTGAATTCGCCCAGGGATGAGTAAGAGATCATGAAATCTCCATGTGGAACCAAGAACTATCAATGAAATGACACTAATCAAAAACCCAGAAGCTGACTCACCCTCTGCAAATATCTATAAATGGATCCCTCATCACAGAGATCTAGAGGCTGGAATTTTGTAATTTGTAAGGAAGTGTTGTTGGTTTCTCTTTGAGACATTGCATTGTTGGGTGATCTTGCTTTTCATGAGGTGAAGAGGGCTTTCATGCTGGGAGGATGATGCTAGATCATACAGCTGGGTTGTAATCCTCTCTTCTACTTCTACTATCAATAAAGTTATTTGAGTTTTCCTCCATATGCTTGTGTACTTGTGAATCTTGTATTTGTGTATGCAATTGTATGGTTAATGTACTTCTGATTCTACATTGTTTATGGTATTATAGATCTCTATGCTTTGATGGTGTTCTGTCGCTTTGCCTCTACAGGTGTTCTTTGAAGCGGGACAAGTGAGAAAGGAGTGGCGGGCTCTAACAAAGGAGAGAGGAAACAAGCAAGGAGCCAAGCGAAAGATTAAGGTTGGTGCTCTTTGCTTCTCTCTTATCTATCATACATAAAGGAAAACACAAGTTACATTGAATTGTTTGTTTCTAAGATAGCTACCCATCTTAGTGGGACTAACAGATCAAATAGACACTAGTTTTCTTGGAAACACCCGTGAAAGTGAAATCAAGGGACTAGTCTCTAATTCTTCGCTTCCTTCATTTCTGTAGATCCTCCCACTTCGCGTAGCCCCAAACATCAATTTATTTGCATAACCCGCTTTTCACACAGTGGCATTTTAATCCAAGTGTTCAAAGATTTAACGTACTTACCTCGCGGTCTTTTGAGGAAGTGTAATTCTGCCTCGCTATAGCTGACTGAAGTATCTACCGCGAACTCGGTGATAAACCCTCCTATAATTCGATCGAGCCAATGGTTCACAGTGCGTGTGATCTTATCTTCTGATGCTTCCAGTTTGCGCACCAACTCTGGAGTCCACACAATAGGTTTGTCGAGCCTACACCTTCCTTGACTGTTTGCTAGCTTTGCGATCCACTCGTACAGCTTAGAGATGAAGGATGCAAAGAAAATTTCATGGATTTCTGTATATAAGTAACAATATAACCACTCTTCCTTTGATAACCGTGGATTCCTGTTTTCCTGCGCCGCGAGCTCGTGAATATTTTTGTCCAACCACTCTTCAATTTCTTTCTTTGTCAGATTCCAGTGACACGACATCAAACATCTCTTATACAGATCCCGATCCCAGCAATGAAACCATTTGTTGGCTTCTTAGGGCCTGACCCAGGTTCAGAGTTAAGCTAGCCAAACAAATCCCAGTACTACTGGCCCTTTCGGCAAGAGTCTGCGGAGCGCGGACTGAGGTCTCACCCGAAGTAGTATGGGAGGGTGTTAGAACCAGGTTCCCGCACCCTGGAGATGTCTGATGAGTTCAAATGGTTCGCGGTTCGACCCTACACACGTCGCGATGCGCACCTTCCCGTATCTCGCAGCCTAATATACTACCCTCCCGCAACCCTACTTGGGGGCCGAACGTTGTTATTACCCAAGTCCTTACTAGTATTTTGATGTTAGTTGATTATTTTATCCTACTTGTGTGCTTTTAAGTTATACTTAACAACATAAATCACTCATACAGGTGCGCGCAGTAAATAAACAGTATATTTGCAATTTATATCAAACATGCATTAACCCAAGAACATATACACAAATTGATAACAAACTTCTCTTTATTAATCCCTTCTTTAGTTACAGACTCGACTCTGCCCTACACACTCAGCTGCAGGGGCCCACACACTCAACTGCGGACTACTAGGCCTCTGCTTACTCAACTGCAAAGCCTTCTCCTACTCTACAACCCAAAGACACACTTCACTTAGTCACTTAGACTCTCCCTGTCTCGCTTCTATTCTCCTCTATCTCTCTTTACACTTAGAGCCTCACTCTATTTATACAATCCCATGGTCTGCGGACCATGGGTAGGTCTATCTAACTGACATTACATTACAAAACTAGGGCAGACAACCCTGTGACTCTATCATACATTTCGCGCTCTGCGCCCGCAATTCACGGAGTATTTACAACAATATTGGTTCAAAACTTGGGTTTTGAGCCCCAAAACATGCCTTGGGGGGGATTCCATGCCCAACAGTACATATATTCTCTTCCTTCCAATATATCCACTTTTTTAGATAGAGTGACTTTGACCACATTAGCCGAGAACATGAAGGAATCCCTGTCTGTAGAGAAACACATAATTGCTCTTGAAAAGAAGACCTCTCAAGAAGACATAAAATCTAAAAAAGTTACTTTCAGAGATGACTCTAAAAAGAAAGCCCCAAAATATCCTTTTGATCTTGAAGGCCTTCAGAAAGTACTGAAAACCATGTCTAACGAAATGGTTGAAATGAAGAAACAAGTTGTTGAATCCTCTTCTGCTAAAAAACCTTTCAGATCTTTTAGGAGGAATTAGTCTTCTAGTCCTCAGCCACCAAATACCATATCTAACGCTGAGTCTGATTTAGAAGAAGAGGAAGAAGAAACCATAATGATCGATGAATAAACTGAAGAAGAAGAATTAGTCGAACTAAATGGGATGTGGGACTTTATCCTTCTAAACAAAGAAGAACAAGAATCTTTGCCCATTAGAACCAGAAGCAAAGGGTCTGCTGATACGACTCAGTCAAATCAAAAGCAAAAAACTCCAACTCTTGTTGCTAAGGAAAAAGAAATTAGCAAAAATTCTTCTCCTAAGGCTTCACAACCAAATCCATCTTCATCAAATCTTCCATCTACATCAAAGACCCTGGTAGTTACTGATACCATGGAGTATAACATTGTGGAAGACATGAAGAAAACTAGGGCCAATATTTCGCTACATGAACTTAGCAAACTAAAACAACAATAGAAAATACTACTTAGAGAACTAAATGCAGTTCCTACTTCTCCCCTACCTGCTATTATTGTATCTCAAGCTGCTAAAGGCATGGGTAAACCCCCCACTTCTTCAAACAAGGTCGACCCTACGTATGTCATCCTATTCAGTGATAGATATAATTCACACACGCCTCCTTTCGTCTTAACCTATGAAATTTTAAAAAGGAACCTTCATAAATGTTTGATTGACTCAAGAGCCTCTTCTAATATAATGCCGAAAACAGAGTGTGCTAAGTTAAACATCACTCATCAAAAGTTTGTTATTCACATAGTACAACTTGACATAACCAATATGGAGGTCTTAGGGGAATTAAATTCAGTTAACATTTGACTTTCCTCAAATCACAAAGTCTGTCAAATAATTGATATATTGGTCGTTAATATCCCTGAATTCTACGGTCTAATTCTAAGTAGAGACTGGTCCGATAAACTCCATGGCTATTTTGCTACAGACTGGTCTCACATGTGGCTGCCCTACACTGGAAAGCCAAATCAAATTCGAGTTGATCGAGAGAAACACCTGAAACATACAGTGATTGATTTTGAAGGTGATAATGAAACGGTAGCATTCAATAATAACATTATTGGTAATTATTCGGCCTAGTCATTTTTAGGGAACTTTAAAGCACATGAGTCTCCCTTTTTGGATAATGTTCTCATCTCACAGATAGATGCTTCCAAGTGTAAAATATTTGTAAATAAATGTGTATTTATTATACTTTGATGGTTCCAAATCTAACGATGGTGCAGGAGACAGTTGCATCTTAATCAGCCCAGAAAGAGAAAAAACCATGTTAGCTTTAAGACTAGAATTTGAGTGTACAAATAATACCACAGAATAAAAGGCATTGGTTCAAGGATTATACAAAGAAATTGGCCTCAACATCAAATATTTGTAGGTTTTTAGAGACTCATAAATTGTCATTAAACAGGTAAGAAATACTATCCACTGCCTTTCTGGACATCTTAAGCATTATCAATCGTTAGTCCAGGATCTTACATCACATTTTTTGGAATTTAATATTTCTCCTCTACCTAGACTACAAAATGCCAATGCTGATCTGTTAGCTAATGTTGCATCAAAACTCATACCACTAGAGGACTATAGTCCCGATAGATTTTCCATTGAATTACTTTTTAGACCATCCATTCCTGACAATGTCACTAATTGGCGAGCCTTCAACGATGATTATGGTATTGTAAATTTTCTAACATCAGAGGGGTCATATGATGATCAAATCATAAATGAAAATGAGCACAACATTCAGTTAAAGCAGAACGCTGATGAAAATCCAATACCCAAATCTGTAGTCAAATTAGAAGATTTATATGATCTCAAAGACAGATTTAAGAAGGTAACTAATGCCAAAATCCAAAGCTCAACACTGAGATTTGAATTAGTGAACCTTAGAACTGATGAAAAGCCTTAGAAAATTAATCTAGGTCTCGGTCTACTGATGAAATATCATCATTCATTCGATTGTTAAAGAAATACAAAGCTATCTTTTCTTGGGATTATTCTGATCTCAAAACTTATGATACCTCTGTCATATAGCACACCATTCCTATGACCTCTAATGATAAACCAGTGCAGCAGAAACTAAGGAAAATTCACCCGAACCTCAAAATTCAAATCAAATCGGAGCTAAATCAACTCCTTAAGGCCAAAATCATATTTCATGTTAGGCATTTGAAATAGGTGTCCAATTTAGTGCATGTTAGGAAAAAGAATGGAGACATTCATATATGTATAGATTTTAGACATTTAAATAAAGCATTTCAGAAAGACAACTTTCCACTTCCAACCATGGAACAAGTGTTGTTTCTTGATGGATTGTCAAGATTTGACCAAATCCTGGTCCATCCAGATGATAGATTGAAAACCACGTTCAGAACTAAATGGGGAACATATGCTTGTCAAAAAATGCATTTGGTTTGATTAATGCAGGTGCCACATTTCAAAGAGCTATGGATATAGCCTTTAAAGGACTCATTAACAAATCAATTGTTATTTACCTGGATGATATCATTGTCTATTCTATGAAGAGAAGCAGCCATTTAAATAACCTTAATCAGATATTTGAACGATGCAAAAAATATGGGATCTCGCTCAATCCAAAGAAGTCTTCTTTTTCCTTAAGCAAAGGTAAGCTTTTAGGATTTATCGTATCAAAAAAGGGTATTCATATCAATCCAAAAAGGATTAAGGAAATTGGGAAAATACCGTTACCCCATAATAAGAAATGAATGCAATATTTCCTCGGTCAAATAAATTTTGTAAAAATATTTGTCCCTGACTTTTCACAAATAGTTTTACCTTTATAGTCTATGATTAAGAAAAAATCAATTTTCAAGTGGGGTCACAATGAAAGAGAAACATTTGATTTAATCAAACAAGTTATTATCAACGCTCCCTCCCTGACAACTCCCAATTTTTCCAATCATTTTGTTTTATACACATTTGCATCAGAAACATCATATGTTGCCGTTTTGACACAACTCAATGATCAACAGATAGAAGCACCAATCTCGTTTTTTAGTTCAAATCTACGAGGTGTCAAATTAAATTACTCTGCTATGGAAAAATACGCCTCGGTTGTTTTTAATTCAATAAATCATTTCAGACCATTTCTCCTTAAAACTCACACCAAAATCATAGTTCCATTCTCAACAGTAAGGCAATTTTTGGTGCAAAGGGAAGTAGGAGAAAAAAGGTCCAACTAGGTAACCGCACTACAAGAATATGATGTCGAAATTAGACCGACTAAAATTGTTAAGGGTCAAGGTTTTTGCAGAATGTTAGCTGGAGCATCCAACTTACTAGCAGAAGTAAATTCAGGCGATGATATACAAATATCGGAGGTAAGCCTTAATGATACTGAATCTTAATATGTTGGTCTCATATTTTATTTAAAAAATGGATATGCCCCTATGCAGCTCAGTTACAAAAGAAAAAGGGATTTGAGATTGAAAGAAAAGCAATATGAAATCATCAATGATGTTTTATTTAGAAAAAATTATGATTTTGTTTTGTTAAGGTGCCTTGAAAAATCTGAGGCAGAAAAGGTTTTGTAGGAACTCCATGATGGACTAGCCGGTGGACATTTTGGAGGAGACACAATAGCACATAAAATCCTACATACTTGCTATTACTCGCCAACCTTGTTCAAGGATGCACACGAATACGTAAGGAAGTGCAAAAATTGTCAAATGGTTGCTAGAAGACAAAGGAAACCTTCATTGCCATTACATATAGTCAACTTTGAACAACCATTTGAGCAATGGGGACTAGACATAATAGGTCATATCATTCCTCACTCTTCAAAGCAACATAGGTACATCCTTATAGCAACTGATTACTTTACTAAATGGGTGGAAGAAATTCCACTAAAGGTAGCCAATTCTGAGAAAATTATTGAATTTATTGATCAATTTATCATTACCATATTTGGCCTACCATCTGCCCTGATGTTTGAAAATGCATCTTACTTCACAAGAAACATAATGACAGAATTCGCTCTCAAAAGAGGATTCAAACTCAAGTATTCTGCTAACTATTATCCTCAAGGAAATGGTTTAGCAGAATCAACCAATAAAAACCTCATTAGGATCATTAAACGAACTATTGGTCAGATTCAAAGAAACTGGCATAAATCTCTAACATTTTCTCTATCGGAAGATCGGATAACACATAAGGCCTCAATAGGAACTTCTCCATTTAATTTGGTCTATGGGAAAGAAGTTTTTATTCCTACAAATATAACTATTCCCTCTCTAGCCCCAGTTAAATTTATTGAAGAAACTCCTTCTTCTTCTTCTTTGCAATTAAGGCAATCACAAATCCTAAAACTCGAAGAAGAAAAAGAGAAAGCCAAAATCATACATGCCCATCGTCAACAGCTAGTTAAATATTCCTTTGATGCAAATTTTGTTAGCCCAAAATTATTTCAACTTGGAGACCTTGTATTTAAGTGGGATAAAGAACATGAGGAAAAAGGTAAGCATACCAAATTCCAAATAATGTGGCTTGGACCATTTTATATTACAGAACAAATTGGCTCATCAACATTTCTATTGCAAGATTTGTCAGGCAAGAGAGATTCTCTGCCTGTGAATGGGTAGATTTTGAAAAAATATTTTTCATAGGAGACAACCTCTTCTATCCCTTGTACACTATCGCCTTTACGTTTTTAGGAAAATAAAAATTAAATAGTATAACTATTGGCCTTACAATAAAATCTCTTGAAATGTTTTTATTTTTCACTTTTACAAGTGGAGATTGTTAATAAATAATTATAACAATTGAAAATTAGCTAAGTTCTATCTCTCTGAAATTTTCTTTCTCCACCAAAATTATTTATTCTTTGAGAAACATCCAACTTTATAAAAAACTTTTGTTCTACTATCAATCAAGAAATGTATCTTTAAAAAAGTAAAGACTCTTTGTAGATAAGCATCTTCAACTCTATAATTGTTATCCAGAACTCTTAAGGAGCCAATGATTCTCCCCATCCAGTAAATTTTTCTCTTTTTAGAGTGTAATTCTAAAATATACTAAAGCTTAAAAGATAAGAGGTTTCATAAAGAGCCTTCTTACCATGTTCATAGGAAAATAATAGACTGATATTGCCAATAGTGCATACGAAAACAAGGTAATGGCTTGATATTAGTTTAATCTTAAGACAAGTGGTCTCATTACAAGCCAGTTTGTTTAGTTAAATCACTGTAGGAATTTACAGGGTAATTTCCTCAAATAGAACACCAAAGGACACTGCTCACAAACAAATCACAGATCAATACACCAATATTCTTGACGTGGTTAAAACCCTCAAATAGGGAAACAGTCCATGGCCTAAGCCAACGCAGCCACTTTAGGCAATTTATTAATAAAATAAAGAAAATTTATATAAGATTCTCTCATGAACAGTCACCCTAAAAATGACCCTCCATGCTCTTTAAATAAAGATCATGGACCAATCAGGTGTTAAGCCATGGATCAAGTGTCGGTAATACCGAGGAGAGAATGAAACGTCAGATCACTTCATGTTTAGAACATATCATGACCGTCAGATTGTAAGTTACAAAAGTACATAGTAAAGAAACACATTTTACCTAACTCTACACTAGACCAAGTTATACTTAACTATTTCCCATGTGTGGGAATATCCTAACATCCCCCCTTAAGAACAACTTGGGATAGGATTGAAGGATATACAAACATGACACAATAGGTGAAGGAAGAAGGCATTAGAGCCTATCCCCCCTTAGTGACAACTTCCTGAACTCCAACCATAAATCAAAGTTTAGTAAACTTCGCCTCTGTGAGAGCCTTTGTAAAGATGTTTGCAACTTGATCATTGGTTGAACAATATTGCACTTCAAGAAAATGGTCATGAATGAGCTTTCTGATGAAGTGCATGTGTAGTTCAATGTGTTTTCTGCATTGATGTTGGACTGGATCTTTGCATAGTTTAATGGCACTTTGATTATCACACCAAAGTGTAGTTGGATGCTACTGTTGAAAGACAAACTCTGACGGGATCTGACAAAGCCATAGGGCTTCCTTACTAGATTCTACGGTACTAGATACTCTGCTTCTGCTGAAGAAAGAGAAATGTCACTTTGTTTCTTGCAAGCCCATGTAATAGGTCCAGAACCAAGAGTGAAGACATAACCTACAGTAGACTTTCGATCATTAGGGTAACCAGCCCAATCAGAATTTGTGAAACCAACCAATAGAGGATATGCTTCTGCATTGTAATGAATCCCAAACCGAATTGTACCTCGAACATAACGAAGTATTATTTTAGCTGCTTTCTAATGACTATCATATGGGTTTTTCATAAACCGACCAATAAGGCCAACAACACAGGAAAGGTCAGGACGGGTATGGGTTAGATACAAAAGTTTTCCTACAAGCTAACGGTATAAGGTAGCATCAACTTCAAGGGAAGTACAAGTGACTGAAATTTTGGCTCCAGACTGAAAGGGAGAAGGGGTTGGCTTACAGTCTTCCATGTGAAAGTGGCATAGAATATCACAGGCATACTTGGACTGAGAAAGGGAAATACCTTCCTTGGATTGCAAGACTTGAAGACCAAGAAAATAATGCTAGTGTCCCAAGTCTATCATTTCAAACTACTTTTTAAGGCTGGACTTCACATTTTTTAGAAGGTTGGGATCACTATCAGTAAGGATAAGATCATCAACATAAAGAACAAGAATGATAAGAGACTTACCCACTTTCTTGGTGTAGACAGTATTGTCAGAATGACACCTAGAAGAGCCACTATCTAAAAGAAATCTATCCATTTTGGCATACCAAGCCTGAGGGGCTTGCTTGAGACCATAAAGGGATTTCTTAAGCCGACATACAAGGCTAGAGTATGTTTGTATAAAGCCAGGAGGTTGTTCCATATAGATTTATTCATGCAAGTCCCCATGCAAAAAGGCAGATTTAACATCCATTTGATGGACTTCCCATTTGAAAGAGGTAGCAAGGGAAAGAATAAGGCGGATAGAGTTCATTTTGGCAACAAGGGAGAAGGTTTCAGTATAGTCAATTCCTTCAACTTGTGAAAAACCCTTAGCAACAAGACAAGCTTTATGTTTATCAAGTTTTCCATCTCGTCCATACTTGGTTCCGTAAACCCATTTGCACCTAACAAGTTTTCGCTTTGGAAGAGGAACAAGATCCCATGTATCATTTTCCAATAATGAACGATATTCTTCATTCATAGTTGTGTCCCAATCTAGATGGCCTGAAGCTTCTGAAAAGGTGTCAAGATCATAATTCGTTGGAGCTTGAGCTAGTAAAGAAGAGGCTCTATTGAACTAAGAACGTGTACGTCGCTGATCTATAGGATCACCTACAAGAGAACCTGCTGCATCCCAAGTAGCATAGACCCATTTTGGAAGCTGAACAGCTGAAGGAGGATCCTGAGAAGGTGGGGGAGGATTGTCATCCTTGCTATCATCATCTGAAGAAGAAATATTTTTAGAAGTAGAAGGGATAGAGGGAGGTGGCACATCCATCGAACTAGGCTTGTAGGCCGATATATTTTCAACAAACTTTACATCTCTTCTAATGATAACATTTTTGGACTTAAGTGGAATAAATCTATATCCTTTTACATCTTCAGAATATCCAACAAAAATACATTGTTCGCTCTTAGGTTCTAAAGCTTTATGTTTCTCATCTGGAATATGGGCCCATGCTTCACTTCGAAAAACATGAAAGTGACTTACATCTGGTTTAATTGAGCTCCATGCTTCTTTTGGAGTGATATTCTTTAAAACCTTAGTAGGAGTGTGATTTACTCTGTAATTTGCATAGTTAATTACTTCTTCCCAAAAATTAAGACTAAGTCCTTTAGATTGAAGCATACAATTAGCCATTTCCTTTAAGATGTGATTCTTCCTTTCAGCTACACCATTTTGTTGTGGAGTATATGGAACAGTGTGTTGCATTTGAATTCCACGCTCAATGCAAAAGTTGATGAATTTGTTGTTAACATATTCTCCACCATTATCAAATATTAGCTTAAGAATTTGATGTCCAAATTGTTTCTCAATAAAAGCCTTAAAGGCCAAGAACATGTTAAATACTTCACTCTTGAGTTTTAAGAAGTATACCCAAGTGCATCTGGAGAAATCATCAATGAAAGTTAAGAAATACTTGTAGCCAGAGAATGAAACAACTGGAAATGGACCACATAAATCACTATGCACAAGATGTAAAGGGGCTGAAGCATGCCAAGAGGCATGTTTTTCAAAACTATCCCGATGATGTTTTCCGAGTACACATCCGGAACAAACACCATCTTTGCAAGATACCATAGGAAGACCTGTCACCATATTTTCTTTACATAGATTTTGAAGAGAGCAGTAGTTTTAGTGACCAAATCGCTTATGCCAAAATTTCCTCACTTCATCATTATGAGAAACAAATACCGAGGGAAGAGTTGATGACCCAAATTTGTTAAACTTATACAACCTTCTAGAATCATCAACAATTCCAATAGCTAAAATCTGTCTAGGATGTCTTAGGTCCTTAATTACAACATCATGAGGTCAGAATTCAATGATTTTACCTTCGCCTGAATGAGTTATCTGATATGCAGATAGAAGGTTGTAGGATAAGGTTGGAACACATAATACATCATTAAATTGACCATTGTCTAGATGAATAGTTCCAATCCCTACAACACTAAGAGATCTATCATCACCAACATATATATTTTTGGTGTTACAATCATTTAAAGAAGAAAACATGCCTTTTTTTTGCCATGTGATAAGAATCTCCAGAATCAATGAGCCACTAGTGAGAATGATAAGAATAATATACATTTAGTGCATAACCAGACCAAGATGCTTAACAACCACATGCAAAAAGTGTTATTCCTGAAGATGAAGTTGAAGTTGAAGAGTGCTCCAAATGGATGTTATGCTTCTTCATTGCTACTTCCAAGGCTTCCATCTTCTTAAATCATTTGGATTCTAAGTGGTCATCTCGATTACAAAAGTTGCAATGTCTATCATCCTTCTTCCCTTTGCTTTTATTTGCCTTATCATTTTGTTGAATTGATTTTTTTTTTTGAGATTGAAATTGCTTAGGACCCTTGTCTGGTTTAGGACCATTCTTTTTAGGATACTGCTTCTTAGGATTCTTCGAATTTGGTTGTTGTTGGGTGGCTAAGGCTTTCTTAGAAGAGTTTCCAAGATTAAGAAGACCAAGATGTAAGATTTTTTCTTGTTCTCTTATTAAAGAATCATAAAAGGCATCGAAAGAGGGGGACTTGTAGTCTTGTCCTTGAGAAATAAAAGCTTCTCTAATAGAATGGAAGGTGGAAACAAACATAGAGTAGGTTGGTCCCAACTTAGTAAGAATGGAATAGATAAGGATACCATCTTATTTCTTAACCTTAACACCTTCCAAGAGAAGTCTAAGGGTCTTGAACTTGGACAAAAAATTGTTAATGAAAGAAAAATTATTGGGGTCCAATGTAAGCAACTCATTTTCGAGTTGATGGGCTCTAATTTCATTCTTAATTCCAAAAAATTTAATGAGTTGTTTCATTTCTTCATTAGGGGTATCAGGTTCTACGATATGGAATCTAAGGTCTGGGGAAATATACATCCCTATCAACCCACGTACTTGATCTTGCCTATTTTCCCATTTGGTTGTCTTACCTTCATCTTTAGGTTAGTTTCTTGGCCTGAGGCCATTCTATAAAGACCTTTACTTCTAAGTAAATCCACAATGTAGGACCACCATTGGAAGTAGTTGGTGATTTCAAGAATAACTTGGCATGGACTTTCCATTTTAAAAGAAACTGAAGTTCTAGATGCTGAAACTAAGTGTTCCAATGGAAATATCTCGAAAAATTAGGCCGATTAAAAAAAAACGGCTCTGAAAACAGCATTCGGATGAAGAAGTTATGGCTTTTTGAAGAAAAGTTGTTGAAGATGCCGACGAAGTGCATGAATGTGCGGAAGTTAATGATAATGTTATGTTTTAAATAAAAAATCCCCCCCTTTCCAAACTTAATCTAATTGGCTCACTTAAAAAAAAAATGCGACCCACTTTTATAAGTAAGTGAAAGTCACTTTTACAATGGTATTTTATGAGCTACCCACTAAATTGTAACTTAAATAAAAGATAAAGAGACTTAGAATTATAAGTGACTCACTTTTTATAATGGGTGAGAACACTTTTACAGAAAGTAACTTTAAAACATAAGTTACATGTTTTTGGGTCCCTATAATACTAGTGATTACCCCATTACTATTGTAGTTATACCCCTTATTTATATTGTTGTGCCCCTATTACCCCCATATTGTTATTTCTGTGCCCCATAGAATCCCTCTATTGTTATTTCTGTGGCTTTATATTATTATTGTTAGGTCGGCTGGATTATATTGTGACTCCTTAGACTCCTATATATAGAAAGGAGGTTTTGTCATTTGTATCATCCAAGAATTGTTCATTTATGTAATGTTAAGGAGGTTGCCCCCTCGAAGAGGCTGAATTCTAAGGCGTTGATCTATCTTTTCTATCTTTTCTTGAGTTGGTTTCATAACATTTGGTATCAGAGCTTTGGATTCTAGGGTTTCACTGCTCCAAACAGGTCATCGTGGCATTTTCGCTATAACTTGTTTTCTGTGACGTTTCAGAAGTTGCAAAAAAAACCCATTTGAGAAGAAAGTGCATTGAACCTTGGGTCCGAATTTCAAAGCTTTTCGCACAACATTTGCGGAGATATGATCTGAGGAAGTTGGTATTTTTGCAGACTCCTGAATTACATTCAAAACAAGTGACCTGGGGAAAATCGTCATAACTTTCTCTCTAGGGATCGGATTGAAATTTCGTATGAAGGTACAGAAAGAGGACGGACTTTAGTTTCTTGTGTGTGTGTTTCAGATTCAAAGGTTGAAACAGTGACTTGTGGCACGTCGTACAAGTTCGCTCTGTTGAACCAGTCTAAAATCAAGTCACTGTGGGAGATTTCACATAACTCTTCCTTGGAGAATCCAATTTGGCTCAGACTTGTGGCATTGGAAATAGGACACAGAAGGCTACTACAGGTAGCAATTTTAGAACTGGATGATCCGAAATTACAGAGATACATCAGATTCAATATCAGGCTTCTATAAAGTGAAAAAAGGTGTGTAGTTTTTTTTAAAATATTGTGTAAGCTTGGTTTAACGGAATTCAAAGGGCATAGTAAAGCATTATTATCGGTAACTGATGCCCCGAGGAAAGAAAATGCAAACACCTAGTAAGGAACCTAAAAGCTCTAGCATGACTCATGAAGAAGAGGAAGAAATGCTACATGATATATCAAAATTACAAGAACAAGTGCAACAAATGTCACGCTCACAAAAGCTAACAGAAGCTAAGATAAGTGGCGTGGAATCTAAGGTAAATGGCATGGAATCTAAGATAAAGGGCATGGAAGCTAAGATGGATGATTTGAAGATAGATTTGAAGACAGACATGGAAGAATTGAAGAAGTTGCTACAAGAAAGGGTCACTAATGGTGAAAAGGTAGTAAAAGAAACTCATGATGAGAACAAAAGAAATGTTAATCATGATTCCGTAGACGCTAATGTTGGATCGAAGAATCACCATATTCCAAAAATCGATATGAGGAAGTTTGATGGTAAGGATCCCGCCACATGGATATTACAGATGGAGCAATTCTTCGATTTCAATAATGTGCAAAACGCACAAAAGGTACGTATGGCAACTGTATATTTAGAACCAAATTAGTTTGTATGGTATCAATGGCTTTGCTCTCGTAAACAATTTATCACTTGGGCAATTTTTACGGAAGAATTGATAGCACATTATGAAGATACAAAAAGCAACACTTTTTTTAGCCAATTGATAAGTCTCAAACAAAATGGTTCAGTAATGGAGCACATTGAGGAGTTCCAAAAATTGAACATAAGGGTAAAATATATTCCAAAGGAGCATAGGATTGATGTGTTCATAGGGTCTTTAAAGGATAATATCCAACATGACGTTCGCCTTTGGGAACCTGATTCATTAGATAAGGCATTCAGGTTAGCAAGAAAAATGGAAAGCAAAATTATGGCAACCAGGAAGCATACCACTCACAACTATAAAGACGGAAGTGTTGTTGCCCCTAGTCTTCCACAACCTATAAGGTTGACACCACAACAATTGGAAGAAAAAAGAGCAAAAGGGCTTTGTTACAGTTGTGATAGCAAATACGCTAAAGGTCATAAGTGTGCTGAGAATAAATTATTCTACATAGATTGTGAAGAGGAAGAAGAAAAGGAGCAAGAAAGGTCAAAAGAAGAAGATATACTCCAGGAATAAAGCCTAGATGAAGAACAAATAAATCTGACCATATCTTGTAATGCATTGGCAGGAATTACCACTCCTCAAACCATCAAGATAGAAGGACAAATCAAGAAGAAAAAGGTAATAGTGTTGATTGATTCAGGAAGCACCCACAATTTTATTCATTGTAGGGTAGCAAAAGAATTGAATTGCTTCCTATATCCAGCACCAGAGTGTCAAGTGATGATTGCAAATGGAGGAACAATAAATTGCTCTGGAAAGTGCCATAATATCAAGCTATCCATGGGAGAATATGTATTGACTAGCCCAATGCTTTCCATTCCAATGGGAGGTGCTGATGTTGTACTAGGAGTCCAATGGCTACAATCCTTGGGTACAATAGCCTTTAATTTTCAAGAACTTTTCATCAAATTTTCTATGGAAGGAAAGGAAGTTGAATTAAGGGGTATTGCAGGGAAACCAGGAAAGATAATCAGCTCTAATAGCATGACAAAGCTTCTAAAAAATGAGCAAAGAGGTGTAATTGCACAATTATGTTCGCTAGATGTTTCCACATTGGAATCATTTATTTCTCCAGATCTCCAAAAAGTCATGGACAATCATTCCAAGGTATTTGAGACTCCAAAAGGTCTCCCACCTATGCGTAGTCATGATCATGCTATTCATCTGATTCCAGGAAGTGTTCCTCCAAACATCAGGCCGTACAAATATGCCTATGTCCAAAAAAGTGAAATTGAACGTATGGTTGCAGAAATGCTAGAGGCTGGTATAATTCAACCGAGTCAAAGTTCTTTCTCAGCTCCAGTAGTATTGGTGCACAAGAAGGATGGATCATGGCGCATGTGTCCGGATTATAGGGAGCTCAACAAGCTCACTATTAAAGATAAGTTCCCCATTCCTGTTATTGATGAATTACTGGATGAATTGCATGGATCACTTTACTTCACCAAGTTGGATCTTCGTTCGGGATATCATCAAATCAGAATGAAGATTGAAGACATTCCGAAAAGGGCATTTAGAACTCATGAGGGTCATTATGAATTTTTGGTCATGCCTTTTGGCCTTACCAATGCACCTTCAACATTTCAAGGTTTGAAGAATTCAATTTTCAAACCATTCCTTAGAAAATTTGTGTTAGTATTTTTTGATGATATACTAATCTACAACAAGTCTTGGAAGGATCATGTTGAACATGTTGACAGGGTGCTACAACTATTGGAGGAGAAACAATTATATGCAAAAAGATCCAAATGTTTCTTTGGAGTCCAGGAGGTGGAATATTTGGGTCATATTGTATCTCATGAAGGAGTTAAGGTAGACCCTAGCAAAATTAAAGCCATTAAGGAATGGAAAATCCCCACATCCATAAAGCATCTGCGAGGATTTCTTGGGTTGACAGGGTATTATCGCAAGTTTGTTAAGAATTATGGGAGAATAGCAGCACCTCTAACAACATTATTGAAGAAAGATTCATTTTCATGGACTCCGGAAGCAACAAAGGCCTTTGAACATCTTAAATAGGCAATGTGCCAAGCACCGGTCTTAGCTACACCGGACTTCACAAAAACATTTATTGTGGAATGTGATGCTTCAGGAAATGGAATTGGTGCTGTTCTAATGCAAGATGAAAGACCCATTGCTTTTGAAAGTCGTCCAATCAAGGGAAAGTTTTTAAGAAACGCTATTCATGAGAAGGAAATGTTGGCAATACTCCATGCACTTAAGAAATGGCGACCCTACCTAATGGGAAGACACTTCAAGGTAAAAACGGATCATGATAGCATTAAATACTTTTTAGAACAAAGATTATCCTCTGAAGAGCAACAAAAGTGGGTCACAAAGATGTTGGGTTATGACTTTGAAATCATCTACAAAAAAGGGAAGCAAAATGTGGTGGCAGATGCACTCTCAAGAAAGGATGAGGATGTGGAAGCATTGTTGTGTGCCATTTCTATTATCCAACCAGATTGGATAAACGAAGCAAGGGAGGAATGGAAGAATGACGAAGAAGTGTGGGCACTTATTCGAAAGCTACAACAATATTCCAGTACTTCTGATACATTTAGCTGGCAAAATGATTCGTTATGGTACAAAGATCGCTTATACCTCTGTAAGAATTCCCAGCTAAAACAAAAGATTCTTATGGAATTGCACACTTCTCCCTTAGGAGGGCACTCAGGATTTTTAAAAACTTACCACAGGGTTAAGAAGGAATTTTTTTGGGATGGCCTTAAATCAGATATTCAAAAGTTTGTGGCAGAATGTTTGGTTTGCCAGCAAAATAAAGTTGAAACAATTAAGACACCAGGTCTATTACAACCTTTATCCATTCCAAGTCAACGTTGGGAGGAGGTTTCAATGGATTTTATCACAGGTTTACCCAAGTCTGAGGGAAAGAGTGTCATCATGGTGGTAGTTGACAGACTTACCAAGTATGCACACTTTTGTGCATTATCACATCCATTTAAATCCAGTACAGTTTCTACTGCATTTATGGAAACAGTTCAAAAGCTACATGGAAACCCAAAGATTATTGTAAGTGACAGAGATCCCATTTTCACTGGAAATTTTTGGACATAATTATTTTCTTGTCTTGGTACTCAGTTAGCTCATAGCTCATCTTATCATCCTCAATCTGATGGGCAAACTGAGATAGTAAGCAAATGTTTGGAAGGATATCTCCGTTGCTTTGTATCTGATAAACAGACACAATGGGTCAAATGGTTGCCTCTGGCTGAATGGTGGTATAACACTTCTTTCCATACAACAACAAAAATGACCCCATTTATGGCACTTTAGGGGTATCAACCACCATCCATCACATCATATTTAAGAGAAAATTCTAAAGTTCAGGCAGTGGAACATCACATCGAACATCAACAACAAGTCCTCCAACTCTTAAAGGATAACCTCGTGTTGGCACAAAATAGAATGAAACAACAGGCAGATCAACATCGCAGTGAAAGAAGTTTTGATGTAGGTGATTGGGTATTCCTACGGATACAACCATATAAGCAAATGTCCCTAAAGCAAGCTAAGAAGGATAATAAATTATCACCAAAGTATTATGGTCCGTACAAGGTGTTGCAAAAGATTGGTACTATGGCATACAAATTGGAGCTTCCTGCAGCTTCTCGATTGCACCCAGTTTTCCATGTTTCATGTTTAAGGAAGGTTATAGGTGACAAGCTCCCAATTCAAACAATATTGCCAGAACTTGACGAGGAAGGAAAAATTATATTGGAACCGGAAGCAGTCACAGAAACAAGAACTCGACAGCTACGAAATCGATCAATTTCATAGTATCTTATCAAGTGGAAGAACTTATCCGTTGAAGATTCCACATGGGAGGATGAGAATTTTATGCAGAAGTATCCAGAACTACTCAAGCGTTGAGGACAACACTTTTTTGAAGGAGAGGAGCATGTTGGGTCCCTATAATACTAGTGATTACCCCATTACTATTGTAGTTATACCCCTTATTTATATTGTTGTGCCCCTATTACCCCCATATTGTTATTTCTGTGCCCCATAGAATCCCTCTATTGTTATTTCTGTGGCTTTATATTATTATTGTTAGGTCGGCTGGATTATATTGTGACTCCTTAGACTCCTATATATAGAAAGGAGGTTTTGTCATTTGTATCATCCAAGAATTGTTCATTTATGTAATGTAAAGGAGGTTGCCCCCTCGAAGAGGCTGAATTCTAAGGCGTTGATCTATCTTTTCTATCTTTTCTTGAGCTGGTTTCATAACACATGTCCTTTTTGAAAAAGTAACTCAACAAAAAGAAAGACTTGAACTCAAGACCTCTATTCTCATAAAGTAACTTTGGACCAAGTGAGCTAGTTTAAAAGGTTAGTAATTATTGGAAAATAGGAAGGGTTTTTTTTTTTTTTTAGTCACTTAAGATTTGGGATGCGTACTTACTTGAAAAATCCATTTTTGCCTGCAAAACAAAAAACCACACAACACAACATGGACATAAAAAAAACACCAAACATTATGGCTTGAAGTTAGCTTTCACCAGAAACTAAATATTTTCCTCAATGTTTCTGATTTTCTGAGATCACACTAAGGCGTGGCGGAAAAGAGCATACGCATGAGAAAAATCCTTCCTTTCTGTCTCTGGTTTTCCCATATCACACAGAGTCGTGAGGCAAAGAGAATACACAGAAATGGAAGTTATAGATCCAGTAATAAAAACAGAAAGATAAATAAACCGAAATAAACAGAGAGATAAATAACTAAAACTGCAAATAAAGACTATATATCCAGATCTTAAAAATGACGTAGCTAGGGCTACCAGAAACCTTTTCATGTGAAACGAAAGAGGTTCCTCACTGGGACAGATGCTACTAAAACAATAGAGTAGTCCTCTTGGCCCAAAAGTGGTCAAAAATAGTAGATCTAGGAAACGACAGTCGGATGCAGTTGTACCAGCTTCCAATTTAGATCAGCAACAGATGCGGCCCTCAAATAGCTCTAATACCATGTAGGAATTTAGAGGGTAAGTTCCTCAGATAGAACACCAAAGGGAACTGCTCAAAAACATATCACATAGCAATACACCAGTATTCTTGACGTGGTTAAAAACCTTAAAGAGGGAAACAGTCCACGGCTTGAGCCAACGCGGCCACTTCAGGCACTTTATTAATAAAAGAAAGAAAATTTACATAAGATTCTCTCATGAACGGTCACCCTACAAATGACCCTCCATTCTCTTTAATAGATATCATGGACCAATCTGGTGTTAAGCCATGGATCAAGTGTCGTAATACTGAGGAGAGAATGAACCATCGAATCAATTCATGTCTAGAACATATCGTGACTGTCGGATTGTAAGTTACAAAAATACATAGTAAAGAAACACACTTTACCTAACTCTACATTAGACCAAGTTATACTTAACTATTTCCTATTTGTCGGAATATCCTAACAATTACAACTGGTGAATGGCATTGTCACTATTTGGCGACCAAACCAAGACAATGACTTTTAAGTAATAAACATAAAAATTTTCCAAAAAAATAAAATAAATTGTTTAAAAAAAGAAAAAGAAAAAAAGTATATGATTTTGGATTTATCTCTAAAAACTGCACTCTTATCTGGATGGGACACTGAATCATTTTTGGTTAAAAGGTAACCCTATCGAGGCTATGGACACCTGCTGGCAGCAGAGGCTCTACCTGTGACAAATGAGTACATTTAAAAGTTGATCTGCAAAAGCCCCCTACTTTATTTTTAAAACTAAGTAAAGACTGAAATAGAGAGGAATTTTTATCTTTAAGAGGATATCCAAAGAATTGTAATTAGGTGAGTTTGTTTTTATAGAGAGAAATTTTATTTATCTTAAAATTCATGCAATTCCTATTTCTTGAACTATCTTTACTTTGAAAGTTTTCGAAATTTCAAAATTATCGGAGATAATTGGTTCTTCCAATGAAGCATCAATTGTTGTACTATTCAACAACCCCCCCATTTATTATATAATAGTTAGTATTGTATTAATAAATGGGGAACCTTCAAAAAACTTAGAAAATAAGAGCTTGCCTTTAAAAACCATTCGGAATAAAACCTTAGATGGACTTAAGATATTAAGTCGGGCCACTTTATGACTAAGCACTCTCACTTTATCGCAAATCGCATGATCCCAAAGTAACAAGGTTATTCATGAGTCAAAGTCTGGAAATGCGATGAAAGAGACCCCTTAGAATACCAAAGGTAGCATTAAAATATTTCTAAACCTTAAGGCTTAGAGTATTCTTTATAATATGAAGCACTTATCGCATTGCAACTTTCACAAAGGCGCAAATGTTCAAACCATTAAAAACTGTGATATGGTCCGAATTCGACAAAATAATAATAATTGTTATAACCTGAATCAAGTTTGACTTATTGTAATGATCTATTTCAATGGAATAATCATCCATTTAGGGAAAAGCACACCACTCATCACAAATCACAAAAATACCAAAGTGACTTTGAATTGGCCTATTTCACATAACCCGACATCGCCGATTTATGATAAAACCATTTATCGCAATCGCAGATCAGTATCGCACTTGAAAAATGCCAATTGAAATATCATTTATAACTTGTGATGCAATGGTTTGATAAGGCATTAAAGAAAATCACACGTATGCCTTAATGAGTAGTTAATAAAGTTTAACCGCATTTACTCTTTTCATGGCTCGAGAAGATTGATATCTTTTTACCCGTCTTAAAATAAAAGCTTTATCTTAACGTCGTTTCAGAGCTTATTATGTTATAGTGTTTTCTCTTTCATTGTTGCTCTGTGTTTCATTCTGTTTTTTCCATTGCCAAAATTTCAGGAAATTTCCAAAGAAAATAGCGCCCAGGAAAATGACTAAGAAAGGAAAGAAGATTACAAAGGCTACTACATCTAAAGATTCAGACATGCTTCCATTTTTCTCTAGTACTACATGCAACAAGGATGGCAGGACTACCTCATGGGAAGCAATATACAATCTATTAGAGGAATAAAACCCAAAGGTCTTGGAGACTAAAGCAACAACAAATGTCGAGACCTCATTCAAGGCTTCTTATTTTGAGGTAGCATGTTCTTTCCTGCATAGAATAGCTGCAAGACCTAAAATCTTGCCATACACTGATATGATAAGATGGATCATCGACAATGTGGACAATTTAGACATAACATTCAGGAATTCCAGGCACAAAGTCATGGGGTCATTTAAACTAGATAATCTATGTCAAATATATCATATGCCAGAACCACAAAAGATATATGACAAAGCCTTCATTAAGAACTTTGCAAAAGAAAATGAAGACTTGATGGACAACATGCAGAATTAAAGGTCTAGCTCCAACAAGTTCAAGCAGGAGAAAATTGGTATGTACCCAATTGCACCTCTGTCATCCCTACATAATTTTGCAGCCGCAATGTTGTGTAGACTATTTGGAAAGGCAGACAATACCAAGTTTTCTATTGAATGGGTTCCATTAATTGATGCGGTTGTTAATTATATCATTATGAACTGGAGAAATATTTTATCAGATAGTTTGCCTATGTCCATTAGAGAATATAGACGGAAAATAATTATCGCCTCTAGGGTTATCCCTTCTTTTTATATGAGTTCATATGTAATGGATGCTATATGTTTTTGTTTAGATTTTCCAAATATGGGCTGGAAATGGACTCTGCAGGACCCCACCCCTATCCATATTTATCATAAGGTTTTGTGGGAATCACAGTTTAACTCCCACTTTTACAAAATCTTTCATGGCATTATGTTGCCAATTCACCAAACTATTTTTGATAATAAACCCCCCAGGCTATCAGAGGAAGCTAAAACAGACATCTTTCCAGTGGCAAGATGGTTTGTCGAAGAGTCATTTACTTATGTTAGAGTTTTTGGGAGTATTGAAGCTCCTCATGTTCTTCCATTATATGTTCCTGATAAGTTATTGGCAAGATAGATTGCCTATCAAATAGTGGGGGATGGTATTACCAAAATTCTCAAAGAAATGAATAAATCTATCTAGCCTACCTTCCCGGTGGAATGTGGTGCTTTTGCATTACATGATTTTTGGGCATGCAGTAAAGGAGATACAAAATATCACATCCTTGAATCTGGCTATTGTGCCAGGCAGACAGTATGATGCTAACAAGGGTGCCCGGAACTTCATTGTTGTGGTGAAAATTAGACAAATTACTCATGAGAATGATGATTTTGATGATCTCTTCAAGTCAACTGAAAGATTTTCGCAGGTCTTACATTTGGCATCCATAATAATAAGCCCAAAAGACCTCGACCACTTCCATATATATAGGAACAAAAGGCTAACAAAGGTCTCTTTGGGCCTATTGTAAATTGAAAAAACAAGTAAACGAAGAGAACCCACTCCCAGCGTAAGCCTGGAGGAAGGTTCTGAGCATAGTTCTGATAGGGAATCTCAAGGGAAATTGACTCAAAGTTCAAAACATTCTAAACACCAATCTCAAGATATGGAAGACACCGAGAAAAGTGTTGAAGAAACACCTAAAAGGGACTCGATTGAGGAACACATGGAGACTGACTCCACACAAGTTCATGCATAAAAGACCAAAGTCATTGATCTGGATCAAGAAAGGGAGAAATTTAACAAAAAGCTCCAAGAACAACAAATAGAGACAAGTCTTGAAGGAACATTTGGATTTCAAACTCCTCAAAAGACTCAGCAGGTCATAAGCACGGAAACAGAAATACGAGTTATATCTACTGAAGATATTGAAATCATCCCGGCCTACCCAACTTGGAAAATTGTTCTAAAAATTTAGGAAATACCCCCACTAGATATATTATACACCCCGACACATAAGGCTATAGTGAAAAGGCAAAGAAAGAATGGGAAATTGGATACATCAGTAGTAGCAATTCTTGAAAATGAATTGATGGAGGTAGTATGGAAATACACCCCCATGAATCCAACAGAAAACCTTACTAAGATATCATAATTTGCAAGTGCTTATGCAATGGCGACAATTGATAAGGCAATTGAAGTTTGGCTTTTATTCAAAGCAAAAGAAGAAAGAATTCAGTTGTTGGAACAACAACTTGATCTGGAGAGATAGAGAACTAACAGACAAGTAGAGACACAGATGGCACAGTTACAGAAAGATGTTGAACAGATGAGATTACAGCATCAAGTAGACATCACAGAAAAGGATTCACAAATTAATCAAATGCAGACTATAATAGATAAACTCAGAGACAACCCTCAAAAACAAGAATTTATTAAAGAAGCACTTGAACTAAACTCTATTGTATTACAGCAACAAGAATAATTCTACCAGAAAATCTCATTGATCAATCCATATTGTGAAACAAGTGATGTATTAGCCAATCAAATGGTTGATAATATATTAGAATATGAAGAGGTCAATAAGAGAATTTTAGATTTTATTTCTTGACAGGAATCTAAAGAAGGTAGAAAAGATGATCTGCCAAAGATCGAGGAGTCCTTCTATTCACATATTAGGACATACATTTGAAGCAAGCAGAAAGGGCAGCGGCTAGAGCAGCTAGCATAGAAAATAATATAATTGAAGTTGTTATTGAAAACCTTCATAGTGCCAATCTCATCAAAGAATTCAAGACGAAAGTTATCCCAGACTTCAAACAATGAGAGAAACAGTGGAAAGAGACTGCTAAAATAAAAGAAAAGGTAATCAAAAAAATTTCTAAGCTTGACTGCGAAACTTACTGGAAGTTTCTAGTGAAACCGCACAGTCAATGGATGACTCTGCATTGTCTAACAAATTCCACTCAAAAGATGGTGCCACCAATCTCTAGTTATGTATTTACAGGCCAATTAAGATATAGAATCGGCCAACCACCTCAAATGAAACGGATGATAGATATCTGCAAACTAAAGGACCGAATGGATGATTAGAACCATTCAAGTTGGAAAAGCTCGTCATCATTTTATTTTATGTTTTATTTTTTATTTTAATTATTCTGAGGAAGGTTGTTTGAAACCTCCTCAACTTTTTATGTAATAATCTATTTTTGATACATATTTTGTATTATTTAAATCTCTCATATGCATTTAGAGTGGGGTCCAGAATTTTATCAAGAACGCTTTGCAAAGGCTTGCACTTCTGTACTTTTGTAACTATCTTGATGAAACAAGTGGAACAAGGTCTTGATTTTCTTAGAAATTGAAGCATACTCTACTAAATTTGCAATTTTGTACTCTTAAAGTATATTTAGTTGAAAGGAAGCAGATCAATATTGCTTACTTCATGAGTAAAACCTCTCATATCTGGTACTTCTATCTTTATGGTTGAGTTCTGTTTATGAATTAGCAATAATATTTTCTTATATTGTCTTATTTATGAAATCTGAGCTACAGTTTGACATTATTAAATTACATGAGCAATTAATATATGTGATATAGTTTTCACAATTATTATTCCTAACTATTTTCAAAATAATTATCATTAACGATTTCATCTCTTATAGCAATTGAATGATCTTTATTACCTCTTTCTCTAAGATATCTTTGTAGATCACATGATTTAAGTTATTCCTTGGTATATTAAGATAAATGTTAGAATAGATCGATGCATGTGCTTTCTATTTAATTAGGTCATTTTAGTTAATTCATTTCCCATTATACCTTATTTCAAACCACAATCATCATCGTATCAATTCTTGTTTGGAAACTGGTCCCATTATCCTCAGTCGGAGCCACCATATCAAACGGAAAAGGATTTACTTACAAGGTTTGGATTAGGTGGTTATCCCCCATGTTGTTGCAACAGAATTCCAAGGCTTCAAAACATCCACACTCATATATATAACCATAATCATGACTGAAATGTGAACAACCTTCAGAATGTGAAAAGACATTGAAATCATTATGCAAGAACTAAAGTGACACTTGTAAGAGTGAAATTTCAAAGTGCAACAGTAGAGAAAGATTACCCAAAAGATGGCACACTTGCAACCAAGAGTGGAGAATTCTCCTTGTGCTCCAAAAGTATGCAAAGCTCCAAAGTGAAAGATAAGTGTGAAATGAGCTCTAGGCTAGGCTCTTTATATAGGGAGAGCACAAATTAGAGTTTGAGAGTGCACTGTTGCATGTCTCAAAAATCAAGGGATAAGGATGAGATGACTAACACTAGAGAGTGTGATAACACTAACTTTAGAAAGTGTGTTCTAGCTAGCTTTGGAAAGTGCGTTCTAGCTAGCTTTGGAAAGTGCACTCCAATTGTCGCTAGAAGATGTGCTCTCACTATCATCAAAGGGTGCGCTCTAACTGTCGTCAATGTTGGTATACGACCAAAGTCCCACATTGAATAGAAGTGGGGAGGATCATGGGTATATAAGGATGGACAAATATCTCCATTGGTATGAGGCCTTTTGGGGTAAAGCCCAAAAACAAATCCATGAGGGCTTAGGCCCAAAGTGGACAATATCATACCATTGTGGAGATATGTGGTGTCCAGAGTCCTAACAAGTGGTATCAGAGCCATGCCCCGAAGTTAGCCAAGTGGATGAATCCTCGGAATGCCGAACGAAGGTGGTGGGCCCCGGTAATATCACGATGGGATCCGTGGATGAGCTCAGTTAGACAGGCGGTGTGCTCCGGATTCTTCATGGACGTGTCCTGGTCCCAACACGGTGAAGAGGAGTTGACCTGGGATAGAGCAAGCTCTCGAGGCAGGTGGTGCTTCCATGTAAGGCGTGTGCTTCCAACGCATTGGAGCGCAGAATCCTGGTTGGCAGAGAGTGGACGGATGGATAATCATTTGAGGGGAGGCTCGATGGTCCTTTTTTCGAGGGGAGGATTGTTGGTATACGACCAAAGTCCCACATTGACTAGAAGTGGGGAGGATCATGGGTATATAAGGATGGACAAATATCTCCATTGGTATGAGGCCTTTTGGGGTAAAGCCCAAAAACAAATCCATGAGGGCTTAGGCCCAAAGTGGACAATATCATACCATTGTGGAGATATGTGGTGTCCAGAGTCCTAACAATCAAGGAGTGAGCTAGGCTTCATATCAAGAAGTGTGCTTTGGCCGTTGATAAGGAATGTGCTTTTCCATTCAACAGGGAGTGTGCTAGACCGATCTTGATAAAGTGTGCTATGAAGGGAACATAACTTAGGCTCATGAATGCATGGTGCATTGACACTTAGATTTTCTAAGGGAAGACTTAAACACAGTGCAAAATATGACTAAGAATGACTTTGATGACTTAAAACAATAGTTCACATGATCATTATGGGACTCCAAAATTTAAATAAAATGGAAATTTTGAGGGTGTTGTAGCAACTACAACACTATCATAGTATCGTTGCTTGGACTGTGAGACATTATGGTTTATTGACGTCAACACTCTAGTTAATTTTATGTGCATTTTTTATTTGGGCTCCTCTCTCCCCCTTGTGTATCTCCTTCTTTGTCAGTGCATTCCCCTCTAGGTAATTTTCCTTGTAGGCTTCCCTCCCTTCTCTTTTGTTAACTATTAATATCTCCTTTTGGTCCAGGATGCATTCGTGGCTTTGTCCTACTCCCTTGACTCTCACAAGTGAGCGTCTCTATCAAACTCCTGATGCCCAATCTTCGTTTCTTTGGCCTTTCCCCCTTTCGTGTGATCCCATCATACCTAATCAATGGGGTCATGTCTACAAGGGAGAAACATACTACCATGAACTAACTAGTCAAGGAAGTACATGTACTCATCATTGATTGAAGTTTTTGCTCATTTCATAGACGTTACCCCAGTCCCTATCTAGGAAAAGCTCACCAGTGCTAAGAGAGAAGGGACATCCCAAAGGAACCACCTCTCAAATATCGTAGTGTTATCTAAGCTAGTTGATCGGGTGTCAAAATTTAAGCATAGATGTGAGCACTTTAAATAATACATGCACATGGTGTATTTGTATTGGCATATGAAACTTCTTTTAGGAAGGGTTTTCCTGGATAGGTACAAGCATCAGACATATCTTCTTCACTCTATGGAACACTTCCACCACCATATGAAAGACTTAAATCAGTGGTTGGAGTGCATTGAGCAACACCTTGGCATCTGTCCCACAGTTGTAGGCACTCCAGGCGACAACAATGATACTATCCAGGTCGTGACTACTGATTTAGACCTCTATTTAATCTCTTGTTAAGTTCTTGGTTTCTTCTTCTCCCATTCTTTTAGTTTATTTCCATGGCCAAAAACACTCGTATTTTATTCTTTGTATGGAAAATTTTTAACTCCTCTGCACTTTGATGTCTTATGCCTCATTATGAAAGATGAATTTTTAGATATGGTCGGATTTTCCTGGTGACTAACCACCTTAAAAATTTTAGTACTCTCATATAATTTCTCATTCAAAAGGAAATACACTATTAAAAAAAATGAACATTCATTCTCATATAAAATTATATATAATTATAAATACAATAACATGAAAAATATATAATAAGTTTTTAGTTTAAATTACCATTAAAATTAAATTACAAAATATATAATTAAAAAAAAAAATTAAATTTATAAAACACATATTAAATGAGACATATTGAAACTAATCAATTTCTAATCAAAAATCTTATCAAAACATCATATACAAAACAATTTCATTATGTGCAAGTCCCATCACCAACTCCGGTCTCTGGAGTTTTGGTGTTTGGAATCAATTAGGCGTCACCCATACGCTCGTAGTGTAGGAGGATACAAGCAATATGAAAGCAAGTCCCATCACCAACTTCGGCCTCTAGAGTTTTGGTGTTTGGAATCGATTTGCATGTAATCCCACCCATGTTCAAATCTCTGGAGGCATCACCCATATGCCCATAGTGTAGGAGGATACAAGCAATATGAAAGCAAGTCCCATCACCAACTCCAACCTTTAAAATTTTGATATTTAGAATCAATTTACATATAGTCCCACCCGTATGTGTTAATCCACTACTAATATTCCTAAACTCTTTACCGACCTTACATTACTATTTCCACTTGTATATGCAAAATGTGAGAATTGTGGTTTCTATTACTTAATATCATTGATAAGAATATTGTAAAATATTAATGGAAGTGGGGATGGTGAGTTTCTCACAATTAAATTGTACATACATGTAATATTATCACGTTAGATTTTGAAATTTTTTAATTAAAAATAACATTAAATGTTATATTATCACGTTAGATTTTGAAATTTTTTAATTAAAAATAACATTAAATGTTATATTCTAAATTCTATTAATTGAAATTATTTTTATTAAAAAAATATTAAATATATTTAAATTTATAAATATTCGAATTTTTTTAATTAAAAATAACATTAAATATTATTTTCTAAATTCTATTAATATTTTTATAATTTTATATGATATATTGAAATTATTTTTTATTAAAAAAATTATTAAATATATTTAAATTTAAAATATATAATTTTTATGAAAACTTTTAAAAATATTTTTTATATTTTTTTTTAATGATTTACACACACTAAATTGTAAATTGGTAAATTATTAATTTTAATTAAAAAATTATTTTTAAGAGAATTTAAAAATTCAAATCTATGACTTGCCAAATTTTGAAGGAGGTCAAAGGAATTCTTTAATGATTTGTGTCTCCGGTAGCTTGGGTTCAAGTCTTTAGAGATATGTTGGCATGTGTGGTATTTATGAAATAGTTTTATTAAAGGCGGAAGAGTGGCAACATATAACATGATGAATAAATGGCATTGAAACATTAATTGAAACAAATTGGTTGACACTAACATTAATAATAATGATAAGAAGATATAGTATATACATTTTAAAACAAAATAGCAATTAAATCATTATGTGGAAAAAGTATTTTTTCCCACAAACCAAAAATAGCATATATCCATTTAGTATATAGTTTCATTATAACTTAAAAATTTGAATATTATTATTGAAAATTGAAATATTATTTTTTTTTTCCCGGGGAAAAAACATAATTTTCTATTATGTATAGAAAATTACATGTTGTAGATGCCAGTGGCATATGCTATACGTGTGACCATAGTCATCAAAATAGTATAGTACTATACATGTTACCCAAGTAAGGTGGACCTTCAAAGTTCAGTATGTGTTTACAAAAAATATTACAAAATTTCAAAAAAGTTATATTTTGTGAATTTCTTATTGTTGTTGCCTCAAAAAACTATGATAAATTAGGGCCTATCGGCCCTTTGCTGCAACTGTTCTATATAAGGCCTGTGATAGTACTGGTAGGCATGTCGTTGTCTTTGTTCAAGAATCCACCATTCACCTCTGGGTTGGTGTGCTGCCACTTTTGAAAGTTGATCCGTAGATTTGTTGTGCTTCCTATAAATATGAATACATGAAATCTGATCAAAATGTGATTTTAAAAACAATGCATCATCCAAAATGTTTCTGAGTGGATGAACATGGCATGTAGTTGTGCAATTGAACCAATTTATGACAATCTTGGAGTCCCCAAAGACCTGTAATTTTCTACAGTTTTGGTTTAGTGCATAATATATAAGATGGTGAAGCGAGATGAGCTCAGCATAATTGTTAGTGCCTGCACCCAAGCCCATACGAATGCGGAAGAAATGTGAATCAGATAGGTGGAGTAGGAGTCCCCCCCCCCCCCCCCACACCCTTGTTCTTGTGCTGAACCATCAAAGTAGGCCCAGGGATGAGCATGATCTATTACTTCAGGGGTGATAGTTCGAGTTGAGGTGGGAAGGTCCTCGTCTGGGATTTCATTATAACAGTTGCAAATTTTCGAGGTAATTAGAGGCCATCTGATTTGCTTGCTTTTGAAAATGATATTATTTCTGCATAACCAAATATTCCAACACAGGATCAAAGGGAGGTTTCGGATTTTCATTGTGGGTGATGTAGTCCACCAATTGTTTCACGCTTCCTTAATGTGGTTCCCTTCCCATCTCAGATTGATGTTTATCATGGACCGCACATGTTCCCATAATGCAGATTAGAAATAAGTGCTCATTTGATTCCTCCTCCTAATAACATAAAACACACCAAGATGGACCTAGTATTCTTATTACATATAAATAAAAAATATATATCATTTATAAAAAAAAATATCAAATATAAATAAAGTAAAAAATAGAATATCTTTATTTTTATTACGTATAACTAAAAAAATATGTCATTTATAATAAAAATTATTAAATATAAATTAAGTAATTAATTATAAGTTTTTTTCATTAGAATATGAAGCAATTAATTCTAAATTTTTTTAATTAGAATATGAAGAAAGTAAAGTTTGATCATTATTTATACTATTCTAATGATGGTGTAGATAATAATTCATATTAGAATATTGTACAGAATAATTTAACTTTATTTTGAAGCAATGATATTCGTATAAAAGTTTAATTGTTTTAAAAATTAATAAATTTTATTTATTAAAACCACATTTTCAATATAATTATTAAATTAAAAGAAAACTATAAAATATAACACAACTTCTCACCTTTCTTTAATTGAGAATAGATACTTCATTAGTGGGCACTTAAGATGCAAGGAAACATATTTCCCATATATTCCAAATTATCCTAACAAAGTTGGTTAGGACATAGCCACATTGATTACATGGTTAAAAAAATTGAAATTAATTCAACTTTGAAGCCAATTCTCGTACTAAATGGATTTTTCTTTTATTCTAGTGAAAATCAATTTGGTTTCTTTTTGGATTCCCCCTCAGGGATCACCACTTTGATTACCAATGTGGTCCTCTACATGTGAAACGAAGGAGAAAATTCTAATTGATGCATATCTAATGTAATATTTTGTTTTGTTTTGTTTCAGTAAATAAAAAGTTTTAGATTTCAATGGTTGGATGATTGTATAAAAGTTTATTTATTTTTTATATTTTATTTTGTATTATTTTATTCCAAATCAAATGAAGGGAGGATTGTTTGTCAATAGATAATTATGTTGTACTTTTAAATTTAAATTAATTTTTATATATAAATAAATCGAATAAAAATTGTATAATATATTATGTATTTTATTTTATTTATATTATTTACAAGTTTGATGTTATATATTTAATGGATAATTTATTAATGTTTTATTTTATTTTTTATTCTAAGTTTGTATTATTTTTTGAAAAGGTTTTATAGTGGTTAATTGAAAATCTAGGTTTCACAGTGGGGAATTTAAATTTTCAGGAAATTTATAGAGTATTAATTCCTTATCAAAATCAAAGTGTTCACATTTGTGTTTTTTTTTTAATATTTTCTAGTAGGGTTTCATTTACACTTCAGTTTTTAGGGTAAATTTTTTGTGTTAAATGTGTGTGCGCGCAAGTCATTACATCTTTTTTATTTTTATTAAGAATCTATTTGCAGTAATTTACTATATAGGGTTAAAACACACATGATGAGTAAGTAGGAGATTTAGGGAAGTGTAAGCGAGCATTAGCAAGAACCCCATGTGCACATAACACATAGAAAAGGTACAACTAGGGAAAGAAATGCTTTGAAGGCATCTGGCAGGAGGTAGGTATGTGTTGGCTTGTATGGACCTGACCCAGGTTCGGAAGAGTTATTTAGCCCAACAAATCCTGCAGCTACCGTCCCTTTCGGCAATAGCCCGCGGAGCGCGGACTGAGGTCTCACCCGAGGTAGCAGGGGAGGGTGCTAGAACCAGGTTTCCACACCCTAGGGATGTCTAGGTGTGGTCTGGAGGTTTCGCGCACTGGTTTACAGCTTCATGTTGCTCGGTCTTCACACAGATCCAGCTTGATTATATCTTTCTTATTAGTGCGCTTTTCTATTAGATGAAGTAGTTACCAATTACCAAGGTCTTTAAGCAAACATTTAACCAACACAACTGATTTGCGCATTAAAATGAACCCAGATTTACATTCATTTAAACCATAAGCAGATTAAATGAAACAGATATTATGACAACTCAGAAGAAACACAAAATTTCAAAAGAAACTTATCTTTATTTCCACTTTATCTTTAATACATCGAGATCTGCCCCGCGCACTCAGTTGCAGGGGTCCATGCACACAGCTGCGGACTTTCCAGGCCTCTGCGCACGCAGCTGCAGAGCCTCTACCTACTACCCTTATCCCTCGACTCAGACTTACAAACGCTTTCAATCTATCTTCTTCAAGTACCCATTACATTTCATCCTTTCAAGAACTGCCTTTCCCTCATAGAGTCGCGCTCTATTTATACCCTTCCTTGGCCCGCGATCCTGCGCGGGCCGACTCTATCTATATTTCTTTACATTATTTTCGGGCGGACTACCCTTTGACTCAACCTATTATAATTCATGCTCCGCACTTTCAGTGGAGTTTTTACAATCATTTAATCCTATTTTTCGGGCTTTCTGCCCCAAAACCCTTACGCGGGACCTCCGCTACCTAATAGTATGGTACCTTTATTTTCTTTCATAGATAATAAGTGGGTTAAGCCAAAGCAAAAGATGTGATGAGTGAATATTATCCCCTATTGAGAACATGGCTATGACTAGACACCTAATGTACGAAAATTATATAAACAACATGGAAGATGAGATGATTCCTAAGATTGGCTCAAAATCCAATTAAAATCATGTATGACTCATGTGGGTTTGGTATAAAGATTCCAATTCTTAGCAAAATCATTGTGGAATCAAGGAGGAGGTCACCCTACAAAATAATGATAATTAAAAATATTATTAAATCTAAATTTAATGATAAATTGTGGTGCAATATATAATGAGAATATTGAAAAAATATTTTCTTTACACTAGTCAACCCTAATATGTAAGCAAAAAAAATATATCTTTGTTTGACAAGCGTAAAGAAGAAAATTAACATTGCTAAAATCAAAACAAACTCTTATGAGATTCTAGTGAACAAAGCATTGGAGAATTCCTAAAATGTCATAGGATGAAAGGATTTTCCATCATTGTGATACTAAGAAGGTTGAAGATGAACAAAAAGTTCTCTCAAAATGTCCTATGTGCCCTCACATTATATCATACTATCAAAGCATTAGTTATAATACTAACCTTCCTAACCTTTTAAATCATCAAAATGATTGCGATTTTTAGGGCTCTAATTTGACATCATTCTCATTGTCATTCAACCCTTTTTGATCTCATAACCTTTTCTCTTATCCAAGAATTATCTTCCCTTTCACACCATTAAAGGGAAAAAGACATTAAAAAAGGATATAAGGTAAATTGTTGTTAAATCATCATTATTTCCATTGTTTTAATGTATTAGAAGGCTTAATTAAGATCAATTTCCACTAATTTCAGTTTTAAGTTGGGTCTTGTAACCAACATTGTATTTGGTAACTAGCCTCCATGATTGATGTGGTTGCACACCTCTTGAGCAAAAAATGCAATATGCATTTTTCTTCTAGCAACCTCTAGAAGCTTTCATGTTCATCAGATTGGGTCAAGGATGGTAGAGGGATCTATTGGTCATTATTCAATGCAGTGGTCAACTAATACCCCAAATTCAGAGTGCTCAACAAAGATTAATTGACCTAAGAAATGATCCACCCAATTCACATATGTCAAACCATTTTTAGCTTTTATGGGTTGGATTCAAGTCTAATATAATAGGGAATCCATCTAGATTACCCAGTTGATCCATTTTGGTATATGCTCAATAGTCTCAATGCACGAGACATGTGATTCGTTGAATCACCTTGCTTGTCGCATCCCTTATATAAAATATATGTATTTTGACCCCTGTCCATGGGAGGAGGTTGATTAGTCTGTAATAACATATTGTAATGTTGTGAGTTTGAAGTATGATCGGATCATATCAGTGGGTACCTCTATAAATCCCTCATGTAGTTTGAAGATAGAGCAATATAATGTCTTGAGGGTATTTTCCAATTACATGCTTATTGTTTGATTCGCATGTGACCTATGTTTCCTCAAGTAGTGTTTCGTTGATTGCCAAGGGGCCACCAACTCAACCATGTTGCCCCCATTTCCATAGATCTATAATTGAATTATATTCTTTGTTTATTTCTATATTATGTGTGCATTGATTTATAAACTAGATCCTGCTAGATTGTTATGCAAATTACTTGGTTGGTATGATTCATAGTTCCATTGTGTATGTTTTATTGAGTTGTTTTGCAATCAAAATGTGTGATTCTCCTTCTCTTTTGTAACAAAGTATGTATTGATTCCTTGAAAAACATGGTTTAGATTGCATGCCATTCATTCCAATCATCTTGCATATCAATGAGTCATGCCTTATGGTTTATAATTAAAATGTGGGTTTAGTTTTGATAAAAATACCCCTTCAAAAATTAACTTGTTGGTATGTACATCTATAAAAGGAAAACAAGTAAGAAGAACTCCATTAATAAATCTAACACATGAAGCATGTATGTTGTTGGGATAGGGTCCCGAGGGTCAATTTTGGGTTAGTTTAATCAATTTTTTAGTAGAATTTTTAATGTAAAGTGTCCACGAAATTTGGAAGCAGAGCGCGCAGATAAGTAAGAGTCAAAGGGGCTTTAGCCCCTTGTATGGGTAAGTGATAGGATGGTTTTGAGACTCACCCATAGGCCATGAGCCATGTTATTATAATAGAAAGGTTATAAATATTTGAGTCATAGTGAGTCTAGAAGATAACTTTTGAAGAAGAACAAGTGTAAGAAGGCAGGAAAGTTATGTTTTCTTGTACTTAGGCGAAAGGGGAAGGATCCTACAGCTAAGTGTGCAGAGACCTTGGCAAGTCCGCATCTGAGTGCACGGACCCCTACAACTAGGTGCATAGGGCAGAAGAGTTTGTAAATTGAATGTTGAATCTAATAAAGACTGATTTTGGATCAAATCTATTGTATCTATGCCTTGTTCTTATTTTTGTTTAAGTTTATGCATCATCGCTTAATAATCTGTTTTTTATGAAATGAAGTGTATTCTTTGCGCGAATTTGTTAAATCATTAATATCTATGCATGAAATGAGTAATGGATTGTTTTTGCGAAGATAGTAACTAGATCTGTTATGATAAATGTTCGGAACGGGTAGACCTGCGAGAAGGAAGATCTAAGGTTGTTATTTACTAAGTGAAAGGAGTGAATCTTCTTCTTTTAGGTCTGATAAGTACAATCACATACCTTCACGAAGACTTGGACATCAATAGGATAGAATTGCAGTAGTGGATAGAAGGAAGGTATAGATCTGCGTGAAAGTAGATCTGAAGTATAAGGGTTTCAAAATACACATCAAATGGTCTATCGATGCAGAAACCTGGTTCTAGCATCCCCCAATACTGCTTCGAGTGAGACTACAGCTTGTGATACGCAGATTGTTTTTGAAAGGGCCAGCAGCTAGGGTGATGTTGAATAAGTGGTTCCCTACGAAGAAATAAATTAAGAAGTGGATTGACCGAAACATGCACGCGTTTGTGGCTCAAGAGAACAGAAGCCATAAATTGTTCAAAGAGCAGTGGTTGTAGAGATATTTGTACACAAACGAGACCGACATGTTCTTATGATTCTTCCCTGATGAACTACCTGAGTGGTTTTTTAAATTGGTCGATAATCAAGGGACCTGGAGGCTTGATGGCCCTATAGTGTGGACACCGGAACTGGTGCGATGTTTGGAAGCATCAGAAAGAAATATTGCACGGGTCGTAGATCATTGGATTGATCGCGCACTTGGAAGTTTTGTGATTGAATTCGCGATCGATATAAATATCAGCTATAGGGAAGCGGAATGTAAGCTCTTCAAGGTACCATGAGGTAAGTATTTGAAATCATTGAAGACTTGGATTAAAATGTTGTTATGTGAAAAATGGGTTATGCAGTTACCTTGATGCTTGGGGCTACGCGAAGTGGGAAATTCTTTAGAAGAAACAAAGGATCGAGCTCAGAGTAAATTCTGCTCATTGAACCCCCTTCAGGTGATGTTGGGTAGCGGAGGCCCCACGTAATAGTTTTGGGGCTCAAAGCCTATAAGTTAGGATAATAATATTGTAAATCTCTGAAATACGCGAAGCGCAAAATGTAATAGGTCGATTCAAAGGGTTGTCCGCCCAGAAATAATATAGAATAATAGGAAGTAAGTCGGCCTGCCCATGGTCCGGGGACCATGGAATGTATAAATAGAGCGAGGCTATAAGGGTAGAAGGTATTCTTGTTTTGGGTTGATCTTAGTGCAATGGGTTTGTGAAGACAGTATTTTCTGTGTCTGCAAGTTCGAGTCAAGGGTGTTGGTGGATAGATAGAGGCTCTGCAGCTATGTGCGCAGAGGCCTGGTAGAGTCCGCAGTTGTGTGCACGGCCCTACAGCTGAGTGCACAGGGCGGATCTGGTTGTATTGATGATAAGATCAAAGAAGATAAGAATTTCTGAATCATTGTGTGTTTTCTTGTGGATCTGTTTATTTGTTATGTTCTGAATTTATGCATCATCTATTATAATTGCGCACACGAGGTTTTAATTTTAAATGTTTGCTTAAAGACTATAATAAAAAGCTCAAATCTATAATAATTTGGCTAGTAAGAAAGTGCGTCTACGCGCATCTATGCGAAAGCCAGATAGCAGTATAGAGTGGCACGAGGCCACAGAACGGTTCGGGACCCCTCTAGACCACATCAAGACATCCCAAGGGTGCAGAACCTAGTTCCAGCACCCTCCCCTGCTACCTCGGGTGAGACCTCAGTCCGCGCTCCGCGGGCTATTGCCGAAAGGGCCGGTAGCTACAGGATTTATTTGGCTAATAACTCTTCCGAACCTGGGTCAGGGCCCAATAAGCCAACAAGTGATGATGAAGGTACGGTGCTGACTACACCGCGAAGTGCAGTACAATTGATTACGCAGGGTATCCCAAGGATACCTCATTTATCTAATGAGCACCAGTATTGTAGCAAGAATGCTACAACTCGTGGAGCTACCAACTTTACTTTATCAACTCGAGGTTTGTACAAGCTTGGAGGTGACATTGTTGTATACACAAGTAAAAGTGATGGTTTTGCCTTTTGTCACTATTCAGCTAGCAAGAGACCACTAGGGTTTTCAAGCCAGACTTCTATGGATTCAGAAGAAGCTTGGTTCCTTGATGAAACAAATAGAAATCTACTCTAAGATAGAGATGATTTACTGCAATAATGAAAAAGACTGGAATTCAATGCTAAGGCACACCATTTTCTAATTAACTACTAAGAGATATGCTTTACAATAATGTTAAATTAACATGAACAAAATGCTATTGTCCTAAGCATGGAAGTAAAAAACATCAAATGTCACTATTATGCATGTAAAGGACTATAATAAATATGTTTTTTATTTTTATTATTTTCATGAAAAATCAAGTGTGAAAGCTAATCTCTTTTGGTGATGTGGCAGGTGGCTTAGGGATGCTGGTGGATGGCTGGAAGGTTCGGGAGATAGTTGGAATGTTTGGGAGACCCTTGGGTTACCTTGGGAGGCTTCCTAGAGGTTTTCCCTCAATTCGGCCTCAAAACATGTCACTATAGGAAAACCTACAAGATGTACTAGAAACCTACAGGATTCCCTATATTTCTACAGGATACAATCGTGAGCAAAACGATGGGTGTTGGAGGTGATGGAAGGCTTAGGGAAGGTGGTTGATGGGTGGAATGGAGTGAGAAAGTCCTAGGATCACTCAGAACCCAAAACCAAGTTTAGGAGATGGTTGGATTCGCTCAACATGCTTGAGAAAATTTCTATGTAAAATGATGAAATTGGTGAAGGTTTTGATGAAAACAAGGAATGCCTATGGGTGGATGAAGTTGGAAGGTGGTTTCTTGCTATGAGATCTTTGTCTACTTCTGAAGCACCTACTCTGCATCAAACATGTGTAATTTCCAAAAATTCATGTAAACGATAAGAATTATCATGAGCTAGAAAAGAAGAATTTAATGAACTAATTGTCTACCTTATGCATGAGGAAATTGCTGAATAAAATGGAATCATGGATGAGATCTACTGCAAGAATGAAGATAGAAAATATGGCAATTAAATCCTACTTTGCAAAACTAATCAAAGGCTAGTTTTAGCACAGCAAACTCTAAATCTTATGAAAGAAATGGGAAACTATCTTTTTGAGGTTGCATAACGGTCTTTTCATCAAATCATGATCCCAAAAGGAAGAAGTGAGGCCAGGACACCTACTGACAGCTTAGTGATTCTTATTTTATCCCTTCTAACCTGCTACTAAAGTAAGGCACAGATGGAAGCAAACTAATAAACAATTAATCAAATCTACACTACTTGCAATGAAATACTTCTAAAGACAGTTTAACCATGAATCTATGAAACTAAGCTAAGCATAAAGATACAAGAAGAGGAGACTTTTCTGCTAGGGTTGGGCCCTAACCCAAGAGCTTCAGCCCTCTGAGTTAACTCAGTACTGAATCAAGAAAAATCTCAGTCTTATTACCAAAATAGAAAATTACATCAAAGTCTTCCACAAGTCTGGAGCTCGAAAATAACTAGATTTTTTCAACAACAATTCGAATCCTAATGAGGCTCTAGGCCTCTCTACTTATACAACTAAAGTCTCCAATGACTTTCTTAAATTTAGGGAGGATCAGCTCCGAAACTCGTGATGAACTAACTCCTTGTCTATCACTTGCTCGGCTTCCTTCTAATCTTGATGACTTGGTTGCTTGCACTCTAAGCTGGTGTGATGGATGGAGGAATATTTGAATGGGGAGAAGCAAATGAGGAGGATTTACCTCCTACAATCTCTCTCCCTTGTCCCATTCGAGTTTCAAACCTTAGTCTTGCCAAAATTCTTTGATTTTCTCTTCCAAACCTGCATTCAATGCATATTAGTCCACTAGGCATAATATCTCACTTTAACTCATCTCATTAAACAAAATATAATCAAAACATGTAATAAGTTGTGAGAAGAGTTTGTTTGACTAAGATAGGAGGTGAATTAAGGCCCATATAATTACCCAATGATGAGGCTCATCATCAACCCCCTATTGAAAGTGTTGCTCATCCTATGAGCAACTCAATCAATATCCATGTCTTTCATAACTCTAGTGGCCTCCCTGATATCCCATGCCTCTGTTGTGGTTTCCTCTTGTTGTTCATAGAAACCTGCTTTCTTTTCTACCTCCTCCCACCACCTCCTTTCTTCTTCTTCCTTCCTTCCTTCTAGCATTCCTAAGAGCAGTGGTGGACTGAGTCTCAAGCCAATCCAATTAACTTTGAGCCTTTGCATAGATTGCTTGTACATGAGTGTCTTGTTCAGTGCTTCTCTCATTCTTTGAGGAGAGTGGTACTCTCTTATTACTAAACTGTATGGCAATGTGTTCCATCTCCTGAGGAAAGCTTGCATTTTGTCATCCCCTAACAACTTGAACATGCCCTCAAAATGTGTAATTTCTTGCTCTTGGGCAGCAAGACACCTGGGTGCAAGTTGAGGATCATTTGCAATTAAATTATGTGTATTGATGAGGGCCATTGGATTGGACTGCTCAGCTCTGATCATAAGAGGCTCTGTTTGTTCTCTTGCCAATATCTTCTTCATTTCTGCAGCCCTTGCTTCCTCATGGTTCATCCATGATGCAAAATCCATTAGTGTACCATACATTCATGTTTGTTAAGGCCATGTTATGCAAATAAAACTCAGACATCTTGGCCCTGTATTCCAATGTACTTTGATCACAAAGATCAATGAAGTGTCTATAATCTTGAAATGGCATAGTGCCTCTCTGTGCTAGGGTCTTGATTTGGAACTGCAGCCAATGTTCCTTGAGGTATAGGGCATAGGATCTAGCTGGCATCCTGCACTGGATTGCTTCCAAAGAGAGACTAGCCATACATGCCAATTGGTTCTCTCTTTCTTGCAGCTATCCTTTCAACCATGCATTTTCTGTCTCTAATTGATTTCTCATTATGGCCTCTTTGTCCCTCAAGCTACTTAGTTCTCTACCCATCTCCTTGAGCTTCTCCTCCATGTGACCAATGTCCTCCACCCCCTTGGACTTGGCAATCTGCATCCATCTATGATTTCTGGCTCTCCCCTTGTTAGGGTCCAACCCTAACCCCCTTATTTATGTAATAGGGTCAAGTCATAGTTATAGTTAGTTAAAGAGTCAATATAACCCATATTAATAATTGTAAGTGGTTGACCCGCATTTAAAGAAGGGACCACAGTTAGTTGCAAATGGGCCATGGTATTAGATAGATGGTATTAATAAGAACCATGGTACTAGCCCATGGTATTGCATGTATGAATCCTATATAAAGGATAGAGACTCCTCTTGAGGAGCGTCATGTCTTATTTTGTAATTGAGATCAGCTCTATTGGAGGTTGCCCCCTCGAAGAGGCAAGTGAACATTGCTTTCCTTTCTGAATAATAAAATACATGTTGTCATTTCTTATTGTTCTGTGTTCTGGGTATATTTCTTTGCATATTTGGTATTCTAGTATCTTCTCGCAGGTCAAGAGCATAACACCCCTTCTCAAGCTCAAAGAATAATCGAATAGCATTTTTTTGTGGAATGATCCTACCCCCTTCAATAAATCTATAGTAGGAGTCAAGGTTAGGTTGGGGGCTAGGTTCCCTTAGCTCTGGGTTTTCTTCTTTAGTTTCTTGTTGTAGGCTTCCCACCTTATCCAATTTTTGAGTCTCCTGAAGATTTAGCAGAGTCTCCTATAGGACTGCTTCTACTTCTTGTAGATCCTACTGTGTATCCTGTCGGATTTATTTTCCTTTGGATGAGGTGCATCTAGTTATAGGCCTTCTCACATAGGTGATAGGAGACTTAGGAGGAGGCATCTTCTCCTGCTGTTTAGGTGAGTCCTCTATTACAATGGGAATTTTAGTTGGAGTTTTGGGTTTTTGTTGCCTTATCCTTGTGCTTTTCCTTGTCCTAAAATATAAGGGGGTATGCCTCTGTCTTTCTCCTTTTTGTTTGATAGGGGTGCTGAGAGCAGTGAGGGAAACCGTTGCTTCTCTCTCAATGGGTTCTGGAGACACCCTAGGTGACTCCTCCTTGTCTTCTGCCTCCTATTTTCCATTTCCCTTTTCCTCTATGTTTTTCCCCTCTTCTCCTCCTTCTAGATCCTCATCTTGTTTATTAGTCTCCTCCTTGACATCTTCCTCTATTTCCTCATCACCTTCCTTCTCTTTCTCCTCTTCTTCCTCCTCATCTATCTCATCTTCATCCCTCTCTACTTCTTCTCCATTTGTTTCAACTTCTTCCTCATCCTGTTCACTGACAGTAGGACTAATGTCATATGTGAGGGCTTTGATATCCTCCTCTGTCTACATGTCTCTGAAAATTTCCCATTGGATAGGAATTCTGAGGTTATGGAGGGAATCTTCTATGATGATTCTAATTAACCCATGGTGGGCTAACTATTGGTGATTTCCCTCCTACACATTTATGCTTGTGTATATCAGTGATTACAGAAGGAAGTATGGTATATTGAGCCTATGGTGGGGAGGTGTTTCTGCTCCAAACCTCAATTCTTCAAGAATCCTAAAGTGATACCCATAAACCACACTATACCTACCCTCACATGATATGTATTTGATAACGGGGTAGCTCACCTCATTCCAGGGGTATGGTAGGCTTGCTCTCCTTACTCCACTTTTGTCCTCAATGGGATCTTCTCCCTCTAAAAAGAACTTCTTCTTGGCAATTTGACTATATCCCTTGTCTTCCTTTCTCCAAGGCACTCCCAAGGGAAGTGTGGTAATTATGCTTATGAGTTTAGGGGTGAGCTCTATGGAGAGGCCTCTCATCACAATAGTGGCATGCATTCTGGTCAGTGGAATGAGGGAGAGAGCAAAATCTCGGGCCACTTCATCATCATACCCTCTTAATTTTTCAAAATACCCCATCCAATTATGCCTTGTGAAGGTTTCTAACACCTGAAGGTGTTGGTGGATTCTCACAGTGTTAATGGGCTCCCTTCTATTAAACCCCCTTGTCATCTTGTTGGTGAATTTGGAGGAGCAGAGATGGTTGACAAAAAAAATTTGAATGCAGAAGTAAATAACTGAAAGAATTGTGGAGACAATTCCCTTACACAGCGGCCAAATTCAATCACTACTAGGGGTTTTTCTGTTTAATTCACTTTGAAAAAAGGAAGTAATTATAAAGATAGTATTTTTTGTAGCCAACCCCCATGTTTTCCCCACTTAAACTCCTCTCGGCCAATCCTCTAGACTGTCTGTCTGTATCATGTAGGATTCTTGTGCAATCCTGTAGGATTTTGAAAGGTGGAATTTTCTCTTCTGTAGGTTGCTTAGGTATGAGAGTGACTTTGCTAGAGTGAGCCTCTAGGAAATGAATGCATGAGTGCATGGGGATCAATTATTGTTTCCTCTTATGGCCAAGTTATGTGAGGTGGTGTGCTGGCAGTGGAGGTACATTTTCTATTTTTGGACCGTTGGTCCCCACTACCACCTCATCATTCCCCTCTCCTCGTAACCAACTCCCAGTTCATGCCTCCATAGACTTAACTACTTTTGTCCTTATCCTCTCTTTCTTTGACTTGACTGTTGCCACATGTGGGAGGACCAATTGTTTTGTCTTCGTCAACTGAACAAAGGCGTCCAAGTTAACTGGCCACCTTTCGCTTATAAACCAACTTACTCGTAACCTTTACATCTTTTGACAACATTACGCAAATGAGAGAGTGAAGTGAGATACTTACCTGTGGTGCTAATACCTTGTTGCAGTTGTTGAATACCGAAGGTGCTTGTTGTGTGTTGGTTGCATGCTACTTTTCCTTCCTTTTTTATTGCTCTCTGATGATTCCTTTGATTTGCAAGTACGTAGTGTTGAATATGATGGTGTTGTTGCTTCTCTAGAGCTCCTTATACTCTTGGATATTCATGCTGGAAGCTTGTTGCAATCATGATTTGTATTCTATGGGATAGATTGCTACAGGATGTTCTGTAGCTACTTCTCCCTCAGAATTTCTAATCATTTCTTCTGCTAGGATTTTGAGGATGATGACATGGATTGAGAGAAAGACTAGGAGTGTGGAGAATGAGAAATACTCAGGTGTTGTTCCCTTCTACTCTCTGTTCCATTTTCTTTTTCTCTCTCTGTTTTCTCTTGAAGACTGTGAACATATATATGTATATATACATACATATCTATATATATATATATATATATATATATATATATATATATATATATATATATATATATATATATATATATATATATATATAGATATAGATATATATATATATTTGGAACTGATTTTTTTTATCTTGAATGCAGGGGCGATCAAGGTGGAGAAAGGTATGGTAATGAAGTGGTAATGTAGGGATGTAATTTTTTTGACATGGAAAGTAATTTTCTCACCCTGGGGTCACTTCCTATAGGATTCCTGATCCATTGTAATTCCTACAGGATCATCCTGTAGGTTTTCAAGGGATCCTATAGAAAACACAGTCCCTTGTAAACTGAAGCAAAGGAGTGAAAAAAATGAAAGAAATGGTGGAGTGATGAATGACAATGAGTGGAAAAATAGAAAAGTGAGTGAAATAGGTCCCTTTTTTATCCTCCTTTGTTCTCTGATCATCCTCCTTGCTAACCTACAAATAGAAATTTTCATGATTTTTTTCTCTTTTTTTTTTGAAAACAACTAGTCTGCCTCTAAGAGGTTTTCATCCTAGCTGTTTGCCTTGGACGCCTCAAGAGATTTTTTCACCCAAGGATCTTTTTATTTCCTTTTTTCTTTTTCTTTTTTTTTGACACCATTAGGCCGCCCCAAGAGGTTTTCAACCCAATAGTGGGACTCAGGCGCCTTATGGAGGTTTTCACCTGAGTCCTTATTTTTCTTTTTTTTGCTCTTAGTGAATTGATGAGGCAAGAGTTGAAACTTTCTCCACCACCATCACTATTTTATTGATACCATCAATGAACTCTTGCTTTGACAATGGTCTTTTGCAAACTTTCAATCAGTGTCCATTAACAAGTAACGGAATGGCCTCTTCATCTATGGTTTTGATCTGCACTGAACAATTATCATGACATATTTCTATAACATAATGTCCTAGCCATCTTGTCCTTGACTTGCCCTTAAATTATTTATATCTGGAATCATATAATAAGGCCCAATCACCTTCTTGAAATTGCTTATCCTTGGTGTTCTTATTGTGCCATATCTTCCTCTAAAGTTGAGTTACCTCTGTGTGTAGAAGGGTCTGCATTCTGAACTCATCTAAACCATTTAACAGAAGCAATCTCTCTTTTTGTGCACTGTTGAGATCTAGATCTAGTTGGGCTGCCATCCTTAATGTGTTATACTCAAACTCAATGGAAAGTAGGGCCTTTTTCCCATAGACCATCTCATAAGGTGTGAATCCAATGGTGGTCTTCCAAGTGATATTATAGGCCTAGGTGGCTCAAATAGTCTATTTGCCCAATCCTTCCTGTTGTTGTTAACCACTTTGGTAAAGATGCTCTCCAGCGCTCTGTTGGTCACCTCCACTTGCCCATTAGCTTGTGGGTGATAGGGAGTGTAGGTCCTATTCTTGATCTTGTGCTGGCTGAGCAAGTCTTCAATCATGTTGGAGGTAAACTGGCCGCCTTGATCAGTGACCAGCTCTCTAGGGTACCCAAATTTGTAAAATACATTCTCCCTTAAGAACTCAACTACCTTCTCCTCTCTTACTACCTTAATTGCCTTGGTTTTAGCCCACTTAGTCCGATATTCAGTGCACACACTGATGTATTGTTTTTTCTTGGAAGTAGGATCAATAGGTCCAATGAAGTCCATACCCCACTTGTCAAATGGCTCAAAAGTCACTTGAGGTTGCAGAGGCATTTCATACCTTGGAGTAGGCTTTTTCATTCTTTGGCACCGATCAAATTGACTAGTATATCTTTTCACATCCTGATAAACAATGGGCCGATAATATCCTGCTTGTAACACTTTGAATGTTGTCCTCTTTGCTGCAAAGTGACCTCCACAAGGCCCATCATGACAGGTCAGAAGGATGTCAAAGACTTCCTCCTCCCTAACACACCTTCTCAAGATTTGATCTGGGCCAAGTTTGAAGAGATTGCCCCCAATCCAAGTGAAGGGGGTGCTCTTCCTTATAATCTTGCTTTTCTCTTTGGAGGACAAGTTCGGTGGGAACTGTGCAGATACCAAATAGTTTTCTATGTTAGCAAACCATGGAGAGAGAACTGAAATGGTGAACAAGTGCTCATCCGGTAACTGGTCATCAACCATTCCCTCTTCACCTGCAGGCAAAGTTAATCTGGACAAAAAGTCTGCAACAACATTTTCCTTACCAGGCTTATCAACAATAGTTAGATCAAACTACTGTAATAAAAGTAACCATCTTATAATACAAGCATTCACATCGGGTTTATTCATTAAATATTTGATTGCAGCATGGTCAGTATGGACAAATGTTTGATAGCCTGTAATATAATGCCTAAATTTTTTCAATAAATGCACAACAGCTAGAAGCTCCTTTTTGGTCGTTGTGTAGTTCAGTTCGGACTTTAACATATTCTTACTGATAAATTAAATGGAAAAAGGAAATTTTTCATCTATCTGACCTAGGTTTACTCCTATGTCTTTGTGTGAGGCATCAAAAATGAATGTGAAAAGGAAGGGTCCAATTTGGGCCTCAGAGAATCAGGGCAGTGGTTAACTTGTTCTTCAGGTTGTCCAAAGCCTCTTGACAGCTTTTTGACCATATAAACTCAGAGTCCTTGGCCAACAACCCAAATAAAGGAGAGGCCAACTTGCTAAAGTCCTTTAGGAACCTTCGATAGTATCTGGCTAACCCTAGGAAACTTATGACATCTCTCTGCTTTTGAGGAGGTGGGATCCTTTGGATGATAGCTATTTTGTTTGGGTCCACCTGCAGTCCTTGCTCATATATTGAATGACCTAGCACAGTCCCTGCAGTCATCAAGAATTCACATTTCTCTAGATTGAGAGACAGGTTCATCTCAATGGATTTGTGTAGTACCTTACCTAAGTTGGACAAAGCCTCCTCGAAATCACCCCCATAAGGTGTGAAATCATCCATATAGATTTCTACCGCATCATGTACCAACTCATCAAAGATTGCTCTCTGAGAAGTGGTAGGAGCATTACATAGGCCAAAAGGAAGGACCCTATAGGAAAAAGTTCCCTAAGGACAAGTGAAGGTGGTTTTATCCTGTTCTTCCAGGCTAATCTAGATTTGGTTGTACCCGCTGAATCCATCTAGGAAAGAGAAAAACTTTTTCCCTGCCAAGCCATCTAGCACTTGGTCGATGAAAGGTAGAGGGAAATGGTCCTTCTTTGTGGCTTTGTTGAACTCCCTATAATCGACACAAATCCTCCACTTACCATTTTTCTTGGGAACTAAGACCAACGGAGAGACCCACTCACTGTCGGAGATAGGATAAATGAATCCTACATCTAGCAGTTTTTGCAGTTCTTCTTTGACTATATATTTAAGAGCTAGATTCATCCTCCTTTGGGGTTGTCGTACTAGCTTGAAACCTTCTTTGATGTAAATGTGTTAAGTACACACTGAGGGGTGTACTCCCTTCATTTCTTTGTAACTCCAAGCGAAGGCATCCAGATGTTCCTTTAGCATGTTGCACAACTTCTCATCTTGGAGAATAGAAAGAGATGGATTGATTTTCAAAGTTCTCTCAGGGCCGAATTCTCTGGTTTTGACACGGAGAGAGTTGGAATCAGCCAAGTACAGATCAATTGGATGGTTTTTATGGGTTTCCTTTACTACTTCTTCTAAGGACAATGTACTGGGAGTCGGACTTTGGAGTAGGTGTTCAATCACATCATCTTCATCCTATTGTCCTCCTCCCATGGTTGTTTCTAAGGTATACAGTTGGGCAGTATAAACTTCATCTTCTTCCTCCTCTTCCAGCCACAAAGGTAAATCATGTTCTAGAGATGGCTGAGCAGGAGGGTATATGACTAACTGCTTGGACATATGCCCATTCTTGATGGTCATATTCCCAGCTCTGCAGCTTATGTAAGCATCAACAATGGCCAACCAGGGCCTCCGCAGCTTGGGTTATCTATTCGCCCTCTGACGAGTTAGTAACTATGCATGGGGTAAACCTCGGTCAAACAACGAACAACATTGCCGAGTATAGTGCAGTGATTGAGTTATTATATGAATCTATTTCATTTGGGATTCGGAGTTTGATAGTGAGGTTATATTCTGAACTCGTTGTATTACAGCTTAATAGAGTGTATGCCATTAGAAATCCAGTGTTATTGAGATTATTTTTGAGAGTGTGTCTCTTGGAACATGAATTTGATTATATTGAATATCAGCATATTCCAAGGTCTTTAAATACATTAGCAGATGCAATTGCTTCTCGAATGTTAAATAGACATTTGCAATAATCATACATGTAAATTTAAAACCATTCCATAACATGATTTACAAGATGAGCCGGTAATAGTGTATATATATATATATATATATATATATATATATATATATATATATATATATATATATATATATATATATATATATATATATATATATATATATATATATACGAGTGTGTCAAAAAATACATCGTCCGCGATCATAGGTTGAAAAACACCTTATGATCGGAAAAAATGATAAGTACAAAAAACAAAAATGTCACATGTGCCACAATAGGCGATCATCCTATCACTGGTGATGATTTCTATAAGAAACCACTGCACGGGCTACCTTGCAAAGGAACCTCCTAAAAGGTCCCGGGACCCCAATCACATAGCGCTAAAGTCGACGAGGAATGTCGTCTATAGTGGTCTCAAGAATATCTCCTGTCAAGCGCTCGAGATGACCCTCCAACTCGGCCAAAACCTCTGTTGATTCGTCCTGTGGGGCTGGCCCGGGTGCAACTGGTTGCTTCCTCTCGTGAGGCTGGAGAGCGGCTGGTCGCTGTGGACACACATCTGCATTTGAAATTTTTACTATCAGTTTTGAGACGATAAAAAAATAACAAAAAATTAAAATAGGAAAAATGTTGAAAAGAATTTTACCTGACTCATCCCACTGCTCTCTTGGTGGAAGAACCATGTCTGGGTCACCACGAAAATCTATTCCAGCGTAAGGGAAGTCCTGAATAGAAAAGACCTGGTTTTCCAGCCATTGGAAATACTCAGGTTTGAATCGAGCAACCTCTGTCCTCTCGTCCGGGTGACGGGCCATAACTGCGACCCATCGCATCAGTTTGGGCTCTCGAGGAAGCCCAGCTCCAACAATAAGGTGTTGTGGGATCAGCATAGGAACCCTCTCCAGACCAAAACTCACAACCAAAGCCCCATAACCAAAGGTCTTTAGTTGTCCGTTTTTGGCCCTGGTCAATTGACCTTTCAGATTGGCCAACACGGCATCGCACCAGTTGAAGATGGTGCCTCGAAAGCAATCAACTGCCATACGCATCTGGGATCCGGTGGCAATATGTAATGCGGCAGCTCCGCAAAGTCTGGTGACAGTGAACGCAATCACCATGAGCTCAGGACGGGATATGGTCTTTATGTCTATCCCATTGTCTCTAGCCTAGCTATTGCAGTACTCTAGCCTGAGGCTATCGACAGACTGGCCACCTGGCCTAGCCCCAAACAGAGTCAAGTCTTCACCTCTCTTAGGCAAACCAGTCAAGAAATATATGTCTGCCGGCTCGATTTCGAGCTGGTGGCCACCAATGAAGAAGCACTGGTCCTGTATGCTCCATCTGTCAACCAACCACTGTAAGAAATCCACCTGAGCCCTCATGCCAAGAATGGCCCAGTATTTGTACAAGCCGCATGCCCTCAAAGCATCAAGTGAAGGCTGATGATTCCATGCGGCAGCATCCACGTCCTCATGCTCTCGTTCACGCCAATCTAGCATGATGTACTCTCTGCATCAAGTATAAAGACAAATTAAAATGCTAGAAATTATTTTTTGTGGTCCATTTTTGAGAATTTTTGGGTTAAAAACCCTTGCGGCAGGGACCGCACCCCCTGGGTTAGACACAGTGCGTGGGACCGCACTTTGTCTACATGGAAGGTGCGGACCTCGAGCTTTTTCCCAATGGAGAAAAAGTCGAGGTCCGCAGGCCCGCAATGGTAAACCTGCGGGCCCCCGCGCGCGGGTTTTGTGCCTAAAAACCCTCCCAAAAATGAAATAAATGACTAAAACAAGAAATTAAACGGTTAAAAATGAAGAGTGGGATGATGTGGATTACCTGGAGAAGACGGCATTCAATTCCGACAGTTGGATTTTCCGCAATCTTCACGGGAAGTTTTCTAAGCAAAAGCACTATTTTCTCACCCAAACTCAAACGGTAAAAATGAATTGACAAAGACCCTTTTTATAAGTTTTTTGAGTAAATAAATTTCAAATTTGTTTATATTTCACTTTGAAAAGGTATTTTTGCGACATTTTTATCTATTTCAAATAGGTATGAGTAATGTTTGTGTTTTTGTGCAGAATAAAGGATTATTCAGGCGAAATCTATCATTTTCGACGAAAAAACATGTAGAGTCATCTTTAAGCTCTTTTCTGACTCCTGAAACATGAAAAGATTGCCGAGTTTTTCTTTTAAACTCGTTAAAACAGAATTAAAAGGCAGTCTACTTACAGCTCTTTTCCGACCGTAAAAAACATGAAAATATTGCCAGATTTTTGTCGTTTCAAATTCGATATTGGTTATAAAACGATGTGTCGTTGATCACTTTTTTACTTTTTCAGGTCAAAGGCACTAATGACGAAAAGTACTCCTTGGTCGTAAACGATCAAGCGGTTCTCTCAAGTATTATTTTATACTTTTTCGGGCTTGGGAGACACAAATTTACGAAAAAGGTCAACCCTAGAGTTTTCTTATGTTTTTTCAGACTCTCTAAAATTGAAAAACGCCGAGTTTCTCCTATACTGGACTCGTTAAAATTTCACAGTAAAGGACCTGTTCAATTACAAACAAGAACGAACCACTCCTTCTTAGGGTTCGAATTTAAACTATGTTGGACTCATCCGAAGGATGAGCTTATAATCAAGCAAATGTTATCCTCCTCAAGCTTGTCAAAAAATAAAGAGGTACTTGCCAGAAATGGTGGGGGAAAAGAGAGAAAAATGAGCCTGTTTGTCATACTTTGTAACCGCTCTTGAACACGATACTTTTATTCACCTGGGTTGGGAAATCCTTTGCCTAACAGTTGATCAAACCACATTGAAAGTCTTCAGCCGGTTTCTGGGTATTAACTTTGGGTCAATTGTCACCAAGCCATCTGTCATGTCGTTATGTGTTCAAGAGATCACTGCCAATAAGCCATTCATCTGCAAAATATCTGTCATCCATCTTGACCATCCCTGAGTCAGTCCTTGCAACTAAATTTCTTCAACTTGATCTATGATTTCGTGTTGTAGGCTTTCCTACGATGGATCGCTTTCTATCAACATCAGCTCATTATCTAGAAAGATGATCTAGGAATCGTCAGTACCTTGAGATCTGCATGCCTCAATGGCAGGTTTCTCGCCTTTGACGACAGTTTACATCATTGACTTTCGATCAAAGGATTCCGTGACATGTTCGACATCAACACATTTATTCGCATCTCATGGATTGTACTGGGTACTTTGAGAGCCATTGACATCACTGGTGGTTTCTCTCACACTTGTTAACAGTTTACATCATTGACTGGCAGTCAAGTGGTTTCTACCATGTTCGACATCAACACATTCATTCGCATGGATAGAATCGTACTGTTTCGGGAAGTAGAAATGAAGACCATGGATCTAGTTTCCGCAATCCAGGCTGCGAGGAATTTTGTATTCATTATATAATGGACTATTCATAAACAGATGGCTGCATCCATACTGTGTCCACATGAGTCTTTACTTGTGATGTTTTACAAGATCATTCCTATATCAGAGCAGTAGTTAGTTTTTCTAGTCAGTTTTGATCTGAGTATGGGAATGCCTACCTCAGCGATGATATGATCTCATATATATATCTTGCATTGAATGTTTTTACAGGTTCCAACTAGGCTCTCCACAAGATGATCCTCGAAATGATAAAGTACTTCACTCTTCCTAAATGATAAGAAATCCTCATCTACTACAGACTTCGCACTTTAGGGGGAAATCTGTTACACAAAAAATATCGTCACCATGATTATTTGCAGTCAGTATGGGTCTATCATCACTTGTACTGTCCTCCTAAGCAAGTCTCAGACCTCAGCTCTTCAAATCAATCTTTGAAAATGAGAGAAAGACATTAAAAATCAATGTAACTCTGGTTCCGCACTTTCTCTCACTGTCACCTGCGGTCCCGCACCTTCTATGTACAAAAACTGCGGACCTGCCCGCTCTGTCCCTAACGGTGTAGGTGCGGACCCCTGTGAAAGTCAAAAGGCGCAAGTTTTATCTTAAAAAACTCACTCTGGGTTAATTCTAGAGGTTTCTAGAAGGAATTTTGACGTGGATTGTTCGCTCTGAGGTGGTTCATGCATCCCAAAAGAGAAGGAGCTAATCCCTTGATGAGAGGAGCTATCCCTTTGAAGGAGGGCTTTATCCCTTTGAAGGAGGACCTAGTAACCTCCCTCCATTGCACTATAAATACAGGCATTGGGCTGGTTACTGAGGAGGTTAGAAGCTGAACATTTTTTAGGGTAAATGCTGGTGAAATCAAGACTCCCTAGTTGAGCTTAAGAGGAGAGATCACATACCTTTTTGGCTTCATTGGGGAGTGAGTGAAACTTGTCAAAGTAGAGGAGACTTCTTGTTGGACCCTGGGAGGAGCTTGTACAGCATCAAGGCAAAGGTTGTAAAGTTCTTCTTCTTTTGAATTAATACAATCAAACTCATTTTTCTCAACAAGTATCTCATGTTATTTGTTTCATGGAATCCTTGACTTTCATGTTAAATATGTTTTATGCAATTGGCTTTTCAGGTGCTATTTAATTTGTTTGCCTTGTTTGTGTTTGCAGATTCGCGACAAAGGAGCTCATTTGGATCGAAGGAGGGAGGGCATCCACAAGCTTGCGTTGGACCTAAGGTAGGTCCTAAAAACACTTGTTTTCTATTGTAAATCAAAGCATATTTAGAGAAAGATAGTGTCTGGTTGGTTTGCTTGTCATTAGGTCTTCTTTAGATTCTAGGAAGGTCTGTCTTGTCCGCAAGATCGACTTATTCCGTGTGACAACATCTACTACAGGGCTTCCAGGGTCCAAATACTTTGGACAGATTACCTACCCCAGCCTCGAACAGTTCTCCAATGACATTAATGGTAGGGGCATCTATTTTTTGCCTCCCTGGATTCTTGAAACACTTCTCCTTAATCAACTTGTTGTAAATAGGTACATCCTTGATGGCTTGGAGAAGTGGAATCTTGACACATATGTTTTTCAATTCTCCCAGAAGTTCAATCTCTTCTGGGGTAGGCTGGAGTGGTTGAGTTAATCTCTTAGGAAACTGTGGATTTATTTTAAGAATTTTCCTCTCTTTCTTCTTCAACCTCCCTAGGTGGAGGTGGAGGTTGGTTATCTAGGAGAACTCTCCCAGATCTCAGGTTAATTTCCTGGCTTTCCACAGCATAAGTTGGATATGATGTCTCTCCATTATATACTTGATGTGTCTGTCTATTGTTCGGGTTAAAATTTGGTTGGCCAAGCATCTAGGGTTGTTTAGGTGGAGCAGAGTGTAACATTTTTGGTTGGGTAGGTGGTGAAGGCAATAAAGAAGGAACATTGTTGTAATGGGGCCTCCACCCCTAGGGTAGTGCATTCCACTGAGGTTGTGGTGGAGCATATGGTTGAAATGACTGGCTGGATGGCTGGGAATGATACTGAGATGCAAAGGATCAAGGAGGAGGTGTAGACTGAGAAGGATGAGCAGGGGGTCCCTAAGAAGGTATGGATGTGGCTTGGTTGGGGTTGTAATATGCATGGGATGACCCTTGCATGCCATGCTGGTATGGCCTAGGCCCATGAGGTCTCCTTTGGTTTATGTAGCAGAGCTGCTCAGTGACCCCTTCATCTCCTTGATATACAAATTTGAGTCCAAGCAAAGAAGGGCACTTGTTTGTGGAGTGGTTTTCTTCACAGACTAAGCAAATTTCAATAGAATCAATGGACATGCATTCTAGGGTGCCTCCTGGTGCATCTAGGACAGAAAATGGCTAAGGATCTCTCTACTTCCTCATGTTTTCTCCTAATGTGCATAGTGTCCATCTATAAGGCAAGGGTTTGCAGCATCTCACTCTTGAAATCTTCCAGCATGTTTCCAATTTCACCCTTGATGGATGAATTGGAAGAGGATGTATTGACCATAAGTTGACTTCCCCTACCCTTTTTCCTAGTTGCCCTGAAATAGTTTCTAAAGATAGTCTTGATATCCTCATAGGGTAACTGGTATATATCTCCTCCTACTAACAAGTGTAGGGTATCCAGAAGGTCTTCCCTTACTCCTCTAAGAAGGACCAGCTTCAGTGACTCAAGGTCAAGTGTGTACCTGGCCCTTTTGTAACTAAGCTGGAATCTTTCTTCATAATCATCTAGGGATTCATCATTACCTAAGGTCATCCTAAAAATTTCTTCTTTAGTATCCTTAGACCTATAGTAGTCTTGATACTTGTTGTTGAAGGCTTGCTGCATCTGAGCCCAAGTTGTGATGCTATCCCCAAGTAAACCCATGAACCAGTGCAAAGTTGCATCCTTGAGGGTAGATGGAAATAGTTTCAACTTCTACTCATCATTTGTATAGTCATAGGTTCGGCATATAACAGCAAACTCAAATAGGAAAGTGTCGGGATCTTCTGTGGTCAGACCATGGAAATAAAGAAGGGCAGAGGGGCTTATATTTCTCATCTTAGTGTCCCCATTGGTTTCCCTGATGGGAAAGGCACCCTCAACTCTCTCTCTATTCCCTCTGTCATGTTTTCAGCCATTGGCTCAATAGGAATGGGTTCTTCTTCTTCCCCTGTATGTTATTCAAATATGTTTGGTTGCTCACCTAAGGGTTCCTCCAGTTCACAGCCACCAAAGAAGAGGGAAGTTGACTGTTTGATGCAGTGGGGGTATTTGGCAAAAATTTCTCTAAGTTATCCCTATTCCTACGAGGCATGAAAGGAAATGTTTTTGGTTTGGTTTTGCGTTTTTTTTCAAATTTTGGGAAGTACTTTGCAGAACTGAAATTGCATATTGAATGAAAACTACTGACTGAATGAAAAACTAATTTCTGAATTGAGATCTAACTTGCAGAATTGAAATTGCAGACTGAATGAAAACTACTGAATGAATGAAAAGATTAACTACTTGATTGAAATATAACTTACAGAATGGAAAGGAAAGCAAAGAATGAAGAATGAGAAGGAAGCAAACTAAATTACTTTTGTAGAAATGAAACTAATGGTAGAATAGTAGAAACAAGAAATAGAAGAAAGAAAGCAGTAATCACATATTACTCAGACACCTCCCCGATAATGGCGCCAAAAAGTGATGAGCACCAGTATTGAAGCAAGAATGTTGCAACTCCTTGAGCTACCAGCTTTACTTTATCAACCCGGGGTTCGTACAAACTTGGAGGTGACAGTGTTGTAAACACAAGTAAAAGTGATGGTTCTACCTTTTTTCATTGTTCAACTGGAAAGAGACCACTAGGGTTTTCAAGCTAGACTTCTATGGATTCATAAGAAGCTTGGTTCCTTGAAGAAAGAAATAGAAATCTACTCTAAGAGAGATTTGATCTACTGCGATAATGAAAAAGATTGAAATTCAATGCTAAGGCACACCATTTCCTAATTAACTACTAAGAGTTATGCTTTGCAATAATGCTAAATTAACATGAACAAAATGCTACTGTCCTAAGCAAGGAAGTCAAAAACATCAAACATCACTATTGTGCATGTAAAGGACTGTAATAAATCTATTTTGTCTTTTTATGCTTTTCATGAAAAATCAAGTGTGCAAGATAATCTCTTTTGGTGATGTGGCAGGTGGCTTAGGGATCCTGGTGGATGGCTGGAAGGTTCAGGAGATGGTTGGAAGGTTTGGGAGACCCTTGGGTGACCTTGAGAGGCTTCCTAGAGGTTTTCTGTCAATTTAGCCTCAAAACAGGCCACGACAGGAAAACCTACAGGATGTACTAGAACCCTACAGGATTCCCTGTATTTCTACAGGATATATCCGTTAGAAAAACGATGGGTGTTGGAGGTGATGGAAGGATTAGGGAAGGTGGTTGATGGGTGTAATGGAGTGATAAAAGGCCTAAGATCACTCAGAACCCAAAACCAAGTTTAGGAGATGGTTGGATGCTCTAAACATGCTTGAGGAAATTTCTATGTAAAATTATGAAATTGGTGAAGGATTTGATGAAAACAAGGAATGCCTATGGGTGGATGAAGTTGGAAGGTGGTTACTTGCTATGAGATCTCTATCTACTTCTGAATCACCTGCTCTACATCAAACATGTGTAATTTCCAAAAAATCATGTAAACAATAAGAATTCTCATGAGCTGGAAAACCAAAATTTAATGAACTAATTGTCTACCTTATGAATGAGGAAATTGCTAAATAAAATGGAATCATGGATGAGATCTACTGCAAGAATGAAGATAGAAGAGATGGCAATAAAATCCTTCTTTGCAAAACTGATCAAATGCTAATTTAAGTACAACAAACTCTAAATCTTATGAAAGAAATGGGAATCTGTCTTTTTGGCACTACATAAGGGTATTTTCCTCAAATCATGATCCCAGAAGAAAGAAGTGAGGCTAGGACACCTCCTGATAGCTTTGTGATGCTTCTTTTATCCCTTCTAACCTGCTACTGAAGTAAGACACAAATGGAAGCAAACTAATAAACAATTAAACAAATCTACACTACTTGCAATGAAGTACTTCTAAAGACAGTTTAACCATGAATCTATTAAACTAAGCTAAGCATAAAGATACAACAAGAGGAGCCTTTACTACTAGGGTTGGGCCCTAACCCAAGAGCTTCAGCCCTCTAAGTTAACTCGGTACTGAATCAAGAAAAAGCTCATTCTTATTACCAAAACAGAAAATTACATCAAAGTCTTCCACAAGTCTAGAGCTCGAAAATAGCTAGATTTTTTCAACAAAAATTTGAATCCTAATGAGGCTCTAGGCCTCTCTACTTATACAACTAAAGTCTCCAATGACTTTCTTAAATTTAGTGAGGCTCGGCTCCCAAACTCGAGATGAACTAACTCTTTGTCTAGCACTTACTCGACTGCCTTCTAATCTTCATGACTTGGCTGCTTGCACTCCAAGCTGGTGGGATTAATGGAGGAATATTCAAATGGGGGAGGAGTAAATGAGGAGGATTTACCTCCTACAATCTCTCGCCCTTGTCCCATTCGAGTTTCAAACCTTAGTCTTGCCAAAATTCCTTGATTTTCTCTTCCAAACTTGCATTCAATGCATATTAGTCCACTAAGCATAATATCTCAGTTTAACTCATCTCATTAAACAAAATATAATCAAAACATGTAATAAGTTGTGAGAAGAGTTGGTTTGACTAAGCTAGGAGGTGAATTAAGGCCCATATAATTACCCAATGATGAGGCTCATCACCATCCACTCCACCGCCACCTCCACTTCCACCTCATACGTCTACACCTTCACCTCCACCTCCACCTACACTTCCACCTCTACCACTCAACATGGAAAACGCGATGAATATGTCGGTTTTTAAAGGGATTGGGAGTGAAGACCCCAAACAGTTTTGGTTTGTTACAGGAGTTGTATGGACGGCACAGCAAATTATGAATGAAAACATCAACAAAGCGCAGTTGGTCATAGCTTTACAAGATCGGCCATTGACATGGTACATCAAGTACTGCACTGATAACCCTAACGTGATAATGGAAGAGACCCAGCAAGCTCTAAACAAGGAGTTTAGGAAGCCTAAGTCAGAGGCGCAGTCGGTGACTGAGTTTAGAGAAGTTCGACAAAAGATAGACGAGACGCCCTGGGATTTCGATCAAAGGTTGAAATGACTTATCAGGCAGGCCAATATGGTAATTACAGATTCCCAGCATCGAGATTGGTATATTGTGTCGCTTTTGCCACATTTAAGATTGCCACTCTCACATCAAAATATATCAAAACAAGCAGAAGCCTTAGAAATCGTGATGAGGCTGGGCACCTCACCCATACAAGATACAAATCTTGGAGTGCAACAGATTCACTGTTCGCTGGTGTTGAGCATAAAAAGGTGTCTTTTAACCCCTATTTACCCTACATTAATTGTCAATCCAGGTGACTTTTTATCTCAAGAGTGTACTCAGTCTGAGGCGGTCACTTGTTCAAGAGTAATGCTTGCAGTATAGTGCTTTGCAAAAGTAAATGAATGCTGGAAATAAAATCCAATTGTATTGGCAAGAAACATAAATGCTTTGTAACTAAATCATTCACTCAAGAAACTACAACAACCATCAGTCAAGGATGTAGTAATGATAACTCTTTCCCCTGTAAACTGATGTAAATGTAAATCAATCACAAACGAGACCTCCAATCTAAGAACTTAGACAGCAGTAGTCAATGTTCGTTATAGTTGTGGATCTTTCTATTTATGCTAAAGCAAATACTGAAAATAACAATTCATTAACAGAAAAGGAACAGCGACTAAATCTATTGAAAAGATCAAACAGCAAAGCTTAATCTACAGAAATGAATTAAGTAGCAATCTTAACCGAAATGAATTGAACAGTGATCTTAACTAATAAAGGAATTGAACAAAATCTAAGAAAGGAACAACAAACCGAATTAAGCGTAACCACACAGCAAATGTAGAGTAACTAAATCAGTAATCTTATTCTAGCATACAGGACATTAACCATAGTTATAAAGGAACGGAAATTGCAATTATAATTGAACGGTAGTTAAATGAATAAAAATCACAATTGTAAGTGAACCGTAGCTAAATGAACAGCAATCGCAACTGTAAATGAATAGCAATATCAATCTGTAAATGAATAGCAGAATCTGAGTTAAACAGTGCAATATTATTTTAGAATGAACAGCATAACATCTTCGGTTGTAAATAACAATCTTGCTATCCAATTACGATTTCGATATAACAGAGAAATTCAATGAAATTTTCAAAAACAAAAGATTACTGAGTAAAGTGAACTAAAGAAATGCAAAGAAAATCAAACCACACACGACCGTAACCATAAAATAATGATATAAGAAGCAAGCGATCCACTAGGGCCGGGCCCTTAGCCACCAGGGAAGCACTGTTGCATTTACTCCAGGATCAGATAATAGAACATCAACTGAGTTATATATTAATCATAAATGGCAGAGTTATAGCTATCGCTCTTTAAAGAGAGTTGGTGATCAAAGTTAAGATTACAACAATAAGTCCTGCAAATTGACAATAATATCCACCCCCTGGGCTACCAGCGCTGTTCCTTTTTATAATGGCCAGGCGGAAGTATCAAAAATACAGATAAGTCTTGAAGCAACGATCCCTCAGGATCAAAGGATCCTAAGGGATTCGCCATATCTTTGATCTCCAACTTATCGTTTTGTCTTCTTGTGTTGATGTCGCGTTTTCTCTTCCTTTTCCTAGTCCATGCGCTCCAATCCTGATCTCCTCGTCTAGATACGGCTTCCTGTCAAAGGGACAACAGTTGCTTCTGCTTTGTCTTTTCCTCCTCAATATCGATTTTCTATTTCCTTCACTTTCTGCATAGAAAAAGACAATAATTAGTCATTTCATATCAATCACAAATCTCCTTAATTCTATCATAATTCTTTAACATATTACCATCTTAGAATGTAAAGGAGTTATGATTCAAAGGAAAAGATAAAGAAATAAATGGTAAATACATACCTTTTCCAATGCTCAACACCACCCCTTGCTTACCCTTTTTCATGCCCTCATGAAAGCATTGTAATTTACATGCAAGGCAATTAGGGAATAGGCTGGAGAAGGATTTTCATGCAGTGGTCTAAAACCATGATGTGTAGCTAAAACTTCAAAAATATGCCTTGTCTGGCCTTCAGAAAATTCATTTAGGGCCTTATACCCTACTACAAGATACCAGATAATTGGACTTTGAATCCTACAACCTAGCCAATACGGGCCTTCTCTCAGGATAAGGTTACTATAGGTAACCAGGCGATTAGCGGCTAACTTAAAATTTTCATAATTGAATGGCTCTTTGTCCTAAACATTCTGATTGGAAGTCTTCCATCAGCGTTTGGCTGCTGCTATGGCAAGGTATTTGATGGATAGGAAGTATTCTACCCCTTGCTGGACAACTGTTGTGTGAATGGGTCCCAATGTCTAGATCACACCCTTCTTTCTCATTAAGCTTCTATGCTTATTCCACAGTTGCAATGGGTTTCTTGGTTCACTCCTTACCCACAGATCTAACCCGTTCTCCTGTCTCTGGAAGGTATTATGGACTTTAAGCCACTTTATTTGGTTAACAGCAAAAGAGATGAATGCCTGAAGCTAAATATCACCCACAAAAGGACTAGGGTTCTCTTCCATTTCACCGTCCAAAACAAGATTATGCAAATATAACTCACATAGCAATCGCTGGACTTTCACCCCATAATGTTTACAGCAATTTATAAAATCATCAATAGTTTTTAACTCTATAGGCACCCCCGCCTTGACAGCCTTAATTTTTAATTGTAAGTACCTTTCCATCAAAAACAAAGAATAATTTTTGGCAGGTGCCCTACGTGCTAGAACATCAGTATATAGAGAACATAGGGTATCTGTTTGACTCATAACTATGTCTAGTCTATTGGTTACCTTTTTAACTTTTTCCTCTGCCCTTCACCATCTATCAAAGGCCTCACTCTCCGATGCATTGATGTTCTTTACTTGCTATTGTAATTTCTGATATTTCTCCTGAGGAACAGTTTCCTCTGTGAGATTTTCTATCATTTGTTGGGCCTATGCCAGATCCTTTTGAAGTCTCACTATCCTCGGATCATTTTCCATGAAACATTTTTGGGCTGGAGATCTACCTGGATCTCCTTATTGCATCTGGTTCCTATAGTTTGTGTTTCCTTCTCATGAACTGTCCAATCGGTTGTGACGCTAGAGGACAATGCCTCTATCTGGACGTCCTTATTACAGACTGGTGTGTCTTCTATTTGGGCCTCTGCATTTGTAACAGCCACATGTTGTTCCTTGTGGTCCTGAATGATAATGGGTTCAGTTTGAGTCCTTTTGGTCTTCATTTTATGGGGTTTCGTCTGGGTGTCTGCATCCTTTGCTCCAGGGGTTCTTTTTTAGATTCTCCCCATTTTTAGAACCCTTATTTGTTGTCTGAGTTGTTTCACTACATTTAGTAGTCTTTGTTGTTCCTTTCGCAGCCTTTTGATTTCATTTGTTTTCTTCGAAGGAACAACTGTTTCTTTTCTTGGGCCTGGGCTTTGTTCTTCAGGGATTGTACCCTCGCCCTAGCTTATTTCCATGTTTTCTACTTGGAACACTTCTTCAATGTTCTCATCCTCCTGATTAGGTCTCTCAAGGGAGGAAACCCTAGGTTGATCTGCTATTTCCTGGGCGACTTCTGCTTCTACTTCTTCTTCATCATTCATTTCTTTGGATGCACTCTTGCTGTGAGCAGAGTGTTCCTGTGATTGCCTTTCTTCTTCTTCCTCATCATCCATCTCCTTGGATGCACTCTTATTGTGAGAAAATTGTTCCTGTAATTGTCCTGCCTCAATATCGAGGTTGAGTGGGCTGTGGGCTTGGATGTACTCACCCATGTTGGCCAAAATTTGGGCCAATTCGTATTCTTGCAGAGGGTTTTGTAATGGGCTTTCGCTGGGTTGCTCTGATTCCTCCCCTTCTTCCTCACCGGAGTGTTCAGTTTCCTCTTCCGGTTCCTCTTCTTCATTTTCTTCTAATTCTTCTTCTTCTTCGTTTTCCCCTCCTTCAAGTCATCGGGGTTTCTCGTCCTCTAGGTCATATATCTCTAATGGCTGGCTACTGTTTTCTTGGGGATTTCCCAACATTCCTCTGCTTCTCCCAATCTGGCGGACTGTCTTCGTTTCTGTGTTCTAATTGATGTGCTAGCAGTGCTTTTTCGTTTTGGGGTTGGTAAGGCCAATCCCCCATCTATTGAGAAAACAAATTCTTCCCAACTACTCTGTTGTTAAGTGAGACTATAACTAAATATTAGCCGAATTAAGCTGTGATGACTTACTACCATTTCTACATGACGAGATTTTCTTATACTCCTAGCGGCATCATGTAATAAAAAATTTAAGTATGCGGGCAAATTCACAACACATTTTTGTTTTAATACAGCTAACAGTTTGAGATGGCATGGTCTTACCACGTCTTTTTGTCATCGCAAGTGATGTAGCTTTGCACAATTCTGGCTAATTCTGCCCAAGGTTCTCCCAGGATTGCAGGCATGACTCCTTTTCCTTTGACAGTAAGGCTCTGTCCTTTGTCCCGGAAGATGGTTATAGCGTCTTGAAGTATCACTTTTTTCTAGGTCCATACTGGTCCAACAGCTGGTAGTCCTGATACTTCATCAATTATCGCATATGTTACTGTTATTTGCCTCCCCCTCACCATGGAACAATCCTCCTGCAAATTCTGCAGAAATTCAATGGCCACCGTCTCATTAGACTGTTGTAGTCGGTTAAGGTAGGCAATCCATCCTGCTCTCATTAAAATTTCGTGTGCAGCGTCAGAGATCATTAACACCTGCGGTTCACTGCGTATTGATCTGCCTCCCATTTTGTTCAAGCTTAGCACATTGTTACCTTTTACAAAGAAAAAACACAAAGCTGACGATGGAACAGCAAGTTGTGCATATTGGGAAATATCAATACCATTAAACTTGTTATTCCTGAGTTTTGATGGAGTCATAGTACCTCCAAATAAGGAGTTGACACATATGCCAGTGTATTATGGAGGTCACCCGCGCCCCCCTGAAATGTGATAGGTCGTCCTCGGCCGGCAAATAAAGGAGCAGCATGCTGGACTGCAGTCGTACAGTAAAATAAAGGAACGACGTATATATCCATGACATGATTACAAAAATTAGTGGATTACTGAAATCGAGGCTTATGATGGAAATCGCAAATAGATATGGAAATGTCGTGAAATGATGCGAAAAATAGAGGATAGGACAGTTGACATAAGTAAAAGTTCTTATGCGGTCATTATCCACTTTAACCATTATGATTGATTTATAAATGATTTTTCATGTATAAAAGGTTCGAAAGGGTTATATAACATAATCTCATTTGAAATCAATATAAAGATATAAGAAAAAGGGTTTATAATGACTATTGGTGTATGAAAAATATGACTTCAATACCATCAACAAAGCTCTGTTGCCCACAGGTGTCCATAACCTTGACAGAGTTGCTTGTTTCACCCTTGGAACCATAATCTTTTGTATATGCCTAGGAAAGTGCGGTGCGATGTCAGAATGGAGGCCATTGTGCTAGCTTGGTAACCAGATGAATCACAATGCCATTCACCAGGAAGGAGTGAAAAGTGGGCAGGCCGACTCGTGATGAGACCTCCTGTTCCAAGGACTTTTTTATTTTTCTGATATGCCTCTTGGATCATCTCCCTGGTGTGGTGGTCATAGTGGGGATGCCACTTCACTTGCTTCCTCATGATCATGGTAGGCTGACTCTTGATGAGACCCCCTATCCTTCATCTGACAAATCATGTTAGTAATCATATAAATAAATATTATTCCCTTTTTTTAATTTTCTTTTATATAGCACTTTCCTATTTATATACAGAGGATGGCTCAACACTCCTTAAGTTTATGGATGGTGGAAGAAGTCTGAACATCTCAATAGAGGAAAATATGCCCTTATTCTTATTCAATAATAATGATCAAAGAGAATTATGAAGATTTAAGAAAGAACCAACATGATAAAAATAATCAATCAATTTGGTTTTAGTGAAAGTAAAAACAGCAAAGTGATATAAATAGTTGTGTCATTTCCTTCTTCTTTTTTTATCGATTCAAAGCAATTTCTCTAAAGATAATGATTTTTCTTTGGTTTGTTGATTTCTGTATCCTCTAGTTTTTGTGTTCTTACATAAATGTATAGTTGTGTCTTAAATGAATCATCATTCACAAAAATCCTCTGAATGATTAAAACATACACATACACAAAAACAAAAAAATGCACTCAAAAAGTGATGTTCCTTAGATGGAACAGCTATTGTTCCTTAAGAGGGATAGCAAAAGAACATATGCACACAAAAATCGTGGTTCCTTTAAGAGGAATAGCGAGCGAAAGAAAAAAAATACACTCGAAATTGTTGTTCCTTAAGAGGAATAGCAACTGTTCCTTAAACGAAACAACAAATAAATCAAGCACGAAATAAAATACCGCTCCTTCGTCGGAATAGCCTAATATCATCCAAAATTGAAACTGTTGTTCCTTCGGAAGGAATGGTAGAACGGCAAAACAATCTTGAGGAAGTGTTGTTCCTTTGGAAAGGAACGGAGAAAATGTGGAAATTCCATTCCTTCATAAAGTTTTGTTCCTTCGGAAATGAACAACAAAAAACGAAAGTGTTGTTCCTTCGGAAAGGAATAGCAAAAATGTGAAAATGTTGTTCCTTCATAAAGGAACAGAAAAAAGCGAAAGTGATGTTCCTTCGGAAAGGAACAGCAAAAATACGGGGATGTTGTTCCTTCAAAAAGGAACATCAAAATGCAAAAGTGTTATTCCTTTGGAAAGGAACAGCAAAAAAATGAAAGTGTTGTTCCTTCAAGAAGGAATAGCAAAAATGCGGAGATGTTGTTCCTTCGGAAAGGAATAGCAAAATGTGAAAGTGTTGTTCCTTCGGAAAGGAACAACAAAAAAACGAAAGTGTTGTTCCTTCAGAAAGGAACAGCAAAAATGCAGGGATGTTGTTCCTTTGGAAAGGAATAGCAAAAATGCAGGGATGTTGTTCCTTCGGAAAGGAACAACAAAATGCGAAAGTGTTTTTCCTTTGGAAATGAACAGCAAAAAAAATGAAAGTGTTGTTCCTTCGGAAAGGAACAGCAAAAATGCGAAGATGTTGTTCCTTCGGAAAGGAATAGCGAAATGTGAAGATGTTGTTCCTTTGGAAAGGAATAGTAAAAAGGCGGAAATGTTGTTCCTTTGGAAATGAACAGCAAAACGCAAAAGTGTTGTTCTTTTGGAAAGAAACAGCAAAACGGCGGGAATGTTGTTCTTTTGGAAAGGAACAGCAAAATGCAAAAGTGTTGTTCTTTCGAAAAGGAACAGCAAAAAGGCAGAAATGTTGTTCCTTCAGAAAGGAACAGCAAAATGCAAAAGTGTTGTTCTTTCGGAAAGGAACAGCAAAAAGGCGGAAATGTTGTTCCTTGGGAAAGGAACAACAAAATGAAAAAGTGTTGTTCCTTCGGAAAGGAACAGCAAAAAGGTGGAAATGTTGTTCTTTCGGAAAGGAATAGCAAAATGCAAAAAAAATGCAAAGGTGTTGTTTCTTTAGAAAGGAATAACAAAAAGGCGGGAATGTTGTTCCTTCGGGAAGGAACAGCAAAATGCAAAAAATGTAGAAATGCAAAAAATTTGTACAGAAAGTAATTTATACAAGCAAAAAAGAAAAACTTATGTACAAAATTTAAGAACAGTGAAATTATTTAGTGAACCAATGTCGAGGAAGGATTATTTTCCTCAATAAGAATCTGCATATCTGAATCTTCCCGGAGCTGCTGGTAAAAAGATTCCTGGGTAAGCGGTTTATGGTACAGTCGCACTCGGTGGTCATTTTCTTTGAAGGGATGTCCAGATCTGTCAATAGTAGTCAAAGTAATGGTGCCATTGTCATGCACTTTTTGGATTTCATACGGTCCAAGCCATCGAGTCTGAAGTTTTCCCGGAAAATCCTAAAACCTGGAGTCATATAGGAGTGCCCAATCTCCTTCGTAGAATTTCTTTTTTTGATCAGGGCATCGTGTCATTTTGCTCTTTGTTGTTGGATTAATGCAGTGTGTTGAAGATCCGAGAGCCTAATTTCATCTAGCTCGTTAATTTTTTGTAATCTGTTAGTGTGGGCCACATTTAAATTTAGACTGACCTCCTGTGTTGTTCTTAATGGTTTTATTTCAAACTCTATTGGAAAGATGGGTTCCTTTCCAAATACTAGCTGATATGGTGAATAATCGGTGGTGTTTCTCCACATTGTTCGGTATGCCCACAAGGCCTCCGATAATCTTGAAGCCCAATCATGCATGTGTGATGCAACAGTTTTTGTCAATATTGCCTCTATTATTTTATTCATGCTCTCTACTTGGCCATTTGCCTGTGGGTGATACGGAGTGGTAATTTTGTGTTGAATATAATAATTTCTTAATGTTGCAACGATTTTATTACCTACAAACTATGGTCCTCCATCCGTGATTATGTCTCTCGGGAGGACATATCGGACAAATATTTGGAACAGGAAATGAATCACAGAGTCCTCTGTAGCTCTTGGAAGTGCCTTTGCTTCAACCCATTTGGTAACATACTCTGTTGCTACTAGAATATATGTTTTCTGATTTGATGATGGGTTGATCGGACCAAAAAAATCGAGTGCCCAATGCTCAAATGGTTCGATTACTATGAGTTTAAAGGCATTTCGTCAGACTGTTTGGGGCGTCCTGCTCTTTGGCAACTGTCACAGGCTTGAACAAATTTCTTAACGTATTTAAATATTGTGGGCCAGTAATAACCTGTTTGCAAAACCTTGTGACCATTCCTTTGATCTGCGAAATGCCCGCCACACGGTCCATCATGACAATCTTTTAGAATGTCAAATATTTCATCTTCACGGACACATCTTTTGATGTGCATATCTACCCCTGTATGAAATAGGTAGCCCCCAATCCAGGAAAATCGGGTACGACGTTGCACAATTTGTTTCCATTCATTGGGGGTTATATGCTTTGGTAATTTTCCTACTGCTAAATAATTTGCAACATCAACATACCAGGGTGTCTTAACAGTGACAGTAAACAAATGTTCATCTGGGAATTGATCTTCGACTACTGCTGCGTTTGCTGGCTTTGGCATTCGTGAGAGAAAATAAACTACAAGATTTTCTTTCCCAGGTCGATCTTTTATTGTGATGTCAAATTCCTGCAATAAGATCAACCATCTTGTTACTCTACCATTTGTAATAGGTTTATTTGCTAAATATTTTATGGCAGAGTGATCTGTATATAAAACAACAGGACATCCATTGATATAATGCCTAAATTTATTTACAGCATGTATTATAGCTAAAAACTCTTTTTCAGTTACGGTATAGTTTAGCTCAACAGGAGACAAATTCTTACTAATATAATAGATTGCATATGATTTTTTGTCTTCTTCCTGCCCAAGGACTGCTCCAATAGTTGTGTCTGAAGCATCTGATGAAATTTGAAATGGCAGGTCCCAATTTGGGCCTTTGAGCATTGGGGCTGTTGACACAAGCTTTTTCAAATCCTCAAAAGCACGGTCACATTTATCTATCCAAACAAAATCAACATTCCCTGTCAGTTCATATAGAGGTGCAGCTATTTGAGAAAAATGTTCTATAAATCTCCTATAATAACCAGAAAATCCTAGAAAATTGCGTATCTCTGTCTGTGTGGTAGGAGTAGGTATTAACAAATTTATTTGAATTTTGGCTGGATCTACCTGTATTCCAGCTTCTGAGATATAATGACCTAGGATGAGCCCTTCCGTCATCATCATATAGCATTTTTCATGACTCAAGTAGAGCCTGGTGGCAATACATCATTGCAGCACCTTTTCCAATGTGTCTAGTGCTGGCTCAAAATCATCTCCGTATGGTGTGAAAGTATCCATATATACTTTGAGCCCTTCATTTATTAAATCTGAAAAGATGCTGAGGATGGCCCTCTGAAATGTGGCAGGGGCATTGCATAGGCCAAAGGGTAGGACTCTATAAGCAAATGTTCCCCAAGGACAGGTAAAAGTAGTTTTATCCTGGTCTTCAGGGGCAATCTGAATCTGATTGTATCCACTGAAGGCATCCAAGAAAGAAAAGAATTTCTTTCCTACTAATGTGTCTAATACTTGATCAATGAATGGAAGGGGAAAGTGGTCTTTTTGGGTTGCTTTGTTTAATTCTCTGTAATCCACACAAATCCTCCACTTTCCATTCTTCTTTGGCAACACTACTAGTGGAGAGACCCACTTGCTATCGAAGATTGGATAAATAAAGTTTACATCCAAAAGTTTTTGTAATTCAGCTTTCACAAAATCTTTCAGGTGAGGGTTGAGTCACTGTTGGGGTTTGCGAACAGGTCTAACATCCTTTTTTGTATAAATGTGGTGCGTACATAGCTGGGGATCAATTCCCTTCATGTCCAAATAATCCCATGCAAAAGCTTCCTTATATTTTCTCAGTAGTTGGACCAGCTTTTCTTCTTGTTCAGGAGTCAGGTTATTGTTAATGTTCAAGGTTTTTCCTGGCTCAATCTCTATAGTTTTGTTGTTTGAAACAGAGGTAGTGGGTATTGTTTGATCATGAGTGTCTTTGAGGGGATCTTCTTCTAGTTCATTGTCAAATGTTGCCTCTATCATGTGACATTGTACATGGGATCTAGATTTGGATTGGTTAATGAAGTTGTTAATAACGTCACCTTCTGTTAAAATCGAGGGCATATTCTATGGTTAATGGGGACCTAATGTTTTCTGTGAGGTATGATACATGTTGTTTGTTAGTTTTTATTATTGTTACACTTAGCTGGGTTGAAGGGTATAGAGCTATATTCTTGATATTACTCCCTCTAGTTATAGTCATACTGCCTTGTCGGCAGCCAATATAAGCATCAGTAGTCGCAAGCGAAAGTCTACCTAAGATTAACGGGTGTCCATCGAGTCGGTTTTTTGGGTTGATTATCAGAAATTCGGCAGGGTATTCCCAAGAATCTATGGATACCATTACATCGTGTAGTGTACCTTCTGGCTTAACTACTGATCGGTCAGCTAGTTCTAATAAGGTGGAGGTTGGTTCCACTGATGTAATGCCTAGTTTTGACAAGTTGTGGTTGCTAAAATATTAATTGCAGCCCTTAAATCAACTAAGGCATTTGAAAATCTTTGTCCATTGATTTGCACCGTCACTATAGGATTCCCTAGGTCTTCATATTTGACAGGTGCTTCTCTTCCTGATAACAGATCAGATAGGGTGCCAACTACTTGGACAGTTGGGTTAGTTGTTATTCTCCTCTTTGGCTTTCTTATACATAACTCTTTGATGATTTTTGCATACATTGAGATATCTTGGATAGCTTAGAGGAGTGGGATTTTTATACATAAATTTCTAAGTTCTCCCAAAATATCAAAGTCAGGATGTTCTATAGGGCGTGTTATGATTAATCGTTCTAGGAATAGGGGAGAAGACGTGGTTGCTTGGTCATGAGTTTGTTGTCTGACCACATCCTCTTCTTGTAGTGGTTGTTCTACGGGTAACTGATTTTCAACTTGAACATTTTTATCTCCCTCAATTTCTATTATGCGCCCAAACCTTAATTGAAGGTCATTGCACTCCCGTAAATTGGTTTCTAGTTCTGGTGTTTTGATTATTTGAACAGGTTGAAACCGGTCTATTATTTGGGTTCAGGTTTGGTTAGGCTAGGAGTTGTTGTCTTAATTTGGACTAGGGGTTTTTTTGTAGTGTATATGGCGCTGGCAGTGTGGGTTGAAGGAGTGGGATGGTTCCAGCTGGCTGATTCATCAGTTTCTGCCAGGCTTGACTCTACGAAGTGGGAGGGGACCATTGCGTTGGATATGCATTGTTTTGCCAATATGGTGGAGAGTAGGGAAAATTTGGCCAATTAGATTAGCTTGTTTGATTTGGCCATGGTGATGAAGGAAATGGTTGTTGTGACCAATTGAAAAGGGAGGCTGATTTTGCCACATTGTATTATATTGCGGAGCATGATATTGTGGAGGTTGGAAAAAAGAAGATGGATCGGAGGACATACCTGGTTGTCGAGGCTACCATTGAAGGCACTGATTGAGTAGGTACACTGGTTTTGATTCTTCTTCCGCTTCTTTGTACACTGCTTTCAAACCTGGAAGTGAGGCGCAGTTCTCTGTGGAGTGATCTTTTTACAAATAGCGCAGACTTGAACTGCATCCAGTGGGCACTCTTTGTGGTTGTGTTTCTTTCTACATCTATGGCAGAATATTGCCAAATTTTTCTCTACTTCTGCTTGTTTCTATTTCGCTTGCATAATATCGAGCTACGTTGTCAGAGTCCCCACTATATCAGTTTTGAAATTCTCCAATAAATTCCCAATTTCTGCACGGGTTACTCCTCCACCGGAGATCTTGCTGTCCCTTGTGAGCATGTCACATTCTGCTGGATTTAGCCTTGTACTGCCTCATGAACTCCTAATGTATAAATCAATAATGTTAGCAAAATTTTCTTGATAGATGTCACCTTTTCCCATAATATTTAGTGTTTCAACCCATTGTTCCTTCATCCCTTTAATTAATGTTGTTTTTAATACATTGTCAGGTAAGAGTAATGATGCGTAAGGAGATCTCTGAAGATTATACTGAAAACATTCAACATATTCTTCTAGTGTCTCATTAGGTTTGGCTACCATCTAAAATATTTCATCCTTTAACTCTCTAGACCTACAATAATCCTGATATTTCTTCAAGAAAGCACCTTTCATCTAATCCCAGTCATTTATGACACCTCCACCTAACCCCGTAAACCATCGTAAAGCTGCTCTTTTTAATGTGGAGGGAAATAATTTTAGCTTTTGGGGATCAGTGGTATAGTCATACCCCTTGCATAGTACATCGAATTCAAACAAAAATGCATCTGGATCTTCCGATGCTAGGCCATGGAATGTAGGAATATGCTGGAGAGGAATGGCCTTCATAGGTTCATTAACTGCAGTATCTACAATGGGATATTGCAGTGTGGAGGTTTGAGGTGTTTGCTGGTTCTGGGCCATTTGGTCAAATATGTGCCAATATCCTTCTGGGATTTATAAGAGGGTATTCCTAGGCTGGCTAGAAGGAGCAGGAACGGCCTTAACATCACTTCCTTTGTCTGGGATGATGAGAGTTCCTTGCTAAACTAATCTCTGGGGGGATCTTAGCTCTTCAGGTTCTTCAACTTTATTCTGGATGATTTTGATAGCATTTCCCTTATCTGGGTTGCTCAATGGTTGAACTATTCCAAGAGGAGATCTTGGTTCTTCGGTTTCCCCTGTTTCTCCTCCTCCTTTGCAAAGATTACTAAGGTTCACTTCTTGTTACTTACATTGATTCACAATTCGAGCAGCAGAGGATTATGAGGATTATGCCAAACTGACGGGATTTATTTTATTTATTTGTTTGATTGATAGCCAGTCTTCTTAGAGCGGTGGTCCAACAGACGGACGGAGCCCACAGAGACAACCCCGACAGGTGGAGGGCAGGAGGGCAGGAGGGCAGACTGACATGTGGAAGGAACAGGGACGGGGCTTACCCCTACAGAACAGTAGTTTCTACCTCAACTGGATGCCATGACGATGCGTTACATATGATAATGCACAAGTTGAGGATCATACGCCATTCATAGCCCTTTTCTTGTAACGATTTTGGGCTAGAATTCTCAATTTCTCGAAAATATTTCTCTTCTGTTTGGTTGTGCACCTCAACAAAGGCTACAGATGGTGATTCTATGGCCCGAAGGGAACTAGTAGGTTGTCTAGTAGCAGCTTTTCTAGGACCTACTGACAGCTGAGATTCTGCTTTCTTAAGGATTTCGTCTATAAAGGTCGATCGGCCAAGGGTCACCGATCCCATAGCTTTATTAGGTTTGGATAGTGGTTTAGGATTCTTTTTAGGCTTTTTCTGCTTAGTCATGCACACAAATCAAATACTTATTTATACCCAAAATAATCAACAAATCTGCAGCAAAGTGGGCAGGGGAGCAGGACTATTACATGCTTCGTACGCAGGTTCTTACCTTCCATTTTTAAAACCCAACTCTCTCCTAGCAGGTACTTACACTACTCTCTTTTCAAAAGAAACAAATGGCTACACTCTCCCCGGCAACGGTGCCAAAATATTGAGCGATAAAAAGGTGTCTTTTAACCCCTATTTACCCTACATTAATTGTCAATCGAGGTACGATTTTTTATCTCAAGAGTGTACTCAGTCTGAGGCGGTCACTTCTTCATGAGTAATGCTTGCAGTATAGTGCTTTGCAAAAGTAAATGAATGCTGGAAATAAAATCTAATTGTATTGGCAAGAAACTTAAATGCTTTGTAACTAAATCATTCACTCAAGAAACTACAGCAACCATCAGTCAAGGATGCAGTAATGATAACTCTTTCCCCTATAAACTGATGTAAATGTAAATCAATCATAGACAAGACCTCCAATCTGAGAACTTAGACAGCAGTAGTCAATGTTCGTTACAGTTGTGGATCTTTCTATTCACACAAAAGCAAATACTGAAAATAACAATTCATTTAACATAAAAGGAACAGCAACTAAATCTATTGAAAAGATCGAACAATAAAGATTAATCTACATAAATGAATTAAGCAGCAATCTTAACCGAAATTAATTGAACAACAATCTTAACTAATAAAGGAATTGAACAGCAATCTAAGAAAGGAACAATAAACCGAATTAAGCGTAACCACACAACAAATGTAGAGTAACCGAATCAGTAATCTTATTCTAGCATACAGGACATTAACCACAGTTATAAAGGAACGGAAATTGCAATTATAATTGAATGGAAGTTAAATGAACAGCTATCACAATTGTAAGTGAACCGTAGGTAAATGAACAATAATCGCAACTGTAAATGAACAGCAATATCAATCTGTAAATGAACAGCAGAATCCGAGTTAGACAATGCAAAATTATTTCAAAATGAACAGCATAACATCTTTGATTGTAAATAACAATCTTGCTATAAAATTACGATTTCGATATAACAGAGCAATTCAATGAAATGTTCAGAAACAAATATTACTGAGTAAAGCGAACTAAAGAAATGCAAAGGAAATCAAATCACACACAACCGTAATCGTAAAATAATGATACAAGAAGCAAGTGATCCACTAGGGCCGGACCTTTAGCCACCAGGGAAGCACTGTTGTGTTTACTCTAGGATCAGATAATGGAATAGCAACTAAGTTATATATTAATCATAAATGGAAGAGTTACAGCTATCGCTCTTTAAAGAGATTCGATGATCAAAGTTAAGATTACAACAATAAGTCCTGCAAATTGACAATAATATTCGCCCCTGGGCTACTAGCGTTGTCCCTTTTTATAATGGCCAGGCGGAAGTATCAAAAATACAGATAAGTCTTGAAGCAGCGATCCCTCAGGATCAAAGGATCCTGAGGGATTCACCATATCTTTGATCTCCAACTTATCATTTTGTCTTCTTGCGCTGATGCCGTGTTTTCTCTTCCTTTTCCTAGTCCATGCACTTCGATCTTGATCTCCTCGTCTGGATACGACTTCCTGTCAAAGGGATAGCAGTTGCTTCTGCTTTGTCTTTTCCTCCCGAATAATGATTTTTTATTTCCTTCATTTTCTGCATATAAAAAGACAATAATTAGTCATTTCATATCAATCACAAATCTCCTTAATTCTATCATAATTCTTTAACATATTACCATCTTAGAATGTAAAGGAGTTATGATTCAAAGGAAAAGATAAAGAAATAAATGGTAAATACATATCTTTTCCAATGCTCAACAGCTGGAAACTCTGCACTTAGAGTTGTAAAGCTGAAGAAAGAAAGAAATCCCAGCTAGAGGTGTGCGTTGAAGTCTGGTGCTTGAAATGCAAGGGTCATGGACACGATAAGGACCATTGCCCGATTTACCAAAACTATCTTATTAGGGGAGGGTTTGTTCTCCTAAAATCGGAGAATATCGTTGGGCCAAGCGCGGGAGTTGCGCCATGGTGCGTTATATGTCAGGTTACAGGACAGCACACGAGTGATAACTGCCATTTATTATAGAAGTTTGTTCAGACCCCTTAGCAGTTGTTTTGCCATTTATATAAATCCGTAGGTCATGACGAACGCCATTGCAGGAGTTATGAGCTGATGATGGATAGAACCCCTACCTACTGAATGCAGGGAAAAGCCCAGCCTCAGGATCAGGGTGCAAGATCAATGCATAGAGGATTCCAAGGTTGAGAACGAGGAAGAGGGGGCGAAGCTAGCAGAGGATGTGGGCATATAATTTTCTACAATTGTGGCTTAGCAGGACACTTCGCGCAAGATTGCCTAACCCCACGCATCCGTCATGTTAGTATTGCAGACAGTTCAACCATGTGATAGAGGAATGTCCAATCCTTTTGGAAAATATGCAAGAAAAGAAGCACAGCCCCAACAACCTACGCAAAACATCCAAATGATGAGAGCAGAGCCCCGCAAAGAAGATCAGAGCATAAATATAGTAACAAGAAGTGGTATGGCCACTGCTGCAGAGAAGGGAAAGTAGCCTGAGACTGATGGGTGGGTGCGCAACGCTGTCGAAAAAGAGATAGAATTTGATATTAACCAAGCTAAAGAGACCTTCATGGAAGGAAAGAAGAACTTCGTTGAGGCCTCCACCTCAAGAAGCCAGGAGAAAACATTGGAACCTAGTATGACACAAGAGGTAGATTTATTGGTATTAACTACTTTTCTAAAGGCCTGTATGAAGTTTTTGTGTGATAAAAAATAAGTAGAAGGGCTGCAAGAGCTAATATAAAAGTGTGTGAATAAAGAAAATACCCTTGATGAACAGCGAACCGTGAGAAAAATTGGTAAGCATAAGAAGCGGACAAAACGTGAGATGGGGTTGACTGCGCAAATAGGAGAATATGAAATGGACCAGGTAATATTGGATCTGGAATCTGATGCAAACATCCTACCTAAGCATACATGGGATAGAATGGGGAGACCTACACTACAATGGTATCCTATTCAACTTCGCATGGAAAATCAACAGAAGATTATTCTGATGGGGCGCTTGTATGGCGTCACGGTCGATATTGAGGGTGTGAGCGTGCTGGCTGACTTTGAGGTCATTGAAATAGTGGATGATAATAACTCGTACCCTGAGCTAGTAGGAATTGACTGGGATTTTGTTATGGACGTGGTAATCAACTTAAAGAAGTAGAAAATGATGTTTGAAAGGAAGTCGCTCAAGGTTATCATATCACAGGACCTTGTAGAAGGAGCGCGCTATACTAAACATGTTCGCGACTTTGTGGAAGATGATGATGATCTGGATTAGATATACAAGATCACAGCGCGAAACGAATATTGGATCAATCCTATGGCCGATGGATGAATTGCATGGGACAGGGATAGTTCCTACACCTCAGACTCAAATGAAGAACTTGAACACTGGCATAATCAATTGCATGAAGTATCTACGCTCCGGTGTAATATGATGACCAAATCACTGAGGTGTGTTTCAACTGAGGTAGGAAGCTTCCACATTATGATGGTTTGACTAATGTGGATCTATTTTTAGATGAATTTGAAAGGGAGGTACCTGAAGAACATCACTTCCAAGCACTAGAAGTGGCACTGGGTGCTACACCTGCCCATTGGTGGGTTACGCACAAGGAAAGCTTCGCGGGATGGAAGGAATATAGAAGAATGAAGAGATTAAGGTTTGGGTATGCTAATACTTGGGTGACAGAAAATTATAGTGGGAAGGATGATCCGCGCGACCATTTTGCACAATGGACTAAGGCCTGGGGAACGGAGCCACAACTAGTGGGTGCACATTTTTTGTCATATCTTAGATACAATCCCAATGAACTGGTATTTGGAAACAGAGCTTTGCCATGGGACAACTGAATGGGATATCTTAAGAGAAATTTCCTTATTGACTTTCAGCTTTGAGAATGGGTTTGAATGCATTGATGAAGCACTCCAGGAGATAAAAGTAGCTATATTTAGAACGCCTAAGGAACCAGTAGAATAGACTCAGCTAGATTGGAGTACATAGCTGCACCATGCACTGGAATGTTATAATGTGACGCTGAAGAGGAAGATGAATATCCTCGAAATATTAACATTCCAGAGACAAAATGACAACACGAAGTCGAAGGACCAAAAGCTTAGAACCCGGATATATCAGAACCTTTGAAGACTAGACAAGTAAATATTGAATCTCAAGCGGAGCTAAAATTCGCAAAGATAGGGGATTATTGGGACGAAGATACAGTCAATAAGGTGGCAGAACTGATGCACGAATACCAAGATCTATTCCCAACAAAGTTCCCGTATCTGAAGGGGATCGTAGGAGATTTAGGTGTAATGAAAATCACTTTGAAGCCTGATGCAGAACCTGTCAAGAAGAGACCTTATCGGCTCAATCCGAAGTATAAAGAAAAGGTGCACCAAGAGCTTGATAAGATGTTGGATGCCAATATTATTGAACCAATAGAGGAATTTGATTGGGTGAGCCCAATGGTTGTCCAAGAGAAGAAACAGAAAGGCGAAATCAGGATATGCGTAGATCTGAGAAAGTTGAATGATGCATGCATACACAATCTGTTTCCAACACCATTTACAAATGAAGTATTAGAGAATGTTGGTGGACAGGAGGCTTATTCATTTACTGATGGGTTCTGAAGATACCATAAAATAAATATCGTGTCGGAGGATCGAAGCAAGACAACCTTTGCAACATAGTGAGGTTGTTTTCAATATACAGTAATGCCATTTGATTAAAGAACACGCCTGCAATATTCTCCCATGTAGTCATCGTGGCATTCAAAGAGTTTATTCATAAATTTTTGGAGGTTTATTTTAATGATTGGACTATGTTTGGGTTGGTGAAGTGTCATGTTGCAAGTCTACACCTTATGCTGGATACGTGTCGAAGGTATCAAATCGCACTAAATTCGAAGAAGTGCATATTCTGTGTGCCCTTTGGAATTTTTCTCGTCCATTTAGTATGTAAGCAGGGATTGATGGTGAACCCTATGAAGATCATTGTGATTGTGAATTTGGAAGCTCATAGGAATGTCAAACAGCTGCGCGTGACATTGGGGCACACTAGGTATTATAGGAAGTTTATCAAGGTGTACGCTCAGATAACTACACCGATGGAAAAATTATTGAAGAAAGATGTGATTTTTTGTTAGGATGAAGAATGTTAGAATAGTTTGGATGTCTTGAAGGAAAACATGGTGGCTGCACCTATTTTGGTGTTTCCAGACTAGGAGAAAGAATTCCAAGTGCATGTAGATGCCTCTTGCATTGTGCTCGGTGCGATATTGACACAGACATGAGAAGGAGAAATTGATCATCCGATAGCCTTCGCAAGCCAAAAGTTACCAAAGGCTTAGAAGAATTATTCCACTATGGAGCGAGAAGGGTTGGCGATGGTCTATGTGCTGCAAAATTTTCGGCATTACTTGTTGGGCGCACGTTTTAAAATGTATACAGATCACTCTGCAATGAAGTACCTGGTCAATAAGCCTATGTTGGGGGGGGGAATCTGCCGATGGTTACTGTTGTTTCAAGAATATGACATTGAAGTCATTGTAAATCCTGGAAGGTTGAATGCAGGACCAAACCACCTGTCGAGGATTGAAACATGTGAAGAACTAAATAGTTTGGTCGAAGGATTTTCGGATGCACATCTCTTTGTTGCACGTGTTGCGGATGACAATTTTGTTTATATCATTCAATTTTTAACCATGGGTACAACCCTGGAAGGGTATTCCACCTAGAAAAAGAAAGAATTAGTGGTCCACTCTATGGATTTTTCAGTAATTTCGGGTCACTTGTATAAGATGGGAACAGATGAAATAATGTGAAGGTATGTTCCAGAATTCAAGCGTGCTAGTATCCTCGCCGAACCACATGGAGGAGCGGAGGGAGGACACTATGCAGGAAAAGCAATTGCACAGAAGATTTTGCGCACAAGGTTATGGTGGCCGACATTACATAAGGATTCAAAGGTGTGCGATGCTTTCCAAAGGACGGGAAAGCCTTCGCAAAGAGATGAACTTCCTTTAAATCCTCAAATTTCATTGCATGTATTTGATAAGTAGGATATTTATTTCATATGCCCAATCCAACCACCAGGAAAGAAGACGAGCGCGTGGTACATTATTACCGCAACAGAGTATTTAACCAGATGGGTAGAAGCACATCCAGTGAGGGATTGTACAGCTGCCACCACTGTCAAATTTCTATTTGAATAATGTCTTAGCATGGTTTGGAGTCCCTAAGGTGTTGATGAGTAATAGGGATACACATTTCTTAAATGAAACGATCAGCGCGATGCTTGAAGAATTTCAGGTGTATCATCAAAAGAGTACACCCTATCACCCGCAGGTGAATGGAACAGTGGAAGCATTTAACAAAATCTTGGAGAATGTGTTGACAAAGGTCTACAACGCACAGAGAAATGACTGGGATATGCGCGTACCAGCAGTATTATGAGCATATAGGATGACTTGCAAGAAGTTGACAAGCTAAACACTGTTTAGGTTGGTCTATGGGATTGAAGCAGTGATGCCTATGAAGTACATGTGCCAATTCTACATATTGCAACTTTGATAGAGATGGCAGATCGCGAGACCTTCGAGGACCGTTTTGTGTAACTGATGGAGTTGGAAGAGGACCGCTTTCTTACAGGATTTCACCAGCAAGTGAAAAAAGAACGAGAAAAAACATGGCATGATACGCATATTAAGCTGCGCACTTTCAAGGTGGATGATTTAGTGCTGCTATATGACAGCAAGTTCACAAAGTTTCCGAGGAAATTTCAAATGCACTGGTGAGGTCCATATGTTATTAAGGAGATCACAGATGGTGGAGCGGTTCAGCTCACAAAGCTGGATGGAGATCTATTCCTAGAGAAAGTGAATGGAAGTAGGTTGAAATTGTATATAGGGGATCCTACCCCTGCGCAATGACTACATGCTAGTAGACTAGTATTAGCACTCCAAGTAATTGCAAGGGAGTACGGGACTATAAATTACATTGTTCAAAGAGAATAAAAATATAGTAAGGTGGCTGCGTGATGGAAGAAAGTGGTGCAACAGATGAAGCTACTATGGATGAGCTGCGCTACAGGAGAAGGTACCATGAAACCAGGTCCAAAACTACCTGTTGTAGTCACTATTCATGATTGGATGGAAAGAATACCGATAGGAGGAGCAAGTAGGAGACATTAATGGCTAAAATCTTTGGAGATCTACTGCCAAAGATGCATTTATGATCAAAAAAATGGAGGGAATGGTCGGATTTGAATTCAAAATCGCCTATAAATTGGACATGTTGGTTTGTCGAAGAAAACTTTGCCTTCTATCAATTATATATGATCCCTCTTGTTCCCGCTATATGAGTCGAGAGTTTTGGTAGGATTTAGCTTCAAGCCCAATATTTGGAACCTTACGTGAGTGGAACCAGAAGATCGTCCTTGAAAAATGTTTGCACCAGTCAGTCCTAAATCCGTTGTTTCTCAAGTGGAAGGCCCTAAAGTCGTGTCCATGGAAACTCAGCCCTCAGCGCCTACAGCGCCAAGGTCACCTAGGCCAAAGCAATAAGCCTCTAAGGAGAAGCAGAAGAAACCTATGTCGGTGTGGCACTCACCGAGGAAGAACCCTGAGGTTCGACAGAGGAAAAATAAGGATAAGGCAAAGCATCCAGAGGAACCAGTGGATTTGGAGGCAAAGGAACTCTGCGAGGGAGTTCAGGAGTTGGATGTGGAGTGTTGGGATGGGGTTCCCTAGGTTAGTTTTGGGTTTAAAACCCAAGTTTTCATGTAAATTTTGACAAAAAGGTGTAAAGCCTTCGCGAATTGTGGATGCGTAGCGTCTAGGTAGATAGGGGTCAAAAAGGGTTTTTACCCTCATTTATGTAAAAGATTAAGTTGCTTTTGAGATCTGCACTTAGTCCGCAGACCATGGGATTGTATAAATAGGTGTGTCTTAGAGAGCATAAAGAGATGTGTGATGTTGCATCACTGGAATCTGACCAAAAAGGAAATTGAGAAGTGGTTGGATAGAAAAATCCACAAATTCGCGGCACGGAAAAACAAGAATCCGCGCCTGTGAAAAGAACAATGGTTGGATAGATATTTGTACACAGAAATACATGAAATTTTCTTCTGCACCTTCCCGATTGAGCTATAGAGTGGATAGCTAAATTGGTAGATGGTCAAGGAAGGTGGAAGCTCGACGGTCCAATAGAAAGGACTCCAGAATTAGTGCGGAGGCTGGAGGCTTCTGAAGATCAGGTCATGTGCATTATTGACCACTAGTTGGATCGAGTCATAGGAGGATTTGTGACAGAGTTTGCATTGATACCTCAGTCAGCTACAACGAAGCAGAGGGACGATTCTTCGAAGGGTCACGAGGTAATTATCTAAGATCTTTTAATACCTTGATTAAGATGATGTTATGGGAAAAATGGGTTATGCCATTGCCTTGATGTTCAGAGCTACGTGAAGTCGAAATTTTTTCAAAGATCGAGGGAAAACAAGTCTTGAATATAGCCTGTTGATTGAGACTCCTTTGAGCGACGACGAGGGAAGGGTACAGGCTTCACCGCGGAGTGTTGTACAACTGATAACATAGGGTTTTCCACGAACTCATCTTCAATCTACTCCACCTCCACCTTCACCTCCACAGCATACAACTTCACCCACACTGCCACCACCATAAACGTCGTTCAACATGTCGAATACAATGAAGTTGCTAGTTTTCAAGGGTATAGATAGTGAGGATGCAGATCAATTTTGGTTTGTTACGGAGGCTGTGTGGATAGCGCAATAAGTTACGGATGATAATATGAAGAAGGTGCAATTGGTTACCGCTCTACATCGCACGCGGACATGGTACATCAAGTACTGCACTGATAATCCTTTGGTATCGTTACCAGACACTAAGGCTGCTTTGAATAAAGAATTCAGCAAGCCTAAGTCTGACTCGCAAGCAGTAGTTGGATTCAAGGAAATCATGATGAAGGCTAGTGAAATGCCCTAGGATTTAGATCAAAGATTGAAGTGTGTGATCTGCGAAGCTAAGATGTAGCTCATAGATAGTAAGCACCGTGAGTGATTTATAACCTCGCTCCTACCCCACCTGAGGATTACTTTATCACAGTAGAAGATAGGGACTCAGGCGGAATCCCTGGAAATCGCGATGAGATTGCATGAAATGCCCATTTAGGAGATGTCTTTGGGAGTTCAACAAATTCACTTGTAATTTCAAAACCTCTTCTTGGAACTACGGAGCTTTAAAAAGGAAAAGGAGGCTAGGCCGGAGGTGCGCAAGGAAGTTTGGTGCCTCAAGTGTAAGAGCTAGGGGCATGATAAAGAACACTGCCCTGTCTTCGCAAACTATATCACAGGGGGGACCAATGCCCCTAAGGCAAGAAGCTCTAGCGGGACCAAGTACAGGACCCTCTCTATGGTGTGTTATTTGTCAAGTGGTCAGAAAACACGTAATAGATAATTGTCATTTGTTGCAAACGTTTGTGCACACCCCAATAACTGTTCTTCGATTTCTGCAAATCGGTGGGCCACGATGAGCACCATTGTCATAGCTATGAATTGATGATGGAAAGAACGGCTACCTATCGAATGCAAGCATAAACGTGGCCTTCGGATCAGGCCGCTGGGGGAGCACGAGGAGGATATCAGGGGCATGGATGAGGCCAAGGAGGAGGAGGACCTGGTAGAGGTCATGGACAAGTTATTTGCTATAATTGAAGGATGCCATGGCCCTACGTGTGGGAGTGTCAAAATCAGACGTGCTCTTCATGTCAATACTACACTCAATTTGACCATATGATAGAAGAATGCCTTGTGCTGATAGCCAAGATGCAGGAGAAGAAGGTGTAGCCTCAGCACCCTACGCAGAACTTACAAATGATGAGGGTTCAGCCCTGCGAGGAGGATCCCAATGTGAATATCATACTGAGAAGCGGGATCATGACTAGTGACGATAAAGGAAAACCACCTAAAGAGAATGGATGGGTCCACAAGGCCCAAGAAAAGGAAGTTGACTTTGATCTAGAATGCACGAAGGAAATGTTTATCGAGGAGAAGAAAATCTTTGCTGAGGCATCTACCTCAGAAAGTCAGGACAAACTACTAGAACCCAGCGCACCCACTGAGATTGATCCCTTTGTACTCACCACATTCTTGGAAACTTGTATGAAACTTTTGTGCGATAGTAAGGTTGTGAAGGGCTTATAGGAGTTGATAAAAAAGTGTGCTAGTAAAGAAAATTCTCCTGATGGACACTGCATAGTTAGAAAGATTGGCAAACATAAGGCAAGGACATGGTGCGAGATGAGGCTCACTATGCAGATAGGAGAATATGAGATGGACCAAGTTATTTTGGATCTGGGGTCTAGTGCAAACGTTTTGCCTTAATAGCCATGGGAGAGAATGGGGAGACCTGCACTGCAGTGGTCTCTGATCCAGCTTAGAATCGCAAACCAACAGAATATCATCCTTGTGAGATGGTTACATGGAGTAACAGTAGATATCGAAGGTGCGAGCATGTTGGCTAATTTTTAAGTGATAGAAATTGTTGATGATAGCAATCCGTACCCCACACTCCTTGGAATTGATTGGGCTATTGATATGACTGGGGTCATTAGCTTGAAAAAATGGACAATGTTGTTTGAAAGGAAATCGCTCTGTGTTGTAGTACCGTTGGACCCTACAGAAGGACCGCACTATACTGAACTAGTCCGTGACTATGAAGAAAGTGATGATGATTTGGATCAAATCTACAAAATTACAGCATGAGACCAAGACTGGATTAATCCAACAGCTGATGGACAGATTGCATGGGACCGCGAAAGCTCCTGTACCTCGGATTCAAATGAAGAATTGGAACATTGGCAGAATCAGTTGCATGAAGTATCTACACTGCGCTATAACATGATGACTAAATCGTTGTGTTGTGTGTCATCGAAGGTAAGAAATTTACCCTATTATGATGGTTTAACTGATGTAGATAAATTTTTGGATGCCTTTGAAAGAGAAGTACCTGAGGATCATCGCTTTCAAGCGCTGGATTTGGCGTTGCACGCTACGCCTGCACGATGATGGGGTACGCACAAAGACAGCTTTGATGAATGGCGTGATTATAGGATGATGATGAGGTTGCGATTTGGTCATTCAAAGGTACGATTAACCGAGAAATATGATGGGAGAAATTATCCATGTGATCATTTGGAAAAATGGACTAAAGTCTACGGGACAGAGCCGCAGCCAGAGTGGGTGCACTTATTCTGTCATACTTCGGATATAATCCCTATGAATTGGTACCTGGCACCATGGAACCATGGAGTGGGATATATTAAGGGAGGGTTTCTTAATGACCTTCAGTTTTGAAGATGGGTTTGAAATCATTAATGAAGCTCTGCAGGAGGTTAAGGCGGTGAACTTCAGAATTCCGCAAGATCCTTTGGAGTTGGTTCAACCAGATTAGAGCACCGAGTTGCGCCATGCGTTGGAATGCTATAATGTGATGCTAAGGGGGAGGATGAAGATCCAAGAAATTTTAATATCCCAGAGGCCGAGGGCAACCGCGAGGTCGAAGGTCCGCAAATAGAAAATTCGGACATCACAGCGCCACTGAAAACCAGGAAAGTGAACATCGGTACTGAAGCGGAGCCAAAATTTGCAAAGATCAAAGATTACTAGGATGATTCCATAGTGGATAAAGTTATTGAGTTACTCCGCGAGTACCAGGATCTTTTTCCTACAAAATTTTTGGACTTAAAAGGAATCATAGGTGACTTGGGCGTGATGAAAATTACCTTAAAGTCGAACGCAACGGAAGACAGGAGTAAAACAACCTTCGTGATGGAATGGGGTTGTTTCCAGTATATTGTGATGTCATTTGGACTCAAGAATGTGCCGGTGATATTCTCTCGCATAGTCATCGCGGCGTTCAAAGAGTTGATTCACAAGTTCTCGGAGGTGTATTTTGATGTCTGGACAATGTTTCGGTTAATAAAGCACCATGTAGCTAGTCTACGCCTAATGTTGGATACGTGTCGAAGACATCATATCACATTGAAGCTAAAGAAGTGCTTACTTTCTGTCCCCTTTGGGATTTTGCTGGGTCATGTGGTGTGTGTTAGTGCCAGTCTTCGCAGCCTGTCACCAGGGATCAACATGAGCTCTTACTAGGTTTGGTTTGGTTAGATGTTTTGCACATGATATTCAGCACAAAACATGTCACAAATGTGTCCATCAGAAGAAGCTCAGAAAAATATTTCCAATGGTATATCACACTCCTATAACTGGTTTCTGGATCATAAGATATGATCGAAATGAATGATTGATTCTTGGTTATGCATGTTTTGAGGTCAGTTGCTGCACACAAGGACAAGTTTACTACAAAATCAGTTTGGACAGGAATTTTACAAAAGTGAAAGAGGTTTTTGTCCATCACATACCAAATAACAAAAAACTCCTTCAATTTATGCAAATGTGCTACTATGTGGGAGATATGCGGTGATATTTGAACCCTGCATTAAAACAAAGCAAATTTTTCATTTATTTTATTGTTTTAGTCATTTTAGTGCGGTGCCATTTTACAACAGATGGAAAGTAATTTTGCAAAACCCAAGGAATTTTTTTTAACCATGAGCCATATAACAAAAACCTCTTTCATTTTATTCACAGGTGTCATGAATTGGGATATGTGACTAGATCTTTACAACTCATTTTCACAGATTTAAATTTTTAATGATTTTCTGTTTTAGAGATGATTTTGTGGCACAAATTACGAGCAACTAGAAACAAATTTCCAAAATTTGAGAGAGTTTTTTCTCCAACATGACCTTATCTACAAAAACCTCTTTCATTTTTGTAACAGGTGCTATGGTTTAGGAGATACGAGTTCATCTTCAACACCTATTTTCAGAAATTCGGTCCAAGTTTAATGTAACTGATTCTATTTTGAAGAAAATGGTTGAGCTCAATTCCCTTAGTAAAAGGGTGAGAAAATGTATATATTTTATGAATTTCATAGTGTAGAGATTGGATTTTGGCATCAAAGAAGCATTTGGACTGTGTAAAGTTTTATTGAATATCATAATAAAGCAGTTTTTTCCCTTTAGGCCTGGGATTCATCACGGTGCTTAAATGTTCAGTATGTTTTTTCTCCTGTAATTCATTTACACATTATGTTTTTCTCCTTTATTTCAACATTATCTAAGTGATATGTTAGGAATCCATCCATAATGATGCTCCTTTCGTGATAATTTTACTGTTAGTTGTAATGGTAGTTTTAGCAGAATTCATCCATTGTTAGATGCTCTGTTGAGCAACCTCCTTATTCTCTTTCATCTAAAGTTGTTGCCGCAGATCCATCCTTTGTTTGATGCCTGCAGGGAAACGATCTTTATCCCTTATACTTCTCACATTTACAATCTTCTCTTGGTTGAACATGGCACTTATTTTGCCCCAGGTTTGCCGACAGAAATTGACATCGATTTCATAATCCAAATCATCCTTTCTCTTGTTGTTTCGACCCAAAACAAAAATCAACCAAAAACCTTAGAGCTACTATACCTAGCCTAAAATTAGCATTCATTTCAGTCATCTCAAATCCCTCATTTCCGTATTCTAATTGAGATTGACAAGGAGAGAGCCCTCTCCCGACCTGGTAGGGCTAGCTACCAGGTTAAGCATGGTTTGATGTTACCGTAGACCTACCTTCCTTCAGCCTGAGGTAGATTTAGGCCCTAACATAGTAATAATTCAGTTTCTTGAAAATAATGTTTTGTCACGTTTTAGTTGTCCTAACAAACTGATTACAGATAACGCAACCGCTTTCAAGTCCAAAAAGATGATTGACTTTTGTAGCAAATACAAAATTACCTTGGGAAATTCTATTGCATATTATCTGCAAGGTAACGGATTGGCTGAATCCTCAAACAAATCATTGGTCAACATCATTAAAAAGCTGTTGGAAACCAATAATAAGAGCTGGCATAAAAAATTGGTTAATGCACTATGGGCAGATAGAGTAAGTCAAAAGAAGTCAATCGGCATGTCTCCATTCGAGATTGTATATGGTATCGACACGGTGTTCACGACATCTCTCACAGTCTCGGTTGTTAAACTTCTGCAGGAAACTGGCAGCGAGGAAGATCATTTTCAGCAAAGAATAAGCCAAATGATCCGTTTACAGCAGACGAGAGAAGAAGCTTTTCAAAATACCTCCAGGCTGCAAGAGAGAATTAAAAAGATTTATGATCGAAAGGCAAAGGCGGACAAATTTCAGACTGAAGACATATTGTTAAAGTGGGATGATAGAAACGAGGATAAAGGTAAGCACGGAAAGTTCGAGAACCTGTGGAAGGGACCATATAGAATTGCTGCATATTGAGGTCAAAATGCTTTTCTACTCAAAGAAATGAATAGGGAAGATTGTCCAGGAGGGCTGGTAAATGGTCGGCTTCTCAAATGGTACTATCTCTGAGAAGTTTTCTGTTATCACATTTTGTCATTGTACATACCATTTTATTTCTTTCATTGCAAAGTTTGCATTGTCATCATTCATTTAGTTTGGGGCCCAAAGTGAAGGCTATAAAGCTGAATGTTTGGCTTCGGTCGTTAGTTATTTAGTGTCAATTATTTGAGTCATATTTGAGTCAGTTCTGAGTCGAGGTATTTGTTTGATGTTCTAAAGTCATTGACTCCATATTGCCCAATGGATGAAGGCACTTATCTGCTTTACCAGAGATCTATGGTTCTTGGCACCTCCCAGGAGCTACCATCCCCATTGGAGCCAATGTTAGTGTCGGTATCTTCATCCCTCCATCAGTGATCAAATTTCTCTTTTTTGCATGCATATTAGGTGTCCCATCCAATCAGTTGTATTCCATTAAGTCTTGGATCAACTGATGGTAGTGGTTCATGTCAATTTCCCTCGTGACATTCACCTGCTGGCCTGTTTTCACATGTTTTAGGTCATTTACTGTCATTTTGTTTCATTTCATTAACAAAAGTCAGTTTTAGGGTTTTAGTCTCACTAGGTCTAGGGTTTGCCATCATGGTCATCCAAAATTCAATAAAACGTCAGCAGGCACATGAGGTTTTCTAAGTTCATAGAATCATAAATTCACTGATGATATGCTCAATAAATGGTTTTTACCTCAAAACTTTGTTTTGAGGTGAAAACAGAGTTTTTGATTTTATGTACAAATTTTATGTAATTTAAAGTGTTTCTATATGTAATAAGTTCAGCAGCTGCTCTTGGTCACCTTGCCAACTCCAGCCACTGCAAAAAACAAAAGCACCAATGCATCAATCCATCAATTGATTAAGAAAAGTCACATTTCAAATGAAAAATAGAGTTTTTGAGAAAAAGTGACTAAGACTTTATAAAAGTGGGTTTGAAATAAGGAAAAATTAAAAGTGCATCCATATATAAAGTGACATTATGCTAGTCATCTATTTCATTGTGCAAAACATCCTTGAAGAACTAAAATCGCGATTTGGAGGCAAATCGAGCAAAATAAGGTGAAAACCTTGTTTTTGTAGCAAATTTGCTTGGTGTTGCGCATCAGATGCTTAGCGTTGTGCATCAGACTAGCGCTGCGCATCAACCAATTTCAGTCAGTGTTAAATTCCAAGGGCGATGTGCATCAGGAGGGCGCTGCGCATTGGGCCCAGTGCGCTGCGCATTGGCCAAGAAGGTGCCAAAACCATTCCAAATCACCCAAAACTCTCAAAAATGCTGCATTTCTCTCCTACAAGTAAGTTCTCATTGATATTGAGCTGAATTTGGTCTTCTACATGTTTTATTCATGAGTTTTTCATCTTGAAAATCAAACCCTAGCTTGTCTTCATAAATTTCCATTTTATTGCAAAACTTTCACTCCATAACAAAATCAACATCTTTTTCCCCTTTTCTATACTTCATTGCCCTAAATCAATCCATTAATTCCATTTTCCCTATCCCACTCCCCTAAGAAAACTCACTCCCTTCATCAAACCCTAAGTCCCTCTCAAAACCCTAATTTCCAAAACCTCTCCCTTCATTCCCCAACTCCATTCCACATTTGTAAAATCTCTTCATACTCATCTTCCTTGTCCTCATCCATTATCATTTTCCACCATATCATCATCACATCACATCCCTAAGACAAGCACCATGACAAGAAGTAGTGAATCAAGTTATGAAGAAGAAACACTTAGTGACAGCTCAAGGGAAAGAAATGTACAGCCTAGGAGACCTCACAAGGGTGGAAAAATTATTAGGGAGGAACCTATTAGCATGAATGAACTCCTCTCTTGCCCTCTTTATACCACATGTTTCAGATATCAGTCTTGTTTTGAGTTTTGTGAGATGGTTGAGAGGGTTAAATACCATCATGAGTTAGCAAGGCAGTTTGTCATAAACATGGAGAATAATGTGGTGCACCTTGCTGGGATCAATTTCACTCTTTCACTAGCCATTATTGCAGAAGCTACTAGAATGACAGATGTAGGGGAAAGGTGGAACAAAAGGCAGAATATCAGTAAGCGGCATTATGAACATATATTAAGGCCAAATATCATGGTAAACTTAGCAGGGTGTTTCCTTTCAAGTTCTTGGAGGGTCGGTATGTTCCACTCATGAAACTCATCATCAAATACTTCACATGTGAGGGTAGGTTCTCCGGACTTTATGCCTACCATATCAGAATACTTATGCACTTCACTAGGGTCAGAATGATGATTATTCCATACTTCATATGTAAAAACATAGAGAGGATGACTGTGATTGCAAAGAGAAAACCATATCCACAACAGCTCAATAGCATTTATCATTTTGCTGTCATCAAAATTGTTGTTTTGCATCAGCTCACTCAGTTGGGAGTGTCATGGGAAACTTTCATTGCCCATGAAAGCTTCAAAGGGCCTCAAATATTTGCAGATCCTCAAGAGGAAGGTGGTCCTTCCGGGCAACAAAAAGAGCCTGAAAGAAAAACTAAATAGGTTCATATTCCTGTGTTTGTTACTTATGAAAGAGGCACTAGGATGCTTTTTGTAGCTGCCAAACGATTACTATCTCCACCAGGGGTGGAAGGGGTCTCGTTTTCTTCACCGAATCATAGGCAAATGCTATCTTCACCGGGGGTGAAATGGGCTTTGCCTTCTTCTTCAGCTGAACAGGTACAGGGAAAAGACAAAGGAAAGCAACAGGTGCATGAAGAAGGCACTACTAAAGGGCAAGACAGGGATTTTGTTTTGGTTGAGGAAGATGACATTGATTTGGGCTCTCAAAGCTCAAGACTCAAGGATATGATCATCAAAGAGAAGGAGGCTAAAATCCAAGCCTTATCACTTGAACTTGGGAGCGCTAAATGGATCATTAACTTTCTTGAGCAAGAGAACAAGCAACTGGAGGACAAACAAGCTATTATAGAGCTGCAAACAATTAGAGAAAATAGGCAAGTGGAAAATAGAAGAAAAATCAAGATGACATCCCTTGAGCAAGAAACTGAGGGTGACCGAGAATCATGGCTGGAAAGAGTGGACATCCACCTTGAGAATATGCTTGATAAGGCTAACAAAGAGAATAAAATGTTGCGCCATATGGCTTATATTGCTTAGCTCGGAATAAAATTTGCAAGACAAGGATAAAAAGCCTAAAAGCTAAGTTAAAGAGAGCCTCGAGAGCCAAAAAGGAACAAGATAAATTTTAAATTTTGGCTGAAACTTCATTGTCTCAGCAAAGCAATTCATAAGCTTGCCTCTTGCCAAATTTGAATAAATTTTGAGAAAAAAATTTCATTTCACAATTTTGTAATGCAAAACACAGGAATTTTCAGCTAATGCGCATTGAGTTGGCTCAATATTTTGCAAAATGGCTTGCATTTTTGGATTCCTCATGAAAAAGTAATGAAACCCAGAAAGTTTCATAAGATTTGGAAGAGATCTGGGTCACCTAAAGGGCAAAAAACACCTAAAAATTGCCCTCTTTGCCACTTTTTGGACCCACAGGAACCAGTCTTGGGAGAAATGATTTTTGAAGGGGCAAATGGACTCCAAATCCAAAAATTCCAGTTGTTCCAGAAAGTAGAGAGGCAGAGCTTTCTAACAATCTATCTTGAGCCTGATTTGGTGAAGCGTAAAGCCTTCAAATTCAGCCTTAAAGTGGTGTTGTGCATCAGGCTCAGGGCGCTGCGCATCAGGGAAATTTTTGCCAATTTTGCCTAAAAACTCAGAATTTCACCTAGTTTGCTATCAGTTGACTTTTTCTTCTCTCTTTGGTAAATTAATGATGTAATATGATGTACTATGATGTAAATATGATGAAAAATGACTTGAGGGGGTAGATACATCAGTTAGAATTGGTTTGAGGATGAATGAATCAGTTTCCATGGTTTTAGAGGCAAGTTGTTCCACTGCCTATTTTCTAGTTCCCAGTTTAGATGTTGTTGAAACAGCTCCTTGACTCATGGATTCGACCCCTGATGGCTAGCATAGGTGGTTTGATGCCTATATCTTGTATTTTCTTAGTCATTTGTCAAGGTTGGACTCTTGTGGATGCATTGAGCACTATTGTAAATCACTTCTGCAGTTTGGCAAGGAAATGAACCAGGGTTTTGCAGCATTTTGTGGGATTCTTGTGGTAATGTGTCTTGGCATTGTTTTTTCCTCTGTGATTTAGTTTCTCTTATGTGTATATGTTCCAGCATCTATTTCTTTCTTCATAACTAAATGAATCAAGAGAATTAGGTAGAATCCATTGATATTCAGTGCTCTGCCTAGAGGATACATTTAGTTTTTAATGTTTTCTATTGTTTGAAGAGGACTCATGAACCTTGCATTCCCTCTCCAACTCCTCACCAGTATTTAGACTCACCATCACATCCAATTTAAAGTGATAAAACACTTGCCTACCTCGCCCCACAGAAACCTCTGCAAATATGAGTTTATTTCCCAGACCCAAAGCTGCCTTCCTCATTTGATCCAGCAACCAACCATTAAAATCAATCAAAATCCTCTGAACAAATATACCTAACCTAAAATCAGCATTAACTTTCAATCATCTCAAGCCCTAGTTTCCATATTCTAATTGAGATTGACAAGGAGAGAGCCCTCTCCTGACCTGGTATGGCTAGCTACCAGGTTAAGTGTGGTTTGATGTTAACCTAGACCTGCCTTCCTTCAGCCTGAGGTAGATTTAGGCACTAACAGTGTGCAAGCAAGGACTAATGGTGGACCTTGCCAAATCACAGTAATAGTCAATTTGAAGGCCCCAAGGAGTGTCAAACAATTGCGCACAATGCTGGGCCATACTGGATATTATCAAAAGTTCATCAAGGCTTATGCTCATATTAACGTGCCTATGGAGAAGCTATTGAAGAAGGATGCTACATTTTGTTGAGATGAAGAATGTTAGTGCATTTTTGATGTATTAAAGGAAAAGATGGTCACCGCGTCGATCTTGGTCTTCCTAGATTGGAAGAAGGAATTCCATGTGCACGTTTTTGCTTCGTGTATTTCTTTGGGAGCAGTGCTAACACAAGCCGATGAAGGAGAGATGGATCACCATATAGCCTTTGCGAGTAGGAAATTATCAAAGGCCGATAAGAATTACTCAATGACAGAGTGTGAAGGATTGGGTATGGTGTATGCGCTCCAAAAAATCAGACACTATCTATTGGGCAGACATTTCAAGATGTACACAGATCATTCCACCTTGAAATACTTGGTCAATAAGCCTATGCTAGGCGGGGAATATGCAGATGGTTGTTGTCATTTCAACAATATGACTTTGAGGTAATTGTGAAGATAGGAAGGTTGAATGCAGGACCTGACCATCTGTCGTGAATTGAAACAGGGGAGGAGCCTACTAGTTTGGAGGAAGGGTTGCTCAACGCGCAGCTCTTCATGGTGTGCGTAGCAGATAACCATTTTGCAGATATTATCCACTTTTTGACTACAGGGACAACTCCAGAAGGATATAAAAATCAGCAAAAGGAGGAACTAGTGGTGCATGCGACAGATTTTTTGGTGATCGTCGGACATTTGTATAAGATGGGCATTAATGAGATAATACGAAGGTATGTACCCAATTTCGAATGAAGTAGCATCCTAGTTGAAGCTCATGGAGGAGCTGTGGGAGGAGATTATGTAGGAAAAGTGACAACGCAGAAGATTTTGCGCCCGAGTTTGTGGTGGCCTGCATTACATAAGGATACCAAAGCATATTGTAGGGCGTGCGATGCCTTTCAGAGAAAGGGAAGACCATTGTAAAGGGATGAGCTGCCACTAAACCCGCAGGTGTCATTACAGCCATTTGAGAAATGGGCAATTGACTTTGTAGGACCGATCCAGCCCCCAGGCAAGAAAACAGGTGTGCGCTATGTCGGCTTATTGGGGCCTGACACAGGTTCAAAGTTGATTTAGCCAAACAAATATCGGTACTACTGGCCCTTTCGGCAATAGTCCACAAAGTGCGGACTAAGGTCTCACCCGAAGTAGTATGGGAGGGTGCTAGAACCAAGTTTCCGCACCCTGGAGATGTCTGATGAGTTCAAGTGGTCCACGGTTCAACCCTGCACGCAAGTCGCTTCACGCACTTTCCCATACCTCGCAGCCTGAGATACTGCCTTCGCGCAGACCTACTCCGAGGCTGAACGTTGCGCTTCTACATTATTACCCAAGACCTCAATGGTATTCCAACATTAGTTAATTAACTTTGCCTACTTGAGTGCTTTAAGTATACTTAACAATATAAACCATTCATACAGGTGCACACAGTAAATAAACAATATATTTCCAAATAATATCAGACATGCATTAACCCAAGAACAAATACACATAATTATGATAAAACTTCTCTTTATTAATTTCTTCCTCAGCTACAGACTTGACTCCCCCCTGTGCACTCAACTGTAGGGGTCTGCGCACTCAGTTGCAGACTAATAGGCCTCTGCGCACTCAGCTGGAGAGCCTTCTCCTACTCTACGACCCAAATACATACTTCACACCTGTGACTCAATCACTTAGACTTGTTATTATTCTCTATCCTTCTCTCTCTAAAGCCTCGCTCTATTTATACAATCCCATGGTCTGCGGACCATGGGTAGGGAAACATTACATTACAAAACTAGGGCGGACAACCCTGTGACTCTATCATACTTTCGTGCCCCGTGCCCGCAATTTGCATAGATTTACAACAAGATTAGGTCAAAACTTGGGCTTTGAGCCCCAAAACATGCTTTAGGGGATTCCATACCCAACAGGCCCCCAACACAAACATCGTGACTCGCCCTCAATTCACTTTGTCGGCGCGACGATCTTTGCATGGAGTCCCTCCAACTCTTCTCGAACTGCGTGGAGGTCAGCAGTGCACTAAGCTACTGCCTGTTGGATCTGCTGCATACGTCGTTCCGAGACCTCTGTGTCTAGGGTGCTTCTCTGCATCAATGTGTGCATCCCCTTTATGTTCGCAAGCTTGCCTGCGATGTCTGTCGTGATGGTGAAGGCCTTGTCAATCCAAGGCTAGACGCGCGCTTTTAGAACTACCTCCTTATGTCATGCTGCATCCACCTGCTCCTTTAGTGCTTTAGCTTGCTGCATCCTCGTAATTCGCTGGGTGAGGGCTCATTATATCTCAACCGGGGGGAGCCAACTTATGTTTATCACACCAAATGGACTCCATTTTCATCACGAAAATGTATTACGTCAAGATCCGTTGCTAAAATCGAATCACGCCAACATCACGGAAGTTCCTAGATCGTTGTCTACGCAGTTCCTTGGACACTGTCATATTCTTGTTGGAGTTCTCGCGCCTCTGTCTCTAAGTGCTGGATTTTGGGGTCCCCTTGTAGAGTTGTGAGAACCTCAAGTGATTCTTCCAACATGCTGGTGTAGTCTCGTACTACACCTCTAATTTCCTCCAATCTCGTTGTGATAGTGCTAGTGCGTTGTTCTCTGACTTTCGGGGGAGTGGATGGCTGCGCCTTTAATCGCAGCTCGGCGATCTGAAGATTCAGCTCCAGCTGAACCTTTGTCGTTTCTTCCCTGGCCTCGCAGACTCCTGCTGCTAACCTGTGGATCCGCACCTCCACTGGTAGATCTGCTGGGATGGCTAGCTCTAGGACGCTTCAGTAAGCATCGTTTATCACCTACACTAGCTGTTGATTTTGCAACACCAATTCGTCGCGCTGCAAGCTGAGTTGTTCCATGTTTATCTTCTGCTCACTGAGGACTTGGAGCGCGTGGCTCTCCCTAGCGCGCAGCTCTACCGTTATCCCATCCTGCAATAGATATAATGTCTCACGTGGAAGGGCATCTAGATTAACCCCAAGACCTTTCATCATGCTAACCGAAAGTCTGTCGTCCTCATTTGATGTCACTAGAGCCCCTTCCGGCAACACGATTGTGTTCGTCATCTGTGCACGCAACATCTGCTCTACTACTGTGGATCCGACTGTGAGGTTGGTCGAAAGGGTAACAACTTGAGGGGGGCACACCTGTAAGTCCTGCAACTGTGCTCTGAGGGCCCCCAACACAGTCTAGTGCTCCTGCATGAAATCCTTGAGAGCCTCATTTATGACATCGCACATCGTCTCGCCAATGTCATGCAGATCACCCTCGGTTAGGGTGATTGGGTCAATGGACAACTTCAAGGCCTTGACCTTCTTCCGCAACCCTACCCGCTCTGTTGGGTGTTGGCGCTTCAGCTATGTGGATGTGGTTCGTGGGTCTGTGCCTCCTTCTTTTGTTTCTTCTTCCTCTGCAACCTGCCCTTGCAAAGGCATTACTTGGCCCTCGCCCGCATTCATGGCTGCTTCCTGTGCTATTGCTGCTAATGTGGCCTTTTCCTGCTTGGCTACTTTCTATGCCACTTCCTGCACTTCTGCTGTTGTTGTTTCCTTCATTCGTTTTTCGTCCAACTGTGTGAAGCAAAGCTTGGCATCGTCTTTCTTCTTTTGTGTTGCCGACCTCTCGAGTTCTGCAGTGTCTGGGGTGCGCCATTCTGGAGGCCATGCCTCCAAGACATTGAAAATGGCGTCATCAGTGGCTATAAAAGGTAGCTTCTTCCCCTGCTTCATCGGATCCTTGTGCACCCTGATATATATGTTGTGCATGTCTGCCTTAAATTCTGCAAAAATCTACAGATTGTTATAAACCATGGGTGACAACCACGACTTACGATTGATCCACATTCGAATAGTTATCTCCACGAGCACCTAGAAGAACTTGGTGTCACGTATCCTTGTAGCATCCTTCATGGCCCAGAGCAAAGCGTACTTCGTAGCCTCTGGTAAATCTCTATCAATTATGGGGAATTGACTATCCTCAAGCAATTCCCCAGCTACGAGCACTATGGACAACAATAGCCATGCATAATGGAAGGTTTTACCCTGCGCTTGGGCTTCGCGACTAATATCTAAGAATTCTATGTAGAGGAATTCGGACCAGTTAAACTGGACCCCATCCGCGCATTGCTCGGCCAATGCGACCACTGGTGCAGGTACCTCATCTACACGGCATTTTCACATAACTTTTCCTGCGATGATTTGGTTTGCCACGCGTACCGCTTTGTCCTTGATGTTGGAGATGCGTAAACCCTCTTCTTCTTTTCCAGCTTGTATTTCATCTTCATGGCCTCCGCGAGGGCCAAATCACTGCCCTTTCCTTTCGATATGGTTGTGGGGTCCTTTCCTTTGTACGGAAGCCGGGAAACGCGATGAATCAAGTATGTTGTGATGGGGATGGGCTCCTCCAGCCACAAATACCCATCATGCACTAAGTAGAGCGGGTACCTAATGATGAAAATGGTTATTGGGGCGCGGTGGAAATGCGGCACCCATAGTAGGTTCAGCAGCCCGACCTTTTCCACACCGCGCAACCACTTCCGCAGTTCCAATGTTGTTACCACCCCCGCGGTGTGCTGCTTCATGAGGTTTCTAGTCTCAAGGTGAGGGAACTTCTCGCAGTCAGCGAGGTCCTAATCTTCAAATTTCATGGTCGGCATGCGGCCTGGGTTCGTGCCTTCAGACATAATGCCATCTGGAAGGAGCGGAGTCTAGAGCGAGCTCTTAGTCTCATCCAGGTCCTTGGGCACTTTGGCCTTCCCTTTCCGCAGGGGGACATAGGCGGGTAGTTTTGTCGCATAATGCCTAGGCTGAGTATCCACCTCCATGCCTTCATTTTCTTCTTCTACGATGGTAAGATCCTGCAAATCTTCTTCTTCTTTATTTGTTTCTATAGTGACAGCTTTCCCTTTCTCCTCCATCGACAGTTTGTTGCGCAGCAGGTTTTGTGGGGACACACGTACGGGAGCCATTGCTTGTTTATCCTTCTTGGGTCTTCACGTGCATAGCAATTTTAGGATCTCTGCCACAATATTAGTACCTTCTGGAACACGCTCCATAGTTAGGTCCTACGCGGCCTCGCCAGCGGGCACCTCTTCTATCCCCATACCGTCCTTAGTTGTTGTCATTGTGGCTGTGCAGCAATCTATCACTCGTGAATTCAGGGGCTCAATCAACGCTCTACTCACAACACTCAGGGCTTTTCTCAATTGCTCAATTCACAAATGACCAAGTGTTGTTTGCTGGGCAGCCTTTTGTGTTTTATAGCACTTTTTGAATTCGAATGCGTCCGTTCCCCCCAATTCCGATTCATTAATGCTTTCTTGGTGGCAGATTTTCCCAAATCTTGCCCATAAATCACGTCTTAAATGCCTGCCGCCCACTCCATTTGGCCACAAGTCGAGAATCCCATCGTGAATAGTGACTTCAACAGTCACTTTCTGGCCAACCCACGCGGCAGCGCAGCCCCCCGTGTCCAGTCACAGATCTTCTGACTCTCCGCTTCTGCACGCATCTCCAACCACATGCAGCTCTGGGGCAGAATAGTTTATAGTCCCGCGCTCCCTTCCAACTGCCTGGAGCACTAAGACTGTCCTTCCCTTGGCTAGTCAGGTGGTCGCACCACCTGTGTAGAGTTTCATCCGATCTTCTGTCATGGCTCCTGGAGAATCCCCACTTTGTATTGTTACGGTCGGCATCGCGCACTTCACCATTTGCAACGCGCTACCCTGGTCACTCTGCTTAGCAATATGCGGTCCAAGCCAAGGCATTAGACTAATTAATTCATGTAAATAGACCTTAACTCTGTTATTAGGATCGCGCGCCTCTTGTCTTACCATTCTGGTCTTTTTGCTGAGAAAATCTTTCTTTATCTCATCCTCCAACTTCTTGACTTCCGCGTCCACCAGCGCATTTTTCTTTCTTAACCGTACCCTGTCTTCTTCAAGTTCTTAGAGTCTAAGGTTTCCCTATTGGATTTCTTCCTCAAGTCCCATGCATTCTATTTCTTGCGGTTGTGTGATTTCTTATTTCCGGGCTTCACGAACCATCGTATCTACGAGTGTTGCTATGTGCGGACTAGGCTTTGCATGCTCCATAGGGATTACAACTTCTGCTTCATACTTCAGCTTCGAAAGTGCCTGCACGGTCAGGGTATACACATGGTCCTATAAGCCCATAGAACCGCTGGTACGCACAGGTCCCAGTCAGTTCGCTTCACATGGTGGACCGCATTCACTGCTTCGCGTACTTTGTCAAAAGCTTCTGCGTGAATATGTTTCTGCATGCTTGGTCTTAACATACTTCCTAGTCATCGTTCGCACCATTTCCTTGCCCGTTCCTGCTCTCCGATCGTGTTTCCTACCGTGCAGACGGTGTACCTTTGTGCAGGTTGCGCACCATACGCCTATACGCATCTAGACAAGTAGGCACACGAGCTGTTTCGTCCATCATACTTGGCTTTCATCCGCATATGAGGCTTCCCAAATTGTAGGCGCATCATTCTTCTGCATTCACGCTAGTCCTCAAAATTTTGTTGGTGCGTACCCCACCACCTTGCGGGCGTAGCACACAGTACCCATTTCAGAGCATCGAACTGTTGTTGTTCCAGCACTTCTCTTTCAAATTTGCTCAAGAAGTCATCCACCTCTGTCAACCCATCATACATAGGTAGATCTCTTACCTCTGTTGTCACGCAGTGCAGTGACCTTATCATCATGTTGCATTTGACCGTGGTTACCTCGTGTAACTAGTTCTGCCATCATTCTATTTCCTCGTCCGAATTTGAGGTGCAGGAACTTTCGCACTCCCACGAGAGTCTGCCATCTGCTGTTGGATTCACTCAGTCCTGCTCCTGCACAGTTATCTTGTAAATACAGTCTAGATCGTCATCGCTATTGTAGTCGCGCACTGGCTTTGTGTAGCGCAATCCTTCCGCAGGGTATAAAGGTACCACTACATGCAATGACTTTTTCTCAAAAATCAACTTGCGCTTCTTTAGATTTATCACCTCATTCATGTCAATGGCCCAATATATTCCCAATAGTGCGAGATAGGGATTTTTGTAATCAACAATCTCTATCACTTTGAAATCTGCAAGCGCGCTCACACCTTCGATATCTACCGTTATTCCCTGCAATCTTCCCATGGGTAGGATCTTTTGTTGGTTCGTCATTCACAATTGAATATGAGACCATTGCAACGCGGGCCTGCCCATGCGCTCCCATGTCTGCTTTGGTAGGACGTTCACATCCAATCCTAGACCCAAAATCACTTAATCCATTTCATATTCCCCAATCTGCGCGGTCAATCTCATCTCTCTTCCTGTTCACGTTGTGTGCTTCACAAGCTTCTAGACTACGTGCAATTCTCCTAGCACGATCCCAGCAAATCTAGTGATGAGTTCTTGCATTCCCTTCACATCTTTGCTGTCGCGCAGCAGCTTCATGCATGTCTCCAGAAAGGGAGTGATCATTGATGGGTCCATTTCCAGTTCCAGTTTGTCTTTACTACCTGAAGTGGAGGCCTCAGCGAAGCTCTTCTTAGCTTCCATGAATGTCTCCTTAATGCGCTCCAAATCAAATTATGGTTCCTTTCTTGGAGCCTTGCGAACCCAGGCACTCTCTTCGGGCTGCTTTCCTTTGTTATCTCCTGTCATGATACCACTTCGGAACACGATATTTACATTCAGGTCTTCCTCACGCGACTCAGATCTCATCATTTGCAGGTTCTGAGTCGAGGGAGGTTGGAGTGTTCCTTTATCACGCAACCTCGTTATCGACATGGGGCAGTCCTCCGTCTCATGGTCAAACTGGGTACAATATAAACGTGATGCTCTCATCGGATTTGTACAATCGTGGGCATAATGCCCTGGCCCTCCACAATTGTAACAAATTAGCTAGTCGCGACCTCTTCCTGGTCCCATTCCACCTCGACCTCGTCTGCTACCCTGAAATCTAGTGCATGCCATCCCTGTATTTTGATCAAGCGCCCGTGTTCAGTCTAAACTCTGTAGGTAGGAGTATGATCCATCATCAGTTCATAACTTCTACAGGTATGCTCATCATGGCCTACTGACATGCAGAAATTACAGAACAACTACTGGGGACTCTGTGTATACTTCTGTGATAGATGGTAGTTATCTGTAGCATTCTTCCTTCCTATTTGACAAATTGTGCACCATAATGCGGGCACCGCGCTCGGTCCTTCTTGTGCCTCTGGTCTCAATGGCATTGGTCCTCCTCCCATCAGGTATTTCGCGAATACTAGACAATGGTCCTTGTCATGTCCCTGGCCTTTGCACTTTATGCACCATACCTCCTCGCGCGCTTCTGGGTGAGTTGTCCTGTCTTGTTTCAAACTCTGAATCTCAAGACACAATTTTTTCAACTACGCGTGGATCTGTTGGACTCCTAGGTTAGGATCTTGTATCGAAGTCTCGTGCAGTCTCATTACGATCTCCAAGGCCTCGGCCTGAGTGGATAGCTTCTGTTGTGATAGCACATTCCTTAGATGCGGTGTTAGCGATGCTCCAAACCATGTGCGGTGTTGCCCATCCGTCAAGGTCATGTTGCTTCACGAATCATACCCTTCAGTCTCTAATCTAGCTCCAACGGGGTCTCACCTAGAAGCATCGCGATTTCCTTAAATCCAATAATCGACTGTGTCTCTTATTTTGGCCTACTAAATTCCATATTTAGCGTAGCTTGGATATCCGCGATCCCTGCGTTTGGGTTGTCATTGAAATTCTTAATGTACCACATCGGTGCGCGATCCTACAAAGTGCTGACCAGCGTTGCTTTATTTATATTGTCATACGTGACTCCCTACGCCTCCCATACAGCCTTTACCATGAACCAAAACTAGTCTGGATCTTCATTCCCTACTCCTTTGAACACCGGAAATTTTATTGCGCTTGCCATATTGAACTGTGGTGGTGGCGGAGGTGGTGTGGGCGAAGACGGGGGTGAAGATGGTGAGACTAGCAGTGGTGTAGATGGAAGTAGTATGCACAGAATTCGCTGCCTTTCAAACTGATCGCACTTCTTGGTGAAACCTTTGCGAGCTCTTCCTTGCTTTCTCGCAGAGGTGAGATCAAGGGGCTAGTTTCTATTTCTGCGCTACCTTCATTTATGTAGATTCTCCCACTCCACGTAGCCCCAAACATCAATTTATTCGCATAACCCCCTTTTCACACAGTAGCATCTTAATCAAAGTGTTCAAAGATTTAACGTACTTACGTCGCGGTCCTTTGAGGAAGTGTCGTTCTACCTTGCTATAGATGACTAGAGTATCTACCGCGAACTCGGTGATAAATCCTCCTATGATTCGATTGAGCCAGTGATCCACAACACGTGCGATTTTATCTTCCGATGCTTCTAGTTTGCGCACCAACTCTGGAGTCCACACAATAGGTTTGTTGATCCTACACCTTCCTTGACTGCCTGCTAGCTTCGTGATCCACTTGTACAACTCAGAGGGGAAGGATGCAAAGAAAATTTTGTGGATTTCCGTATATAAGTAGCAATCTAATCACTCTTCCTTTGATAATCGCGGATTCCTGTTTTCCTACGTCTTGAACTCGTGAATCTTCCTATCGAACCACTCTTCAATTCCTTTCTTTGTCGGATTCTAGTAATAGGACATCAGACATCTCTTATGCAGATCCCGGTCCTGGCAATGGAACCATTTGTTGGCTTATTGGGGCTTGACCTAGGTTCAGAGTTGATTTAGCCAAACAAATCCCGATACTATTGGCCCTTTCGGCAACAGTCCGCGGAGTGCGGACTGAGGTCTCACCCGAAGTATTATGGGAGGGTGCTAGAACCAGGTTTCCACACCCTGGAGATGTCTGATGAATTCAAGTGGTCTACGGTTTGACCCTGTGGGCAAGTTGCTTCACGCACTTTCCCTTACCTCACAGCCTGAGATACTGCCTTCGCGCAGCCCTACTCCGGGGTTTAATGCTGCACTTCTGCGTTATTACCCAAGACCTCAATGGTATTCCAACATTAGTTAATTAACTTTTCCTACTTTAGTGCTTTAAGTATACTTAACAATATAAACCATTCATACAGGTGCGCATAGTAAATAAACACTATATTTTCAAATCATATCAAACATGCATTAGCCCAAGAATAGATACATAGAATTATGATAAAACTTCTCTTTATTAATTTCTTCCTCAGTTACATACCCGACTCCGCCCTGCACACTCAGCTTCAGGGGTCCACACACTCAGCTGCGGACTACTAGGCCTCTGCGAACTCAGCTGCAAAGCCTTCTCCTACTCTACAACCCAAAGACACACTTCACACTTGTGACTCAATCACTTAGAATTTTTGTTCTTATCTAGCCTTCTCTCTATAACCTTGCTCTATTTATACAATCCCATGGTCCGCGGACATGGGTAGGCCGACATTACATTACAAAACTAGGGCAGGCAACCCTGTGACTCTATCATACTTTCGCACCCCGCACCCGCAATTCGCGGAGCTTTACAACAAGATTAGGTCAAAACTTGGGCTTTGAGCCCCAAAACATGCTTTGGGGGGATTCCATGCCCAACACGCTATATCATCACCGCGATAGAGTATCTGACCAAATGGGCGAAGGCACAGCCTATGAAGGATTGTACAGGGGCCACAGTAGCAAAGTTCTTATTTGAGTGCGTGTTAACCAGATTCGGATGCCCAAAAGTATTTATGAGTGATCGCGGCAAGCACTTCCTCAATGAAACAATCAGTGCACTGACCGAAGAATTCCAAGTTTATCATCAAAGGAGCACACCATATCATCCGCAGGCTAATGGGACAGTTGAGGCCTTTAATAAGATCTTGGAGAACGCGCTAACAAAGATTTGCAACACGCAGCGAAATGATTGGCACATGCGTGTACCGGAAGTAATGTGGGCGTACATGACTACTTGCAAAAAGCTAACAGGTTAGACACCTTTTCTATTGGTCTATGGCATAGAAGTCATGATTCCTATTAAATATATCGTGCTTAGTCTCCGCATAGCATCTTTCACAGGGATGGCGGACCGTGGAGCCTTGGAAGAGCGGCTCGCGCAACTGATGGAGCTCGAAGAAGATAGGTTCTTAGCTGGATTCCATCAGCAGATACAGAAGGAGCGTGAAAAAGCATGGCACGATCGACACATTAAGCTGCGCACATTTAAGGTAAATGACTTGGTTTTATTATATGATAGTAACTTCGCTAAGTTTCTGGGAAAGTTTCAGATGCACTGGCTGGGGCCATATGTCATCAAAGAAATTACAGATGGAGGCGCAATTCATCTTGCGAAGCTGAATGGAGAACCTTTTCCAGGGGAAGTGAATGGAAGTTGATTGAAGCCATATATAGAAGATTCAGCTCAATGACTATAAGACGACAAGACAATATTAGTGCTCTAGGCATCAGCAAGGGAGCGCAGGACTATAAACTACACTGCTCAGTTTGAGGAACTACGTGACGGGGGGTTGTGCACAAAAGGGAGACGTCACAGTATCAAAAGCTACACACAGGGAGCTACGCTATGAAAGGAGACACCACACAGCATAGCCAGAAAGTGGTCGTTAGAGTCATTGTTCATGATTTGACAGCCAGGAGATGATTAAGAGGAGTGGGCAGCCGGCATTTAAGGCCAAAATATTTGAGGATCTGCTGCCAAAATAACATTAATGGACAAATTTTGGGGGGACTGGTCGTATTTGAATTCAAAATCCCCTATAAATTACGTGTGTCGGTCCAACAAAAAATTGTTTGCACAATTAGATTTTTTGAGTCGAGTTGTATGTTGCTTATGAGTCACTCGTTCTTTGAGGATTTGGTCGCGAGCTCTGCGTTTGCCAATTTTCCCTAGTTAAATCATAAATTTATCCTGGAAAACATGTTGGGTCTGAGCCCTGTTGAGACTGTGAGCACTGGGGGAGACATTGCATCTAAAGGAGCTGCTCCAGAGGTGGTGAGCATGAAAGCTTTGGCTCTTGTGCCTATGGCGCCAAGGTCGCCTAGGCCGAAGCCTACATTGGTGAAAGAAACCCAAAAGACAAATAAAGACAAGCAGAAGAGGTCGATGCTAGTGCGTGAGTTGCCTAGGAAACATACTGCCACATAGACGTAGAAGAGGGACAAGCAGCCCAAGAAGGTAGTGGATTTGGAAGCTGAACAGGGCACTAAGGATATAGACCCTAAGGGAGCGGAGCCCATCACCAAATTTCCCAAATATATCCCTCCACAAAAAGGGAAGGTGAAGGTACCCAAGGACCCAGAGTCCAGACTCAGATAAGTTCCTCATTCACACGCCCCTATTGCCGAAGAAGATAACTTTTGAAGGACCGCATGTTGTGTGGATTCCCCTATTAAAAATGGAGGATTGGGACCTCACTGACCATGAGCGGTTCCCTCACCTCACGACAAAAAATTATATGAGGCACATGAATTACCCAGACTCAGGTGTTACTGAGTTAGAAACAGTTGAATGGATCCGCGGAGTGGAGAACTCCAGGTTGTTGAACCTGTTGTGAGTGCCCCACTACCAACGCACTAATATTAACACCACCTGTGTGTGGAAGCTACTTAATTTAGTGCATGATGGGTGCTTATGGCTTGGCACAACTATAACTATCATAGATATGCTCATCCATAGGATCACAGACCTGCCGCATGAGGATTTAAATACGGCCAAGGAGTTTGGTGGAAAGACAGGTGAGAGAGACTTGGAAGAGAATATGAAAAAGAATTTTGAGCTTAACAAGAAGCCATGCAACTATTCCATCACATCCATCAATGATCCCACGGTGAAGATTGCCACCCAAATACTGGCTAGAAAGGTTATGAGGAAGTGTCGCGCGGATGAGGTTCTGGCACCTGTGATATCGTTAGCTACACAATGCGCGGAGGGCGTGTAGTGTAACTGGTCGCGGTACTTATGCAACGAATTCCTTTCAAATTTTCACGAGGTTCAAGATGAGAGAAAGCCCTTCCACTACATGTGGCTACTGCTCTCCATCGTCTTGGTCGCATGGGATCTACCGGAGGACAACCAGTTTCCTCCCTTGAAGGCGGGATTTCCAGAGACCGCATAGTTTGCCTCCCTCTGAGCCAAGAAGGACCCCGCTCGGGTCACAAAAACGAAGACTTTTTGGGCGTTGATGGAAGCGAACTTCTGCATGGCCATAAACTAGTGCCCAAGGTTGTCCCCAACCTTGTATGAGTAGTTACTCACGTATGCTGAGTTTAAGGCAGATTTCCACCGCGTCTACATTCAGGCATGGAAGGACCCGCAGCAGAAGTGGTTCGATTTGCTGTATTTGGTCACCAATGATGCCATATAGGAAGTGATCAATCATTGGTTGGCAGATTGTCACACCCCATCCGACTTAGATGCAGGCACCAGCAAAGGCATGGGGAGATCAACTCAGAAAAAATGGAAGGATGGAGCAAAACAGGGGGCCCAGAAGTTGGTCGTGCAGCGGAAGAAGGAAGTCGAAGAGAAGGCTCGAATGGAAAAGGAGTGTGCTGCAAAGGAACGGGCTAAACAAGAACAGTGCGAATCCGAGCAAAGTAGCAAATCCCCTTCACCCGAAACCGAGGAGGAAGAGCAAGTTGCGCAGGGCGGTGGTGACGATGAGGGGCAGAGCACCCCATTTAGGCTAAGGAAGCACAGAGAATAGCAGTAGCAAACGGGTTCCCGCAAAAAGACGAAGTCGGATAAAGCATAGTTGGATCCGATCACTTTGACAGAGGGCGATCTTGGCGAGATCGGTGACAAGGTGCACGACACTACAACTGAACTATTGCAGCAATTCGAGAAACAATACATGTAGTCATTGGGAAATGTACAAAAAGATTTGCGCGAGCTGTAGATCCAAACTAGAAGAATACAGGTGGGTGCAGGTCAAGTGAGCACTAAACAGACAAGCCTGGCACCGGGGGCAAGTCAGGTTACAGAACTGGTAAGGACAATGGACCTCAAAAAAGTTTCTCTGCCAGAAGGGTCCTTGAGCGTGGAATCGTCCGATGACAAGATCATCATAAGTACCCTAAAGAACATCGACCTCAATATTGCAGCACTCCCCAACGAATTTCTTCATGCGTTGTAGACAGGAGTGACAGCAGAACTGAGAGCTCGGGAGCAACGTGCTATCAGTTTAATAAGCCAGTACCAAGTGAATAATGAACAAATGTTCGCTGAGAAGATGTAGGTCCTCAAAGAAAGGGATGTTATCCAGGCGCAAAGCTGCCAGCTGGCGGCCATGGTTGCAGTGGCATGCAGAACAATGTCAGAGTTGCACATACTTGAAGACACACAACCCGAGGCCAAGATCTGGAAACTAATTGTAGGCATCCACAATGGAAAAGCAGAGGTGGAAAGAGTTCAATTTGAAATCAACATGAAAATCACGGAGCTGTGGCTCAAATCACAGCCTTCGACTCCGCCTGAAGTTAGGGAACAACGCGGAGCTGCCATTGAGGAAGGGATCACTACTTTGGATGCCACAGTCATGGACTGCACAACCTTGTTCTAATAGGCGATGGAGTTGGTGACGACCCTGCAGGAAGATCCCAACCTGCAAATATTGAGTACAAAGATCTGCGAGCTCCAAAATCAGTATGATGAGGTTAGGGCGACGACGCGCTCAATTGCTATAGTGCAGCACCTCACCAAGTTGTAGGAGGGAAAGTAGCTCCTCGCATAGGCAGAAGCAGCTCAGAAAAAAGAGGCAGTATTTAAGGCCAGGTTGGTTCCTTGGTTGGAAGAAGCCTACCAAGTCTCAACCAAAATTCAGGAGAAGCTGACGAAATTGCAGCTTACATAGCAAAAGATCAAGCTGGTCGGTGAAGGACCAGCTATGGAGCAGCTCATCGAACAAGTGAAGCAGGAAGCTACACAAAGCATTTTTGAGGTAGCGGTTGTGTAGGTGGAGATGGGGGATCTTCGCAGTAAGATCACCGTGCCAGCTGAGTGACTCAAGGGCGAGTCACTTCCTTTGTGTTAGGGGCCTATTGATATGGGGTCCGCTGGGTCAGTTTTGGGTTAAAAACCCAACTTTTGATGTAAATTTTGAAAAAAAGGTGTAAAGTCTCCACGAATTGTGGATGCGGAGCATGTAGGTAGATAGGGGTCAAAAAGGGTTTTTACCCTCGTTTATGTAAAATATCAAGTCGGTTTTGAGATCTACCCTTGGTCCACAAACCATGGGATTGTATAAATAGGTGTGTCTTGGAGAGTCTAAGGCAGATCTATGGTTTTGTTTATGGGTACGACGAATGGAGTCCTAGAGAGTTAGCGCAGAGAAGTAAGTCTTAGAGGAGGAAAAGGCTTTGCAGCTGAGTGCACAGAGGCCTAGAGTAGTGTCTACAGCTGAGTGCGCGGACCCCTGCATCTGAGTGCGCAGGGAAGTTTTGAGTCTATGACCTTATACTGAAGATCAATAAAGAATATTGTTGGAGAAATTAATATATTTTATCTGTTTATTTATGTTTATTTATGCTTGCGATATATGTTGCTGATGAATAATGTGTTATGAAATATTGATCTAAATATACGCGATCCTATTGAATAACTGTTAATTGATGTACGCAAGCATGTTTATGTAAGTTCGCGAAGATTATGGTAAATTTTGTTATGTTTATTAAATACTTAAGTAGATTCACGTGAGCTCTGATCTAGGGTTGTTTCTAGTGCGTGTAAGTGGATGAATATACTATTAAGGGTCTGCAAAGACTGTTCGTGGACCTTCGCGAAGGTCTAAAGGCTGTTTCAACAAAGTTGCAATACCAAGCCGTAAGGGCTTATCGATCTGTGTGAAGGAAAATATAGGACATAAAAGGACATCACACTGATCTTTGGATTCAGAAACTTGGTTCCAGCATCCCCCCATACCGCTTTGAGTGAGACTTCAATCCGCACTATGCGGATTGATGCCGAAAGGGCCAGTAGTGTAGGGTTTTGTTTGGCACAACTAACTCTGAACTTGGGTCAGGACCCACTAAGCCAACACAGAGGAGGGAGAACCTATCACAAGGCTCCCAGAGTATATCCTTCCATGGAAAGGGAAAATGAAAGTAACCAAGGACTCGGATTCTGGTAAATTATGGTCTCTATGGAACTACTACTAAAGAGGTCATTTTTGAAAGCACGCATCCCGTTGTTGAAGATGGAGGATTGGGATCTCGCTGACCATGAGAAATTCCCTCACTTAGCTACTAATAAGTACATGACGAAGATCTACTATGAAAAAATTGGGGTTACACGAGTGGAACCCATGAAATGGGTCAGAGGCGTCGAGCAAGCCGGATTACTACATATGCTTTGTGTACCACACTTCCACCGGTCAATTATCAACACTATGTGTGTGCGCAAGCTGCTCGCACTGGTGCATGATGGGTGCTTATGGCTCGGTGAACCCATCCCTATAACCGATACTCTCATCCAAAGGATTATGAAGCTACCCTATAAAGGGGCGGACTCAGCCAAGGAATTCAGAGGAAAGAGTAAGGAAAAGGAGCTGGCAGATAACATGAAAACTGAATTTCGATTGATCAAGAAGTCGCGTGGATACTCTATTTGCTCCATTCAAGACCAAACAGTACAGTTTGTCACCCAAATCTTAGCAGGAAAGATTATGAGGAAATTTCACGCAGACGAAGTTCCGGCTTGAGTAGTATCGTTGGCTGCCTAATGCACAAAGGGAGTGCAGTACAACTGGGCACAGAACTTATGTAAATAATTTCTCTCGAACTATCGGGAAGCAAAGGAGGAAAGAAAGGAATTTCATTTTGCCTATCTCCTGTTGCTAATTTTACTAGTAATATGGCGCCTACCAGAGGATATTCAATTTCCTCCGCAGGAAGAAGATTTACCAGAGGCAGCGAAGTTCGTTGCGCTGTGGGTGATAAAGGATTCGGAGAGGATCAAGGAATCCAATATTTTCTGGATATTGGTTGAAATGGACCTCTGAACAGTAATCAATCGACAGCCAAGGTTGTCTTCAACCTTGTTTGAGCAGTTGAGGGGCTTCGCAGAGTTTAAGGCCGACTTCCATAATGCCTCTATCTAGGCGAGATGAGACCCGAAGCAGATCTGGCACAAGTTGCCTTACCTAGTCTCAAAGACAAACATGCAGGAAATCATGGGGAGTTGGCCAGCAAAGTGGTGACAACCCATATAAGATGGCGTAAGTACCAGTCAGAGCAAAGAAATCTCTACTGCACAAACCACCACTACGGAGATACAAAAAGAAGCAGCATAGGCAGCAACGAAGGTATTGGCCAAGCAAAGAAAGAAATAAGTTTTTGTGACGACATCTTTTGAAAGAGACCATGCTATGAAAGAGTGTGTTGGCCAGAAAGACACAGTGGAAGTCGAGGATTCAGCTTCCCAGCATACTGATGAACAGGAGCAGTTAGAGCAGGAAGGAGGTGGGGGTGAGGAGTAGAGCACTCCCTTCACATTAAAGAAATGGAGTAAGGAGACAATTGTTGAGCCAAGGAAGAAGCATAAATTAGACAAGCAAGTGCGCATTGACCCACTGGTCCTCACAGAAGGGGATCTCAACGAAATTGGGTATAAAGTCTGGGACACCACAATGAAGATGTGGCAATAGTTTGAACAACAATACATACAGATGCTATGGGGGTCCAGAAGGATCTATGTGAGCTTCAAATACAAACAGGGATGATTCAAGCGAGCGGGGTGCAAGCGAGCCTGGCACAAGGGAGCGAGAGCGTATTGGAGACAAAACAGACCCTGGACCTCAGCGTCATCTCCTTACTAGAAGGATCAATCTACATAGAAACAGCAGAATATCACGCTCTAATAGGCACGATCAAAGATATAGGGGTGAACATAGCCGAGCTACCAATTCAGACCCTCCATGCGCTTCATCAGGGGGTCTCGGATGAGCTTCGAATGAGAGAGAAGCACACACTTGCAGTAATTAGCGAGGTTAAGGTAAACAATGAACAGATATTCACTTAGAAAGTTCATGCCCTTAAAGAAAAGGCGGCGTTAGAAGTACGAAGTCAGAGCCTGGAAACAGCAATCACACGGGCATGTAATTCAGTCCCAAAGTTACATATTCTGAAAGAAGCCGCAACGACAACGAAGATCAAGAAATTAGATACTACAGTCCGAGAATCAAAAGATGAGATAGGTAGAGTCACAATTGACTTCCAAAGGAAGATAACAGAATTACAGCTGAAGCTACAGCCAACTACTTCACCTGAGGTCAGGGAGCAGTGTGGTGCAGCCATCAAGGAGCACATGGCTACTTTGGATAATGCATTCAAAGGCTGTGAATTCCTATTTAACCATTCCATGGAATTATGGGACACGTTCCAGTAGGAAATAACCCTACAGAGATTAATTATAGAAATCAGATAGGCCTAGCAAAAATATGATGAGATCAAGATGATTGCGCGCACATTGGCACCAGTCCAGCGCTTCGCGCACCTACTGGAAGGGAAGCTACTACAGGCACAAGTTCAGGAATTGCAGCAAAAAGAATCAGTGCTAAAGGCTCGGCTTCAACCTTGGACAGAGGAGGCCAGCTAGATTTCTCATACCATTCAAGAGAAACTAAAAGCTTTGCAGCAGACTCATACGACCATGCAGCTTGTGGTAGAGAGACCAACTACAAAAAAGTTGGTCGAAGAGGTGAAGCAGGTTGCAGTATAAGAAATCGTGGAGCTGGAAGAATTGAAGCAGGATTTCAATGAGCTCCGCCACAAAGTAGAGAAGCCAGCGAAGTGACTTGAGGGAAATTCACCATATTTGTGTTGGGGGCCTATTGGGATAGGGTCCCTAGGGTCAATTTTAGGTTAGTTTAATCAATTTTTTAGTATAATTTTGTAAAGAATGTAAAGTCTCTAAGAAAAGTGGAAGCAAAATGCATAGATAAGTAAGAGTCAAAGGGGATTTAGCCCCTTGTATGGGTAAGTGATAGGATGGTTTTGAGACTCACCCATAGGCCACGAGCCATGGTATTGTAATAGAAAGGCTATAAATATTTGAGTCATAGTGAGTCTAGAAGATAACTTTGGAAGAAGAACAAGTGTAAGGGAAAGTGCTAAGGCAGGAAAGCTCTGTTTCCCTATACTTAGGCGAAAGGGGAAGGCTCCAGCAGCTGAGTGCGCGGAGACCTTAGCAAGTCTGCAGCTGAGTGCGCAGGCCCCTGTAGTTGGGTGCGCAAGGCAAAAGAGTCTGTAAATTGAATGTTGAATCTAATAAAGACTGATTTTGGAATGAATTTGTTGTATCTATGCCTTGTTCTTATTCCTTTTTAAGTTTATGCATCATCACTTAATAATCTATTTTCTATGAAATAAAGTATATTCTTTGCACGAAGTTGTTAAATCATTAATATATATGCATGAAATGAGTAATGGATTGTTTTCGCAAAGATAGTAACTATATTTGTTATGATAACTGTTCGGAATGGGTAGATCTACATGAAGGCAGACCTAGGGTTGTTATTTACTGAGTGAAAGTTGTGAATCTGCTTCTTTTAGGTCTGATAAGTATGATCGCATACCTTCGCGAAGACCTGGACATCAATAGGATAGAGTTGTAGTAGTAGATAGAAGGAAGGTATAGATCTATGCGAAAGCATATATGAACTATAAGGGTTTTATAATACACATCACATGGTCTTTGGATGCAGAAACCTAGTTCTAGCATCCCCCAATAGTACTTCGGGTGAGACTGCAGCCTGTGCTACGCAAGTTGTTGCCGAAAGGGCCAACAGCTAGGGTTTTGTTAGTTGGCATGAATAACTTTGAACCTGGGTCAGGCCCCCTTAAGCCAACATACGTCAAAGGTTTGATGACAAGTAGGAATAATTCCATTAACAAATCCAAAGTTTGAGGCAAATAGCCCAAAATTTTGAAGGATTAGAACAAGTAAAAATATGGAACCTATGAACTTTCAATATGACCTATAGTGGAAGAAACAATAATAGAGAGACTAAATCAACAACCATATCTTGATTTGGATTTCAACCCAATCAAAAACCAAGAATATCCTCTAGAAACAAAGTACAACTTGTTCAGAGGAAGAAATATGACAGAAGGTGAATAAGAAGTCCATACTAATGGGGAGGTGGAAATGCATGCATGAGATGATGAAGAGGTAACTTTGAATTTCCTATTGAAGACACTACTACAATAATACAAATGAAGAAAATTCATCCATCAGTTTGACCTCACTTCCATGGTATGATTACTAAAGGCCCTCACACATTTCTATTCGAATTTGATATATTGTGTTGTACTTATGATTGTTTATATGAGGCATCAAAACTCAAACTATTTACTACCACTCTCGAGGACTCAATCTTGTGTTGGTTCATGGGATTGGGAGAAAACAAAATTCAAACATGGGATGAAATGCATAGAATTTCTTAGGAAATATTAAGAGTATTGTAAGGTTAGATATTTAAGAGAAGAAATTTTGAAAATGACCCAAAAATATGAAGAAACTGTAGAGGAATACCTTGAAATATTTCTATACAGTCTCCAAAGAATTAGAAAAAACAAGCTTGACCATGACACTATTAGAACCATCATTTTATATTTTTAGAAGGTATTCAAGGGGTCAATCTAGATCTGGTAAGCGAATTAGAAATATCTTTTCTAAAGTTAATATATATGCAACAAGTGGTGTGACAAGAACTTAACTAGGACATTTACTAGAAAAAATTTAAAACTGGTCTTATTTGGTACTCTTAGTTTTCAATTAGATACTCTGTATATTAAGAAGAAATAGGAAGATGATAAACTATCTCTTTATGCTTTTTGTCCTAGGTGTAGAAAGAAGCACCCACTTAAAGAATGTCCTTTGGACAATATTGACATTTGTTTTAAATGTACAAGAGAACATTTAACCAAGAAATGTCCCTCTTTACCTGGGTTGAAGGAAGTATACCAACGAGAAGACAAAGAAATATAATAATTATGCACATTGGCACTGAGAAGACCTTGGTAGCCAACAACCTTGGGTATATCTTCAGATATTACATCACAATATTCTTCTTATTATAATTAGCAATATCAACTAGAATTTCCAAATTCTAGTGTCTTGGAAAACATGTCCTCCACAGTAGGTTCGAAGCTATCCTTGGAAACAATGATGGCGAGGACTCAATTTTAGAAATATGCCTACTTACCAATACCCTATGCAATCCCAAAAACCATACCTTACATCCACCCCAACAAACTTATCCATAATTATATCAACAATCGCATCCCACACAAGCACAAACTCAACCAATGGCATAACCATTGCTACTTCCACAAATCAAACAATTGCAATTGTTGCATGCTCAACCCAAAATTAATCCAACTCAATTACCTTCCTAGTCATTTCCCAGCCCAAACAATAAAGTGAATTAGCTTATTTATAACACTAAGTTACCACCTTTTCATACCTACCTAATCACCCTTATGGAATTACATGAAGTACATCTCAAGTCGGGGAGGGTGCTTGATCAAATATTTCTTTTAATTATTGAATAAAAATCAAAATAGGAGACCCCAAAACAAATAAATAATAACAAAATAAAGTATATCCCTTCAACATCAGCGCTTTCCCAATCAACTAGTTTGCCTCCTTACCTAGAGAGGCTAAACTTGGACAAACACATTGATCACTTTGGACATGATTTTATGACATAATTGAAGAATGTCTAAATCAAAGTTCTCTTGATACAAACCATTAGGGACATCCCAATTTATGTTAAACTGTCAATGAAATTTGTCTAAAGAAACCAGGAAGGAAAAAAATGGAACCAAAAAACTATCTAGTTTATTAGAAAGATAGTAGATCTTATGACAGGACAGCACTTCATAAAACAATGTGTAGATCCTAGGAGTCCCATCGTTTCATTCCATATTAATGGAATCCTTATCGTAAATTTTAATTGATTTAGGAGAAACAATCAACATAATGACCAAGCAAACCATGAAGCAACAACAATTGCTTAATCTACATCCTACACCCACTATCTTGGAGTTATCTAATAGATCTAAAATTAAAATTGCAGGTTATATTATGACATAAAAGTCTCCTTAGACTCCTAGGTGTATATTGTGGAATTTATGATATTACAGCCTAAATCTTCCATGGGAGCACATCTCATTATTTTAGGTAGGTCGTGGTTGGCTACTGCAAATGCATTTATTAGTTGTTGATCTAAAAACATGGTTCTCTCACATCGTGATTCTGTCAAAAAAGTGACTTTATAATCACATGCAAAAACCACCCATGAAGATACCTTGTGGATTGATAACACTAATGGCGATGAAGAAAATATTGAGCCTACCTTCATAGTTGATCAAATTGTGTAGTTCAAATAATCTACCAAAGAAAATCAGATCCAAAACTTTCTTGTTAATTTAGAACCTTTACATAATCTTGATCCTTTTCATTTTATTTTTTGTAAAAAATTTCAAGAAAGTTGTGATCCACATAATCCATGTTCACTACATATTGTTTCATTATCCAAAAATATTTCGTAGTCTTGTATTATTCCCGTTGAAATTAACCCAAGTAAAACCATACATATAAACTTGCAACTTGATCAATCTCAACAAGAACAATTAGTTAACATGTTGCAAAAGCATACTAGTGCATTTTCCTAGAGCTATCATGACATGAAGAGCATCCATATTGACACTTGTACATCATATCTATATTCAGGAAGATGTCCACCCCATTAGATAACCTCTAAAATGAATGAACCCGATCTTAAGGAATTTATTAAAGAGGAGTTACAAAATTTGTTCAGTTAGGGGATTTTGAGGTCTAAAATGGGCCTCCTAAGGAAATTATAAAATAATAGTGGAAATAATAAAATAAGATTACATTACATCATCAAATTTTGGAGGGAAAAAAGAAAAACCAATTTTTTCAACTCGTATTTTCAACTTATCTCTCTATGGGTTTACTTAAATTTCGAGCAGAAACACTAGTTGGAAGCAAAATTTGATTCCTCATCCAAGGAGTACCCATGTTGCATACTTTTGATGGACTCTACTACATGAAAAATGAGAAATACATGAAAAATGTGATTGTAATCACGTGTTTTCATGTATTTGTCATTTTTCATGTAGCAGAGTCCATCGAAAGTATGCAACATGGGTACTCTTTGGATGAAGAATCAAATTTTGCATCCAACGAGTACTCCCACTCGGAATTTGAGTAAAACCTTGGGGAGATAAGTGAAAAATACGAGTTGAAAAAGTAGTTTTATTATTTTATTATTTTTTAATATTTTTATTTTTTTACTCCAAAAATGGTGAATCATCCCCCATGGTTGACATCATCAACTTAAATCCTATTGGTTCTTATAAAGTTTATTTTTGTTATACATTTTTCTTAGGAGGCGCATTTTAGACCTCAAAAGTCCCCTAATAGTATATGCTAATTTTATATATCCTATTTCAAATAGCAAGTGAGTTTCACCCCAAGTAATAGTGCCTAAAAATAGTAAGTAGAGGATTTCCATTGACTACAAAGAACTTAACAAAGCCACTCTAAAGGATTATTTTCCCTTTCCTTTTATTGATCAAGTTTTGAATACACTAGCTAGTAAAATGTAATTCTCTTTTCCTGATCGTTTCAGTGGTTATAACCTAATATAGATAGTACTTTAAGATCAATATAACACTACCTTTGCATGCCCCTAGGGAATATTTTCTTGTTTATTATTTATCTTCAGATTGTGCAATGCTCTAGTTACCTTCTAGAGAGCAATATTAGCCATATTTTATTATATTATTCATGATTTTGTTGAGATTTATATGGATAAATTTTACATGTATGGTAACTATTTTGATGAAGAACTAAATAATTTTGAGAAGGTTTTGATAATATGTTGATCAAATAACCTTATTTTGAGTGATGTTATGTGTCGAATGATGCATACTGTAAGTATTGTTTTTGGATGTCTCATATCTTGTGCAGGAATTGAGGTTGATCTTGCTAGATTAAAGTTATTACTAAGTTACATGTTCCAAAGTATCCAAAGGATGTAATAATATTTTTAGGTCATGCTAGTTTGCATAGGATATTTATAAATAATTTCATGAAAATAGTCACTCCTTTGTTTAAATTTGTTAAAAGGGATACTCACTTTTCTTGGTATAAACATTGTGAAGTTGCTTTCGAAGGATTAAAAGACAAACTTACTAATGAACTTGTCTTGAGGGGACCTAATTAGTCTGTTCCATTCCATATTTCAATGTATACCTCATATAAATCCCTCAAAGTATTTTTAGGAAAACAAGAAAACCAATTGTGTTATGCAATTTATTTTATTAACAATAATCTAACACTTGTTGAAATGAACTATAGTCGTAGAAAAATATTTTTTGGAATTCATGCATGCAATCAATAAATCTAGGAACTGTATCATTGGATATGAGGTCTTCATTCATATATACCAACCATTTTTCCATAAAATATTTAATGAATAATCCTATAACTAACAGTAGAATCACTAGGTGATTTTTGTTGTTACAGGAGTTCAACATTACTATTTTAGATAGACCTAGAAAAGCTAATATGGTAGAAAATTTTCTTTCTAGTATTCATAACAAAGGATTAGAGGATCTTGTAAATGATGATTTTCCTAACGAACACTTGTTTGCTATGTATGCTAATGTTCCTTGGTTTGGAGATGTAGAAAATTATTTGGCTACAAAAAAATTATCATAGCTTATATTACCTAGTGAGAAACAAAGAATCATCAGACTTAGTTCCTCTTCTTTCTAGATTAGAGGAAATATCTTCCACATGGGTCCTAACATGATCAACAAGAAATGTGTACATCAAGATAAGATGTTTGGAATTTTAAAAGCATTTCATGTTGAACCATGTGGAGGACACTTTGTTGATAAAAGTACAACCTATAAAGTCCTTTGTTTAGGATAACATTGGCCTACCCTTTTTATAGGATGTCAAAGAGTATGTTCAGAGATTTAACAATTTTCAATCAAATGGGACATCTGGTACAATCTGGAAAAAAATCCCCTCTAACCATAAGTACTCATTGAGCCATTTGAAAAGTGTGTTCTAAACTTTGTGGGATCAATTGTTGCAGCATCAAAGAAAAGGAGATATATTTTAGTTTGTATTGATTATGTAATAAAATGTGTAGAATACAAAGCTATTTTCCATGCTACATTTGTTGAATTTCTATTTGAGGATATTTTTACCTATTTTGGTGTGCGAGAAAAGGAACACAGTTCATGTGATAGCCCTTTCTTATACCCCTATTGTAAATGTCGCTGTGAATTGTAAATCATCTAAATATTGTGGAAATGTAACATAATGACTGGGTTGGAGGAGTGGACACATATTCAGGGGTATGAGGAGAGGAGTCACTTGGGAAGTTATTAAACTTAGGTTATTTCATTTAATATGCTACAAGTTCCCTCGCTGATTTTAATGGTTTGCACAGCAGGTAGGGAGGTGGAGTATGGGTTCCCTGAGATAAGGAGGAATCCCTTACCACCTTTGTCCTGGGAGGGTGCTTTGGGTGGTCAATACACAAGAGACAGACGAGGAGTCAGTAGAAAATAGGTTTATGGGATGAAAACATGGGGGTTAGCTAGACGGGGGCATATAAACATGAACTACATGTTTTGTATACAAAGTATGTCGAGATGTGCATACTGTAATTGCGAGAGAAGTCATGGAAGGAGAATGCTAGGGAGCAGTGTTAGTGAAGGAGTGGGAGAATTCTAAGGAGTGTGGGGTGAAGCGAAGGAAAAAGAAGAAAAGGTAGAGACATTGTGTGTTCTAGAGGCTTATAGGTTTGATCAAGTGGAAACACTGTGTACTATGGATTCTTGTTTAGCAGAGTGGAGATTATGTGTGTGTTTGAATACCTACAGGGTTTAGAAAGTGGAAATTCTATGTAATTTATATTCCTTATGAGTAGGTGGATACATTGTGGCTATGATTTTATGTAGTGGTTAGCAGGTGAAGACACCAAGTGCTCTGGATTCTTATAGGAAGGTGGAGACACAGTGCACTATGGATTCCTATGTGATTTGGTTGATTGGAATTGTTGTGGATTCCCTTGATCACTTAACTCCTCAAAATCTAAATCCAGCTCAGGGGTGTTCAGTTGCAAGAAATATTGTAGTGTGGTTGGCCTATGGTTTAGTTGAGATTTGAAGTTCCTCCCTCAATTTCTAGTCATTTAAGTTAATCAGATAATTATACTTACTTATACACATGTTATACTATGAATGGTGAATGATATTTTTATGTGCTTTAACAATGAATGTATTGGCATTGATTGTGAAGGAATGTATTATTCCTGGCTATTTATAATGAGATGGTTATGCAATTGATTCTCATGGTTATGAGGAACCTGTAGATACCTGTTGTTGCTAGTATTTCCTGAGTTACAGAGATATTTACATGGTCTTTTATGAATGCTTGATGTGCTTAGATAAATTGTTATAATGCACGGATTCCAATGTTTGGCATGACCATGAATATTTAACTAATTAAGGCCATTTATTGTCTTTATGTTGCAATGTATGTTTCATCAATGGAACTGATAATCTTATGTGGGATCCATTATGTGGCATGATGTGTGTTATTGGGCTTGAATTTATAGAGTAGTGTTAGCCATGGTTTAGCTTGTTTTGTGCATACTAGTACACATGTCAATTGCTTCATTGATTTATCATGGCTAGGCATAATTCCTTGAATGTCAATATGGAATGAGGTATTTATTCATGTAGATGTTAGTGTTTTGAGAAACATTTTGCTCCATGGAAGGCTTGGGAAAGTTCCCTAAAGATCCCTTATAATTTCTAAGTCTCAGTGCAATGGTAATCAAAATTATAATTGGGGCTAGAGAAGCTACAAGATGAACTTTATATTTGGGGCAGGGACTTGTATTAACTCCAATTAGCCATGCTTATATTTAAGGGAAGATATTATCATAATTAAATTATTAGTGATTAATCCTGTACCCATGCCTCTTCGCCAAGTGATATATCCCTTTTGTCGGTCACGATAGACAGAAGGCACAATCGACATATGGGCATTTATAAACAGGAAAATTTACAATAGCAGCTTTCGTCTAGCACTAAGCTTCGGTTGAAAAAAAAATTGTACTCAACAAAAATTGGCAAAGAATGCGAAAAAAATCCCCTCCATCCATAAACGAGAAAACATGAATTTGCATGAAGGGATCAGCCCCTTTGGGACCCATGATTCAGGCTAAAGTTGAAAATGCCACAGAGGTTGGGTAAGTCTATGTGGAAGTCAAATGAGGAATGCATAGGAAATGGATCGAATGGTGTGGAAATATTGTTGACACTACTACATAGTGCACTAAAATTCGACAATCTAGCATCAAATGTTCACTAATTTTTTATCATCACTCCAACGTGACTCGTTTTCCAGGCCCATCGATGCAACCCGGTGATGCAGGAGCATCCTGCTTCAGAAAATCATTGTATATTTGGTTGACTTAGGGGGTGTGATGTTTTTAATTTATTTGTATATTTTTAATAAATTGAGTGGAAAATATGTGTGTGAGGTTTTAATTGAAAATATTCTCAAATATGAGAGAATATGAGCAATGATAGACTTGTAAAGATCACATAGAGATCTTAGGGATTAGAGGATCCTAGAATAGAGGATTAGTTGAGTTAAAAGTGGAATTAGAGGATTTTTAGGATTTGGATGAGATATTTTAGGGATCAAGAGAGATATTGTTGGAGTTTGTTAAGGGATCTAGAACCTACTTGGGTTCTAATACATTTGTATAAATTGAGAGGAGCCCATGAGGCATGTAGGATGTAGAAGTGTGAGAGTGAGGAATGAGAATAATTCTCATGTAAATATTTTATTAATGAATTATTTCTGAGTTTTAATATAGATAGGTATTGTGTAGACTTCATTGTTATGTGTTGATTTTTAATTTTGAGGCCCTTAAATTTGCCATGTAATGGATGATTCCATCCACACATTGGACCAATAAACCACAGGTCTGAGGATAGTGAAAATTTGCAGCTTTGCTGCATCACCCGATCGAGTAATTAACATGACGAATTTTCATTGGCTCTCTAAAACCAACATCTAGTAATATACACGACAGACAGAAGATGAATATTTCTTGAGTATCCAATGCATTATTTGTCAAATATCCCCCAAATTTGACGATAGTATTCCAATAACATGGTGTTAGATGTTCGATGGAAAATTGCTAGCCACTAGTCAAATAAACGACAAACAAGAGATAAATATTATGTTGAGTATCCAATTCATATTATGTTGTATGTTCAATGAAGTTCCACTGGATAGTTCACAAATTTAATGATATGAGTCTGATGATGGTCATCAAATAGTTGACAGAAAATTTGATGGAAAATCGAAGTTTGAGTTGCGCATCTAACAAGTGGTTTCTAGCATGTCTTCCTAAGAAAGCTGACATAAATATACAACGTTGGCGCAGTGCATCCAACAACCCCTTCCAACTCTTTATGTCTGAAACCTGACATTTTATCCGACTGAATACATAGGTGAATCCAACTACCCCTCTATGTATCCAATGGGTTTAGGTCAAAAATCCGACAGTGAATGGAGTATTAAGAAAAATTGAAATTCATAGAACCAAGATCCCCAATTTTGATAGGAAGTATCAGACCCATCGAGGGGTGGTTTTTCATGTTTTCTTCTGTTCCTAATAGATAATAACATGATTCCACATTGACCCAATGGTGGGGCCAGCCCCTCCCATCAAATCGTTCAACTTTTGTTAACCCACTTGCGTCTCCACATATGATATCATTAAGTAGTTGTAAATAACTCAATCCTATAGCTGATGAGGCACATCACCCCTAAACATGCATGCATTTCAATGTGATTATATCTCCTGACGTGATGTGATGACCCACACTCATTCCATCCAATGGTCAATGTGTCACGTCAGGTAAGAATATGGTGCTTTTATAATGCATACCTTTTCGTCGAGCAATATGATCCAATGGCCATGAGCGATGTAGATCAACGACTATCGTGATATATCATAATTCCAGGTACGTGGGATTTAATGACACCAGCCTAACCCAATATTAATTTTTGTAGTATCTAATCCATAGCTTGATGAGGCTTGAAGGAAGCCTCTTTCTCAAAAATCTATCTTGGATAACAACACAGGAAATCTAATCAAGCATGTTAGGGATAAACTATGTGAAATTATCATACCTATGTAAAAACTATTTGGCAAGTTGAGGTGTTGTACATTGGATTGAAGTTTTGGGGACCTATGTTTCTTTTGGAAATGTTGCATTGCATTTCAAAATGTGTTTAGAAGGAGGATGTTGTATTGATGACATGAACCCTGAAAGGTGTCGTGCATATGCTGCTAGTTGAGATATGTTTCTATACAAAATCTACAATGGGCTATTAACCCTAATATGTCCTTGATTTATTTCATCACATATGTATTTTATGGTTTTGGGCATTTGGATTTTGGAAAGAAAACTTGCATATGACAAAGGTTAGATAAAAAATGGAAATTTGGGGCTTTCAAACCCTAACAGTCTAAAAGGATTGATAAGAAAGTCCTAGGGTTTGTCGATAAAACCTTAGAGCTATACCTAAATCCATTTTTCCACTAAAAGAATAAAACCTAACTTATGTGGAGAATGAATAACATCATGCTCATTCAAGAACACATAACTATTTGTAACTAGAGTAGTTAGGGTTGAACCTAGAACATGTGTTTAAGAAGAAGTCATTGATCCAAAAACTCAGTTTTTCATGCCAAGAATAAAGACACAAAGATTTAAGAAAATAAGAGCTTCTCTCAATGTGATTTTGTCTCCTAAATGCAAGTTTACAAGGAACATGACTAGATATATCAATGGAGAGAAAGTACTAGCTATATCAAATAAGAGAAGGTAATCAAGGTAGAAGACTCGTATGAAAATGTTAGATGAAAAAATAGTAAAATTTTGACTTGATTTGTATAACATAACTAAAATACACCAGTAAAGCTCCATCTCAATTCATTTGGTGTAAAATTTGGGATGACAACAGATAATTGAGAATAAAAATACCTGCAATTCACATAAATCAAGTTTAAGGTAGATAAACAATCATCAAAATAATAAAATAAATTAACAAACATTTTTATGACTAAATATTAATTAGAAAGACTCGAATGCATGAATACCTAAGTGAGCTCCACTTTGTTTCGATAACAATTTATTAGAGTAGTATAATCTTGGAGCAAACGCCCCTCGATTTGATGGAGCAACAATGAATTCAACATTAACTTTGTTGTTGCTCTATTGGATTGAGGGAGGTTTTCTCCAATATTATCCAAATATTAATTTATTCTCTACTATATAGGACCAACCATGTGAAGTGGAAGTCCTTATGGCCCCTCCCTCACTCCCCCCATCACTCTCAATTCCCCATTATCCAATCTATATACTAGAAAATAGTTGAAATCAACAAATTAGGATTAATGCATAGACACTAGCAAAAACAAAAATTCATAAAGAATAATATGTGGCTTCGTATACAAAGAAACATATAGCAATCATTCATTAACCTATAACATTTTTTTATTCATTCAGTCATTAATCATAGACACATAACACTTATCTCAATAAATTTTATCATCAAAAATATGTTTTCATATCATGGTACATGATGTTTCTAATGATATAACTAGTACATAATTTCTTTTTCATTTTCTTCACTTTTGAATATAATTCATAAATGACTTCATTAATTACTTAATCTTCCCCTTCAGTTCTTATAACCATTGTGGCTCTCATTGATGACCTGGTCATGTACTCATGACATTCAGGTTGGTTCAAGAGGGGTGGAATATTAGGTGCAACAAGAAAGAAATGTTAAATTGATATTTTTTGTCTATTATTATTACAAGTATTTCATTGATAGAAAGATAATTATATTTTTATTTTCTTGTTTCAATAGTGGGGCAAGCGAAGTTGTTTTTAATTTATTATTTTTTAGTTGTAAATGTATGTGTTATATTGTCTGTTATGATGTTACATGTTTTTTTTTTTTTTTTTGATAATGATTCTTATATCATGGCTGAATAAAATAGGTCATAAGAGATAGTTTCTAGAGTATGCCATTGGAATCTTAGATATTGGGTTGGTGATTCACTTCACAGCTGAAACCTTAGCGTTTATAAGAAGATTAAGTGGACTATAGTCTTCATAGAACATCTAACAATGTGATGTAAGATATTCCCTAAAATATTCATTTTCCTCGCTATTATAGTATGGGGGTTAGCTCACGGTTAGCTTAGGCTTGTGACCATCATGGGGAGGGTTATATACTCCTTGGAGCTTACCCTGTATCAACTAGGTGAGATATTGGAAACATTCCAAATAAGTGAATTCCTAAGATTTGAATGTCCATATGCAGAAAATGGGTGGTTGATTTGTAATTGACCTGGTCACTAGATTAGGAGAATATAAGGAGACTATAATGCTAACATGTAATAAGCATCTCTACACCTATATACAAAGGAAAAGATTTTTTTTTTTTTTTCACTGCAAAGATTTGCTCTTGATTCTTGATGCAAATTGTGTTGAATTTCTTGCATTTTGGGTCAACACTCTAATATTTTAGAGGAAAAATAGATTGGTGGTTTGATGAGTGGACTTACACTTAGTTTAGGTGAACCTGAAGATACAAATTGTCATAGGATAAGGGTGTGTGAGGGAAGTTTCCTTTCTCTAATGTGCTTCATGAATATTGAAATTTTAGCTTGTTTGCCCAGTGGATTAACAATATGATGAAATTGTCTATGTACTCTATTGATAGTTGGATGAGGTGAATGAGTAAATATTTATGTTTTATGGAATAATTTGGGGGCAAGATAATCATATGAATATGAGCTCTGCATGATGGCTCGTAGATCTATTTAAAGTCTTGTGCCTCAATTCAGGATAGGAAAGAAATATGACATTTAAAATTTGTATTTGAGATGTGATTTTCAAGAGTAAAACCCCTAAGACCTTATCAAAGTTCATCCTCATCACTAGGATATGACCCCTATGCAACTGATCCATATTCCTTTTGGGCTCAACTTCTTTTCCACCATATGAAATATCAGTAATGCTATCGCTCACCAAGGGGATAATTGATCACAAATTTTTGTATAATGTCTCTTATTATCCTTAATAACTTGATAATATACACGAAGGAGGGCCTTTAAGATATGTCTACTTAGGTTTAATCTCACAAATAAAAAATTGTACTCTAAATTACATCCATGATCTTGGAAGACATATATCTTATAGGAAGACATATCCATGACTAGGTATTACTCCCCGATCCGAGTGATGTACATCAAATTGAGTGCATTATCTAACTTCATGAATACCCTCCCCAGCTCTCATGTAGAAAGTCTTCAATGGTGTCATGGGTTCGTCTTCTAGTGAAAATTTGGATTGGGAAATGAAGGTGGAGATAAGCCCACCATATCTAGGTATTTATGGTATAATATAAGTTGGTAGGCTCGTATTGTTGCATGGAAAGAGGACCTCCATATTATATTTAAATTCACTTGGAACACACGCAATTCACCATTGCAGAAGTATGTTGTTAAGTTCTAGATAAGGCGGGAGTTCGAAATTTGGTTAAGGAGTTGGGAGCTTAGCTCCATAGTAGAAATCCAAGTTATAATTTTCAAAGCTAGTTCAAGAACAGTCATGGTGCACGAGCCAGGTCACCCATGCAGAGGAGGTTGTGGCAGAGGTGTTCGAATTATGGCTCAGTTGGTCAGTTTGCATTGATGTCAACCTAGTAGCATTGGTGTTGTAGGTTGCATTGTAATGTTGGAATTGATGTCAACATGTTGGAGAGGTTGTTGTCATGTGATGTATGCTTGTGGTGATGGTCTTGTCAATTGGCATTGATGTCAACATAGTGATGACTAGACCTAGTGGCTATTGTCTTGGAGATGGATCCACATGTGTATTGGTCTGAGGTTGGAGATGTTTTTGTTGCAGGAGGATGGAGATATGTGTTGGGTAAAATTAATTGCTTAATAAATAAATAAAACAACTAATCACCTAGACATTAATTATCAACCCCAAGAGCGTCTTTTTATTTCAAGACAATCGGAAAAATATATGCATAACAATACCAAAAGCTAACACTGGTTCTATATGATTGTGTTCTATACTATCAAGCTCATTCAACAAGAAACAAAATGTAAGACTTGAATAATAAAACTAAAATTAAAAAGAAGAAAGTAAATGACAGGAAAAACAATTATGCTAATCACACAACTTGAATCATTGCTAAATTAAATCAAACCTTGTTGAATTAGAAATTTAATCTATTGCACTCAACATAATTCAAATGCTAATCTAGAGTAATAAATTAAATGAAATCTAGAAATTGGATGAAACAACAAATCTGGAAAATGCAGCAAACAACAAATTATTTAAAAGAAAAAAAAAATCTATTTCAAGGAATGACAATTGAAATTCAAATAAACAAACACATAACTACACTAATTTACATGTTCAAGGCAGCATCTCATCCAAGGTAGTGGGCCCAAATGCCCAAGACTCGGTTCAGCCTTGAGAAATAATTCAGATCAGATTACAAGTAACACATGTAGAACTCAGTGGATAGCTTCCTTCATTAAAATATGAGAGAAATAATTACAACATAATGAAGTTCTTAGCTCTGTCTCAAATTCAACAATTGTTCATCTCCCATCTCTCATATCTTATCTATTCTCCTACATCCTATCTAAGAATTTTCCATCTCCTATCTGTTAATTATCCTTCCCATTATCCCCTCAATTATCCTCCCTTCCTCTTTGACCTATGTTTTCATTTAAATATACAGAGAGCAAAGGGAAGTTACAACAAAGTTTATTACTAATTGATTCCATTACAAATTTGGATTGTACAAAAAAAATTGATCAGCAAGATCATATCTGAAATATCTTTCCATCAACATTCAACAAGAACAAGTCGAATTTGGTATTGCAATTGGAAGAATTTGGAAAATGGCTGCAACAGTGAATCTGAGAAAATCGTCTTCGAAGAACCTTTCTTTTATCTTAATACATGCCGAATTTTGGAAAACTGCTTGTTGTAAAACTAATTCGATCTGTTCTAAACAAAACCCATGTTTCAGATTTTCTAGATTCTCCTTCATTTGTCCGTAACGTCCAATTCAAAACTGTCACTTCTTATTCCAGCGAATTTGAGAGTTGGAATATTTAATTATGAGCCGAAGATCAAATTTGCAATCTGGAAAAGGTCTTGGAGGCTAAAATCATGAGTGATGTTATAAAAAATTCATTAATAAACCATCATTGGTAAAATCATGCATAATAATCATCAATTTATTAAAAATAAAGGAGAATAAATAATATTTATCCATAAGAGCATAAATAACTATAAAATGGAATTATATCATAGATTATGATAAATAACATGATAAAGAATGGTCGAAATGGATGAAATAGATGTTAAAAAGTGATAATAATAATGACAAATTAGTGGCCCAACAATATGCTCATGATGTTGCGGTGTAGCTTGGAGATGTTGTTGCTGCAGGAGGTTTTTGGAGTGTTGCTACAGTTGTTGCATATGTCTTTACTTGTCTTGGAGACATTGGTTTGTTGCTTCATGTGATGGTTTGAGGTTGCTTATGTTGGAGGTGCTTCCACCAGTGTTGGAGGAAGTTGTATAACATGTTGTTGATGCTGCAGGACTTGAGGATGCTACTACAAAGGATAGACGTGCTACTACAGGTGGCAGAGATATTGAGGTTGTTGCTTGAGGAGATGGAGGTGTTGGTCTTGGTCCTAAAGTTGGTAGAATAGGTCTAGCATGTCATAGACTTGTTCCTTTCCTATTAATTAGTTTCATACCTATTGTAGAGGCTTGGAGGAGTGTACAGGAGCATAGGAAGATGATGGATTAGGTGGAAGAGGTTCCAGACTAAAGAACAGATGTTTTACATCAGTTTTAGGCCTAGTTGTTGAGTATGGTGTTTGGATAGAAGTGGCAATTTTGGATTTAATTTTAAGGGAAAATGAATATGAATCTCAAACTTCTGAAACATGGATTATGAGTAGAACAGACCAAATTAGCTTCCTAATGAAATTTTTTTGAAAATTCGGTCCATATTTAGAGAAAAGGAAGGTTCTCTGCTCGAACGCATGCACAGAAGCCTGTGGTAGCTCATTATGAGTATGGTTGATTACACTAGTGTGTGAGTGAGTGTGTGTATGTGGAGAATAGTCTGCAAGTTGCATGTGTTGTCTAATGTAGAATTTCTAAAGAATTTTGCAGTTGTCGCAACAATGAGTTGAAGTATGATTCAGCGTTATGTTTATGCAGTGCGTGTGGTGTTGATGTTGGATTTATGTAGTGGTTTGAGGAGATTGTTTTTCTCCTTGTGTTGGATATTTTGAGAGGAGTTTTGATGGTTTTTGTTGCTGCAATTGTATTTGATATTTGATGTTATGTTGATGCAATGCTCATGCTGAGCAAGTTTTCAGAGTCCAGTTTGAAAATAGATGAAAGGAGCCTTGAATGGAGGTAGTGAGGACATGGAGACTTTGAGTAGGCAGTGACTTGGTGGATTCAGTAGAGGGAAGAGTTTTCTCCATCCAATAGGAGTTGGATAGTCCAATGGCAATTAGGCGAGGATCGTTGATCGTGGTGGACTTTAGAGGATGGTAGTTCGTAGAGAAAAAAATTATTGTCTGAAAGGACCAAAATACTGTGAAATAAGTCAAGTCTTGAAGGCTCATGAGAGTGAGCTTATCTAGATATAATTTTACCAGAAGATAATAAAATATTGAGCAGCATAGCAGCAGCAGGGTGGATTTTTTCCCGGGATGTGTTTTCCAACAAAAATACTTATGTTCTTGTGTGATTTCTTTTTATGGTTGCATGCTTTATTTTTTGTGCTCTAATCTATGGTTTGTGATTCAGTTTGTATATGGTATAAAAGATTAAGTAATGGCAGAAAAAGTTTAAAAGTGTCACACTATTGATTCACCCCCCCTAGTAGTGAATATATTTCCAGCAAGAAGAAGACCTCCCCTCCAACCTACGCATGGGTAGGTATATGACCATTTCGATTACAACATTGCCCATTGTTTCCATTGAATGGTTATAGAAGTGGAGGCACAATAATCCAAGGTGATGGGCGATAATATTTGGGCTCTGAGAAACCTCCTCAGTTTTCAATTCAAAGACTAGGAGGACGTGAAGATTCAGTTGGAAGGAAATGTCTTAGACATGGAATTCCACCTGCACCATGACAAGGTAGCCTAAAAACACATTGATGGGATTTTGGGAATGTAATTTCAAGGCTCAATATCACCCTTGATGGACACAATTGCATATTCTCCCTAACTCTCTCCACCTCAGACAACAATGCAACATGAATGGCAACACAGTCCCTCACTGAAGTGTCATAAGACCCGCAATGATCGTAAGGTAGCTCAAGTTGGAATGGGTACCTCTAGTGGTAGAAGTGGTCACCATAGTAGTATAGAGGTCTCATCTCTCCATTAACTCTTAGCATAGCCAGCATCTTCTAGCCAACCAGTTCTAATGGTGCACCCTCTTCATGATGACATTGATTACTAAAGGCCTTGTCCCATGGTTGAGGAATTAGTTCCTGATCACTCTTTGGGCTTGTGCGGCTTCCTAGGTAGCCCTCCTCATGGGCACAATGCTCCTATGATTTCGCCTCTTTCTACCTTTTTTCATGTTTCCATTTGTAACCTTGCTCTAGTTTCCTCTGTAATGTTGTTTTGTAATCTTCAAGAGCACCTCTATTTTCTCATTAATAAGTAGAGGCCTCCTCCTACTTCTAGCTTTTTCTCTAGTTTTCACACTCTAGAACATGATCATGGTTACATTTTGCAAAGCCACAGAGCTCTCATGAATGTAATCTTTTTCCATATATATATAAATCTTTTACTTAAAACGAAAAGGTCAATGTGAGGTATTATTTCAAGACACTCTTATATGTTAAACCTTTGATACACCTCCCCCCCTCATCGTGGAAAATGGTTTTGAGCACTTGTGATGGCTTCAATGTTTTTGAAAATAAACCTTGGTTGTTCCACCTTTTGTTAAGGTGTATAGATACCTAAAATTTATTCTTTTGAATATATTTCTATCGTAATAGGTGTTTGTTGCAAAGGATTCATTTTTTCTATAGGTTTCTTTCCCTTACAAAATTCCATGGGTGTTTTCGTAAGAGGACTACCTAAAGGAATCTTGTCTAGAATGAGAGTTGATGAGCCTCGGTATTGCAACAATAATGTTGCAACTCCCAAAGCTAACAACCTTAATTATCAACTCGGGTTTCGTACAAAATTAAGAGGTATCGACACTATATGTGTAGCATACAATGTTTCATTCTTTTGTTGTCCTGATGTAATGGAGTGCATGTAATGAAACCAAATCCTAAACTAATTGCAGAAAATGAAATGCTCGAAATGGAAACCTTAACCTATTGCAAGAAACAAAATACAAGGAAAGAAACATATTCTAATTGCATAAAGTAAATCTCATGAAGTAAATTTCAATCATTACATTTCAAAGATTTTAGATCCATCAACATAGTTCATTGGCTGTGGTGATCAATAAAATCATCATTGTGTTATCCAATTCATAAATTTGTCCATTAACCCAAATCGCTGAAATGTTTTGCATGGGTAAAGAGGCAAGTCCTAAGTGATCTTTAGTCTTACATAATCATTGATTTAGAACCTAGGGATCTTGATTCAACCCTAAGGAACAATAACCAAGCTTCTCGAGCAAGTCTGGGCATGTACACGCTGGAAGAGTACTACAAGAAACAACAGATTTACTACAAGAAACTATAATTCACCGAATGACCAATAAAATAAAATCCAAATTGGATGGGACAATTTTTTTTATTTACAAGGATGTATTAGGTATCTATTCCAAGTGGAGTCACTCAAAAATACCTCTATTAACACATGCTAAAAAATAGTAGAAAATGACTAGTCTAAAATCTAGAAATTCGAGAACTAGTGAGCTAGTAAATCTATCAAATTCCTAACCTAATCAAGTGAAAATTCAATGCGGTAATTTTTGTTATTATCTAGAAAAAAAAATTTGATCTAATTCAAGTGGAATCAACTCGATTGAAGCTCATTAGCATGCTCTAAAAAATAGAATAAATTTATTGTTATTTGCCACAAGGGACTTCCAGAAATCTAGATTTGGGAATAATCAAACTAATCCAAGTAGCTCAATGATTACTATGACCTTCCAAAGTTGTTCCAATGATTAAATGATGCTTTTGATCCTAAAAAATAACTTACTTCAACCATTTAACCCAATCCTACAACAAGAAATCATTAATACTAAATGCAGAAATAGAAAAAAAGAACAAGAGATGCATGTGAATAAGAAGTGAAAGGAAGAAAAGTAAATGACACAAAAGGGCTCTGAGACTCCTCGGATGGCCAAGCCCAAGGAAACTCAGATTCATATGGAGGAGACCAAGATTTAGAAGCTGAAAATGGCACCAATATTCATTATTTCCATCAATACAATTACATCCCTGCAAGAAATGATAGTGGGGCTGCAAAAATACAAGTTATCTCCACAAGAAGACTAATAAAAATCCACTCCTAGAGAAAAATTAAACTTGGTACTTATACAAAATGATTAGGAATCATTCCCCATGAAAGGAGGAAGCTCCCCCACCAAAATCCCTTGATTAGTGGATCTGGTTCCGAATACTATGAATCTGCATTAAATGGCAGAGAACACATTCTTAGATTTCCTCAATCATTGGAGCTCCATAATCGGTGCCATAATTCCATAATATCTTGTTGATTTATTATTTAATATTGATCCTCTTGTAGTAGGGAGAAGGCCCCTAGATTATCTTCTCCTCCAAATCTCCATAATTTGCCCAATATTCTCATAATATTCCACAAAAAATAAATAATATTAGGCACAAATAAGCAAATACCCATAAACCTTCCTAATGAACATATTAAAGTTAAAAATACATTATCTAATGCCAAAAGAGAGGTTTAATGTGCTGAAGGATGGCCAGATGGGCCTTAATTTATGTCTAATTTAGAGGACCATCATACCCCCCTACTGAAAGTTTTTTCTCGTCCTCTTAGCAACTTAGTGACCTCATTGTGCCTCATTCATGGCCTTGGTGGCCTCTCTCTTGTGCATTCCTCAGTCCTTTCTCTTAAGAATCTTGGTTATAAGTTCTGTAAGGACAAGTGCAAAAATGTAGTTGTTCTTTTCATGATTGTTTAACAGTATTTCAAGCAAAAAAAAACATAACTTTCCTCTTTGTAAGTGAACTATGTTGGCTTGTAGATCCATTTCATTCATATCCTCTCCCTTGAAACTGTTGGGTCGTGAAAAAGGTATGTTTTTCCTCCTCATTTGCTTAATTAATCATATGATTTTCCATGAATTTACTCTCGTCTTGAGCACATTCTTGAAGAAAGAACATGAAAAGAAAATAGAAAGTAGTGTTGGACAAATTACATGTTTTTAATATCAAAAGCCTAAGATTTCGCCTGTTTATGCATAGGTTGACTAGATTGGATAAATGTTGTTCCTTTCGGGTAAGATGACAGTGCCAAGAAAGGAAGATGTCGTTGATTACAGTTGTGTGAACCATGCTAAAGGCAGAGGTAAAATACGGGATTGATGTGGAAATCTAATTGTTCAGCCGAGCAATCCTGAGGATCTTCTGATCCTCAGGATAAGCTCTAATTTTGCTAGCAATTCATAGAATATATAACGCTAGTAAATCAAAATGAAAGTAACTTTGTAACTTTGTAATTTGTAAAATTCCAACAAGACTGCGAATGTAGATTGAACTTTAAGGATTCGAAGTGATTTTGCAATTCTTTTGATATTTAATGAAAGACTCGAATTTTTCCATTAAATCTATGTATTGAGTTTCGATATCAGTTTTCTTCTAGAGGGTTTGGACCTGGTCACTGGAAGATCCACTACTCCTTGTATTATGTTATTTACATTTTACTGTCAAGATTTACATTTTTGTTTCTTCTCTAGGTTGAGTTAGAGTAAATCATATAGCTCGGTTAATATCGTTTTTATTTACATAAAGTAAGTTTGTATATGATTGTTTTTCCCTCTTAGTATATGCTTTCTGCAATTACTTCTAGATTTGAATATTCTTCATAATTAGTATGACTTGAATAGTCTCCTTTAATGCGCGTGGATTTGATTATTCAGGTTGATTTCTTCTTTTGCATTAGGAAATTGGATTAAGGTCTTTTATTGAAAGTAGTTTGCAAGTGATTTATCTTTCTGATTCGAATTATAGAATCATTCTTGTTCTGCATTTCTAAGAGTTAATGAGTTGTTAAGAGATTGTTTATTTCTGCAACAATTAGTTAGGATTTACTACCTACATTTCAATCTCTAGTTGTTGTCGCACAGACAGTGCTTACAACCTTGAAATAGACAGACGAACCCCAAGTTGGCATATTAATGTAGGATTAAGATTGATTTATAAAGTCATCTTAGTGCACCAACATTTTGGCGTCATTGCTGGGGAGGTTATCAAGATAATAACTAATTTGTGTCTCTGAAGAGAATTGGGTTTTGAAAATGGGAGGTAAGAACCTACGTACACAACAAGCAAAAATCTTGTTCCTAGTGCCCGCTCTTAATGGATGCACAATAGTTGCATAGGAATGAATGACTAGGAGAAAAAAGATACCAATAGATCAAAAATCAATACCGGAAACCACCAAAGCCCAGGGATTAGTGACCCTTGGGAGACCAATCTTTATAGATGAAATCATTCGGAGAGTTGAATCAGAGGTGTCAGTGGGACCCCGGACAGTATCTAGAAAGGGCTCTACTTTGATCCATCAAACAGCAAAATCACCAACTACAGCTTACGCCGAGATCCATAGCAAAACTGAAGGATCTGAGCAAAGTTTCCAAAATACAAATAATCTATACTCTGGTCCTTCACAAGAGGGAAATCGTGTAATGTAAAAGAAGGAGAGGGAGAAACTAGTGGAGCTGCTAAGGCATATCCACAACCATTTGAATTTAGGATCTCCTATGATTCTGGCTGAAAAAGAAGTATATAATATCCTAGATATGAGTAGTGCAGTAGAGCCCCTTTGAATTTTGAATACTCCATCCAGCCAGATAACACCCCTTGACCAAGAAATCCCTAAAGATTATTGGCACATCTTCAACCAAATGGCGAATCAACCACCTCAAGGTCAGACCTTGACATTGGAATACCCTATCGTCAACCTAGTAGCCAATGCCCCAATGAAAGCTATTCCTCTACAAAATATCCCAACCTTTCATGGGATGACCTCAAAGGATCTGAATTCTTTTCTATTTGAGTTTTATGTCATGTGTATAGGTTATGATTACACCACAAATCCTTAGAAATTGAAGTTGTTCCCCTCCACCTTAAAGGGAGAAGCTTTGCAATGGTTTATGGGATTAGGTGGAAGTACCATTAACTCCTGTGATGACATGAAAAATGCTTTTCTCACCAAATAACAAGACTACTGTAGGACTAGGGATCTAAAAGATGAAATCTTCAAAATGTTTGTGAAGGATAATGAAACTTTAGAAGAATATGTCGAACGGTTTTAGTATAATTTGCGGAGATCCCCCCATTCCACATTACCAAAAGCAATCTTGAAAGCCATTTTAATAAAGGGAATGAGAGAAGAATGGGTAGAAACTTTAAATATGATGGGGAAAGGTGACATTTATCAAGAAGACTATGACGAAATTGTCTGATTGTGTATCAGGTGTTCACGAGGTAGCACACGCATCGGGTTAGGGAGCCGAGACTCCATGACTAGAGGAAGTAGATCTCCCAGTGGAGGCATGACGAGAATAGAGATCGGCAACCTCTTGGAATATTTCAAGACAGATATCTTAGGCACACTGACTCCACAATTAGACGTCTTACATTCCAGATAGAGACAAGCTGAGGTAGAACAAATGCTAGCCATATTCTATCCACGCTGTTGAAAGAAGCACAACCAAAGAGAATGTCCTTTGGACATGATTTAGACATGCTCTATATGCACCAAGTACCATGCAACGGATCAGCGTCCATCACTTCCCTGATTGAGAGTAGTATTCCAAGAAGTTGAATAAGGAACAGAGTCGGCATACTTAATGACTCGATGTCAACAATGGCAAGCACAACCTGCAGGCATGCCACAAGACCCTTCTTTGTTCTTTCCTACGCAATATAATCAACAGCAAAATCCTGGAAAAACATGGCAAGGTCAACCACCCTTCTCTTCCTGTAAATCCCAATAGTATTCCATGTCACCCTAGCCAAACCAACCCTTCCCAGGATTTGGCTGGCTAAATCCACAATGCTCTACCCCCTTCTGGAAAAACTCACCTAGTAATCCTTACCCTTCACAGTGGGTTGCTTCCACTTCACAGAACCTGAATTGGCCTCAAAATTGGCAGCGCCCTATGGGGATGAACAATTTACCCATGGGAGCGGGTTCTTAGCCTCAACCCACATTGCCTGGTCCATTTCAAAACCCTTAGCCTTCAGTACTCCCTCAACTGCAAGCTCAACCAAATCTGAATCCTAATAATAGACCAGTCCAATATGTACAAATCCTTGAGAATTCGGATAATGACACAGAACCAATAGAATGTAATGAGCTTCGGCTAAGGTCAGGGTGCATTATTTCCATAGAAGAAAACAAAGAACCTAAAAATGAAAAACAACTTGCAATAATTCCTTCGACTGTCATTGCTACAGAAATAAAATAGGGAGAAGACACAGTCGAGCAGCAGAATTCTGATAAGATTATAATTTCTTCTCCCACATTCCCCGAGCAACTAGAAATAGCTAAACCTATTGTCTATCCTCATTTTGATATCTCAGGGGAATTGAAAAAATTGTGTATAAAGATTCCGCTCCTCCAGGCCATACAAGAGATCCTGATTTATGCAAAAACAATTAAGGAATTATGTGGGAAGAAGCCTGGGAGGAAATTGAAAAGCCTACCAAAAATACATGTGGTAGGAACTTTTATGACCTGCTTCTGGGTAAACAAGCACCGATTAAATATGAAGACCCAGGAAATCCTATAGTAACCATTAAGATACAAGATTTTGCCTTTCCAAACACACTAGTAGATCTTGAAGCAGCCATTAATATTCTTACTACTGAAACCTGCAGGGGTCTAGGCATTACAGCTTTGGAACCCACCTCGACCTTATTAGAACTTGCCGACAGATCAATAGTTAGACCTGAAGGAACCTTACAAGATGTGATTGTTTCTGTCGATTCCTGGGAATATCATGTGGAATTTCTAGTCATTAACCCAAGAAGTAGGCTAGATGGACATCCTTTGATATTGGGTCGACCTTGGTTAGCAACAGCAGATGCTTATATAGGATGTCGTGCAGGCAGCATGACTATTACACAAGGAAATGTTGTGAAGAATCTTGTTTTGTATCCCCCAACTAAACCAAGTCTACCTATTGTAAATACTTAGTTACACCCACCTAGATACCTGGAAGAAAACATATGCTCTCCTCTCACACTGGAAGAAGCTCTTGAATTTAAGAATCAGACGGAGGACGATGTGATTAACAACTTCATTAATAAACTAGTTTCCATGAATAATCCGACATGCCAAGTATTAAAAGCCATCCTCGATAATGAAGCACAAGGAGATCCCTCGAGGGATGCAGACGATCAGCATATACCCACGACTGTTGTTTATAACAGCAAGCCAATTGAGATTGAACCAGGTAAAATGCTTAACATTAACGGTAACTTGGACAATCATCAACAACAAAGGCTTATTCATGTACTTCGGAAATATAAAAAATATTTTGCCTGGGAACACTTAGACATGAAAGGTATAGATCCCCAGTTGTGTACCCATCATATCTACATTAAGAAGGATGCTTGCACCATTTGACAGCCCCAAAGAAGGTTGAATCCTCACCTCAGATAAATTGTGAAAGAGGAACCACAAAAGTTGTTGGAGGTAAATTTTATTTATCCTGTCTTAGATAGCTAGGGGTCTCTTCGTTGGTAGTCGTTCCCAAGAAAAATGAGAAATGGCGAATCCGTGTGGACTACAGAGAACTGAACAAAGCCACCCAGAAGGACCATTTCCATTTTCCTTTCATTGATCAAGTTCTCAACACCTTAGCAGGAAAACAACTTTTTTCCTTCCTCGATGGCTTCAGCGACTATAATCAGATCCAGATCACCCCTAAAGACCACGAAAAAACCACGTTTACCTTCCCTTGGGGTACGTTTGCATACAAGGTTACCCTTTGGTTTATGCAATGCCCCAGCCACATTTCAAAGAGCAATATTGAGCATTTTTTCTAATCTGATCAACGAAGGACTTGAATTTTATATGGACGATTTCACCCCCTATGGAAGTGATTTTGAGCAAGGCTTACGAAATCTGGAAGAGGTACTTGAACGATGTATTGCCACTAGGTTATGCTTAAGCAATGTAAAGTGTCACATGATGATGATCGAAGGTGTGGTTTTGGGACACTACATCTCTGTGGCAGGAATACAGGTAGATCCAACGAAAATAGAGGTAATTATTGCACTACCCACACCCAGCACCCAGACCGAGGTACGTAGTTTCATTGGATATGCAAGGTACTACCGCAAATTTATTGAGAACTTTTCAAAAATTGTTGCACCTTTGTATGTCTTAACTGGTAATGTTGAATTTAATTGGTCTGACAAATGTGATGTTGCCTTTGCAGATCTGAAGAAGTTGATTTACCAGTATTATGAGGACCGAAGTGGGAGTTACCTTTCCATATCTCTACAGACGCATCAGACACAGCTATAGGCATTGTACTTGGACAAGAAGAGGACAAGAAGAGGACAAGAAACCCTACAACATAGTTACCGATCAAACGAGAAAATGAACTGGTACCCGTTTTTTTGAGGTAGCAAAAAATCACCCGATTTTGAAAAGTGGTGTTACAGAATACACCTTTTTTTAGCATATTTTTGGCACTTTAAATTTTATTCTGTATCAAATATGAACATTTTTTTAAAAACGTTAGTGATTTTCCTATTGATTTTGAAAAATGTTGCTGCAGCATCAACAATTTTTTTAAAGAGTGTATTTTTGACACTTTAAATTTTTTTTATGTATGAAGCATGAACACTTTTTTAAAATGTTAGTGATTTTCATTTTGCTTTTAAAAAGTGTTGATGTAGCATCAACCCTTTTTGTTTAGAGGGCTTATTTTTTACATTTTAAATTTTATAATGTATTAAATGTGGAATTTTTTGTTAAATGTTTGTGATTTTCAAGTTGATAATAAAACATAAAAATAAAAATATGGCAAAAAAAACTCAAATAATAACAAAATATATAAAAAAAAAAAAAAACAAAAAAACACCCATAAAAATGTAAAAAAAACAAAACAAAACAAAATTAAATTGTAAAAAAAATTAAACAAAAAATAAAATAAATAAAAATATCAAAGAATAAATTTTAAAAAAAGCATATAATTTACAAAAAAAAATGAAAATTAAACAAACAAACAAAAAACATCTGTAAGAATTTGTGTTTTTTTTCAATATATGAATTTTTATATTATTTTTTGTGTTTTTTTATTGTTTTTTTTTTCAATATTTAAATTTTGTTTTCTTTTTATTATTGTTTGTGTTTTTTTCATTGTTTTTTTTCTTTTTATCAATATTAAAATTTTTGTTTTCTTTTGTATTTTTTTTGTGTGTGTGTTTTTTATTGTTTTTTTTTAATATTTTAATTTTTGTTTTCTTTTGTATTTTTCATTTTTATTTTTATTTTTTTCTACAGGGTCTGTGTCAATGCTCATCTATCAACCTAATTCCATTATGGGCAATTTGATAGTTGATTTTAAAATTTTCATTATAATGAATCGAGTCTGCCCCCACAATGTATCAATTTCATAGTTGGTCTTTAAGTCAACGGGTCGAGTTCACATACACTGCGTGTCAATTTGATGGTTGATTTTTAAATTTTTGTTGCAATGTATCGAGTTGTCTTAGGCTAAGATTTTAAAATCACTATATATTTAGCATTTAAAGAATAAATTATTCTTGGGTGTTCATTTTTTTAAAAATTGCCATAAAAATTTTCCATAATGTCATGCTTGAAATATTTTGAAAACTTGAGATTTTTTTTGTAATCATAATCTTTGGTTTTAATTTCGTGGTTGAAAAACTGTCAAGATTTTAATGTTATTCTAAGTCATGATATTTTATCTTTAATGCTATGGTTGAAAACAATTACAATTTTAGGGTTTTTTATCGTCGAGATATTTTATCTTTAACAACATGGATGGAAATTGTTGGAATTATCAGGATTTGAGATATAATATTTTATCTTTAACATCATGTCTGAGAATTGTTGGAATTTTACAGTTTTTCAAAGTCTGAATATTTTATCTTTAATTCCATTGCTAAAAATTGTCAAAATTGTAACCCAATTTTTTTTTGTTCGAGAATCAACACTCATTTTTTTAAGGGTGTTTTTTCATCCATTTTGCAAAAATAAAATGGTTTCTACTTCCATTTAAAAAAATAAAAATAAAAATAAAAATTAAAAATTAAAAATAAAAATTGAAAATTTACCCTTAAAAAAACATCGTTCTGGAATACACAATTTTCATTTTTGGGTTGTTTTTTCATGTTTTTTGGGGGTTTTTGAGCTAGAGTACCCGTTTTGATATAATAATTCCCATTTGATTGGTAACTATGTTCTACGCTATTTATTATATTAGCAAAAACCTTACCCCTGCTGAGTTAAATTACACAGTAATAGAAAAATAATTTTTAGTTGTTATACATGCTATCAATAAGTTTAGACATTATATAACACGCTATCCAGTCTTTCTGTATACTAACCACTCTGCCATCAGGTACTTGGCCAACAAACCAATCACTAATGGGCGAGTAACTTGATGGTTGTTGTTACAACAGGAGTTCGATATCACCATAAAGGACTGGCTAGGAAAAGAAAATCTTGTTGCAGAATTCATGTCTAAGGTATCTAAGACGAATGATCTATTATCAATAGACGATCAATTTCCAGACGAGCACCTGTTCACTGTAATGATTAAAGCACCTTGGTATGCGATGTAGTGAATTATCTAGTAGTTGGGGAGTTACCATCCCATCTCTCACCCAAGGAAAGGAAGTTGATTGTCCAAAGCAGTGCCCAATTTTCATGGATTAGCGGGTATATTTTCCACATTGGATCTAATTTATAGATTCGAAGGTGCATTTGAGAAGATGAGGTCTATGACATCCTGAAATCCTGTCACGACAAGCCCTATGGCGTACATTTCGCAGACCGCAGAACCAAACATAAAATCCTTCGAATGGGCTATTACTGGCCCACCATATGCAAAGATACCAATAAATATGTTCAAGATTCTGACAGCTGCCAGAGGATGGGCCATCCGAGCCAGGCTGATGAAATGCCATTGCAACCGCAGTTGGTGGTGGAACCCTTTGAAATATAGACGCTTGACTTTATTGGGCCCTTTAATCCGCCATCAAATCAAAAAGTCTATATACTGGTTGCCACGAAGTATGTGACTAAATGGGTAGAAACAGTAGCCTTTCCACGGGCAACAGAAGAAATAGTGATTAATTTCCTCTTTGAACTATTTGTACGATATGGCTTACTAAGGGAGGTAATAACCGATGGAGGATCACAGTTTACAAGACATAAAATTTTAGCCACCATGCGAAATCATCACGTCAAACATCAAGTTACCTCTCCCTATCACCCACGGGCAAATGGACAGGTAGAGAGCACCAACAAAGTCATAGAAGCAATCTTGACTAAGACAGTCTCGTCAAATCGACGGAACTAGGCCGCTAAACTTCCAAAAGCCTTGTGGGCCTATCGCACAACATGGCACAATACTACTGGATACTCCCCCTACCAACTTGTTTTTGGCAAAGAACCAATCTTCCCAATAGAGTTTGAGATAAAGACTCTTAGGACAGCCCAGGAAGTTGGACTAGATCTTACAGAAGCCCAAACACAACGACTTCAGCAATTAAATGAGCTAGATGAAGCACGCTTACTTGCCCTACATTGTACAACAATTATTCAATAGCATAGGGCTAAGTGGCATGATAGGCTTATTAAAAATAAATCATTTCAGAAATGTGATTGGGCGCTCCTCTATGACTCGAGATTTTAGGAATTCCTAGGGAAACTACAGACAAGGTGGCTCGACCCTTATGAGATTCAAGAAGTACATAACAATGGCACCATAACTTTAATCACCATTGACGGGTCTGGTGCTCCCTTTCTATTAAATGGACATCGGTTGCAATTTTATCACCAACCACTCACAAAGGAATCTTTCTATCAACAGGTAAGTAATGATCCTACTCTCCAAATCATAGCTGCAAGGGATGGTAACCTGGCAGCTTCATTTGCATGAAAATTTGTTTTCTTCTCATATTGTAAATAATGTACATATTTTCTTTTGAAAATGGCTGAGAAATTTTATTCTTTTTTCCCTTAAAGCACAGTTGTTGTTCCTTCATCACAAATGTTGTTCCCTTTTCGAAGAAACAATTGTTGTTCCCTTTCCAAAGAAACAATTGTTGTTCCCTTCTCGAAGAAACAGTTGTTGTTCCCTTCTTGAAGAAACAGTTGTTGTTCCATTCTCGAAGAAACAATTGATGTTGCCTTCTCGAAGAAACAGTTGTTGTTCCCTTTTCCAAAGAGTAGTTTTTGTCCCCTCTGTGAATGAAACATTTGGTGTCCCCTTTAACGAAAAAAAAAAAATGTTGATCCATCGCCATGAATGATTGTTGTTCTCATTACTATCATCCCATGCCGATTATTCCTTTTGGTTATGAGTTTGATCTAAATCTTTAAAAGCGGTAATCTCTAAATCATCATCATTCTTAGCCTTTTTGGTGTATTTTTTTCTTTAATTTGACATGCTCTATCTATGAATATTCTTGCTTATGTCTACTCTTCAGATACATTATAAATTGTTCATGGTCTATCCCCACCATACTAGATTTCTTTTATTACACATTCAAATGGTGATTTCCTCAATAAATATGATGGAGAATTTAAGGCATATTTATCCTTGGCATTTTTTTTACTTCTTACACCATCCCGGACTCTTAAGGAGTTGATGAGCCTCCCCTAACTTCTAAACAAAAAAGAGAAGAAACACAACAATAAAAAAAGAAGTTAAAAAGGGGGATAAGGGTGTCATCATGAGCCAGCCTACCACGATCATAGGAAAGTAACATAAGTGACAATCCCATTATGGATACCATATCAAGGTAATGGCCTTGTGACACTAAAATGTCCAAGGACAGGAGGTCTCATCACGAGCCGGCTTGTTCACTTTGTTATGATCCGGTGAGTGGCATTATTACTATCTGGTCATCAGACTAGAACAATGTCCTTTTTAAAAGGGAAATACTTTATTTTTTTAAGTTCTGGATACTGGCTCATTTGTGGGTTAAAAGGAAACCCAATCGATGCTATAGACGCCTGCTGGCAGCAGTGGCTCTACCTATGGTATTGAAGTATACTTTGAAGTTTCCAAACTTTTATTATGTCCTTAGTTCTTCTTTACTAAATAAAAAGGGAGAAAACACCTTTGATTTGTGATTACATCTTTAATAACTAGTATGGGCAGCATATGTATATTACATGAACCACGTCAACATTATCCGATCATCTGACGTCAGTAGTCATAAATTTAAAACAGCGCCTCGTCAGATTTCATCGCACATACTCCAAAAAGTAAATCTCTTTCCATGATGTAAATTTCGTACGCTTTATTTCTCATGATCCTCTCTAACCAATCAAACGACTGTGCATTTATTGCATTCAATTCTGACTGCCTGACTGTTCTGACCACTTTTTGATGTAATAATGATGTTGCATGCTCTCTTTCCCATCCACATGCTTCACAGGTCGTGGTCGCCCTTTTTTTCATTAAAGGGGGACGGTCATACATTATTACGATGTGAAGGCGCACGATTAACGAACAACCGCCATACCTGTCGATATGATAGGATATTATTACCGAGAATCTGTACTTAGTTTCTATTCTTTATACTCCTGCATGAAGTTTATGTTGTTTCATTACAAGATTTATGGGATCCAATAGTGCATGCAGGTTTGCAAATTGTCCTCAGGAAATAGCAGACATGGGTGGCACCTCTGTTCGCAGTGAGCCTACGTTGTTACAAATCACCACGCAAGCCCGAGATATCTTAGAACGTGCAGGATGGGCACAATATCTTACTTGGCTACAAGGGTTTAACGATGACATTGCTCTGGAATTCTTGCAGAATTTACAGAATGAGAGCACAATTGTCAAAGGCAAGACCATAGTAGTAACTGAAGCCATTCTGGCAGAGGTCACAGGCCTCCCTACAGAAGGCATAAATTAGGTCGAAAAACCCACGGTACTTCATGAAGTTGTAGAATTTTTCAAAGATCCTGGCAAGGAGTTAGTGCAAAAAGGAAAAGGTATATGTCCTATATCCCTGAGTGAGCCATGGTGTGAATTGTCAAAAGTCATTAAGAAATATATCACATGCGATGGTCGCCATGATGTGGTAAGACCTTAGAACCTTAAATTGTTAGCCACACTAAAGCATAAAATAGTAATTAATTTTCCATTTTTCCTGAATATGTTATTACATGAAGTTGCTAGTAGAGTAAGGAAGTCCAAAAACCCGCATGCCATAGTCAGTCATCATGGTCTAATTAAATTAGTGGTCATCAAGGAATTAATAGTTACAGTTAAACTGGGACAACTTTATAAGCTCTGATGCACTACCCCTCGAAGGAATTCCTTAAAACACCCAGCCTAAGGAAGAACGTCAGACCATGGAGATACAAGCCCCAAAAAGGGGACGAAAAAGGAAAGCCCATGTCTTGACATCTATTCCTATTAAACGAAGACGGTCTGAGCGAACTACCCAGCGAAGAAGCATTAGTTTAGCCATAGATGGGGTGGGACCCTCCTATGGATCCCCCTGATAACCAACAAGTTGATTGTCCCTAGGATTATGAAGAAGAGGCGACTCGAGTCTTAGAAAATTTGGGAAGTCCCTTTGAGGAGCTAGGCCAATTTGAGAATTTACAAGAACACACTCCTATCCCTTCCACTTTTCCTCGTAGTTCTCACCATACGGAGACATTACCCTCTTCTGAAAATGACGGAGATATGCAAGAGTTGGAAGGGCAGGACTTTTCTACAGCTGAAACCCAGGAGCCTAAGGCTAATTCAAGGGATATAGCCTCACTTGAGCAAAACCCTGATAACATTGAGGAGGCTAGAGTTAATTTATGGGATACAACCCCACTCGAAATAAACCTTGATAATGATGAGGAGCCGAAAGCTAATTCTGGAGATACGACCTTACTTGAACCAAACCCTAACAATGTTGATGAGTTAGAAGCCAATTCAGGAGACACGGTCTTACTCGAACGTGAGCCTGACAATTTTGAAACTTACCCTATTTTTTATAATGTTTTTTTTGGCCCTTCTTCCCCAGTAAAGAAACCTACTATAAGAGTAAAGAGGCGAGATGATCATAGGTTGGAATTGATGGATAAAGAAAATAAGAAGTTGAAAAGAAAAATTAAGTAGCTTAGAAAATGGCTAAGAGACTCTAAGAAAATTCATAGGAAAGAAATGGAGTCGAAATTAATCAGAACCTAGAGTGGGAATTCTCTTAATTCCACTGGGATTCAAACAGAAAACATTAGTACCTGTCTGGCAGGGACTCAAACTGAGGATCTCTATTCTAGTTTCATAGAAACTCAAACAGATCTTTGTCCTTCTGTGGAACTGATAGAGACAGCCACTCAGACAGATCTGCAGACAAATCTTTGTGTCCCTATGTCAACAGTATAAGAATTTGTTCAAATAGACCTTTGTGTTCCCGTGGTAACAACAAAAGTAGCCATTCAAACAGAGTCAATAGCAACTGATAGTAAGACTACTCAGACTGAGGATGTACCTCCTTATAGCCCCTTGGTAGTAGAGGTTATTATTCAAAAATTAAGGACATAACTAGTAGAATTACAGCAAGTACTACTACAACATCAACAAGAAGATGTGCCTTTGGAGAAGTATGAGGAGTTATTGAAAAAATTTAATGACTTGACCACAACAGAGGATGAAACCTATGCTAGCCTTAGAGAAAAACGGAAGAAAGTGGAGGAACTACAAGGACAATATCAAAAAGTTGTGGAACAAATCAAAATTATTTGTTATGTTTATTCAGATGCACTAGCCTGTAGATCGCCTGCTACGAACTATGCACTTTTTCTGCTTGAACGATATTTACTGTTAAAAGTTAAGGCCATTAGAGCTAGTCGGCGCTTTTAGTTTAAATCTAATCCTGATTTTATTAAATGTTGTCAAGCATAGACTGAGGATGTAAAACGTTTCTTATGTGAATTATATTTGCACAACTTTTTCTTGGAAGATGACAAGGATTCTAATCCGAGCCCCTTCCTCGGGGATGTCTAGTTCCAAGCTTTCCTCTCCTTCACTAAAAACTAGCTCAAATGGGCTAAGGCTCATGATACTTTCCAGAGGAGAGAAAGTGGATTGGATCTTTGGGTAATAGGTGAACCTACACTGCCCCTGCAGCTCTGGTTACAGCATAAGAGATTTGTGGAAAAAGGAGTTTTGTCCATCTTGGGCCCCATCCACACAGACACTATCAAGTCGGGTTTGGTTTTGAAGACATTAGAGCTCTCCTGGCTGTAAAGCAAAGATGGGTAGCCTCTCCCAATAGTGTCAGAAATCAAGAACCTTTTGGTTAGTACATGGACTTTACGGCAACTATAGCTAAACTCACCCATTACGGTAACCTTGTCCTAAGTGACAGTCCTACTTGGATTGGATGTTGCTACAGAATTCCTATCATTTGGTATCCTCCTAATGGGTATCGGTGTAATTATGAACTATCATAACATTAGGAAGGTCGAGCCTTCGCAGTACTTAAAAACAAAAATGGTTTGCGGGTCTACAAGGAAGAAACATATCATGCCTATTCTCTGACTCAGTTGCATCTTAATTATCTTATTGCATGAGGACATGCAAAAAATTAAGTTGGGGAGCATGTTGGGTTGTGAAAAAATGTATGTTTTTCCTCCTCATTTTCTTAATTAATCATATGGTTTTCCATGAATTTACTCTCGTCTTGAGCAGATTCTCGAAGAAAGACCGTGAAAAGAAAATAGAAAGTATTGTTGGACAAATTACATGTTTTTAGTATTAAAAGCCTAAGCTTCCACTTTTTTATGTGTAGGTTGACTGGACTGGACAACTGATGTTCCTTTCGGATAAGACGACAATGCCAAGAAAGGAAGATGTTGTTGATTACAGTTGTGCAAACCACGCTAAAGGCGGAGGCAAAATACGGGATTGATGTGGAAATCCGATTGTTCAACCGAGCAATCCTGAGGATCTTCTGATCCTCAAGATAAGCTCTAATTTTGCTAGCAATTCATAGAAGATATAACGCTAGTAAATCAAAACGAAAGTAACTTTTGTGACTTTGTAATTTTTAAAATTCCAACAAGACTGCGAATGCAAATTAAACTTTAAGGAGTCGAAGTGATTTGTAATTCTTTTGACAGTTAATGAAAGACTCAAAGTTTTCCATTAAATCCTTGTGTTGATTTTCGATAGCAATTTTCTTCTAGAGGCTTTGGGCCCAGTCGCTGGAAGATCCACTACTCCTTGTATTATGTTATTTACGTTTTATTGTCAAGATTTACATTGTTGTTTCTTCTCTAGGTTGAGTTAGAGTAAATCATATAGCTCAGTTAATATCATTTTTATTTATAGAAAGTAAGTTTGTATATGATTGTTGTTCCCTCTTAGTATATTCTTTCTGCAATTACTTCTAGCTTTGAATATTCTTCGTAATTAGTATGATTTGAATAGTCTCCTTTAATGCACATGGATTTGATTATTCAGGTTGATTTCCTCTTTTGCATTAGGACATTGGATTAAGATCTTTGTTTGAAAGTAGTTTGCAAGTGATTTATCTTTCCGATTTCGAATTATGGAATAACTTTTGTTCTGCATTTCTAAGATAATGAGTTGTTAAGCAATTGTTTATTTCTCCAATGATTAGTTAGGATTAATTACCTACATTTCAATCTTTAGTTGTTAGAACACAGACAATGCTTACAACCTTGAAATAGACAGATGAACCCCGGGTTGACATATTAATGTAGGATTAATATTGATTTATAAAGTCATCTTAGTGCACCAGCGGAAACCTTCATTCCATTTTCACTCATTTTTTCAAAACCATTTGTGCATAGAAAAAAAATCACAGTGTTTCTTAAGACCATTAGCCTGCCTTCTTCCCCTTATTCAAGATGGGTTCTTGAATATTTTTTAGTTTGGAAAGGTCTTCCACATCCTTTTCCAACCTCCTGCTACCTTTTTCCACCATTTGGACACCTCTGAAACCTTCAAAACACCTTTAGATGAGAACTAGGACATCCTGTAGTAATTCTTGTAGTAACTACAAGAAACCCTATAGCAACCTGTAGTAACTACAGGAAACCCTATAGCAACTTGTTTAAACATGTTTTGAGCATAAATGATAGTTTGAGCCTAGGGTAGGCCCTCAACTTGACTTCCATGCCTTTCTCCCCTTTCTATAACATCTTTTAGGCCTTGGACAAAAGCTAGAAAGAGATTAGAGACCTCTTGGAAAGCCTATTTTCATCACTGTAGTTTGAGTTCTATTTTGATGGTGAATGCCTTCTTGCCTTTTGTTGTCTTCTTATTCTCTTTTGTGGCCTAGATGATTGCCTAATGGCCTTGGAGTTCTTTGTTTTTATTAGGTCTCTCTTAGGCACTGCCATTTTTGTTTTAAGCATAATTTGTTCCTTTCCTCCTTCTTGTAGTAGCATTATGCGTTCCTGTAGCAGTCATTCCTCCCCTTTCAGGGTCTTCTAACTATATGAGAGTGATGAGAAATGATGTAGAGGGTTTGGATGATGATGCTAGGGCTCAGAGGGAGTATTGTATGTTTGTGAAAATGGAGAGGATGTGCTCTGTGTGTGTTTTTTTCAAGAAATTTTCACGGTGAGACAGAGTGTAGGGTTTGTTCTTGAAAAATATTATTTTTTTCTTATGAAATGGGATGAATGAATGATGGATAGATAGTGGATATGAAGTGGATGGAGGGCTTGGAGTGTTTTGGTGACTTGGACTTTGCAAAAAAAACTTTTAACTATTTTCCCCATTCCTCGAAATCATCACCCTTCATAATTTGGCTTTTCAACATTGCATGCGTGAAGGAGTGAGCTACAAGTAACTAGTTAAAGGTGGTTGAGACTATTGACCCATCCTTAGCTTATAAAACCTCATCCCTTATTCATTGACAAAAAAGTTCTAACTATAATATGCTCAAGAGAAGAGGTCAAGAATATTGCATACCTGTACCTACCTGATCGTTGTTGGAGAGACATGCATGTTGCTGCTGAGTGGATGATCAATCCATGGTCCTCTGGAACTAATAATTTCCTTTGTTTTCTTCTGCACAGGTGTTCACAGCTTGGTGATTCTAAACCTTTGTCTTCCAGTTACCATGAGCAAGCTATCTTAGTCAAATCCGACCTTCTTGGAGTGTTGGGCTTGGCCATTGGTGATTTTCACCTTCCCTATACCTTATTCCACCATTAGACACCTTTCCCACACTTTATTTCACCTTTCGTACCTTCCTATAGCTTTCAGCCTATTCCTATAGTAAACTAGGACATCCTGTAGTACTACAGGAAACCCTTTAGCAGCTTATTTAAACCCATATCTCCCAAATGGTATAATAGATTGACCTGAAATTTTTTGAGGATGTTTCCATCATCCTTATGCACCTCCTCATAAAATAATTTTGGCCAATGGATGCATGAATATCGAGAAAAATTAAAAATAACTGAAGTTGATGGAGGTCGATTTCTTGGAAACCGTGCGCTAGAATTTGTTGAAATTTCTTAGCCATGTAACCATCATCCATATGCATCTCCCCATGAAACATATTTGCAAATGGATGCATGAATACCAAGAAAATTCAAAAATGGATGTAGGTGATGGAGGTTAATTTCTCAACAATTGTGCACTAGAATTTGCTGAAATTGCTTGAGCATGTTACTATCATCCATATTCATCTCCACCTTAAACAACTTAGCAAATGGATGCATGGTTTTCAAGATATGAAAAAGATAAAAATTTTATCTATGTATTTATGTTTCTTGTAGTAAAACAGAGCCTTCCTGTAGTATTTTAGACAACAAGGAAAATGAATGGGAAAAGCTTGGGAATGATGGGTGGATGTGGGAAATAGATGAGGATGAAAAATTCACATGGTCTTGTTCCTCTGAAGCATCTGACTTCCTTTAACTAGAATTTTGACCAATTTTTTTTCTTTTTTTGGTGCCAACTTGTTTCTTTTGCTTTTAGATGTTGGAGAGCACCTACATTCATCAGAGAGATACATGGAGCAAAGGTTTTTTTTTTCTTCTAGGCCTATTAGCCACCTCAATGAGGTTTTCAACTAGTAGGTCTACCTAGGTGCCTCAAAGGAGGTTTTCACCTAGGATCTTTTCTTTTTCACTTTTTTTTCTATTTTTTCCAACCCATGGACCACATCATGGAGGTTTTCAATCAATGAGCCAATCTCAGGCACCTAAAAGGAGGTTTTCACCTGAGATTAAATTTTTTTTTTTCTTTTATTTTTAATTTTTTTTTTCTTTTTCAATCCTACTCTACTTGAAAAACCAAAATCATTTTCAAGTGTAGGAATACTTCAAATGAATCCAAGTGCACATCAAGATGACAAATAAATTGATGTGTAAGATTGAAATGTATTCTTTGACATGTACCTGGATGTAAGAGACCAAATATGAGATTAGGTTGTTGAAGAAGAGTGTGTTGTTGCAACTTAACACTTTTATGGAACCATATTTCAATATAGTTGTGATGCCCCTAGTCCACTTGTTGATTGGATCATCTTGGATGTCTTCTTCTTCCATGAAATTCAGATCTTCTTCTTTTTTCTAATTATTCTCTTGAACACATAGAGGATCTGATGGTAAACATGAGGGCACTTTCCCAATCTTTGATTCTGATGTCTGCTCTTCATCAAGTGCAGCCCATGATTCTTTGGTCTTCTCATTTGAATCTGTATGTTGTCCTTCAATGATATCAAGAGAATCTCTTTTTTGTGATACTCTTCCTGAGCTAAGATGAATACCATTTAGATCAAGAGGAGATGTTTGGAAGTGTTGTACCTTAGCATTGTAAGTGGGTTGAGATACTTCATTGTGTGGGTTTGGAAATGGTGGTACAGGTAGTTGAGTGGGAGTGGATATTTGAGATGGATGTGGTTGGGGTGTGGTTGTGGTGTTGGTGGATGGTAGGGATAACATGGCATTGGGTATGGAGGATATTGAGGATATTGTGGATAGATCCCATAATTTCCTTCCCAACCTTGTTGCCAAGATTGGTTTTGGGGTTGAGATGGCCAAGGTTGCTAAGGAAAGGGTGTGTTCCAATTACTTTGAGATGGATGTTCACAAGCTTGAAATTGTGAATTAGGCTCTTGCATCATATCAGGTTGAATAAGCTACCATGGTCCTCTTGGAGTTACATAACATAGTTGCATTAACAATTGACTTGCTCCATTGTCCTCTTGGTAAACTTCCTTCAACCTTGGTAATGAGGGGCAATATTTAACATCAGGTGATTATGCATGGACAACACAAATATCAACATCTTCTTTTTTCTCATTTTCTTCTTAACATTTCTACTTTTTCACTTAGATTGCTAAAAATTTCAGTTTTAAAGTTAGCAAGAAAATTTCCAAGTTTAGCTTGACTTACCGATCTTGATGTTGATTGACTTACTCTTGCCCTTCCTCTTGATATGTGTTTGCATGTTTCACAAATTTCTTCGAATGATAATTGGTATACATCACCTCTACTTATGAGATCAAGAATATCAATCCACTCATCTCTAATTGTTCTAAGTAAGAGGGTTTTTAGTGTGTCAGATCCTAAATGATGTAATTTTCCCCTCTTAACATTGTACATGAACCTCTCTATTAAATCCTCACGGCTCTCGTATTCTTTTTTATTCATTTTAAACATTTCATCTTTAAGATCATGATCATTATATTTCTCTAGAAATATATTTTGCATATCATTCCATGATCTTATTGAATTAGTCCATAAACTCATGAACCATTTAAGAGCTCTATCCTTCACTATTACCAGAAACAATCTCAATTTTTGAGTGTCTAACAAGTAACCATAAGATCTACAAATAATTTCAAATTCAAAGAGAAAGGTTTCTGAATCCTCTGACCTCATACCATGGAAGTTGGGAAGGAAATATGGAGGGATGTTCTTAATATGCACACTGACATAAGTTTATTGAATGTGAAATCCAAGAGGATCTTCCTCATTGCCATCATCTCCATCCATTTCTTCTACCTTATTTTCCATCTCTTATTCTTCTACCTGCAAAAGTGGATGGTGATGTGTCTCGTACTACACCACGTGATCAAATGGGGGTGGGTTGGTGTTGGAGAAATTTTTGCTTTTATGATTGAATGAAAACAATAATGCAATGCCTTTTATATTTTTGAAATGAAATATGCCTAATGCAAACCTTTTTTGTTTTTTCAGAAAGTAAAAAGAAATGAATCAACTAGCGAAGAAAACAATGCATACTTTTACACCTCCCCTACAATGGCGCCAAAAAGTGATGAGCCTCATTATTGCAACAAGAATGTTGCAACTCCCATGGCTACCAACTTTAATAATCAACCCAGGGTTTGTACAAACTTAAGAGATATTGACACTATATTTGTAGCATACAAGGTGTCCTTTCTTTACTATCATGATGTAATGGAGTGCATGTAATGAAATCAAATCCTAAACTAATTGTAGAAAATGAAATGCTCGAAATGGAAACCTTAACATATTGCAAGAAATCAAATGCAAGGAAAGAAACATCTTATAATTGCATAAAGTAAATCTCATGAAGTAAATGTCAATCATTACATTTAAAAGATTTTATATCCATTAACAGAGTTCATTGGATGTGGCAATCAAGAAAATCATCATTGTATTATCCAATTCATAAATTTGTCCATTAACCCAAATCGCTAAAATGTTTTACATGGGTAAATAGGCAAGTCCTAATTGATCTTTAGTCTTCCCTAATCATTTATTTAGAGCCTAGGGGTCTTGATTCAACCCTAATGAACAATAACCAAGCTTCTTGAGCAAATCTGGGCAAGTATATACACGTTGGAAGACTACTACAGGAAACAACAAATTTACCACAGGAAACTATAATTCATCGAATGACCAAACAAATAAAATCCAAATTCGATGGGATAATTTTTTTTATTGACTAGGATTTTTTAGGTCTCCATTCCAAGTGGAATCACTCAAAAATACCTTTGTTAACCCATGCTAACAAATAACATAAAATTACTAGTCTAAAATCTAGAAATTCGAGAGCTAGTGAGCTAGTAAATCTATCAAATGCCTAACCTAATCAAGTGCAAATGAAATGGGGTAATTTTTGTTATTAACTAGAATTTTTTTGTGATCTAATTCAAGTGGAATCAACTCGATTGAAGCTCGTTAGCATGCTCTAAAAAATAGCATAAATTTATTGTTATTTTCCATAAGGGACTTCCAGAAATCTAGATTTGGGAATAAGCAAACTAATCCAAGTAGCTCGATGATTACTATGACCTTCCAAAGCTGTTCCAATGATTAAATGATGCTTGTGATCCTAAAAATAACTTACTTCAACTATTTAACCCTATCCTACAACAAGAAATCATTAATAATAAATCCAGAAATAGAAAAACAAGAATAAGAGATGCATGTGAAAAAGAAGTGAAAGGAAGAAAAGTAAATGATACAAAAGGGATTTGAGGCTCCTGGGATGGCCAAGCCCAAGGAAAATCAAAATCCTATGGAGGAGACCAAGATTTAGAAGCTGAACATGGCACCAATCTTCATTATTTCCATCAATAGAATTCCATCCCCGCAAGAAATGACAGTGGGGCTGCAAAAATCTGAGTTTTCTCCACAAGAAGACAAATAAAAATCCACCCCTAGAGGAAAATTCGACTTGGTACTTATACAAAAAGATCAAGAATCATTCCCCATGAAAGGAGGAAGCTTTCCCCACCAAAATCCCTTGATTAGTGGATTGGGTTCCCAATACTAGGAATCTGCATTAAATGGCAGGGAACACAATCCTAGATTTTCTCAACCATTGGAGCTCCACAATTTGTGCCATAATTCCAAAATATCTTGTTGATTTATTGTTTAATATTGATTCTCCTGTAGTAGGGAGTGGGTCCCTAGATTATCTTCTCCTCCAAATCTCCATAATTTGCCCAATATTCTCAAAATATTCCACAAAAATAAATAATATTAGGCACAAATATGCAATTATCCATAAACCTTCCTAATGAACATATTAAAGTTAAAAATACATTATCTAATGCAAAAAGAAAGGTTTAATGTGCTGAAGCATGGTTAGATGTCCTTAATTTATGTCTAATTTAGAGGCATGGGACTTAATTTATGTCTAATTTAAAGGCCCGTCAAGAGTAAACCAAATTCTACTTCAAATCATTACAGTGTTTTAGTATTAATTTTTTTTTATAAGTAAGAGAAGGACCTTCTATTAATCTAGCCAAAATTAGGTAATTTACAAGAAACTGCACCCGCTTTGAGAAAGTGTCCCAGTCAGTAGGGCCGGCAGAAACCCAATGGCAGCCCAAAGAAACCTTGGAATCCAAGGACCGAGGCCCACAAAAAACCTACAAGCATCCCACCGAGGGTCCACAAAGGGACCCACAACGGACCACTCTACAACCAACAACCGGACCCGACGACAACTAAAGGTTGAGTTCACTAAACAAATTCAGGTCTGGATCTCTCGAGCAACAAGCACGAACCAATCCCCGCCGTTGATTACTCAACACCGATCCAACGGCCATCGTGGATATCGGGCGGACGAGAAGCGCGGGGGTTAACCATCCGATGAGGGCGGTTTTCTCTCACCTCTCGCCGCAACGTGTCACACGATGAGTGGAATCAGAGGCACAAGACAAAAAACCAAAAACCATTCTTATCTCATCCGATATACCATTTGTGGTTTTGTAACCGAAGCTTCACGGAAAAACCGGAGCGCTCTGTCACCAAGTGATGACAGTCCGACCATGCCCGCGAACATTTCTAAGCCTTTCGCCTGGATTCTCCATCGACAACCCGCTGTGCCCAATGCAAACAGGCAACCAAACCTGTGGTGTTGCCCGAATAATTACCTTCATCATTCAAACGAGAGTGATCAGAGTTTTGGAGAGCAGCCAAAACCAAAAAGTGTAGCTGATTTAGGTGACCCCATCCTCCCGCCAATCTCCTGAATCTCATCAATCAGTGTTGTTCGTCCATTTTTCCATATCTTTAGTTGCCAGATAGAAACAATCCTCTCGCAGTTTTCCGGTAGGTAACAACTCCCAAGCATGCCGAGAATCCTTGTTCCTATTAGCCACTCCTTCATTGGCCAACTGATCCACTAACATATTTCCTTTCCTTTTGACATGAACAACTCTTATCGTTTTAAGGGTTTGCAAGTGAAAGTGTGTAGTTAAAAACCTGCAGTAGCTTCCAATGCTTCGCCACTTTATCTGGCGAAGTTCCATTATGTATTTTCTTGGTTGCTCTAATGATCAATTCCGAATCTGCTTCAATGATAACATTCTGTAAATTTGCCTCCATCAGGATCTCCAAGCATTTCTCTAATGCCAGGAGTTCAGCCATGTTATTTGTACCCTTCCCCAAGTGGCCATGGAAGATGTATTTTGTTTGCCCCTGATGATCTCTTATGGCACCCCCAAAGCCAGCTACCCCTGGATTGCCCTTAGAAGCTCCATCAATGTTTACCTTGAAGAAGCCCTGTGGAGGGGGCATCCAACTACTGGCCCCTGTATTTATTGTTCTCACTCCCTTTATTATTCCTTGAGGACTGATGGACTGGAGTCCCAAATTAAGTATAATATACTCCTGACCTCAAAAGGATTTTTACTGTGTCTTTAAGCTGTTTTAGAATTTGATAGATTATGTGTTGGGGCTTGCTAGCTTTATCTTTGAAGATCTGCCTATTGCACTCTTTCCAAACATTCCAAATGACAAAGCCTGGTACCAGCGTCCAGGCTTTGTTAATGATCTCATTCCTTGAGAAGTTCTTCCTTCAGTTTTTCAAAGTGTTGGATATGCTGAGACAGTCCCTGTCGGTTTGTCTGAAGATTGAGGCCACCCAGTTCTATACCTTAGCAGAAAAAGGGTAGAGGTTGAGAAGGTGTTCAATTGTTTCCTCATGTGAGCCACAGATGTGACATTTGGAAGGGCCAATGAAGCCTTTCTTAAGGAGATTTTCCCAAGTTAGGATCTTTCTTTGATGCACTAGCCAGATGAATAGCTTGATTTTCAGCGAGTGAGGAGTTTTCCAAAGCTCCTTCCAGACTTGACCAGTGTTCATAAAGTTAAAATATGTGATTGCATGTTTTGCCTCTTTAAGGTTAAAGTTGCCTTCATTATTCTTCCCCCATCTTAATTGATCAGGTGAGGAGGAAACCAGAATCCATTTATGCTCTAAGTCCTGGATAAGAGCATCTGCCTTGGCCTTCAAAGGACTCTCATCACTGTAACTTAGATCCTTCCATTTCCTCCATTTTACATTATTCCTTCCCTGGTCCCAGAAATCTTTTACCAATAACAGACCTTTGTTGTCTGTGTCTCTCTTGAGGGTTGCCAGGTCATTCCTATTCAGGATGGGTTCCTGTTGCCAGTCGTCCTCCCAAAATCAAGCACGGTCCCCTGCTCGGATTTCCCAAAAACAGTGTTTCTGAACAATGCTTTTGTTCTCCCAAGCAAGGTTCCAAATGTGTGATCCCCTGATTTGTCCTAACATTCTAATATGATCCTTCTCCTGCCAGTGCTTGGCATACTTTTTTTTCCAGAGCTTGGCCCAGGGGCATTCGGCTCCTTGATCCATCGCCACCAAAGCTTAGCTCTCGAAACTTTGCTGAGAGTCTCCAAATCATGCAGCCCCAAGCCGCCATGGCTTTTAGGCTTGCAGAGCTTATCCCAGGCAACTAAAGCCCACTTTTTTTTTCTCTTCCCCTCTGCCCCACAGAAAGTCCCTTTGTATGCTCCTTATCTATTACCTTATACCTTAAGGAGCAAGGATAGTTGCAAACATGAAAATGGGAATGGCCTGCAAGACCACCTATGTCAGCACAAGTCGCCCTGCTAGGTTTAAAGATCTGCATGTCCATTTTCTGATCTTGTCCTGAAGTTTATTTAAAATTGGTTCCCATATTTTCTTGCTAAGAGGTTTGTCAGTAAGAGGAATGCCAAGATATTTGGAAGGTAATTGTTCCCTTTGAAAACCAAGAATCCTGGTAATGTTTCTCTGTATAGAAATATTAGTATTAAAGAAAAAAACTTTGGACTTGTTGAGGCTTACCTCTGTACCTGCTGCCATAGCAAAGTTTTTTAGGATATTTTTTATTGCTCTTGCTTCCCTAACTATGGGTATGCCCTGCAACATAGTATCATCCACAAATTGTTGATGCATGTTAGCCTCTCCATCTAGGGTGAGCTTGATACCCTGAATTCGACCTTCAACGTTTGCCATTTTGATTGCCCTACCTAACCCTTCCATCATGAGGACAGAGAGGAAAGGTGAGAGCGGATCGCCTTGTTTGAGCCCTCTGGAAGGTGTGAAGGTACTTGAAGGAGCTCCATTAAGCAAAATGGAAAAATTGGTCGTGGCAACTGGTGGGCTCCAGTATTGTAGCAATAATGCTACAACTCCTGGAGCTTCCTATCTCTAATTTTATCAACCCGGTAGTTCGTACAAACTTGGAAGCGACGGTGTTGTATGCACAAGTACTAGCTCTTGTCGCAGCTGTCACTTGGTCAGCTGGCACAAGTCTGCTAGGGCTCAAGCCAACTTCTATATGCTCTCATAAGAAGCTTTCTAAATGATGGACGAAGGCTATCTCAAGGAAATTAATCTATTTTGCAAAAATGAACTGAAAGCCAACCAAAGCATGGAAACCCTAGTAAACCCTAATCTGACTAGTTTAACCTCTATGATGCAATAGTGAGAGTGCAAATGTCTAAAAATGATGCCATTACTTCTAGTGATGTGAAATGCATGAACTCAAACTACTTTCATTGAAAAGAACATTGTTTTTGTATTTTTGCTTAAGTGGTTGGAGTGATTATGGTTTTGTTTCTTATTAGGGTTTGGCTGTGCAGAGGTGGTGCGAAGGGAGAGAAAGCTTGGGAAAGGTCAGGAGGCCTAGGAGAGGTCCCAGAGGGTCCCTAGCATCAGTCCACAGAAGTCTACAACGTTCAGATGCTTGGCAACCAAGTTTGCAGGCTTCTACAGGATGTCTGCAGGGGATCCTACAGGAAACTAAGGAATTCTACAGGAAGTCTGCTACCTTCTACAGGATGTGCTGTAAGTGGAAGTTTTGGTGATGGTGAAGTGATGGAGCGGTATGGGTGGATAGGTAAGGTGGAGATGGAGCTTGTGATGGCTCAGGGACAGAGGAATAAGATGGAGAGAGAGTGCACGGAGTTGGTTGGTGAATAGAAGGATGGAAACAACGAAAGGTCAAAAAAATGAAACTACGTGGCAATGGAAGAGTTGGAAGGTGAACGAGCTGAACAGAGGTCGAGTAGGTGGCTTTAGGCATGGTTAAGAAGAAGAAGAAGGAAGTGGAATGATACTGAGCAGTGTAAATAAAACAAATTGCTTATGTCTTGCACCAAAAACGAGAATCCATTAACCTGTGCTACCTATGCTATTAAACCTATGAACAGCAATGTAAATCATGAAGAAAAGTCGTGCATGGAATTGTAATGAAGAAGTATGGCTCAAGAGCAAAATGCATGGAAGGATCCACGATTAAAACGACTGTGTTGCAGCTTGCATAAAAGTAGAAAAGGACTGCGTTTTTTTGGTGGTTGGTATAGGCTGCACCCCAATCCCTAAACAGAGATGGCAGTGAAGGTACTAACAACCTTTTCTTGGAGCTCCAGTGAATTACAAACCTCCTATTCTGATCTAAGCAACTGAAAGTGATTTAACCATAAGCTAATCCTACTCAATCTTATTAAAGAAATCAAATCAGCAGACTGTGTTCTTGAAATGCATATCAAAACAAGGAAACAAAGTGCTGGAAAGAAAGGCAAATAACACTACAAGAAGAGGAGATCTATTGCTCTCAGGTTGGGCCCTAACCTGAGAGCTATAGCTCCCTTAAAAGCTCAGAATTAGATCCAAATCTGCTTTCCTTTATTCATAATCAAGAGTCTAATGTCATGCCAAAACTGGCTTACAAAAACAAACACCGAGTTGTGCTCAGAAATTACAATATCAGTCCAAAAGTTCAAAAAGCCCCTAACAAAGGCTATGGCCTTCATATTTATACACAATGAAGATCAAGCTAGCTTCCTCCATTCGTGGAGCTTGGCTGTCCAACTGGAAGTCAAACTGCTGTAAACTGCTGATCCTGTAGAACATGTTGGCTGCCTTTAAGCTCGGTGGGGAGAGCTGTTGGAGCTCGGAGTTAAGGTGAAAATCACGAGGACGGTCATCAAGACTGTGGACAACCTCCCTATGAATCCGCAATGTCACCTTTGTTGTCTCCTTGTCTCCATTTGCGTGGTCTTTTGCTCTCTTTAATGCCAAAAACCTGAAATCATCATGTATTAGCCACATAGATATAATGCCTACCCTTCTTCCTACAAACAACATGAATATACTAAGAAATGAATGCATAAGTGATAAAAGATGAATGGTTGAGCAAGGTAAGTAGGCCAATATGAGCCCAAATTGTACCAAAAATTGGGGCTCATCATCACCCCCCAGCTAAAATATTTGCTCATCCTTGAGCAACCTTGCTCCAGCTCCTTGTCCTTGGCCGAGAACTAGGGCCCGGAGCATGCTCTTCCTTTCCTGTTCTTGGTGGCCCTGCCTCTTCTGCCCCTGGCGGTGACGAGGGTGGCGCTTCCTCCCCCTTTTTTGTTTCCTTGAGCTGGGCTTCGGAAGCCGATTGGCCTATCCTTCGTGTCCAGGAGGTTATTTTTGGGCTTCCCCTCTCGGGGGTGGCCGATGTTTTAGAGGGGGATCTTTCACTGGGTGAAGTAGGGACACCCCCTAAAATGGTTTGGCTGCTGGGTGGAGGCTGCGGCTTGCCCGTTTTTATTCTCTTACTTCTCCTAGCTTCAAAAGGTAGAGGGATTTCCCTCTCTTTCTTCTCCTTTGGCTTTGGAGGTGTACTGAGGGCGGCCAGCGCAGCTGCTGCCTCCTTTTCGAGAATGCCAGCCTTCTCTTTCTTGCGTTTTGCTTTCTCAGGGCTCCCTGTAGAGGGCCCCCTCTTTTCTGATTTCAGGCTTCCTGTAGAAGACCCTGCTTTACCCACTTCCGGGCCTTCTGTAGAAGACCCTTTCTTTACCAATTTTGGGCTTCCTGTAGAAGACCTTGTTTTAGCCACTTCCGGGCTTCCTGTAGAAGCCCCTGTTTTTGTAATTTTCGGGCTTCCTGTAGGAGCCCCTTTTTCAATGATTTTCGGGCTTCCTGTAGAAGACCCTTTCTCTGTTTTCGGGCTTCCTGTAGAAGCCTGTTTCTGCTTTCCTGTAGACACGGGTGTCACCACCTTGGCTTGCTTTGCTGCATGGGTTTTGCTTTTTGGTTTGGTTGCAGGTGCTGATGAGGTACTTGGGCTGATGTGGACCACCTCAGCTTTGTCCGTTCTACTCTTCAACCTCTTTTCTCTTGCTGACAAGATGGGTGTGTCACCTTTTTCTTTGTCATCCTTTTTCTCATGCTTCTTCTTTTGTTCTTTCTTCTGCACTGTGGTCGGGGTCTTCTGGCCTGTTTATTTCTTTCCCTCGGCCACTGCTTCTTTTTCCTCACTGCTGGAGGAACCCGTTTCTTCAATCAACATCCTTATGTCTCCATCTCTTGTCAAATTCCTGAATGATTTCCATGAGAGGGGAACCTTATATGAATGAAGCGCATCCTCCACAAGAAGTTTGATCAACCCATGGTGGGCTACCTGATCTAGTATGCCTTCTTTTAACTTTGTGGCACACTCAATTAGGGATTGTAGCAGGAAATAAGGAATGCTCAGTTTCTCTTCTACAGGAAGTTCAATCCGGTGCCTCAATTCAGTGAGCAACCGAAAGTGATACGCGTACACGATGCTAAAACGGCCTTCACAGGTTATATACTTCATGATTTGCAGGCTGACTTCATTCCATGGTGGCAGCAAGTTGGTTCTTCGCACCCCATTTTTGTCCTTCGAGAATTCCTCCTCAGGTGGAAAGAATTCTTTCTTGGCCTGCTGGCTCAACTTCCTTTCTTCCTTATCCCATGGCAAACCCATCGGAAGTCCAGTAATTCGACTGATATATTGCGGGGTGAGCTTGAGGCTTAGACCCCTGAAGTTCACTGTGGCCAGTGTCTTGGATTTCGGCTTCAGAGCCTGCAAAAATTCTTCTGCCACTTCATCGTCGTAACCCTGCAATTTGTCACAAAAAGATATCCATTGAACCCGTGTGAAGAGCTCCACCACTTCCTGGTTTTCCCTTAACTTGGTTGAATCAGTGGGTTCTCGTCTAATAAACCCACCCGGCATGATAAAACAGTTTCCTTAACCAGAGGTGGTGATTGTGGAAGAAATTTGGTTTACTGAGACAGAGCGTAGAATGTCATGCACATAATCCACAAAACTTATCCCTGAGGAACTTAACACAGTTTAATTACTCGACATCCTGTAGAATGACAGTATAGGCACAGCAGACAACAATTTCACCGTTTTTCTATGACCAGACTGTGGACGACAATTCTGCCACCTTTAATAACTAGTGCATGAAGAGTTCAGGGTTACCTTTTTAATTTGCCACCTTTTTACGTGAGGCACCCGCTTTCCTGTAGAAACTGCGTTCCTGTAGGATGACAGCGTTCCTGTAGAATGACAGCGTTCCTGTAGAATGCAGCGCGCGATTTTCGGGAAGACTGCAGTCGGTCTGCGCCTTGGGTGTGCTTCACAATCGTTCTGATAGCCAAGGGCTCGGCGTATCGAACTGCAGAAAGATCAGGATAGCCGCTCGAGTTCAAAACGGTGGTTGATACATGCATGAGTGCAATCTAGCCGATTAGATTTTGAATTCGGCGGAATCCGTGGCACGGGGGTGAGCTGTCCCCGCCGGACCGTTGGGTGACGTCACCCCATCATTCAACTGCGCGTTCACTTGCTGTCGCATCAATTCCCGCAGATATGCCGCCGCCTCTTCTGTTAAACTCATTTTTTTTGACGGGATTGCTCTCACGTGCGTGCTGCCCATTCTTTTTGTCATGGCCGCCACCCACACATCCAACTAGACCATTAACTGGCCGACGTGGCCGGCCAAATGGCCATACGGCCGCTCAACCCATTCACCTTTACACTTAGCAATCAATCAAAGTAACATTCATGCAATCTGATGGAAGGAAGGGTCGAGACACTTACCTGCGCGGCTGCACACGATGTTTCGGTTCTTTCGACACTGATGAGTCGATTTACCTGCTGCTGGCGAACTTACGCAGGCCCGGAGGTCCATGTTCACAAGCTACCGACGATGGATGGGATGCTTTAGTTGCATGCGCCCACGTTTCATTGCATATGGCCTGCGCTGTGAATGGTATCCACTCTAGCAGGCTTAACTGTTACAGGACTCCCGCGGGATGTCTTGGAACAGTTCTTCCTCCTTGGATGCATGCTGCACGACGATGGATGGCCTCACAATCATGCTCCCGGAGCTTCTGGCTGACTGTGATGAATATGGTGTGAGATCTCTAGCGTTTCTTTCATTTACAATTTGCTTTTTCTCGAGACTCATCGATCTGCTTTGCTGGTGCAGGTAACTTTGTTGCATGTCGACAAGGATGGTGGAACAAGATAACAGCAATGTGCAAGGGTGGCAACAGTGGCTTGCATGCGTCCAAACCGATCCTTAGCCGTTAGATCTCCTCATGAAATGAATTCTGGGCCGTTCTGGGCTTCTACAGGAAGTTTCCTGTAGAAATACAGAGCTTCCTGTAGAAAGGCTGCGTTTCCTGTAGAGAGTCTGCACCTTCCTGTAGAAAATCTGCATCTTCCTGTAGAAAATCTGCGTCTTCCTGTAGAAGACTCAAGCTGTAATAAAATTGCACATACCTTGGAGAAAATGAGTATTCTTGGAGGAGGTGCTGGTGAGGTGTCCTGACTGCATGATGAGGACCCTTGGCTTTGAGTTGAGAGGCTTCCTCTCCTCCATAGAACACCTGCATGCAATTTTACATAATGAATCTGCTGACCTTTTTTTCTTTTGTTTTTTTTTTCTTTTTCTTTTTTTTTTTTTGAAAGATAACAGGGGCGCCTCATTGAGGTTTTCACCCTTGCCATCTGCCTTAAGCGCCTCAAAGAGGTTTTCACTCAAGGATCTTTTCCAATCTCTTTTTTTTTTTTTTTTTTGAAAGACAATAGGGGCGCCTCAATGAGGTTTTCACCCCTACCACCTGCCTTGGGCGCCTCAGAAAGGTTTTCACCCAAGGATCTTTATTATTTCTTTATTTTTTTTTATTTTTTTATTTTTTTTTAGATTCTTCAGGGTATGCCCAAAGCAGAGGCAGAACCCTTCTCTATGACCAACACTGCCTTCTCCATAGTTTTGATGAACTCTTGTCTTGAGGGAGGCTTCCTGTAGATATTCAATCGATGCCCATTGACAAGCATGGGGATGGCTTCCTCATCAATGGTCCGAATAAGAACAGATCCATTGTCATGACATTTTTCCACTGAATATGGCCCTAGCCATCTGGTTCTCAGCTTCCCCTTGAAATCTTTGTATCTGGAGTCATACAACAAAGCCCAATCTCCCGGCTGAAATTGCTTGTCATGGAGATGTTGGTCATGCCACACCTTTCTCTGAAGTTGAACAGTTTCTGAGTGAAGGAGGGCCTGCATTCGGTGCTCATCCAGTCCATTCAGCTGCAATAGCCTTTCTTGTTGTGCATGGCTGAGATCTAGGTCCAGCTGAGCTGCCATCCTCAAAGTGTTGTATTCAAACTCAATGGACAGCAAAGCTTTCTTCCCATAGACCAGCTCATAAGGTGTGAAGCCGGTGGTGGTCTTCCAAGTGGTGTTGTAAGCCCATGTGGCTTCAACCAGGCGATCTGCCCAATCCTTTCTGCTACTGCTCACCACCTTAGTCAAGATCCCTTCTAATGCTCTATTGGTGACTTCCACCTGCCCATTTGCTTGAGGGTGATAGGGGGTGGAAGTCCTATGCTTGATCTTGTGATGAGCTAGTAGATCTTCAACCAGGTTGGAGGTGAACTGGCTCCCTTGATCGGTGACCAGCTCTCTTGGATAGCCAAACTTATAGAAGATGTTTTCTCTTAGGAACTCGGCCACCTTTTCTTCTGTTGCTGCTTTGATTGCTTTGGTCTCTGCCCACTTTGTCAGGTAGTCAGTGCACACAATGATGTAAGACCTTTACCTCGAAGGAGGGTTGATTGGGCCCACAAAGTCCATACCCCACTTCTCAAATGGCTCAAGAGTCACCTGAGGTTGGAGAGGCATCTCATCCCTTTGGGTCGGTTTCCCCATTCTTTGGCATTGGTCACACTGGCTGACATATCTTCTGACATCTTGATGAAGTGTGGGCCAATAGTAGCCTGCCTGCAGGATCTTGAAGGCAGTTCTCTTTGCTGCAAAATGTCCTCCACAAGGCCCATCATGACAGGTGAGGAGGATATCAAAGACTTCCTCCTCCCTTACACAACGCCTTAAGATCTGATCGGGGCCAAGCTTGAACAGATTGCCCCCGATCCAAGTAAATGAGGCACTTTTTCTGATGATTCTGCTCTTCTCTCTTGAAGATAGGTGCGGAGGGAACTGTGCTGAAACAAGGTAGTTTGCTATATCAGCAAACCATGGAGAGAGTACTGAAATAGCAAACAGATGTTCATCGGGCATCTGGTCATCCATTGTTCCATCCTCATCTGCAGACAAATCCACTCTAGATAAAAAGTCAGCAACAACATTTTCTCTCCCTGGTTTGTCAACAATGGTCAAATCAAACTGCTGCAATAAAAGTAACCATCTAATAATACGAGCATTCACATCTGGTTTATTCATTAAATATCTAATTGCAGCATGGTCTGTATGTACAAAGGTTTGATAGCCAGTGATATAATGTCGGAACTTGTTCAGTGCATGGACCACAGCCAAGAATTCTTTCTCGGTTACAGTGTAATTCAGCTCAGCTTTGGACAAGTTTTTGCTAACAAAGTAAATGGCATATGGAAGTTTTTGCTCAACTTGTCCTAACGCTGCACCTATGGCTTTGTTCGAGGCATCAGTGTGGATGTGGAAAGGTAGGGCCCAGTTTGGACCTCTCAGGATTGGGGTTGACACCAACTTGTCCTTCAATTCATTTAAAGCCCTCTGACAATCGTCAGTCCATTTAAACTCCACATCTTTTGCCAACAGGCCAAACAATGGCGAGGCTAGCTTGCTGAAGTCTTTAATGAATCTCCGGTAATATCCTGCTAATCCCAAGAAACTCTGAACATCCCTTACCTTTTGAGGAGGTGGAACCTTCTTGATGAGAGCAATTTTGTTAGGATCCACCTGTAACCCTTAGCAAGAAATGGTATGGCCTAGCACGGTCCCTTCAGTCATTAGGAATTCACATTTTTCAGGACTAAGGGACAAGTTCATCTCAATGCATTTGGTTAGGACTTTTCCCAGATTGGACAATGCTTCCTGGAAGTTGGCCCCATAAGGAGTAAAGTCATCCATATAGATTTCCACTGCATCATGGACCAGCTCCGAGAAGATGCTCAAAACAGCTCTCTGGAAGGTAGCAGGAGCATTGCATAGCCCAAAGGGAAGGACTCGGTAGGCAAAGGTGCCCCAAGGACAAGTGAAGGTGGTCTTATCTTGGTCTTCCGGGCTGATTTGGATTTGGTTGTACCCGCTAAACCCATCCAGGAAAGAGAAGAACTTCTTTCCTGCCAGTCCATCCAACACTTGATCTATGAAAGGTAGAGGGAAATGGTCTTTCTTGGTAGCTTTGTTCAGTTCTCGGTAGTCCACACAGATTCTCCATTTCCCATTTTTCTTGGGAACCAACACCAGAGGGGACACCCATTCACTATCTGAGATGGGGTAGATGAATCCGGCATCCAACAGTTTTTGCAATTCTTCCTTGACAATGTCCTTAAGAGCTGGATTCATTCTCCTCTAGGGTTGCCTAACCGGCTTACAATCCTCTTTGATGTATATGTGATGGGTACAGACCGAAGGATGGACTCCTTTCATCTCCTTATAGCTCCAAGCAAAAGCATCTAGGTGACTGGCCAACATGCTACACAGCTCCTTTTCCTAGGCAGGAGATAGGGAGGAGTTGATCTTCAACGTTCTCTCAGGGCCGAACTCCACATTCTTGACTCTGGGAGTGACAGGGTTGGTTGTACAAAGATCCACTAAGGTGCTAGCTTGGGCATCCTCCACCAATTTCTCTAAGGATAGTGCACTGGAAGGTGGATTCTGGATCAAGGTCTCGATCAAGTCATCCTCGGTTGGGGGGTCTCTTCTAGTGGTATCTAAGGTGCACAGAGGTGCTGAGTACACCTCGTCTTCCTCTCCTTCCTCTAACCAGAGTGGTAAGTCATGCTCTAAGGAGGGTTGGGCAGGAGGGTATAGGACTAGCTGTTTGGACATAGGACCATTTTTGATGGTCATATTTCCTGCACGGCAACTTATGTAAGCATCTGCAGTGGCTAACCAAGGCCTTCCCAAAATGAGAGGATATCCAGTAAGCTTTGCCTTGGGTTGCAGAACCAAGAAATCCGTAGGATATTCCCAAGAGTCGATAGAGACCAAGACATCCTCCACAATCCCTTCGGGAGTCACAGTGGAGCGATCTACTAATTGCAGTACTGTCGAGGTCTTCCTCAAGGAACCCTGGAGATTGAGTTTGAGCATGGTATTCCTGGTCATCACATTAATGGCAGCCCCCAGATCAATCAAGGTGTGAGGTATGATGGTGCCATTGATGTGGACATCTACTACAGGACTTCCAGGATCTAGGTACTTTGGGCAGATGACTTGTCCTAACATAAGGTCAGACAGTTGTCCTATGACATTGATGGTTGAAGCATCTTTCTTCCGCCTGCCTGGGTGTTTGAAACACTTTTCCTTAACCAGTTTGTTGTATATTAGCACATCCTTGATGGCTTGGAGAAGTGGTATTTTTACACACAACTGCTTGAGCTCACCTAGAAGCTCATCCTCCTCTGGGTTGGGTTGTGTGGTGGCTGTTAGTCTCTCAGGAAAGGGTGGAATAGCCCTTGGTTCACTTTCCTGTTTATCTTCCTCATCCTCTGGGGGAGGAGGTTGGCGATCTGGTAGAGTCTTTCCAGATCGAAGATTGATCTCCTGGATCTCCACAGCATAGGTAGGGCATGAGGTTTCCCCAGTGTATACCTGCTGGGCCTGTCTATTGTTGGGGTTCGCGTTCGGTCGAGCAGGCATTTGAGGTTGCCTTGGAGGAGCAGGAGGTAATGGCTGAGGTTGAACTGGTGGTGGAGGCAAAATGGCGGGAGGAGTATTGTACTGGGGCCTCCACCCCGACTGAGGTGCATTCCACTGAGGCTGTGGCTGGGCATGTGAATGATATGAATGAGAAGTAGGTTGAGTAGGGTACTGAGGTGGATAAGACCATGGAGGAGGCATGGACCAGGAAGGATGAGCAGGGGGACCCCAGGAAGGCATAGGAGTCGATTGGTTGGGGCTGTAATAAGCTTGAGGTGCCCCTTGCATCCCCTGCTGATAAGGTCTAGATCCTTGTGGTCTCCTTTGGTTGAGGTAATAGAGAGGTTCAGTGGGAGCTTCTGTCCCTTGGTACATGGCTTTAAACCCAGGTAAGGTTGGACACTGATTTGTGGGATGGTCCTCCTCACAAACGAAACATACTTCAACCGAATGCAATGGGCATTCGTTCTTAGGGTGTCTCCTTGTGCACCTAGGGCAGAAGACAGCCAAGGCTCTCTCAGCTTCCTCTTTCTTCTGTTGGATCCTGAATGTGTCCAGCTGCATGGCAATGGTCTGTGTCACCTCACTCTTAAGATCTTCTAATTGATTTGCAAGCTCATGTTTGGAGAAAGGGACACTAGTTGAGAGGAGGTTTCCTCTACCTCGTTTCCATGCTGCCCTGGAGTGGTTCCTAAACACAGTCTTGATGTCCTCATAAGGCAGTTGGTAAATGTCCCCCCCAGCTAACATGTGAAGGGTATCTAAGAGGTCTTCATGGACTCCTCGGAGCAGGACCAACTTGAGGGATTCAGGGTCAAGTGTGCACCTGGCCCGCTTATAGCTAAGGTGGAACCTCTCCTCATAATCCTCTAAGGACTCATCATTTCCCATGGTCATCTGAAAGATTTCTCCCTTGGTTTCCTTAGACCTACAATAATCCCTGTACTTGGTATTGAAAGCTTGCTGCATTTGAGCCCAAGTGGTGATACTATTCCCAGGTAAGCCCATGAACCAGCGTAATGCTGCATCCTTAAGAGTTGAAGGGAAGAGTTTCAGCTTTTTCTCATCTTCAGTATAGTCATAGGTTCTACAAAGGACAGCAAACTCAAACAGGAAGGTATCAGGATCTTCGGTAGTCAGTCCATGGAAGTGAGGTAAGGCGGAGGGGCTAATGTTCTTCATTTTCATCTCTCCATTGGTCTCTCGGATGGGGAAGGCACCTTCTATTCTCTCATCTTCTCTTCTATTTTCAGCCATAGCTTCAGATGGAGTGGTCTCTAACTCTTCTTCTTCTATAGGTTCTTTGTATATCTCGGGATGTTCACCTATAGGTTCTTCTGGATCACTGTCACCAAAGAAGAGAGAAGGGTGACTCAGTGATGTGGTGGGGGTGTTGGGTAGGAATTTGCCTGATTTATCTTGGTTTCTACGAGGCATGAAATGGAAAAGACTTTCTTTTTTTTTATTGTTTTTGCTTTTTTCTTTGGTACCTGCAAAACGGAAACAGATTGATCTACAACTAACTATAAAGATGCAGAATTAAACTGAAAGCAGGAAAGAACTAATCTACTTTGCTCAAATGAAATTGCAGGAATGAAATGCTAATCTACGCTTGCAGAATTGAAATGCTAATCTACTCTTGCAGAAATGAAATTGCGGAATTGAAATGCTAATCTATGAAAGCAGGAAATGCTAATCTATGAAAGCAGGAAATGTCTATGCTACTTTTGCAGAATGGAAATGAAATAAACTACTTAGCAGAAGGCAAGAGTAAGAAAGTAGAAGAAAAGCAACAATTACTAATACTCTGACGCTTCCCCGGCAATGGCGCCAAAAAGATGGTGGGCTCCAGTATTGTAGAAATAATGCTACAACTCCTGGAGCTTCCTATCTCTAATTTTATCAACCCGGTAGTTCGTACAAACTTGGAAGCGACGGTGCTGTATGCACAAGTACTAGCTCTTGTCGCAGCTGTCACTTGGTCAGCTGGCACAAGTCCGCTAGGGCTCAAGCCAACTTCTATATGCTCTCAGAAGAAGCTTTCTAAATGATGGACGAAGGCTATCTCAAGGAAATTAATCTATTTTGCAAAAATGAACTGAAAGCCAACCAAAGCATGGAAACCCTAGTAAACCCTAATCTGACTAGTTTAACCTCTATGATGCAATAGTGAGAGTGCAAATGTCTAAAAATGATGCCATTACTTCTAGTGATGTGAAATGCATGAACTCAAACTACTTTCATTGAAAAGAACATTGTTTTTGTATTTTTGCTTAAGTGGTTGGAGTGATTATGGTTTTGTTTCTTATTAGGGTTTGGCTGTGCAGAGGTGGTGCGAAGGGAGAGAAAGCTTGGGAAAGGTCAGGAGGGCTAGGAGAGGTCCCAGAGGGTCCCTAGCATCAGTCCACAGAAGTCTACAACGTTCAGATGCTCAGCAACCAAGTTTGCAGGCTTCTACAGGATGTCTGCAGGGGATCCTACAGGAAACTAAGGAATTCTACAGGAAGTCTGCTACCTTCTACAGGATGTGCTGTAAGTGGAAGTTTTGGGTGATGGTGAAGTGATGGAGCGGTATGGGTGGATAGGTAAGGTGGAGATGGAGCTTGTGATGGCTCAGGGACAGAGGAATAAGATGGAGAGAGAGTGCACGGAGTTGGTTGGTGAATAGAAGGATGGAAACAACGAAAGGTCAAAAAAATGAAACTACGTGGCAATGGAAGAGTTGGAAGGTGAACGAGCTGAACAGAGGTCGAGTAGGTGGCTTTAGGCGTGGTTAAGAAGAAGAAGAAGGAAGTGGAATGATACTGAGCAGTGTAAATAAAACAAATTGCTTATGTCTTGCACCAAAAACGAGAATCCATTAACCTGTGCTACCTGTGCTATTAAACCTATGAACAGCAATGTAAATCATGAAGAAAAGTCATGCATGGAATTGTAATGAAGAAGTATGGCTCAAGAGCAAAATGCATGGAAGGATCCACGATTAAAACGACTGTGTTGCAGCTTGCATAAAAGTAGAAAAAGACTGCGTTTTTTTTGGTGGTTGGTATAGGCTGCACCCCAATCCCTAAACAGAGATGGCAGTGAAGGAACTAACAACCTTTTCTTGGAGCTCCAGTGAATTACAAACCTCCTATTCTGATCTAAGCAACTGAAAGTGATTTAACCATAAGCTAATCCTACTCAATCTTATTAAAGAAATCAAATCAGCAGACTGTGTTCTTGAAATGCATATCAAAACAAGGAAACAAAGTGCTGGAAAGAAAGGCAAATAACACTACAAGAAGAGGAGATCTATTGCTCTCAGGTTGGGCCCTAACCTGAGAGCTATAGCTCCCTTAAAAGCTCAGAATTAGATCCAAATCTGCTTGCCTTTATTCATAATCAAGAGTCTAATGTCATGCCAAAACTGGCTTACAAAAACAAACACCGAGCTGTGCTCAGAAATTACAATATCAGTCCAAAAGTTCAAAAAGCCCCTAACAAAGGCTACGGCCTTCATATTTATACACAATGAAGATCAAGCTGGCTTCCTCCATTCGTGGATCTTGGTTGTCCAACTGGAAGTCAAACTACTGTAAACTGCTGATCCTGTAGAACATGTTGGCTGCCTTTAAGCTCGGTGGGGAGAGCTGTTGGAGCTCGGAGTTAAGGTGAAAATCACGAGGACGGTCATCAAGACTGTGGACAACCTCCCTATGAATCCGCAATGTCACCTTTGTTGTCTCCTTGTCTCCATTTGCGTGGTATTTTGCTCTCTTTAATGCCAAAAACCTGAAATCATCATGTATTAGCCACATAGATATAATGCCTGCCCTTCTTCCTACAAACAACACGAATATACTAAGAAATGAATGCATAAGTGATCAAAGATGAATGGTTGAGCAAGGTAAGTAGGCCAATATGAGCCCAAATTGTACCAAAAATTGGGGCTCATCAGCAACTAGTGCCATAACCCATCTTATCAAGTTTTGGTCAAAGCCATAGGCTTTTAGAATAGCTCTGATATAAGACCAGCTAAGTTTGTCATAGGCTTTCGCAAGGTCCAACTGAATGATCATACCTGCTTTCTTGTTGCATTTGAGAGAGTGTACCACCTCATGTGCTTGGATGATGTTGTTGAGAATTTGTCTTCCTTCCACATAGCCTGTTTGCTCTTCTGAGATGAGGGAAGGTAGCAGGGGCTTGAGTCTATTGGCTATCACTTTGGAGATGATTTTATACACCACATTGCATAAGGCTATGGGTCAAAATCCATCTGGAGTCATAGCATTTTCCTTTTTGGGGATTAAAGCTATGAAGGAAGCATTTAGTTCTTTCATAACCTTTTTGGATTTTCTCGAGTCTTCCACAACCTCGAGGATGTCCTGTTTGACTGTTCCCCAGCAGGCTTTGAAGAAGTCTACATTGAAACCATCCGGGCCTAGTGCTTTTCCACTTTGCATTTCCTTAATCACCTCACTGACCTCCTCTTCCAAGACTGGCCTGTTGAGATTGTGGTTGTCCTCTCTGGTGACCAACTTGGGAATATATTGGGTGAACTGATCAATGAACCTAGATCTATCCTCCATTGGCTCCTTTGCAATATTGCAGAAGTGTTGTACTAGACTCGATTCCATGTCCTTGTGAGAGACAAGCTCAATACCCTGAGAATCCTTAATCTTTGTGATTCTATTATGTGCCCTGTGGGCCATAGTGGATTTGTGGAAGAACTTTGTATTTCTTTCTCCCTCTTTGATCCATTGAATCCTAGATTTCTGTCTCCAGAAAATTTCCTCTTGTAAGCATCGATCCTCCCATTCTTCCTGCAAAGAGTTAGTTAGTTTTTGCCTCTCTTCATTGAAGCCCTCTATGATATTGATCTGATTGATTTCCTGGAGTTTCTGCTCAGTTTCTATTCTGGCCTTGAGGATATCGCCAAATTCCTTTTTGTTCCAAGCTTTAAGTTTGGATTTAATATGTTTCAGTCTCTGCTGGAGCATGTACATTTTAGTACCCTGAATATTCATATCCTCTTTCCACCATTTTTCAATGTTACTAGTGAATTTGGGGTGTGAGAGCCAGGCATTTTCAAATCTGAAGGGCCTGTTTCTCGGAGTGCCCATAAAGGTAGCTTCTAGCTGAACTGGCCAATGATCCGAACCTCCAAAGGGCAGAATGGAAGCTGTGATGGTTGGTCCTGTAAGGAGGAGATCCTCAGAAACAATAAATCTATCAAGTTTTGAAGCCACTTGAGAAGCCCCTCCCCTTTTATTGTTCCAAGTGAAGGTTCCATTTATTGTCTCAGTGTCCACTAGTCTGATGTTCATAATGAAATCTTGGCAGGCTTCAAATTCTTTGCCTAGCTGTATAGTGCCTCCTTTTTTTCGAAAGATATCTTATCATATTGAAATCACCTGCAACTATCCAAGGCATATTGGGATGTCGTGCTCTTAGACCTTCCAAGGAGGTAAGAAGCTTGAGTTTATCTGCTTGCTTTTGAGGTCCATAAACATTTGTTATCATGTATGTCTCCTTATCACCTACAGGACTACACACCAAGGATAGATAGTTCCTGGATGCCTCAGTATCCAGGATTCCAAATTTCTGTGGATCCCATAGCGTAAGAATCCCACTTGCCAAGTTATTTTCCTTAACCTCTAAATACTCATACTTGATTAACCATTTATTATGAATTTCTCTTATTTTATCCATTGAACATTATGTCTCCTGAATAAAGACCATGTCTAGTTTTTCTTCTTTTATTATGTTACTTAGATTCCTTTGTTTCCGTCTACTACCTATACCTCTAATATTCCATGTTGTGAGCTTCATTAAGAAAGGTTAGTAAAGGAATAGCTGGTAAGATCTTTCATCTTACCTGAGTTAATAAGTAGTTTTCCACATTCGTTTAGCAGTTCATTTTGTCTTTTCCTTCCTCTCTTCCTTCCCGATTTCTTTGGAGATTGTGCCTGTGAGTTCTCCATCATTTTGACCCCACTTGGCTCCTGGATTTCATGGTTTCTTTTGACCCCGGTTCCCTTCGATTTTGATCTCCATAGAAATAGCTGTTGAACTCGATCATAATCTTCTCTTGGCAAGGAGTCCACTCCTTTTTTCTTTCCTTGTTCCAGAAATAATTCTAGATCCAGATTTTCCCTGTCTAGAATCTCCTGTAGTTCATGGTCCTTTGTTCCTGCCTCACTTGGAGTCATCGCATGGTCCTTACTGATCTCCATGTAGTTTTGTAGCTCCTCCTTCTACTAGTTGTTTACTGTGACATCCTCCATTTCAGCTTCTGTATCCTACTCCTTAAATGTGTTCTCCCTTTCCTGGACTGTCTCCACGTTCTCCTCTACTTCCTCTAGGATTTTGAAACTGTTGTGTCTTGTGTATTTTTCTTCACTAATATTCTTGTGTGGCCGTTTACCCCCTTTCCCTTTGCCCCCAATCTTGGTGAAACCCTCGTGATCTCTATCCAAAGAGGTTTTCCCATTGCCTTCCATATTTTTTGTTGGGTAGTCTTTGAATAGATGGCCATGTTCATGACATTTGCGACACTTGAATGGTATGTGCTCATAGTCCACCATTTGCACCCATTCTTCATCATATACCTCTAAAATTATTGCTTCCGGAAGGGCTCCAGATAGATCCATTTCCACACATATTCGAGCAAAGGAGGTATATTTACCTTTAAGAGTTGCCTTTGATATCTTCAGAAAATGCCCCAGCTTGTTTCCTATGGTTTTCAAAGATTCTGGTTGCCAGTAATCCAGAGGTAGTGAGTATAGTCTAATCCAAACCGGTACGGATGTAAATGTTTCATGTTTCGGGACAAAGTTCATCATCCATGGCCGCATGTAGAGTCCTGCCGCAGCATAGAAATAAGGCCCCCCTTCAAACACTCTGTCTTTGTCCTCTAGGCTCGTGAACACCACCGTGAAGAAGCCCTTAGAACCCAGATGTAAATGTATTTCTCCCTTTGGCTTCCAATGGCTCCTAATCCAGATATGTAATGCCCTCTCCGTTGGCCATAACCCCATGAACTTGCAAATGATCGCATGTTCTTTCATATGGTCCCTATGCGCTTGAATCACTGGATCACTCAATATGACCTATGGAATGATGCTCGATTTGGGTTTACAGACTCCCGTAGTTTTCGTGGAAGTCGTTTTTCTGTTGTCGCCTCCCTTCTCCTTTTCTTTACTTGTTTCCTGTTGATTCCCTTCCTGACTCTGGAATTCGTTTCTTCCAACTATCTCCTTGCCTCTTGCTTCTGAATTCTTTTTCAAAGATTTTTTGAAATGCTTCCCTCCTGCTTCCTTGCCTCCCTCTGTGACTGCCTGACTGTAGGAGGGAGCGGCGCACCCCCCTGCACATCCCGCCATGGAACCCTAATGCAAAACCCTAGCGCCAACTTTAAACCTTGCTCAAGTTGCAGACCAAAAAATCTCACAATGTTTTAGTATTACAACATTGTATTCATTAATGCATTGAAATCATACCCAGAGATTAAATCCACAACAAAAACTTCAAATAAGAAATAAACTATGTTTTTTCTTTTATTCTCAATCATTGGAGCTCCACAATCTATGCCATAACTCCAAAATATCTTGTTGATTTATTAGTTAATATTGATCCTCCTGTAGTAGGGAGCGAGTCCCTAAGTTATCTCCTCCTCCAAAACTCCATAATTTACCCAATATTCTCACAATATTCCACAAAAATAAATAATATTAGGCACAAATATGCAATTATCCATAAACCTTCCTAATGAACATATTAAAGTTAAAAATACATTATCTAATGCAAAAAGATAGGTTTAATGTGTTGAAGGATGGCTAGATGGGCCTTAATTTATGTCTAATTTGAAGGCCTATCAAGAGTAAACCAAATCATACTTCAAATCATTACAATGTTTTAGTATTACAACATTGTATTCATTAATGCATTGAAATCATACCGAGAGATTAAATTCACAACAAAAACTTCAAATAAGAAATAAACTATGTTTTTTCTTTTATTCTCAAACATTGGAGCTCCACAATCTGTGCCATAATTCCAAAATATCTTGTTGATTTATTATTTAATATTGATCCTTCTGTAGTAGGGAGCGGGTCCGTAGGTTATCTCCTCCTCCAAATCTCCATAATTCGCCCAATATTCCTGCAATATTCCACAAAAATAAATAATATTAGGCCCAAATATGAAAATATCCATAAACCTTACTAATAAGCATATCAAAGTTAAAAATACATTATCTAATGAAAAAAGAGAGGTTTAATGCGCTGAAGGATGGTTAGATGGGTCTTAATATGTCTAATTTAGAGGCCCATCAAGTGTAAACCAAATTCTACTTCAAATCATTACAATTTTTTAGTATTACAACATCATATTCATCAATGCATTGAAATCATAACCAGATATTAAATTCACAACAAAAACTTCAAACAAGAAATAAACTATGTTTTTTTCTTTTACAAAGAGTAGTTACAATTCCCAACTTCTCTAATCCATTACAAAAACATAATTCATTTGAATTCTTGAAACATACTTGAAATGTTAAATAGTTAACAACAATATGCAAAGAAAATGAAAAATATCCAGCGAAAGAAGCTTGATTATCTTGTGCAAGGTGTATAGAAAACATCAAACTAGTCAAAATGATGCTAAGGTAAATATACCCTCATGGTGATAAACTATATTAACTCACAGCAACCTAGCTAACAATCTACTATTAGTTTGGATGTTTCCAAACCTTGGGGCTATTTTGAAGGTTCTTCTAGGGGAAGTGCCTTATTGCAAGGGTGGTTTTGTTCTTCACTTAACTGAAAATCATTTCTTTCACGTAAAAATGGCTTTGGGAAAGGGTCAAATAATTGAGCAGAAGTAAATGCATGAAAATATCTAATTTATTTTTGTATTGACAAAGGATGTTCTCATATTTAGTGCTTCAGTGGCTCCTTGTTAGTTATCAACTGGGTTAATATGGCTCAATGTTGCACGAATATCATGCTTGGTCATATTATGGAGCATTCATCGTAAAAAAACTTATTCAATTCTTTCACATGTTGACATGTATATAGGGAGAGGAACATGGTCATCGAAGTACTATTTAAGGAATGCCTGCACTTAGATCTGGTACTATGTTTGGTAAATTAGTACTATGGACATGAACACTTCCATTTTTTTCACAATCCCTAAATGGATGGGCATGTTATAGTTGATATTTCCTAACTTATCTTTTATACGCCATTTATCACTAATGTAATGAATTTTTTTGTATGTATTTATTATATCTAAACTTTGTATGAATATTCTCATTACAATTTTTTTGTTTAAACATGAACATAGATTTCATGTATGCTACCTGATTGGATGATTCAGAATGTAAGTATCATGTATACAGACAATAAATATTTTTGAAAGATTTTTTCCATACAAGGATTGGTGCAGATCCTTGAAGAATACACACATATGTTGTGTCTATACAAAATGTATTTTACTTTACTTCAATATATGAAAATATGGGTTGTTGGAGAGGTAAATCCCCTCTACGGATAGAGGCGATCCCTACTAGCCCAGAATGGGTCTAGCAACAATCAATCAATGCTACTATGCAAGTTCCTAATTGCAAATAAAAGATAGGCAATGAACACCTACTTGGATTCCAACGCTATTGTTTGATGAAGAGCCATCGCTCTCGCTCCTTCGCTTTGGCTGGTCACAATCCTCCACAATCCTCGTGGATAGACACCTGCACACACAAAGAAAAACACAAACACAAGCGTGAAATCTAATAAATGCAATTATACATCAGTCAGAAAGGACATAACTCACATTAACCATTACAAAGACAAATGAGAGTGGAACCATAATAGTAGTCATCTATTAATAATCAATAACAGAGAAGAGTACAACCAAAGTTCTGACGTCGAATCCTTCTCAAGAGGGTCCAGCCAGCAAGTCTCTTAAGCATTCACCCTAGAGGTAGGTCTCCCAAGACAAAAACTCTCTCTCACACAAGTTCACACAAGAAAGCAACACTTCACAACCTTCCTTAAGCTCTCTAGCAATCCCACACTTGTCACACCAACTACCTACTAGCAGCAGCACTCTAAGCACTATCAATTCCACACTGTCAAAAACTAGCTGCTCATGGCAATGGTAGAGGCTTAAATAGGAGAAGGAGTCTCCATGAATGGTGGGAGGATGAGCTTATCACCAAGGAAGGTGGCTCAAATGACGAACAAACATGCCAGAGAAGGGAGGGCGACATTGACAAGGCCAACAACCAGGTCTGGAGTCATCTAGAAGGCCGGCTGTTAGAACAAACTCGCCCAAACTGGATCAGCGCGGGTGTATAACTGCACTGGAGCGCTGACATCGCATCTGAATAACAGAGAAGGTTATGTCAGCGCGACTCAATATAAACAGAGGGTGCGCTGGTTCATGAAATTCGACCAGCGCGGAAAACACGTGTGCTTCCGCGCTGGCAGCGCATTCGTTGTATTATGAGGCGCCAGTCAGCGCGGTTATTTTAATAACAGTCGTGATGATGGAAAAACTTTGACAAAGTGGGTCACTTGGCAGCATTAGAGAGCATGAGCATGATTGATTTGAACTCATGACATAGTAGGGAGACTGACAGGGAGACAGTGACAAATTACTGTGTAACAGATGCCCCCTAAAGCATGAAGCCCGAGAGAGTGGGAGGGGTGAAATGCTTTACAAAACTCGCTGAACTGGAACACCACCAGGAAGAATCTGCACGTATGTACAACTGATATCTCTATTACATGTAGTCTAGGCATGGGCGCAGCCATCCAAAAGACATACGAAGAAGGTCTGTGGTATGGACGCAGCCACCCAGCTGAAGAGACCATGATGATAATAAGGTATGGTCGCAGCCATCCCAAAAGACTCAGGTATGGGCGCAGCCATCCATCAATGAGTCATGTAATAATAATCCACAAAATCGCAACCTGGTTTGCAACAGACAAAAACCAGGGTCTTGCGCTCCAACCCGACCCGAACAAAGTACAAGTCCAAGCATGTGAATACATGAGCTGAAGTCGAACATGCATGAACATCGTCTGATTACCAGCCAATAATGAAAACTGTTAACAGACGCGAGAGGTACCACCAATAATGACAATGGTCCTCAAGGTACTTATAGGTACAATCCGCGGCATGTGAATCAATGAGCTGGTGTCGAACACCCGCAGAATCATTCGATCGGAGGCCAATGATGAAAACCTCACGTCGAACACGAAGAACCTGCCATTGAGGCATGCAGGCTCTAAGGCACCTGAAGGGAGTCTCTAAGTCACCTTCCTGGATAATGAGCTGAAGTCGACAGGAAGTAACCTTGATCGAAGGTGGGTCATAATGTTTCCCACATCATCGACACGAGACAGAGAAGGATACGATATTTTGTGTGAGATATCAGAGGGAGGTTGTAAGTTTCAGAGGGCAACTTCTCTTGAACATATCGGCGGCACGACAGTGGATTTGGCAGTATCTGACGTCAAATGAGCAGAGGTCATGGTGACGAGACAATGAGCAGATGAGAGGCCAAATAGGATAACCCAAACCCACGGAGGCTAGTGTAAAACAATATGAGAAATTCCCACCCAGACACGAACGCAAACTAGTGCCATGTTCAAGAGCGACATACTGCCGACACGACAATTATTATAGTTCCATTTTCCCCACCATTTCTGGCAAGTACCCCGATTATTTTTGGACGACAAGCTTGACGGGAATAGCATATGCTTGGAAAGCGTCATTTCGACGGTATCCAATGTCATTAAGTTTTAACGAGTCTGACAAAGGAAAAACTCGGTGCCTTTTCCTGTTTAGAGAGTCTGAAAAGACAGTGGAAAAGAAAACTCCAGGGGGGTCCTTTTTCGTAAAGTTGTGTCTCTCGAGCCCGAAAAAGTATAAAACAATGCTCGAAAGAACCGCCCGACCAGTATGATCGAGGAGTACTTTTCGTAAGTAGTGACTTTGACCCGAAAAAGTAGAAAAGCGGTCAGAAGTACGTCGTTTTGGAGCCAATAACGAGTGTGAAACGACAAACACCCGGCAATATTTTTAGTTTAAACGGTCGAAAAAAGAGCTTTAAAAGCGACAGCCTCTTATTTCTTTAACGAGTCGAGAGGGGGGGACTCGAAAATCTTTTGTTGCTTTACGTCGAAAAAGAGCTTAAAGACGACGTTTTGGGACCAAGTGTGTATAGGACTGTTGTGACCCCACTGGTATGAGAATCTGCACAAGAAACACCACACGCGTAAACCTGTTCGAGATAATACGTACCACATGCATAAAAACATAGTAGAATGACATTGGCACTAAGCACATGGTAAAAAACATGACAAAAACCCATATTTATGAAAAATAGTAATTAATTACAAAATTTTACCATAAATAGGGGGGTAAAAGGGGGTTTTTACCATTGTTACCATTTTGAGCCGTGGAGGACGTTGTGGAGCTGCGAGGTTGACGAACCAAATTCCATCCCGTGCGGACATCAACCACCCTGCAATCTGTTCCAGGTAGGTTCTCCTTCTCCTACGCTTCATTTTGAGTCATTTTAGCCACATTTCCACGGTGGGAAGTGGTAGTTTGGGCGAATTTTGTGAACTTCAATTCGCTCTCGGTCAGCGCGGATTTCCTCATCGGGTCCGCGCTGATCGAATAATTTTTCCACATACCACCCCCGGATCAGCGCGGAAAACACGTGTGCTTCCGCGCTGACCCAAGGAAAAAAACAAAGGGCGCCATAATCAGCGCGACTGTTTTAAAAACAGTCGCGCTGACGCCGCGAAACTAAATTTTTAACAATTTGAACGTATAAATTTCAACGGTCAGGGCTCTAATGATTTTTTGTGGCCATGCAGGACACAATGGCATTTGTTTGGCAAGAGCGAGCTCATGATAATGAGGATATAGCGGCATTTGCCGATGCTGGGTGCCGTAATGCAATGCGGGCATGTGGGTTGCTCAAATTCTTCCTCACTCCGCGCCTGCGAGCACAACCTGATCTTCTCGAGTTCCTAATCAGGGCCTGGAATCCTGTTGATGGGAAGTTTGTGATTCGAGGCCGTGATATCGAGTTCGATTACACGGATATCTATTTTTTGACCGGGTTATCACGTCGAGGTGAGATGCCCATTCTGGAGGGGCAGCGACCCAGTGGTGAAACCCTAGATACGCTGATGGCTCGGGTGTGCCCACAGGCACGCAAAACGCGGAGTGGGAAGGTAGGTATTCCTACGGTGGACCAATCTCTTATTAGCTCTCGAGTGTTTGAATCCCACGGTATTCAACTGGGCAGCAGCAGTAACAACCAGCATGAAGAGACAGCTGAGCAACTGCCGACGTGGTGAGTCGAAGCAGTTTGGCTATGGGTCCATTTTACTCCCGCTCATGCTGGAGCGGGTACCGGCATTACAGCTACAGGACATGGTCGTGGATCCACCCAGAGGTCCCCGAGAGACGAGGGCTAGTCGATGGGGCCATGTCATGCCGCGAGGAGGTGGCGGCCGCCCAGTGGCATGGGGAGTATATTTCCGAGAGTGGCTGGATCGACAGGTTATTTTTGTGGAGGACTGGCCATATGCTGGCATAGACTTCCGTGGAGATCCAGACATGCCACTGCCTGCGGGAGAGCATTGGGACGATGGTGGTAAACCACTTGATCTCTTTTTAATTTTTTATTTTTGTAATGTTTTTTAATTTTTCATGTACATGTCTTTACGATGAATGCTATGGTATGCAGATGTGGGACCCACGAGACCCCTTGGTCTAGCCCCAGAGGCGCAGAGAGAGGCACAAGGCGCTGGAGCCCTGACCCTGGCTCCTTCAGGAGTCGATACGATGTTGACTGTGATACAGAACCTCGAGGGCGTACTGGCGGGGGTTCCAGATTACCAGGGGATAGAGGAGGTCCCCATAGCATCTCAGATCCACACAGTGGGGGTAGAACCCAGGATGCACCGCCTTTTGAGGCGGGTGGCACGGGCAGTTGTATGCTACAGAGAGCATAACCCACCACAGTAGACATCTAGGTCTTATTTTCCACTGATGTTTTTTTTTTGAGAGACACGCGTCTCAGATGTACTAAGGACACCGGCCTTATCTAGACATATACACTTATTTTTGAGCGCCTTGGTGCACCACATGATATATATATATATATATACCGATTTTGGATGGGATCTTTTACATGTGATGATGTTTTTTATATGCTATGCAAATGTCTAACACAAATGTAATCTAATGTATCAGTTGCATAACATACAACCCACATATTTTAATTTTTTTGCAAGCTTAAAAGCACACACGACAACACACATGCAAACTATGCTTGGAAAAGGATTTTATTTTTATGCAAGCTTAAAAACACACATGACCACACATATGCAAACTATGCTTGAAGACCAGGGAAAACGGGCATGCCCCCCAGCATGATGTCTCAATTCGAGGTACAGGCCCCCCAAACTTTAGTCCATTAAAAATGGAGTGAAGGTTGACAATATTATAATCGTAGTCGAATTGCACGAGCTTATGTTTCATTATTTTTGCGAGGTTGACACACTTAAAAGAACTATCCTCGTGACACCTAGTTTCATTTGTTAAGGAGCTTGACACAGGATAAGAACTATGCTCCGACCAGACCCAATTTCATTTTTTAGGGAGCTTGACATAGGAAAGTGAACTATGCTCCGACCGAACTGCATCATAATGAACAGGAAGTCGGTGCTTCCAAGAGTGTTACTCCCGGTGAAAGGACCACATCTTGGAAGTCAGGACCTAATGCCCCCAGGACACTATGCACGACGGTGTGATCACTGGATACAGGCACGGGGTAGGTGGCCACGTAGTTGATCTGCGGTGGGGCAGATGCAACTGGTGGATAAAAACTAGGAGGGGGCGACAACTGCGCAGGAGGCATTGGGGGACTAACGAACGACAATTGATCGATGGTCACAATTCTTCCATCGTGTGGAAAGCAAACCACACGGAAAAGCGAAGAAATGAGGGCCCCCATGGCGTAAACATAGTCGTGACCAAGGAGAAGACTAAAGTCTAAAACACCTTGGGTAACCAAGACGTCTATATAGACGGTTTTGCCTCCCAAAGTAATAGGGAACTTCGGGAGAACTCCTAGAGATGGACAGGCTCCTCCGTCGAAGGCCAACAGATTCTGAGTGACTGGCCCAAGCTGCGGGGAACCTAAGGCTTGCCAAGTAGTGTACGGCATAAGACTGACAGATGCCCCTTCATCCAAGACAGTGCCAGGTACTGCCTTAGCACAGGCATGTACTGTGATCTGGAAAGGCATATGGGATGGAAGGCGACCGGCGATCAGGTGATTCCAATCAAAGGAAGCGACCAGACTACTTGGTGGGGGAAACGTATGATTGCCCCCATGTGCTAAAGGAACCGAAGGAGAACCTTCGAGAGCAGCTGGGTTAAGAGAGTCATCTCGGGACTGAGGAGAATCTGAAGAGACGAAGAGAACATGGGCGTGATTCTCTTCCGAAACAGAGTGAGCGAGCGGCGGACTCGAGTCGACACTCTTTCCGACCAAGGGTTGGTCTGGAACAGGCTGGACACAGCCAGGTTCGGGAAGAGAAGCATGTGAACCAATCTCATTGTCGGGAGGCGGATGATCTGCAGCTGCAGAAAGACGTTGATATCCAATGGGGAGTTGGGGTGAAGGAGCTGGGAGACTTTCCAAGACTCTGGAGGCTTTATCCATGAGTGGACAAAGGTGAAGGGGATGATTGCCCTCACAAAGTCTACAGGGGATTCGAATCTTCCCTTTTCCCTTACCATTCCCAACTGATAAGGTAGCATCGCCGTGAGCTTCAAAGGATGATGAGAGGTGGGCCGAATCGCGAGACCATACTTCTAGTACCCTGGGAATGCCAGGACAATCGCGAAGAAGATGGTCCTCCTTGCATAATCGACAAGGAAACTTAACCTTCCGCAGAGGAGCGGAAGGGGGCCCGACTTCAGGTGCACTCAAGGGAGTAACAGTTATACTTGTGGCCTCTCCCTTAGGAGACTTCTTCTTCTTGGTCTTCTTCCTCTTCTTCTTAGCCACTTGGTTATTCGAATCGAGACTTTCACCAGGCGAAGTACAAGAGGAAGACGTAGAAGTAGGCGTCGAAGGGGAGAGATCCACCTTAGGATCAACATGATGTTGTTCAGGTGGACGGACTGATGGACTAGCAGCCGACACGGCAGGGACCAAAGAGGTTGAAAACAACCAAACAGGCAATCCGACAGTTAACCCCGGAAGGGATAACATTGCCATATAAGGAGCACCAACATTCCCGAGAGGAGGGAAATGACCAGGATTCCCGTTAGGAGGGGAACTTGGGTTGGTGAACCCCGGAAAAGTTGCCATGGCAAACAAAAAGAAGCCTACTCAAGCTAACGCACACAAGATCTAACCAGGTAATGTTATCGTGGTCGAATAAATTTTTAAGACACAGGAACTAAACTTGACCTTTTCATGTTTCAAGAGTTGAGAAAAGGACGAAAAGATGACTCTAGTCTCCTTCGAATGTTTAATGAGCACGAAGTGACAAGACGCTCACTGGCACCTTTTCTTTTAAAGAGTCTGAAAAGGATCAAAAGTGACTACTCTGGAGACTCTAGGCAAAGGGTTTACCAAGCAATCCGTAAAACTGCTTATACACCTTGGCAATCGTATGAGAACCAAGGACTTTCCGTACTGCAGTCAATCTTCCTGAATGCTGTGTTCGGTGCGTTACGGTTCGCAAGGCGGCAGACTCGGCTTCCTATGGATCAAGGATAAAATCCTAGTGGGGTCTCCCTATATACGCGGCGGTACGTGGGAGCACAATCCGTGTTAGACCACTATCGAGTCACAGAAGGAGGAATCACCCAACCGTAATGTGAAACAACAGTGACTATGTTTAAAGACGTCGGAACACGTCTCTAGCCTAGACCTCTAAATGTTTGCGTTAAGTTCCAATGCGTTTTTAGGTTTATTCAGTTTATTTTATGGTTGATCTTGAATTAAGTTTCGGTTTCAGGTCCTACCATGTGATCTCTCACAATTGCCTAGATGCAAACTACATGCCAAAGAATACCATTTCGTTCGATGAATTCTAACTACGAGAGGGTTAAGAATTTTCGATCAAACAAAATGAACACAATCGATCAAACCATCTAATGCAGCTAATGGCAAGGAAAAGAAACTTTTTCTTTTGAGAACACAAATCAATGAAACGCTCTTTTTCCCATTAACTATTGAATGCAAAAGATATTAGTTTGATTTCTTTTCCAATGGCACAATGCACTTAAAATGAATTTTGAGAGACAGCAACACCGAGTAAAGAGAAATAAAATCACTCAATGAAAAACACAACAAATGTGAAAAGAACCGGTTGAGCCCAAACAACTGTAATCTGTGTCTGGGTAGTGAGAAGTAATCGAAACAATACGAAGACTGATTCAATAACGATCACCTAAACAACCAAGCAAAGAAAGAAAAGAGGAAGGTTTTCGCAAAAACAAAAGCAAGTAGTAACGAATCTTTGTGAACGAGTAACGAAACAAAGCCAATCCAACGAAATCGGGATGATAACACCAGGTCACAAGACACAAAACAAGATCCGCCCAACAAGACTTCGCAAGCAAGTGCTTCAATGTTCAGACAATAGAAATCAAGTCATAAACCAGGTGGAAAGAGCAGGGGATAGTCAAACCAACAGGCTCAGGAGGCAAAATTGAAAAAAATTCAATTCTACAGGATCAGCGCGGGTGATACACAGCAACAAAGCGCTGACCAGAAACCACGCGTAGCAACAAAGCGCTGTCAGCGCGGAAGTACACGGCTTAAGCGCGCTGGTTCGATTTCAGAACCGTCGCGACTGTTAAACGTACAAGCGCGATGACCACGAAGTCAAAGAAACAGCTATGCGATGTCAGCGCGACTGTTTTGTTATAAACCGCGCTGAGGCTAAAAAACAGGCAGAATCAAGCCAAAAGCTCCCAAACTAAGGCAATAACTCTTTAAACTATCAAGGCACCTCCCATACTGAACCAAGAAATCTAAAAGCAGAGAACTAATCCCCAATCTTTGAAAAGAGAGTAACAATCAAACTCAAAGCAAGAATGAACAAAAAGGGACAAAGGCCAGCTCCCCAATGGAGTCGCCAAATTGTTGGAGAGGTAAATCCCCTCTACGGATAGAGGTGATCCCTACTAGCCCAGAATGGGTCTAGCAACAATCAATCAATGCTACTATGCAAGTTCCTAATTTGCAAATAAAAGATAGGCAATGAACACCTACTTGGATTCCAACGCTATTGTTTGATGAAGAGCCGTAGCTCTCGCTCCTTCGCTTTGGCTGGTCACAATCCTCCACAATCCTCGTGGATAGACACCTGCACACACAAAGAGAAACACAAACACAAGCGTGAAATCTAATCAATGCAATTATACATCAGTCAGAAAGGACATAACTCACATTAACCATTACAAAGACAAATGAGAGTGGAACCATAATAGTAGTCATATATTAATAATCAATAACAGAGAAGAGTACAACCGAAGTTCTGACGTCGAATCCTTCTCAAGAGGGTCCAGCCAGCAAGTCTCTTAAGCATTCACCCTTGGAGGTAGGTCTCCCAAGACAAAAACTCTCTCTCACACAAGTTCACACAAGAAAGCAACACTTCACAACCTTCCTTAAGCTCTCTAGCAATCCCACACTTGTCACACCAACTACCTACTAGCAGCAGCACTCTAAGCACTATCAATTCCACACTATCAAAAACTAGCTGCTCATGGCAATGGTAGAGGCTTAAATAGGAGAAGGAGTCTCCATGAATGGTGGGAGGATGAGCTTATCACCAAGGAAGGTGGCTCAAATGACGAAAAAACATGCCAGAGAAGGGAGGGCGACATTGACAAGGCCAACAACCAGGTCTGGAGTCATCTGGAAGGTCGGCTGTTAGAACAAACTCGCCCAAACTGGATCAGCGCGGGTGTATAACTGCACTGGAGCGCTGACATCGCATCTGAATAACAAAGAAGGTTATGTCAGCGCGACTCAATATAAACAGAGGGTGCACTGGTTCATGAAATTCGACCAGCGCGGAAAACATGTGTGCTTCCGCGCTGGCAGCGCATTCGTTGTATTATGAGGCGCCAGTTAGCGCGGTTATTTTAATAACAGTCGTGATGATGGAAAAACTTTGGCAAAGTGGGTCACTTGGCAGCATTAGAGAGCATGAGCATGATTGATTTGAACTCATGACACAGTAGGGAGACTGACAGGGAGACAGTGACGAATTACTGTGTAACATGGGTTTCTTTTTGCGAGAAAAAAACAACCTATCATTAGCTCAAAAAGTTCAAATTCCAGAGTAGAGTGCTCAAATTATTTGTTCATTGGGAAAAATGGTTGACAAAATTAAACACTATGTACAATCTTGCACTATCATTGCCCCATCTCAATCAAACCTAATTGGATTATACATGGTTAGAAATTAACAGCGATTGGATAATTCATTGACTAAAACAATGAATTAATGGTTATTGGCAATTGATTTAAATTTCCTATTAGCAATTAGTTTACACTTCGTTGTTTAGTTGAAGTTTCAGGATATACAGTTGTGCATTAACAACCTTTCAATGCAATAAAGTAATGCAACCAACACCTTTTCTCCCTTTGACATCTCTAAACACTCGTTGTGCTACACAAAAATCAAAACGTGGTAACTTTTTCGAGTTCTAGTTGCTTGTCATCTAGTGGGGAATTGACACAAATAGTTGATAGATTAAGTAGTCATTGCCAACTACTAAATCCTATTGTGAATGAATTGACAATTAATAGTGATGAAATTTTCAAGGAGGTAGGAGTATTAGCGGTTATTTTTCACCCCGACGAAGAATCAAAGATTAAATGTGCATGGGGTCTAAGGATCTCAACCAATAACCAGGCTAAATTTGTAGCTTTGTGGTTGAGATTAGACTTGGTTATAGCAAGGAAAATTCAACATTTGAGGGGTTTTTTGCTTAAATGTTAGTTATTCAACAAGTATGCAATATTGAATAGGATCTTATGTTTATCTAATCTCTTATTCTTCATAGAATAAGGTTGCAAATTCTCGAGTTTACCACACTGAATTTTACCACATCAAAAGACATCTTAACTCTATGCTAGATTCATTAGAAAATTGTGGAGTTAGCCTCGAGCAAGATGTCTATTGCAAAGGATTCATTTATTTTATAGGTTTATTTCCCTTGGGGAATTTCATGGGTGTTTTACTAAGAGCCCTACTTGAAGGCATTTTGCCTAGAATGAGAGTACACCAAATTCTACTTCAAATCATTACAAAATTTTAGTATTACAACATTATATTCATTAACGCATTGAATTCATAACCAAAGATGAAATTCACAACAAAAAATTCAAACAAGAAATAAACAGTTTGTAGAAAATTTGTGTTTTCTTTTACAAAGAGTGGTTACAACTCCCAACTTCTCTAATCCATTACAAAAACATAACTCAATTCCCAACTTCTCTAATCCATTACAAAAACATAATTCAATTCCCAACTTCTCTAATCCATTGCAAAAACATAATTCATTCAAATTCTTGAAAAATACTTGAAAAGTTAAATCATTAACAACAATATGTAAAGAAATTGAGAAAAAATATATGCAACAAAAGATTGATTATCTTATACAAGGTGTATAGAAAACATCAAACTAGTCAAAATGACACTAAGGTAAATATTCCCTCATGGTGATAAACTATATTAACTCACAACAACCTAGCTAACAATCTACTATTAGTTTGGATCCTACATTAATCTAATCTCCTATTCTTCATCGAATAAGCTTGTGAATTCTCAAGTTTGAGGTTGTTGAATTTTACCACATCAAAAGACATCTTAACTCTATGGCGAATTTGCTAGCAAATCGTGGAGTCAGCCTCAAGAAAAGGGTGATGGAATACGATGGCTCAAGTTCGGTATTTTAATGTATTCCATGAATAATAAAAATCCGTTGTCGATCATAGGGAATTTAAATAAAATAAAAATCATTAAAGGTATAATTTTTCAGATGGAGACCCGATGGCAAGATGTAAGATCTCGAATAGGATTATTGATACTCTTAATATTGAAATGGAAGTTTGCATTCAATATTGATTATTGGGTTCGTGTGCCCATATTGAGAAATCATGTCTTCAACACGTGGTTACTACATAGGTGGAATCAAACTCGCATCCATTTTAAATTTGGATGGGTGCGGATAGTTGTTAATCGTATTTCCATATCTCTGCAATCTAATTGAGAGATTAGGGCTTTAATGAAGTTCAAATTATGTTACAGAGGAATTAATTATGGAATTGAATGTCTAATGCGAAGAATGTACAAGGATAATGGTCTCCTTGAAGTTGATGCACAATGCAAGAGTTCAATAGGGCCAGGCGAGCAAGGCTATAAAGAGGACTTAAGCATCACTTTCTTCCCAAAAAATTGGGTCTACATTTTCATTACTTATAAAGTCAAAGAGGTTTGTTGTGTTGGTTTCCAAATGGAGCTCCCATCGTAAGAAGATAATGATGTACTTAGTCAACACTTGGATCATATGATGGAAACCATGTAATTTATTCTTTCTCTACTTTCTAGACAAGGAGAAATGGGGAATATAGGAGAGAAAGATCTATTAGCTCTATTACATCAGAAAGTTGGTCTTTTATAGACCAAAATGGATCGCCTACAGGTTTCTTTTGATCGTTTGATCATTAATATTGATAAATTTATCCCTCTAAATGAAGCATTAGTTTTTGAAGAGAAAAAAGAATCGCTTGAAGAGACTAAGGTGATCTAACTTGAGGTTCCAGAGAAACAAGCGACAAGAATTGAAGAGATGTGTAAGAATATGCCTTTCATTCTACTCCTTCCACTGCAAGAAGAAAATGAAAATGCAACCATAGTAACTCCTGGTGCAATGGTTGAAGCTTATTTTTCTCTCTTAGTTTTTATTTATGTTATGTAAGTATGCAGTAATATTAGGGGTATTTTGGCGTATATATAAGAGAAGTTATATCATAATAGTCGTATGTAATCAAATTGTTAGAGTTTCAAGGATTTTTTGGTCCCTTTTGAACTTAGTAGATGAAGATTTTGTATCGTATGTAAAAATATTGTCCTTCAAACTGGTTTGATTAAATAAAAATAACATACCCATTTTGTTGAAAAAAAATAGTGGTGATGTTTGAACATTTGATTGAAAACCCATTGATATCTGAAATTAATTTAATGTGTAGTTTTTTTCTAGATGGAAAATATCATCCTTTTCTATTGAAAACAAAAACAGAGTACATGGCCAAGATAACTGATATTTATGCATTTATATGACAAAACTTCTTGTTAGGAGAGAAAAAGGTATAATATAAGGACAATTACAAAAACTGAGTGTCCAAAGATGCAAGAAACATCCACTAAATAAAAAAAGGATATATAGGCAAAATATGAAAATCAATTGTGTACAGTATTTTGTTCTATATGCAAGATACATTAATAACATAGTTCTGGAAGGATGACAAATTGTGAAACCCAATGTAGCCCAAGAATTGTTGACAATAGTGTGGCAAAATCCACAAGCATGAAATAATTTTAATGCTTATTTAGTAGCAAGTTGTGGATATAAGATTAAATCATATCTAATATTTAATTGTGTTCCACCTACTTTTTCCTTTTTCTTTTACCCCTCCTTTAATGCACATTCAGGTTATTGCTTCCAATTATAAGGATTCAATGAGTATACCAAAATTTCCATTATTTTCCAGGGGAAAAACAAAAAATCTCACACACATATAACCCAAGTTGGCGGAAAACCAGTGAAATATACTCTAGTTTCGATAGGCAGTGTCAGGCCGATCTATTATAGGCTATTTTGTCTCATTTGATCAATCAGCCTCCGAACTGGATCGTTCACATCCATTCAACCTTTACATAATCATTTCACAAATCCTTATGCATGGCTCTCTCATTCCCCAGAGTGTATTCCCTAAACTGCATCATCTAAGCAAATTTTAGGACCAACGCTCCCTGGCCTCTTGTTGGACTGTGTTCACCTATAGGTTTCTCCATTGTGGCATCCGTTGATCACCTACAGGCTGATCCCCTTTGAACCTGCATTGGTTATAGAAGTTCGGGAAAAAGAGAGACAATCTCGAAGCCTCCATTTCCAGAAGCTTCCAGGATCTATTTATCTTAGATAAAACTTATGAATCTTATCCTATCCTACCTTAGAGTTTGCATCCCTTATCCTTAGATCTCATTCTCCCAACAAGAGTGGATCTTAATCCAAATATTGGTAAAAGAATAAGAACTCCCAACTTACCTCACTCCTCTATATATTTACAGCCTTCCATATGCAAGGGGTTGGCTTTTGGAGAGTGATTCTACCTTTATGTTGTCGTTGTGAGATTTATCCTTTCATGCATCTAGGGTTATTGGAGGTGCACTTTGTGACAAAGGAAACAAGTCAACAACTTGGATTATCTCTTCGACAAGATCAATACCTATTTATGGTTGTAACTCACTCCATTTATATCAATACAAAGAGTTCTTTATTTTCCTATATGTGATGTTGTTATTTCATGTATTTCAATACCATGTTGATCTGTTGAATGAAGTAGATAGATGATGCTACATAAATCTCATAGTTTCTTAGCTTGTGTCATCTAGTTGTGCACGTTCTAACTTTTGCGGCTAGAACTAGGATTGGAGAATTCAAACCAAAGAAGGAGTGAAACATATCACTAATTCCAAGTAGTTTTCATCCCCTCATCTATTTACTTTAAGGGAAACATTAGGTCCTTTGTCTTTATGTTGTTCTAGGTTAGCCACCAAACCTAGGAGAGATACTTTTGTCCGCAATCATAAATTCTGCATAACGAATTGGCGACCATACTGGGGAATGGTTCATTCCCTTGGTCGCTTCCTTTTTCTTTTTGTTTGTCTTACCCCTTCTTTAGATCTTCATAGTCTCACACAGTCTTGAGCAAACCTACGAAGACCTTTCATTGAGCTTTACTTGCATTTTTTTGTCGTAACTTGGCTTTCCTTGATCACTACACCCTATGGTCTAGAGACAGTGCATTGTAGTGCACCCTAGCCTTATCTTCACTTGTGTTGCAGTACACCCTAGACTTATCTACACCTACATTGCAGTGCACCCTGGTCCTTTCAACACCTACTATGATCCCAGTTTGATGAAAAAAAATTCCTTTTTGTGATATTCTCTCTTATTAACTTTGTTCTGGTTGGTCCTCCTTGTGTCCCTGAGTGTGTCTTGGTCTCTCATAAGCCTCCATTTGGTTTTCTTTTTTTTTTTGAGTGCCTTTGATGAGAATTCATTTAGATTTTCCTTTGTTCTTTTCATTAGGTCATTATCAAACTAAATTATTTAGTCATTGAGTGCTTGAAAGAGTTGGTGTTTTAGTAATTGTTCTAAAAAGTTTTCTTTTATCGATGATTAGACAAATATCTTAGTTTTCATCTGAAAATTAAGTGGAATAAAAAAGAAAAATCTTATGCATCATGTAATACATATAGTGCTTTGATTTTGATTGGAAAATTTAAGTTGAGGAGATCGATTTTTACATCACTTATTTGTTGCATTGTTGATTGACTTTTTTCTTCCCCTACTTAGTTAGGTCTTTCATTGTTAAAATGAAAATGAAAAGATTCCTTTTTTTCATATTAGTTGCATCATAGGTGTGTTCAAGCGACATCGATTTTTGAGCCTTGAAACTGAAACATAATTCAAGATCAAGTTTTAAATTCATCTCAATTAATATAAGGAGCATTTGAAACTTAACGACGCACATAGAGGTCTAGGCTAGAGAACTGTTTTGGTGTCTTTAAATGTAGGATTTGTCGTTGTTTTCCAACATTGCATCCTGGGAGTGAAATCTCGTTCGACGTATGTAAGTGTATAGGATCATTCTCCACATACCTTTAGGTATATCGGATGGCGTTCCACGCATGTTAAGTATATGGTAGCACTCTCATCGAACGTTTACACATTAGACAACACTACTACAGACTGCACTTCCACGTACCGTTGAGTATATTTTGGAAATTTGCCATAGGTTGCTATCCTCACCATAGGTAATTGAGTCGGTCACCATGTACACCATGATACACTGAACACAACGTTTAGGGAGATTTCCTGCACATGTGTTAATTCCTTGGTTCTCCAAGGTGTATATTGCAGTTCACGGTTGCTTGGTAAACCTTTTGCCTAGTTTTCCCGTTTATTTTATATGTGTTGTTAATTTATAAAATCAATTAATTGACCACGAAATAACGTCCTATTCATGAAAAATCTCCTTAGTAGATCTTTGGTTGAGATTAATGGTAAAAGTTCCCAAGTCCACCAGTCAAGGAAACCCCTCTGAGAGGAATCCTGATCATTTTCATTCTTTTGGAAATATTGGTGCTCCTTATATGGCGATGTTATCCCTTCTCGGATTTACCATTGGTTTGCCATTTTGGTTGCTTTCGACCACTATGGTTCTGAATGTCCAAACTGCTCCTCGACCAAGTTCCCCTCCACCTCAACAATATCAACCTCAAGTTTATCCTAAATTTGACCCTTTACTTCTTCATCTGTTGTTTCTTCATCTCTTTCTTCCCCCCCGCCTCGTGAAAGTATTGATTCTAGTAACCAGGAAGATAAGAAGAAGAAGAAGAAAAGGATGAAGAAGAAGAAGCAAAATAAGTAGGGGGTGAACCAAGCAACCTGTTATGAAACCAGCTCAAGAAAAGATAGAAAAGATAGATCAACGCCTTAGAATTCAGCCTCTTCGAGGGGGCAAACTCCTTTACATTACATAAATGAACAATTCTTGGATGATTCAAATGACAAAACCTCCTTTATATATATAGGAGTCTAAGGAGTCACAATATAACCCATCCGACCTAACAATAATAATATAAAGCCACAAAAATAACAATAGAGGGATTCTATGGGGCACAGTAATAACAATATGGGGATAATAGGGGCACAACAATATTAATAAGGGATGCAACTACAATAGTAATGGGGTAATCACTAGTATTATAGGGACCCAACATGCCCCTCTCCTTCAAAAAAGTGTTGTCCTCAACACTTGAGTAGTTCTGGATGCTTCTGTATAAAATTCTCATCCTCCCATGTGGAATCTTCAGCGGATAAGTTCTTCCACTTGATAAGATACTCTGAAATTGATCGATTTCGTAGCTATCGAGTTCTTGTTTCTGTGACTGCTTCCGGTTCCAATATAATTTTTCCTTCCTCGTCAAGTTCTGGCAATATTGTTTGAACTGGGAGCTTGTCACCTATAACCTTCTTTAAACATGAAACATGGAAAACTAGGTGCAATCGAGAAGCTGCAGGAAGTTCCAATTTGTATGCCATAGTACCAATCTTTTGCAACACCTTGTACGGACCATAATACTTTGGTGATAATTTATTATCCTTCTTAGCTTGCTTGAGGGACATTTGCTTATATGGTTGTAGCCGTAGGAATACCCAATCACCTACATCAAAACTTCTTTCGCTGCGATGTTGATATGCCTGTTGTTTCATTCTATTCTGTGCCAACACGAGGTTATCCTTTAAGAGTTGGAGGACTTGTTGTTGATGTTCGATGTGTTGTTCCACTGCTTGAACCTTAGAATTTTCTCTTAAATATGATGTGATGGATGGTGGTTGATATCCATAAAGTGCCATAAATGGGGTCATTTTTGTTGTTGTATGGAAGGAAGTGTTATACCACCATTCAGCCAGAGGCAACCATTTGACCCATTATGTCTGTTTATCAGATACAAAGCAACAAAGATATCCTTCCAAACATTTGTTTACTATCTCAGTTTGTCCATCAGATTGAGGATGATAAGATGAGTTATGAGCTAACTGAGTACCAAGACAAGAAAATAATTATGTCCAAAAATTTCCAGTGAAAATGGGATCTCTGTCACTTACAATAATCTTTGGGTTTCCATGTAGCTTTTGAATTGTTTCCACAAATGCAGTAGAAACTGTATTGGCTTTAAATGGATGTGATAATGCACAAAAGTGTGCATACTTGGTAAGTCTGTCAACTACCACCATGATGACACTCTTTCCCTCATACTTGGGTAAACCTGTGATAAAATCCATTGAAACCTCCTCCCAACGTTGGCTTGGAATGGATAAAGGTTGTAATAAACCCGGTGTCTTAATTGTTTCAACTTTGTTTTGTTGGCAAACCAAACATTCCGCCACAAATTTTTGAATATCCAATTTAAGGCCATCCCAAAAAAATTCCTTCTTAACCCTGTGGTAAGTTTTTAAAAATCCTGAGTGCCCTCCTAAGGGAGAAGTGTGCAATTCCATAAGAATCTTTTGCTTTAGTTGGGAATTCTTACAGAGGTATAAGCGATCTTTGTACCATAAAGAATCATTTGCCAGCTAAATGTATCAGACATACTGGAATCTTGTTGTAACTTTCAAATAAGTGCCCACACTTCTTCGCATTCTTCCATTCCTCCCTTGCTTCATTTATCCAATCTGGTTGGATAATAGAAATGGCGCACAACAATGCTTCCACATCCTTATCCTTTCTTGAGAGTGCATCTGCCACCACATTTTGCTTCCCTTTTTTGTAGATGATTTCAAAGTCATAACCCAACATCTTTGTGACCCACTTTTGTTGCTCTTCAGATGATAATCTTTGTTCTAAAAAGTATTTAAGGCTATCATGATCCGTTTTTACCTTGAAGTGTCTTCCCATTAGGTAGGGTCGCCATTTCTTAAGTGCATGGAGTATTGCCAACATTTCCTTCTCATAAATAGCTTTGTGTAAAAACTTTCCCTTGATTGGACGACTTTCAAAAGCAATGGGTCTTTCATCTTGCATTAAAACAGCACGAATTCCATTTCCTGAAGCATCACATTCCACAATAAAGGTTTTCGCGAAGTCCGGTGTAGCTAAGACCGGTGCTTGGCACATTGCCTCTTTAAGATGTTCCAAGGCCTTTGTTGCTTCTGGAGTCCATGAAAATGCATCTTTCTTCAATAATGTTGTTAGAGGTGCTGCTATTCTCCCATAATTCTTAACAAACTTGCGATAATACCCTGTCAACCCGAGAAATCCTCGCAGATGCTTTATGTATGTGGGGATTTTCCATTCCTTAATGGCTTTAATTTTGCTAGGGTCTACCTTAACTCCTTCATGAGATACAATATGACCCATATATTCCACCTCTTGTACTCCAAAGAAACATTTGGATCTTTTTGCATATAATTGTTTCTCCTCCAATAGTTGTAGCACCCTGTCAACATGTTCAACATGATCCTTCCAAGACTTGCTGTAGATTAGTATATCATCAAAAAATACTAACACAAATTTTCTAAGGAATGGTTTGAAAATGGAATTCATCAAACCTTGAAATGTTGAAGGTGCATTGGTAAGGCCAAAAGGCATGACCAAAAATTCATAATGACCCTCATGAGTTCTAAATGCTATTTTCGAAATGTCTTTAGTCTTCATTCTGATTTGATGATATCTTGAATGAAGATCCAACTTGGTGAAGTAAATTGATCCATGCAATTCATCCAGTAATTCATCAATGACGGGAATGGGAAATTTACCTTTAATAGTGAGCTTGTTGAGATCCCTATAATCCGGACACATGCGCCATGATCCATCCTTCTTGTGCACTAATACTACTGGAGCAGAGAAAGAACTTTGACTCGGTTGAATTATACCAGCCTCTAGCATTTCTGCAACCATACGTTCAATTTCACTCTTTTGGGCATAGGGATATCTGTATGGCCTGATGTTTGGAGGAACACTTCCAGGAATCAGATGAATAGCATGATCATGATCATGAATAGGTGGGAGACCTTTGGGAGTCTCAAATACCTTGTAATGATTGTCCAAGACTTTTTGGAGATCTAGAGAAATAGATGATTGCAATGTGGAAACATCTAGCGAACATAATTGTGCAATTACACCTCTTTGTTCCTTTTTTAGAAGCTTTGTCATACCGTTAGAGCTGATTATCTTTCCCGGTTTCCCTGCAATACCCCTTAATTCAACTTCCTTTCCTTCCACAGAAAATTTCATGAAAAGTTCTTGAAAATTAAAAGCTATTGTACCCGAGGATTGTAGCCATTGGACTCCTAGTACAACATCAGCACCTCCCATTGGAATGGAAAGCATTGGGCTAGTCAATACATATTCTCCCATCGATAGCTTGATATTATGGCACTTTCCAGAGCAATTTATTGTTCCTCCATTTGCAACCATCACTTGACACTATGGTGCCAGATATAAGAAGCAATTCAATTCTTTTGCTACCTTACAATGAACAAAATTGTGGGTACTTCCTGAATCAATCAGCACTATTACCTTTTTCTTCTTGATTTGTCCTTCTATCTTGATGGTTTGAGGATGGTAATTCCCGCCAATGCATTACAAGATATGGTCGGATTCATTTCTTCTTTATCTAGGCTTTGTTCCTGGAGTATATCCTCTTCTTTTGACCTTTCTTGCTCCTTTTCTTCTTCCTCTTCGCAATCTATGTAGAATAATTTCTTCTTAGCACACTTATGACCTTTAGTGTATTTACTATCACAATTGTAACAAAGCCCTTTTGCTCTTTTTTCTTCCAATTGTTGTGGTGTCAACCTTATAGGTTGTGGAAGACTAGGAGCAACAACACTTCCATCTTTATAGTTGTGAGTGGTATGCTTCCTAGTTGCCATAATTTTGCTTTCCATTTTTCTTGCTATCCTGAATGCCTTCTCTAATGAATCAGGTTCCCAAAGGCAAACATCATGTTGGATATTATCCTTTAAAGTCCCTATGAAGACATCAATCCTATGCTCCTCTGGAATATTTTTTACCCTTATGTTCAATTTTTGGAACTCCTCAATGTGCTCCATTATTGAACCCTTTTGTTTGAGACTTATCAATTGGCTAAAAAAAGTGTTGCTTTTTATATCCTCATAATGTGCTGTCAGTTCTTCCGTAAAAATTGCCCAAGTGATAATTTGTTTACAAGAGCAAAGCCATTGATACCATACAAACTGATTTGGTTCCGAATATAAAGTTGCAATACGTACCTTTTGTGTGTTTTGCACATTATTGAGATCGAAAAATTGCTCCATCTGTAATATCCATGTTGCGGGATCCTTGCCATCAAACTTCCTCATATCGATTTTTGGAATATGTTGGGTCTTCGATCCCACATTAGAGTCTAATAAATCATGATTAACATTTCTTTTGTTCGCATCATGAGTTTCCTTTACTACCTTTTCACCATTAGTAAGTATTTCTTGTAGAAAATTCGTCAAATCTGTCTTCAAATCTGCCATGTCTGTCTTCAAATCTGTCTTCAAATCTACCATGTCTCTCTTCAAATCTATCTTCAAATATATCTTCAAATCTTCCATCTTAGCTTCCACGCCCTTTATCTTAGATTCCACGCCATTTATCTTAGCTTCTGTTAGCTTTTGTGAGAGTGACATTTGTTGCACTTGTTCTTGTAATTTTGATATATCATGTAGCATTTCTTCCTCTTCTTCATGAGTCATGCTAGAGCTTTCAGGTTGCTTACTAGGTGTTTTCATTTTCTTTCCTCGGGGCATCAATTACCAATAATAATGCTCTACTATGCCCTTTGAATTCCTTCAAAATAAATTTTCAAACCAAGCTTAAGCAAAAATTTAAAAAAATCTACACACCTTTTTTCACTTTGTAGGAGCTCGATATTGCCTCTGATGTATCTCTGTACTTTCTGATCATCCAGTTTTGAAATTGTGACCTACAGTAGCCCTCTGTGTCCTCTTTCCAATGCCACCAGTCTGACCCAAATTGGATTCTCCAAGGAAGAGTTATGTGAAATCTCCCACAGTGACTTGATTATAGAATAGTTCAATAGAGCGAACTTGTACGATGTGCCACGAGTCACTGTTTCGACCTTTGGCTCTGAAAAATATCTACAAGAAACTACAGTCCGTCCTCTTTCTGTAACTTCTTACGAAATTTCAATCCGATGCTCAGAGAGAAAGTTATGACGATTTTCCCCAGGTCACCTGTTTGGAATGTAATTCAAGAGTCTGCAAAAAGACCGACTTCCTCAGATCATATCTCCGCAAATATAGCACGAAAAGCTCTGAAATTTGGACCCAAGATTCAGCACGATGTCTTCTCAAATGGGTTTTTTTTAGCATATGAAACATCGTAGAAAAAAAGTTATAGCGAAAATTCCACGATGACCTATTTGGAGCAGCGAAACCCTAAAATCCAAAGCTCTGATACCAAATGTTATGAAACCAGCTCAAGAAAAGATAGAAAAGATAGATCAACGCCTTAGAATTCAGCCTCTTCGAGGGGGCAACCTCCTTTACATTACATAAATGAACAATTCTTGGATGATTCAAATGACAAAGCCTCCTTTCTATATATAGGAGTCTAAGGAGTCACAATATAACCCAGCCGACCTAACAATAATAATATAAAGCCACAAAAATAACAATAGAGGGATTCTATGGGGCACAGTAATAACAATATGGGGATAATAGGGGCACAACAATATTAATAAGGGATGCAACTATGATAGTAATGGGGTAGTCAATAGTATTAGAGGGACCCAACACAACCATTGCTACGGACGCAACTAATATGGAAAAATCTTCCAATCATCCCCGCAAAGTTAAATTCCCTTACATGTTATGTAAGGGTGACCACCTTATTAGAGATTGTCCTAGTATTCCCAAGGTATTAGAAGTGTGGTCTTCAGGCTCACATCAGCTTTTGTCATCAACCTCTGGAGATCATGTTGGTGATAAACCATCAACTAGTGATAGTAACACCCATGGGAAAAAGGGTGAAGTCGAATTTCCATGTAATTTATGTGAAGGAAATCATCCTATTCGCCTTTTTACTTATATGGATAAAGCCTCAAAAGTGTTGGAAAACCTTACAACTTCTCAACCATGACTTCCAGCTAGTTATTGGAAGACTTCTCCAAATCCTCCACTAGTTGATGAACTGATTAATCAAAATCTAAATCCAATCAATCCTACTCTCTTTGAACATGAATCCCATGAGTCTGTTCCTTACCAACGATTGGTTCAAAAAACATTTTAATCGATTCCACCTTCATTTGAACGTACCTTTCCTGTAGAGGGTGAACTTCATACTGCTCAGGTTTTTTTCATTTCTTCAAGTTCCAATGAACTGGGGGATAGTTCTCTCATTCCCACGACACAAGGGGGGAATCATCATGTTCCCACAACAATGGAGAGAATTTCTCCCATTCCCATAGCACAAGGGGGTAGTTCTCCCGTTCCCGCAACACCCCCTCTAAGTAGCATGGTCACTTCCTTTGATTGGAGTCGATTGGCAAGATATCGTCTTCCTCCTTACGTTCCCTTCAAGATCATAGTACATGCTTATAATGTGGTTGTACCTAGCACGATTATAGATGAAGGCGCATATGTTAGTATTTTATCCTCAACTACTTGGCAAGCTTTAGGTTCTCCGCAACTTCTACTCATTACTAGGAATCTATTGGCTTTTAATAGAGGAACCAATCAACCATTAGGGATCCTTCCGAAATTCCCCATTACTTTGGGAATAAATATTGTCTATATCGATGTGATGGTAGTCCAAGGCCGTTTGGATTTTAATTTACTCCTTATGCATGACTATGTTTATGTCATGGGAGCTCTTATCTCTTCACTCTTTCATGTGATTTGTTTCCCGCATGAAGGAAGAATCGTGACTATTGACCAGATTTTGTTCGTTGGTCCTAATTTGACTCCCAATCAACTAGCTTCCATAAATGGTCCTTATATGCAAGTGGTGTCTACCCTGCCACAAGTTAATTATGGAAAATTGTTCCATGCCTGTGTCTACTAATGATCTAGTTGGTGATGTAGTGCATCATGTATTGGGGGAATTAGAGCCTGATCTTTCCATTACATCCCTTGATATGTATCCCTTCCAGAGTATTGCTCTCCAATCTGATGAGAACCTCTCAGAATTCATGGCCTCTTATGGGCCATGATCAAGGTTCCCGGAGCAGAGTTCTCTTCTTGTGTCAATCTCCTTAAAAAATGAAACAAAGTCCTGGAGCAGAGTTCCTTTTCTTGTGTCAAGCTCATTAAAAAATCAAACAAGCTCCTTTGATCAGAGTTCTTGTTCTTGTGTAGATCTTGTTAAAAAATGAAACAAGCTTTTATCAGGATAGTTCTTTTAATATGTCAACCTCGTTAAAAAAAATGAAATAGGTTCCTATGAGCATAGTTATTTTCCTATGTCAAGCTTGTTAAAAAATGAAGCAATTCCCCTTCAAATTAGAGTCTTTGATTATATCTCATAAATTCCCAATCGAGTCTTTCACTTGATCTCATAAATGAACCTTCATTCCATCCACCTCTTAGTACCTAGTAGTCTATTTAGGTGAATGAAATGAAGTTTGGGGGGCATGTAACTTGAATTGAGTCATTATGTTGGGGGCATGCAGACTTATTTCAAGCAAATTTTTCCTTTGTTTCAAGCTTGTGTAAAAATTAAACCACTCACAAGCATAATTTTTCCCATGTTTCAAGCTTGTGAAAAAATGTAACCATCTCCATGTAATTTCAAGCATAGTTTCCCATGTTTCAAGCTTTTGTAAAAAGGAAACCATTCCCATTTTATTCCTCGTGATTTCCATTTTTATCAGCCTAATTTTTCCATATGAGACTTGGTTTTCTCATTCCATCATCACCATCTTCTTGCCCAATCATACGCTTTCACTTGGTTTGTACCCTTTCCAGAGGAACCGCTACGATGAGTGGTTTTATTAGCCAACCTCTTAACATCTACATGTTTTGAGCAGTTCCATCATGACCGCAACCAGTTGGTACCCTTTATACCACTCGTTCCTCCAGGAGGAGTCCTATTTCATCTCTTTTCATACTCCCAAAATATTAAAAGATTGTCGAGCACTTGTCTTTTTGAACTCGTAAAAGTAAATGAAAAGACATCTACTCAGTATAAGTTTAACTCTTTTCTGGACTAGAATACCTTAGTCAAACGTGGATAAGAGTTTCTCTTGGGTATTGGTTTCTACATTTTCGGACCTAAGGGACTACCTAAAAAAAGGAATATCTGGATTTCTATTTTTCACCTCTTTTCCAAACTCTCTAAACATGAAAAAGAAGTCAAGTTTCACCCTCCCTGAACTCGTAAAAACATCAAACAATGATGGACTCATCAATCATGACAGGACAAAACCACTCCTTCTATGGGTTCGTTAAACATACTTGGAGCAATCCATCTGAAGGGTGAACTTACAGATCAAACATATGTTATCATCCTCAATCTTGTTAAAAAATAAAGAGGTCCTGACCAATATGGTTGGGGAAATTGGGAAGATAGGGTACTCCATTTATTAATGTCAGTGAGTTTCTTTTGAAAATTAAACTCTTCCACTTCATCTTCGTGGTTGTTGGGTTGGATAATCTACTTGTCTTTTGGTTATCATATCATTTTCAGAACCTCCATTTCAGTTTTTGGTCAATGTTGCCAACTCCATTTAGTGTTTTCATTGTGTTAAAGAGAAGTCATTTAGCATACATCTGTTACAATACTCTTAAGACCTCATTGCATGTTTGTATTTCCTGATCCAGTTTCATATCAGCATCATTATGTCTCAATCATCATACATGTTGTGTGTCATTGATGGGGGATACATCAAGACCCTCCCACGACGGGTCGCTTCCTGTTGACATAAACACATCATTCAGGAGGTTGACTTAGAAACAACCCATCGGTACCTTGGTGCTTGCATAAATCAATGGCAATTTTCCTCACTCTCGACAACAGGTTTACATCATTGGCCTTCAACCGAAAGGTTCTGTGTGGTGTTCGACAACAACTCGAGTACCTTGAGAGCCATTAACATCATTGGTAGTTTCTCTCGTGTCTATTAACGAATTACATCATTAGCTGGTAATCAGATGGTGTTTACCATGTCTGACTTCATCTCATTAATTCAAATGGCTAGACTCGTATTTTGGTTGGTCATGTGGACGAAATAGAATACCCCGTGTTGTGGAGGTAAATCCCCTCTGCGGACAGAGGCGATCCCTACTAGCCCAAATGGGGTCTAGCAACAATCAAACAACGCTAACACGTAGGTTCCTAATTGCAAATCGAAGACCGATGATGAGGGCCTACCTGGATTCCAACGCTAGTACTTGTGGAAGAGTCGTCGCTCTTGTTCCTTTGCTCCGGCCGGTCACAATCCCCACGATCCTCGTGAACGGACACCTGCACATGCAAAGAACGACACAAACACAAGCATAAAATCCAATAGATGCAACTATATATCAGTCAAAAAGGATATAACTCAATCATCATAACAAAAGACAATAAGAGTGGAACCATAATAATAGTCATCTATTATTAATCAATCAAAGAAGAATACAACCATAGTTCTGACGTCAAATCCTCCTTTGGCTGGGTGATCAGCAGCACATGCCTTGCAAAGCTTGTTGGGAATGGGGAACAAGCCTCTCTCTCCTTGGTTACTTGGACAAGAATCTCCTCACTTTAGATTTAGCCTCATGGGAATGAATAAGGCTCCTTGTAGCATGAATTTGGCAATTCTCAGACTTTGAGACTTGGAATTTGGAACTTGGAGACTCTATCACTATCACTAGCTTGTCAAAGGCAAAAGAACAAGCTTTTATAGATGGAGGGGAAGGAGTTAGGATCATCCACAATATTCATGGGATTGGCTTTATCACTAAGAAGCTTCCATGAGAGGTGGACAACTATTTCCCTTCTATGGAGATTCGAAGCCAAACTGACCCAACTCAATATAGATCCAGTTCATGAGTGGGTTAGGAAGAACCTTCGCACATTGGTTTGTTAAAAACTTTACCCAACTGGGTTGGCGCGAGTGCGACTCTGAAATAGAGCGCCAACTGGCGCGCCCTCTTTGGAGGATTTCCCCCATTGCGCGAGTGATACACAGTGGAACCGCGCCAATGGAAAAAGGGCTATTTTTATCGGTATTTTGCAGAAGGTGTCTTCAGGGCACATGAATTACATACTCAAGGGGATACAATGCAACTGTTTCCAGGATATGTCACTTCTCACAGGTCCCGGATAAGTCCTCCAATGTGTGGGAAAAGGGGTAACAGGGATGGTGACAAATTACTGTGTAACAGATGCCCCCTAAAGTATGAGGCCCGAGAGAGAGAGAGGGGTGAAATGCTTTACAAGAACATGGCCAACTGAAAACACCGTTGCCGGAGAACCTGCACGAAGAAGTACAACTGATATCTCAAGTACATGATGTATGTGGTATGGGCACAGCCATCCATAGCAGAGTACAAAAAAAATCCAGATCCAAGGTATGGGCGCAGCCATCCAGCAAGTATTGATAAGCAGACTGAGGCATGGTCGCAGCCATCCAGTGAATGAGTCATGTAATGATCATAATAATCCACAAAATCGCAACCGGGATCTCAACAGACAAAATCCAGGGTCTTGCGCTCCATCTCGACCCGAACAAAAGTACAAGTTCAAGCATGCGAATATGGGAGTCGAAGTCGAACATGCAAGAACATCGTCTGATTACTAGTTAATGATGAAAACTGTTAACAGACGCGAGAGGTACCACCAATAATGACAATGGTCCTCAAGGTACTATAGGTACAATCTACGGCGTGCGAATCAGTGAGTTGGCGTCGAACACCCGTCGAATCATTCAATCGGAGGCTAATGATGAAAACCTCGCGTCAAACACGAAGAACCTGCCATTGAGGCATGTAGGCTCCAAGGCACCTGAAGGGAGTCTCTAGGTCAACTTCCTGGATAATGAGCTGAAGTCGACAGGAAGTGACCTTGATCGAAGGTGGGCCATAATGTTTCCCACATCATCGACACGATACAGAGAAGGATAAGATGTTTTGTGTGAGGTATCAGAGGGAGGTTGAGCATTCTACAGAGGTCAACTTCTCTTGAACATATTGGCGGCACGACAATGGACTTGGCAGTATTTGACATCAAATGATCAAGGGTCATGGTGACAGGGCAATGAGCAGATGAGAGGTCAAACACGATAACCCAAACCCATGGAGGCAAGTGTAAAAACAAGATGAGATGTCCCCACCCAGACACGAATGCAGACAAGTGCCATGTTCAAGAGCGACATACTGTCGACATGACAATGATTGTGGTTCCATTTTTCCCCACCATTTCTAGCTACTACCCCAGTTATTTTTATCAACAAGCTTGACAGGGATAGCATATGCTTGTAAGCGTCATTTCGACGGCATCCGATGTCATTAAATTTTAACGAGTCTGACAAAGGAAAACTCGGCGTCTTTTCACGTTTAGAGAGTTTGAAAAGACAGCTGAAAAGTAAACTCTAGGGGGGTCTTTTTTCGTAAAGTTGTGTCTCTCGAGCCCAAAAAAGTAGAAAACAATGCTCGAAAGAACTGCCCGACCATTACGATCGAGGAGTACTTTTCATGATTAGTGACTTCGACCTGAAAAATTAAAAAAGCAACCGAAATCACATCGTTTCATAACCGTTAACGAGCCTGAAACGACAAGGGCCCAACGATCTTTTCGTCTTTACACGGTCAGAAAAGAGTTTAAAGACGACCGCCTCTTGTTTACGTTTAACGAGTCAAGAGGAAAAACTCGGCAATCTTTTCATATTTAGACGGTCAGAAAAGAGCTGAAAGTAGACCTCCATTTTTATTCTCTTTAACGAGTCAAAAAGGGAAAAATACTCGGCAATCTTTTCATATTTTACGAGTTAGAAAAGAGCTTAAAGGTGACTCGTCCTGGAGGAACGAGTGGTATAAAGGGTAGCAATTGGTTCCGGCAATGGTGGAACTGCTCAAAACATGTAATGGTCAAGAGGCTGGCTAATAAAACCACTCATCGTTGCGGTTCCTCAGGAAAGGAAAAACAACCAAGTGAGAGCATATGATCGGCCAAAGAGATGGTAGCAATGGAATGAAACAACCAAGGCTCATCTAGCAGAATTTAGCGGATAGGCGGCAATCACAAGATGTGAATTAGGTATGGGTTCATTTTTACACAAGCTTGAACCATGGAGAACTCTGCTTGGATTTGGTTTCATGTTTACACAAGCTTGAAATGAAAACCTATGCTTGTTATGAGTTCACATGCCCCCAACATAATGACGCAAAATGAGGTACATGCCCCCCAAGCTTCATTGCATTCAACAAAGTGGATGGAATGAAGGTTCACTTTTGAGATCTTGGAAAGACTCAACTTGGATTTTATGAGATCTTAATCAAAGACTCGATTTGGAAAAGGAGGAGTTGTTTCATTTTTTAATGAGGTTGACATAGGAAAAGAACTATCCTCATAACCCTTATTTCATTTTTTAACGAGGTCGACATAAGATCAAAACTATCCTCGTAACCCTTGTTTCATTTTTTAATGAGCTTGACACAAGATCAGGAACTATGCTCGACCAGACCCAGTTTCATTTTTTAAGGAGCTTGACATAGGAAAGTGAACTATGCTCCGACCAAACCTAGTTTCATTTTTTAAGGAGCTTGACATAGGAAAGTGAACTATGCTCCGACCAGACCTAGTTTCATTTTTTAAGGAGCTTGACATAGGAAAGGAACTATGCTCCGAACGAACTTCATCATAATGAACAGGAAGTCATTGCTTCCAAGAATGGCACTCCCGGTGGAAGGACAACATCTTGGAAGTCAGGACCCAATTCCCCCAGGACATTATGCACGACGGCATCATCATGGGATACAGGCACGGGGTAGGCAGCCACGTAGTATACCTGCGGTGGGGCAAACTCACCCGGTGGGTAAAAACCAGGAGGGGGTGGCAGCTGCGCAGGAGGCACCGGGGGACTAAAGAACGATAATTGATCTATAGTCACGATTCTTCCGCTGTGTGGAAAGCAAACCACACGGAAAAGCGAAGAGACAAGGGCCCCCATGGCATAAACATAGCCATGGCCAAGGAGAAGACTGAAATCTAAAGCACCTTGGACAACCAGCACGTTCATATAGACGGTTTTGCATCCCAAAGTAATAGAAAATTTCGGGAGGACCCCTAGAGGTTGACTGGTTCCCCCGTCAAATGCTAACAGATTCTGTGCGACCGGCCCAAGCTGCGGGGAACCTAAAGCTTGCCAAGTAGTGGACGACATGAGACTGACAGACGCACCTTCATCCAAAATAGTGCCAGGTACTGCCTTATCATAGGCAAGTACTGTAATCTGGAAAGGCACCTAGGATGGAAGGCGGAAAGCAGTCAGGTGACTCCAGTCGAAGGAGATGGCCAAACTACTTGGTGGGGGAATCGTATGATTTCCCCCATGCTCTATAGGAACCGAAGAAGGACTTTCGGGAGTAGCTGGGATAGGAGAGTCGTTTCTGGACTCATGAGAATCTGAGGAGACGAGAAGAACATGGGCATGATGCTCTTCCGAAACAGAGTGATCGACGGGTGGTGAGCTCGAGTCGACACTCTTTTCGACCAATGATTGGTCTGGAACAGGCTTGGCATAGCCTGGTTCGGGAAGAGGAGCCTGGACAAGAGAAGAATCTAAGTCAATCTCTTTGTCAATAGGGAGAGGGTCTGAAGAGAGCCTCTGATAACCAACAGGAAGTTGGTGTGAAGAAGCTGTAAGACTTTCCAAAACAGCGGAAGCTTTATCCATGAGCGGATAAAGGTGAAGGGGATGATTGCCTTCACATTGTCTACAGGGGATTCGAATCTTCCCTTTCTTCTGAATGTTGTCAGTTGATAGGATGGAATCGCCATGAGCTTCAGAGGACGATGAGGAACGAGCCGGATCGCGAGACCATACTTCAAGGATCCTGGGAATGCCAAGACAATCACGAAGAAGGTGGTCATCCTTGCACAATCTACAAGGAAATTTGACCTTCCGTAGAGGAGCAGAAGGTGGCTCGACTTGAGTTGTACTTTTAACCTCTCGCTTAGAAGACTTCTTCTTCTTCGTCTTCTTCTTCTTCTTCTTAGCCACCTGGTTACTTGAATCCAGACCTTCACCAGGCGAAGGAGAAGATGAGGACGCAGAAACAGGCGAAGAAGGGGAGAGGTCCACCTTAGAATCAACGTAATGTTGTTCGGGTGGAGGAACTGATTGACCGGCAGTTGAAACGGTAGGGACCAGAGAGGTTGAGAACAACCAAATAGGCAACCCAACAGTTAACCCAGGAAGGGACAACGTTGCCATGTAAGGAGCACCAACATTTCCAAAAGGAGGGAAATGACCAGAATTCCCATCAGAGGGGATACCTGGGTTGGTAAACTCCGGAAAAGTTGCCATCACAAACGAGAAAGAACCCTACTCAAACTAACGCAAACAAGATCTAACCGGGTAAATGTGAATCGTGGCCGAATAAATTTTAAGACGCAAGGACATAACTTGACCTTTTCATTTTTTAAGAGTCGAGAAAAGGACAAAAAGATGACTCTAGTCGCCTTCGAATGTTTAATGAGCCTGAAGTGACAAGTGCTCAGATGAGCCTTTTCTTTTAGGGAGTCCGAAAAGGATCAAAAGTGACTACTCTGGAGAACTAGGCAAAGGGTTTACCAAACAAATACGTAAAACTGCATATACACCTTGGCAGTCATATGAAAACCAAGGACTTCCCGTACGGCAGTCAATCTTCCCGAATGCTGTGTTCGGTGTGTTACGACTTGTAAGGCGGCAGACACGGCTTCCTATGGATAAAGGATGATAACCTAGTGGGGTCTCCCCATATACTCGACAGTACGTGGGAGCTCAAATCTGTGCTAGACCACTGTTGTGTCACGGAAGGAGGAATCACCCAACCTTAAGTGAAACAAAAGTGACTAGGTTTAACGACGCCGGAGCACGTCTCTAGCCTAGACCTCTAAATGTGTGCGTTATGTTCCAATGCGTTGTTAGATTTATTCAGTTCATTTTAAAGTTGATCTTGTATTAGGTTTCAGTTTTCATGCCTTACCGTATGTAATCTCTCAAAATTCCCTAAATGCAATCTATATGCCAAAATATGTCATTTCATTCGGTGAATGCTAGTTACGAGAGGGTTTGAGAGCTTTCACGCAAACGAAATGATCACAAAACAACAAAGAAATTCCCTAATGCAACTAATGGAAATCAACAAACTTTTCTTTAAGATCACTAATCACTGATCAAAATGAAAAGCTCTAATTCTCATTAACTAATACAAAGCAAAAGAGATTTTTTCTTTTGTTGATGGCAAAACGCACCAAACAACTTTGAGAAATGATAACAAAAGAGTAAAAACACAAATTTCACTCAATGCAAGCACATTCAGTTCCCTAAATCACAAATCAAACCTCCAAAGAACGAGAAAAGTCCCAAAGACACCAATGAGCCGTGTAATCTAGGCTCAAAGCGAAACAAAGCAGAATTCAAGTGAAAACAAAACAAGTCACCCAAATAACGCAATAAAACGATTAACAACCACTAAACGAGTGCAAGGGAGCAATCAGAAAGTTGACTGGACTGACAGAAGACCAAAAACTCCTAAGGAAGGCTCGATGCACAAAGCCACTAGATGCCCTAGGGCTAAAACATGAAATCGGTGGAAAAAAGCAAACACCCAAAGGGTAAAGGCCAAAAATCAGTGAAACAAGACTCTAACACACTCAAGTGATTGAGAGAAAGTATCCAGACACAAAAACCAAGCTCAGAAGGCTCCAAACAAGCAAACTGTGAAAGTTCCCAGGCCTGGCGCGACTGTCAGGCCAAAAAGGGCGCCTTTCAGGGATTGGCGCGGGTTGTCAATGAGAAACTTGCGCCAACTAGCGCGACTGTAACTATATAAAAGAGCGCCAACCAAGTTTGCTATGGAAAAATAAAAAACAAATGAGCCAAAGCTAAGTCAACAGTACCCAGGTACACCAAGGGGCAAGAAGCAACACAGGGACTCAACCTAGAAAGCTAATCAAGCAGGAGAAACCAAGAAACAAGGCAAGTTCCAAGCCGTTCAGTTCGTAAACCAAATCGGAGATGGACTGAAGTGGCGTTGATCTACTTCGCTAATGCGGAGCAATAGCATTTCGAAGGCTATCTGGCCATACTTCAGACTCCGTCTAAAGTTTACAAATCAAACAACAAGACAAAACAAACAACAAGGCAAAAAGCCAACTCCCCAGTGGAGTCGCCAAATTGTTGTGGAGGTAAATCCCCTCTGCGGACAGAGGCGATCCCTACTAGCCCAAATGGGTTCTAGCAACAATCAAACAACGCTAACACGCAGGTTCCTAATTGCAAACCAAAGACCGATGATGAGGGCCTACCTGGATTCCAACGCTAGTACTTGTGGAAGAGTCGTCGCTCCCGTTCCTTTGCTCCGGCCGGTCACAATCCCCGCGATCCTCATGAACGGACACCTGTACATGCAAAGAACGACACAAACACAGGCATAAAATCCAATAGATGCAACTATATATTAGTCAGAAAGGATATAACTCAATCATCATTACAAAAGACAATAAGAGTGGAACCATAATGATAGTCGTCTATTATTAATCAATCAAAGAAGAACACAACCATAATTCTGACGTCAAATCCTCCTTTTGCTGGGTGATCAGCAGCACATGCCTTGCAAAGCTTGTTGGGAATGGGGAATAAGCCTCTCTCTCCTTGGTTACTTGGACAAGAATCTCCTCACTTTAGATTTAGCCTCATGGGAATGAATAAGGCTCCTTGTAGCATGAATTTGGCAATTCTCAGACTTTGAGACTTGGAATTTGGAACTTGGAGACTCTATCACTATCACTAGCTTGTCAAAGGCAAAAGGACAAGCTTTTATAGATGGAGGGGAAGTAGTTAGGATCATCCACAATATTCATGGGATTGGCTTTATCACTAAGAAGCTTCCATGAGAGGTGGAGAACTACTTCCCTTCTATGGAGATTCGAAGCCAAACTGACCCAACTCAATATAGATCCAGTTCATGAGTGGGTTAGGAAGAACCTTCACACGTTGGTTTGTTAAAAACTTTACCCAACTGGGTTGGCGCGAGTGTGACTCTGAAACAGAGCGCCAACTGGCGCGCCCTCTTTGGAGGATTTCCCCCATTGGCACGAGTGATACACAGTGGAACCGCGCCAATGGAAAAAGGGCTATTTTTATGGGTATTTTGCAGAAGGTGTCTTTAGGGCATATGAAGTACATACTCAAGGGTATACAATGCAAGTGTTTCCAGGATATGTCACTTCTCACAAGTCCCGGAATAAGTCCTCCAATGTGTGGGAAAAGGGGTAACAGGAACGGTGACAAATTACTGTGTAACACCCCGGATCTAGTTTCCACCATTTGGGCTATGATTTCAGGATTATACAAGATCACTGTGTATGATGGCTATGATCATACTGACGGTCATCCAGTCATGGGTCCACCATCAGTCATCAATGGACACGTATTTTGATCATTGTACATGTTATGTTAGCATATGTGCTAAGTATGGGTATGCCTCCCTCAGAAAAATAATTTCATGATGTAAATGTATTGTAACAGAAGACGATCTCGTCGGTTTTTCTTGATCTCGACTTGTCACAAGGTAAAGCACTTCAGTCATCAGTCACCATCTCCGACTTTACGCTTTATGGGGCACTATGTTATAGGATATTTTGTCTCATACGATCAATCACCCTCTGAACTAGATCATTCACATCCTATTCCCCCTTCACATCATCATTTCACAAATCCCTGTGCATGACTCTCTCATTCCCTAGAGTTTATGCCCTAAACTGCATCATTTGAGCCAGTTCTGGGACCAACACTCCCTGACATCTTGCTGGATTGCGTTCACCTATAGGTTGCTCCATTGTGGCCTACACTAATCACCTACAGGTTGCCCCCCTTTGCACCTGTGTTGGTTCTAGAAATTTGGGAAAAATAGAGAGAATTTTGAAGCCTCAAATTCAAGAAGCTTCCAGGATCTGTTGTAACCATTTACCTCAGATAAAACTTTTGAATCCTATCCTATCCTACCTTGGGGTTTCCATCCCTTATCCTTAGATCTCATCCTCCCAACAAGAGTGGATCTTAATCCCAAGGTTGGTAAAAGGATAATGTTATCACTTCGTAATTTCCCTAGGCTGAGGAGAGAAACCCAGAGGTAACCACAAAGCCACTTTTAAAGTTGGGATCTAGCCCTTCTAACTTTAGAGAGGGATATCCCTATATGATTTATATTTTTGTTTCAGATTTTAGGCTAGCTATTTTAGTTTGAAATGGGTTTTTTTTTTTTAATTTTGGTTGAAAGATGCTGGAAAAGTCCATTGGGCATGGAATAATGAACCTTTGGGTAATCAATCACAAATTGATAGAGTAGTTGTAAAGGGCAGGATAGGCTGAATTTCAGATCTCTTAGAGTGTCTGTGGGGTTGATAGGATGAATCATGATTTGAGTTCAATTAAATATAGAGCATACTGGGATGAATTCTATATTTAACATCGAAAAGAAAACATGGATATTGCTAACAAGCCAAAGAAAAGTACACTTAAGAAAATTTGGTCCTTAATCTTCTTGCAACAATAAAGAGGGTAAAAGCATATGGAAACTGAAGAGAAACAATTTAACATAAGAAAACACATCACCAAATGTCTGACATGGGAATCCTGGAACAAAACACTCTTTATTTATGCAAATTGATCACTTTGAGTCCAATCCAAGGCTTACATCAATGCAAAGCCCTTTTATTCATACATAATCCAACATAATCCCACACATTATAACCCTTTCTCAGTCTTATTACAAACTATTTATAGAATTCATTTTGAACTAACTTCGGATTCCAAAAAGGAATCGATTGTAAAATAATATCTAACAATTTCTAGAAAAAATAAAAACAATCACTAGAACAGTGCAAGAAATCTAGAAATTGGTTCATTTATGCTAATCCTTTTCCTTTGAATTCGGAGTGGTTGTAGTCATTTTCGCACAAGATGTGAGCTGCCTTTTCAAACTACCAATCCCTTTTTCCTACGTTTCAACAGCTACTAACCCATCCATCTATTAACAATTCATACTATCTTATCAGAGAAATTCCTCCTTTGTTGTTTCACAGGTACTCTCCAGCCTCTTGCGCTCTGTTTCTTTAGGTTTTCTTATTTTTGTGACTAGAGGTGAAACTGCAAGCCAATACATCGGAGCTTTAACTAAATCGGAGTTTTCTATGTATTGCCACTTTGAATTATGCAAGGGTGTAAAATCTATGATACACTTAGCCCTCAGAGCTTAGGTGGAATCTATATGACCAGGGCCTGGAGACTTGGGGCCAAAGCCTTTTTAGGGGCTAAACCATTTAACTAGGATGGGGGCCAATTCTTTGCAATACCACCGCATTACAAACCCAATATTGGAGCTTTCAATCGAAGTTTTCTACTTCGGAGTAGCGACAATATCAATCCTCCAATCTCCGCTGCGTGACATGGCCTAGTCCACATGGAGAGGGGATGAGGGAGGGACCACACTCGGTTTAACATATATATCCTCTATTAAACTTCCTCCACTTTATAAGAAACCTTTATCAACTTCTCCGCCCAACTAATGGTTTTAACGCATAAAACACATGTATTTATGTCGCTCGCCTTATGCCACTAACTCTTGGTTCTTTGAGTTCTTTGTGACTATGGGCCAGCCCCCACATCATAGCCCCTCTATCGACATTTTTCAATTGGAGGTTTTAATTTCAAGCAACGACATTCCTCGTCCTCTAATTTCTGATTGTGATCTAACGTCATCCTTTGCCATATGTCACCTTGTGAGTGGTGACACTTGTCACCCTGTTTTCCCCTTTAGGGCCCTGAAAATGCAAAATTTGAAAGTCCACCATACAACCATGTCATGATGACATCAGCTTCCACGTGGCTTAATCGGAACCAATCAATGCTCGCCTCGTAACCTACTAGAGGAGAGAGAAAAGACCTCATCCTGCTCTGTTTTCCCAATAAAATCCTTTGTTAAGTTATATTCGGCCCTCCCGGCACTTTAACACTAACAACTTTAACAATATCACATATCAAAACTTTTCAAAAGATGTCACCTCTTCAACCTATGAACACCAATTTTCGATCACCGATATGGCTATTCGCTGATGCACCTTCGTTGTTGCTATGTGTGATATGTCCTGGACCCTCCAACGCGTCAATTCGCCGATATGACTTATCATTGGTCGCTAATCAGCAATATGCCCTCACTGTTGTGCTCGAACCTCCGATCACAGATACGCGATATCAGCGATCGTTGATCACTGATTTTCTCTTACCTCCACTGCTTCTCTTTACAAATCTCCGATATGCAGGATGTTGGATCAAAAATTAGTCCTTTTCCTTGTTTCCAAGCTTTTGAAGAAGGATTTTCTTTTTGCCATAAATTTTGATCCCTGAATCCATTTGGGGAGATCAATAAATCGTTGAAAATTTGATTTAGAAATATTCATGTTGATTTCACCTGTAAAGTCATTTTACAAACACTTGACAAGAAAAAATCCTTCCAAACCATTAGGCTATGACACCCGATGATTCATAGCCTTAATAGACTAAAACTAATAGTAAGATGACAACACTATTGATTCTTATTATGGGACCATAACATCGGCTCAAATGGGTATGGAATCCTCCCTGTGAGGTGCCAAGAACAAAAATCAAACTAGTGGCCTAACCATTAGGCAATTGAGTCAACATAAAAACTTAAAAATCAACTGATTGACTGAAAACTGACTGACTGGCTTTTAAAGAAATAACAAATTTGACAGTACATCACCAATGTCTAAGGGCCTTCTCCTCGGTCTTCAAACCATGATGAAAGTTGTCCACGCCTATTGAAAGTAAATACACTAAATGATCTCTTCTCTCTAATGTATCCAGTCAAGCAAATGGCTACTTGACTGAGTTCTGCTCACATTTGTCTTGTGTAGACAGAAGATATATAAGACTGACAAGCCAAAATGCCACTGAAACCGTTGACTGTAATCCAAAAATATAAGAACAACCATTTTCTTTGATGACTGTAATAGATTGGCCAGAGGATCTTGAAAAACATGAAAAGTCACCTCTTTTGATGACTATAGTAAATCAAAAAAAGAATCTTCAATAATTTGAAGCATTACCCCATCTTGAAAGCCAGCAAAAGGACAAGCACTCCCTTTGTTTTCAGCCACTAGCTTATCGACAACAAAAATGTCCACATCCATAGGGTCTTAAAAAATATACTCTTCTTCATAATTTCGGTGCAATTTTGGGTGGCTACCACATGGAACATTTTCACTATCTAAAGCCTTTATTCCTTCAAATTCAAAAGTCTGATTTTAACAAACTTCTTCTTGAAATAATAATTCAAAAAATGAATGGGTTGAAGAACAACTCAAAATAATATCTTGATCTTCTTATTAGTCACTTAACAATAGGTAAGGTGGTTAATATACCCATCAAACTCAGGAGAAAAGACACGAGATTCACCATACAACCACGTCATTTGTGACGTCAGCTTCCACGTGGCTTAATCGGAACCAATCAATGCTCACCTCGTGACCTACTAGAGGAGAGAGAAAAGACCTCATCCTGCTCTATTTTTCCAATAAAATCCTTTGTTAAGTTATATTCGGCCCTCCCGGCACTTTAACACTAACAACTTTAACAATATCACATATCAGAACTTTTAAAAAGATGTCACCTCTTCGACCCATGAACACCAATTTTCGATCACCGATATGGCTATTCATTGATGCGCCTTTGTTGTTGCGATGTGTGATATGTCCTGGACCCTCCAACGTGTCGATTCGCTGATATGACTTATCATTGGTCGCTAATCGGCAATATGCCCTCACTGTTGTGCTCGAACCTCCAATCACAGATACGCGATATCGGCGATCGTTGATCGCTGATTTTCTCTGACCTCCACTGCTTCTCTTTACAAATCTTCGATATGAAGGATGTTGGATCAAAACTTAGTCCTTTTCCTTGTTTCCAAGCTTTTGAAGAAGGATTTTCTTTTTGCCATAAATTTTGATCCCTGAATCCATTTGGGGAGATCTATAACTCGTTGAAAAATTGATTTAGAAATATTCATGTTGATTTCACCTATAAAGTCATTTTACAAACACTTGACAAGCAAAAATCCTTCCAAACCATTAGGCTATGACACCCGATGATTCATAGCCTTAATAGACCAAAATTAATAGTAAGATGACAACACTATTGATTCCTATTATGGGACCCTAAAATCGGCTCAAATGGGTATGGAATCCTCCCTATGAGGTGCCAAGAACAAAAATCAAACTAGTGGCCTAACCATTAGGCAATTGAGTCAACATAAAAACTTAAAAATCAACTGATTGACTGAAAACTGACTGACTGGCTTTTAAAGAAATAACAAATTTGACAATACATCACCAAATTCTAAGGGCCTTCTCCTCGGTCTTAAAACCATGATGAAAGTTGTCCACACCTATTCAAAGTAAATACACTAAATGATCTCTTCTCTCTAATGTAGCCAGTCAAGCAAATGGCTACTTGACTGAGTTCTGCTCACGTTTGTCTTGTGCAGACAGAAGATATATAAGACTAGCAAGCCAAAATGCCACTGAAACCGTTGAATGTAATCCAAAAATATAAGAACAACCATTTTCTTTGATGACTATAATAGATTGGCCAGAGGATCTTGAAAAACATGAAAAGTCACCTCTTTTGATGACTATAGTAAATCAGCAAAAGAATCTTCAATAATTTGAAGCATTACCCCATCTTGAAAGCTAGCAAAAAGACAAGCACTCCCTTTGTTTTCAGCCACTAGCTTATCGACAACAAAAATGTCCACATCCATAGGGTCTTAAAAAATATACTCTTCTTCATAATTTTGCTGCAATTTTGGGTGGCTACCACATGGAACATTTTCACTATCTAAAGCCTTTATTCCTTCAAATTCAAAATTCTGATTTTCACAAACTTCTTCTTGAAATAATAATTCAAAAAATGAATGGGTTGAAGAACAACTCAAAATAATATCTTGATCTTCTTGTTGGTCACTTAACAATTGGTAAGGTTGTTTAATATACCCATCAGACTCAGGAGAAAAGACACGAGATTCATCATCAAGAATACAATTGCTTCATTTTCAGCGAAAGAAGAAACCTTTGTCTACTGGACATTTTCCTGAATACCTTCATCCTTACCATGAGCATACAAAAAATTACAAGCCTTCAGAAAAATTTCTTGTGACATTTGTGATGAAACCACTGCTAGACAAAACAGTGTTGTTGGCTATCAAACTAAGTCTTCATCACCCCTGTTTTCAAGTTCATAGCTGACTAAATGAGGAGAAATTTGACTACATAAACCATCAAAAAGATCGGTTATTAGATCATTGAAAACTAAAAAGGTCTAATGCAATTTATTGTGTATTAGTTCCAAAGAGCCTATAGGCCCCTCTCTAATCTCAACATCCTTTGTTCCAGTGATAGTTTTAGCATTGTTTTTCAAGAACTCAAATGAACCAAAACTTGATGGCACGGAAATAGCCTAAATTAATTCAAAATGTTCTTCATGTTTCAACGCTCCAACTGCATCTTCAATCTCATGGTTACTCAATGGTTGTGATTTTGAACTGAAAGAATCTTCCATATAACAAATAGCAAGGTCATCAAATACATGAAAGGGTTGCTGGCAATCTATGTTATTGTCAATTTGCCTCTTTGCTTCATCATCAATCTTATAATTTTATTTAAATAGTTCAAATGACTAACTCTTTGTTTTCCTCATGTTTGATGTCAAGACTATGAGATCGTTGACTTATAACACCATGAAAGTTCTCTTTCAGTAATTGAAATGAAGCAAAACACAAGGGAAAAGTTTCTTCACCAGATTCGGTATCTTCTTCATGTTCTTCATTGTTGTCTTTAGTTAAATATATAAAACAATCAGTATGTAGCTCATGTTGACATGAATCAACAATCTCTCCTTCTTCTACAAAATCTACTTGGAAAGGAGGTCTTCTTTGTTTCTCCGTAATAGTAGGTTTATTTTGCTAAGTGAATTTTTCCATCAACCTTTGCATTATTTTCACTAATGCATCTTGTTGGGTTGTGTTATATTATTTCCATGACTAGCCCACGTAGTTAACTGGGGGGTTAGAGAGGGGGCAGAGCCCCCACTTCGTTGCACCGATTACATAGCAGGGGGGTCACAAGGGGGTTTGAGGGGTGTAGGTAACCCCCCTCTATGGGGTCCAGGGTAGCGCCCCGGAAAATTTTGGTTTTGGACGCAATGATTTTCGGTCCATGGTTTTGGACGTGATGGTTTTTAGTCCATGGTTTTGGACACGATGGTTTTCGCTCCATGGTATTAGATGCTTTGGCATGTTTAAATATGTATTATAACATTGAAAGGAACATAATGAAAAATCAAGCTGGTAGTCCCAGTTTTGGGATCCAAGGGAAAATCTCTATGTATATGTGTTTTATGTGTTATGCTCTCGCATTGTTTATTTTCTATGTTTTTTAGAATGCGTATGCAGGTAATTTATGTACAGGGTTGAAACCTACATTTGGAATCGAAGTTGTTTTTGGCTTCAAGGGGACACCTTTGTTGTTGAGGGGTTTTGCTCGGGCCTATGGTAGACCCTGTTCAGTGGGAGATCTGCGAAATCGATTCTGGTGGTGAAAGAACATGTCGAGCAATGGAAAGTTAGAGATCGAGAAATTTAATGGTTAGAGTTTTGAGTTGTGGAAACTCAAAATGGAGGATTTGTTGGTGGATAAAGATCAGTGGATCGCGGTAGATCCGAGTACTAAACCAATAGGAGTGTCCAATGAAGAATGGAAGAAGTTGGATCGGAAGGCAAAGAGCACAATACGATTGTGTGTCTCAGATTCAGTATTGCTCAATGTATCAGGGGAAGCTACAGTGAAGGCTTTGTGGGACAAGTTAGGGACTTTGTACCAATCTAAGTCTCTGGTGAATAAACTGTTCATATGAAAAAAGCTGTATAACCTAAGGATGAAAGATGGAGACTCGGTGATAGAGCATCTTAACTCATTTAATATTGTGGTAAGTCAATTATTATCTGTTGATATTAAAATTTCAGATGAAGATAAGTGCATCAGTTTGTTGTGTTCTCTACCAGATTCGTGGGATATTCTGGTTATTGCAATAGGTAGCAATGCAACTGCCTTGCAGTTTGATGAAATAGTCTCATCCTTGCTGATGAAGGAAATGAGATGGAAAAATATGGAGAGCTAGAATGGTGATGCCTTATTTGTATGAGGATGGTCCCAGAACAGAAACAAAAGTAAGTCATCGAGTGGAAGGTCTAAATCTAGAGGGAGATCTAAATCTCCAGGAAAACCTGTAAAGGTGGTGTGCTGGAAATGCAGAAAGGAAGGGCACTACAAAAGGGACTGTAAATCTAAAGCTCCTGATAAAGGAAAGGGATCTAATGATGCTCCTTCTACAGAGGCGAAAACCACCTCAGATGAAGGTGGGGATGTGTACTTGGCTTCTTCAAGTACACATGTAGACCATGAGGTATGGTTGATTGACTCAGGTGCATCCTATCACTTCACTCCCCATAGAGAGTGGTTCTGCGAGTATGAGAAATATGATGGTGGTGATGTCTTCTTGGGGGATGACAGGAAGGCTAGAATCATTGGTCGCGGAAAAGTAAAGTTGAAGTTGTAAGGTGGAAGGGTTAGAACACTTCCAGGGGTTCTACATATTCCTGCATTAGGTTGGATGATGCAGGTGTAAAAACAATGTTCGAGAAAGATAACTACAAGATGGTTTGGGGATTACTGGTATTGATGCGGGGAGTTTGGATTGGAACTCTGTAGAAGCTGCAAGGTAGAATTGTTTTTTATGGGTGCAATAGCTCTGTGGTTCCTAAAAGTGGAGCAGAAAATCTAGTGGTCTCTGGAGAGAAGACCATGTTATGGCATCAAAGGCTTGGACATATTGGAGAGAAGGGTCTTTGAATACATAATGGTAAAGGTATGGTAGAAGGTATGAGTAATAGCTCTCTGGATTTTGATTTCTGTAAAAATTGTGTATATGGGAAGCAGAATTGGGTGAGTTTCCCCTCTGGTGGTAAGAGGGCGAAACAGATATTAGAACTTGTGCACAGTGATGTGTTTGGACCTGTGAAGGTTCCATCACTGGGTAAGTCTATGTACTATGTATCATTTATAGATGACTTCTCAAGGAATACATGGATATATTTCCTTAAGAAGAAATCTGAAGTCTTTGACAAGCTTAAAGAATTTAAGGCTCTGGTGGAAAACTAGACAAAGAAGGAGATAAAGGTGTTGAGGACAGATAACGGTGGAGAGTTTTACAGTAAGGAATTTGAAGAATTCTATAAGAAGTGTGGTATAGCACGACAGAAGACTACTCCATACACACCTGAGCAAAATGGAGTTGTAAAAAGAATGAACAAGGCGTTGATGGAAAGGGCAAGAATCATGCTCAGTGGTGGCGGGTTAGGATAGGAATTTTGCGCAGAGGTGTTGGAGACAACATGTTACCTGGTCAACAGATCACCTTCATCAGCATTGGAGGATAAGACTCCACAAGAGGTATGGACTGGTTAGAAACCCTCTCTTTCACATCTGAGGGTATTTGGATGTGATGCATATGTGCATGTTCCAAAGGAGAGACGAACCAAGTTGGATAGTAAATCTGAAAAGTGCATCTTTATTGGGTATAAGGATGGTTTAAAGGGTTATAAGATTTGGAACCCAGCAATAAGGAAGGTTGTGTACAGCCGAGATGTGGTGTTCAGAGAGGTAAAATATGTTATTAAACATGAATTCCAACCAAAGGAACCTGAGAAGATAGAGTTTGAGCTTAAGGAGGAAGAATCACACTCTACAACAGAGGAGGAATCAAAAGATGAAGAGCCACAAACTCCGGGTGTGAGAAGACCAATTTGAGAAAGAAGGCAGCCATAAAGGTATAGTCCATCCGTTTTCTATTCAAATTTTTCTTTTTCTATTACTGACGATGATCCCAGAACTGTGAAGGAAGTAGTAGATTCAGAGGATGGCAAACTCTGGAAAGAGGCCATGGTTGATGAAATGGCATCTTTGCACAAAAATGAGGCTTGGGATCTGGTGGAGTTGCCAGCTGGAAGGAAACCCATTGGCAGCAAATGGGTGTTCAAGAATAAGACAAATGCAGAAGGAAATATGGAGAAATACAAAGCTCGGTTGGTAGCAAAAGGTTATTCCCAGGTGTCGGGAATTGATTTTGGTGATATTTTTTTCTCCTGTTTCCAAGGTAACTTCTATTAGATTACTTTTATCTATTGCTGTTGCTTTTGATTTTGAGGTAGAACAGATGGATGTGAAGACAACATTTCTTCACGGGGATCTCGAAGAGGAAATCTACATGAAGCAACCTCAAGGCTTTGCGGTGAAGGGTAAGAAAGAACTGGTATGCAAGTTAAAGAAGTCTTTGTATGGGTTAAAACAGTCACCAGGGATGTGGTATCAGAAATTTGATACATTTATACGGGGACTTGCCTTCACCAAAAGCAGAGCAGATCACTGTGTGTATTTTAAATTAATTAGTGACCGTGTTATTTATCTGGTCTTGTATGTGGATGATATGTTGTTGGTTGGAAATGACAAAGAAATTATCCAAGATTTGAAGACCCAATTGTCCTCCAAATTCGACATGAAAGATCTTGGTGTTGCAAACTATATTTTGGGCATGGAAATTAAAAGAGATCGGGCAAAGAGGAAGCTCTGGTTAAACTAGAGGAAGTATGTCGAGGCAATACTGCAGAGGTTTAGTATGCAGGATAGTAAACCGGTGAAGGTTCCTATTCCCGTAGGTGTGAAGTTATCTACTGAACAGTGTCCCAAGACACAAGAAGAGGAAGAGGACATGTCTCGTGTTCCATATGCAAGTGCAGTCGGTAGCCTGATGTATGCAATGGTTTGTACTAGACCAGACATTGTACATGCAGTGGGAGCATTGAGCAGGTTTATGTCAAAACCAGGGAAGGAAATGACTAAGCTCTCTTGTGGCTCCTTGTGGAAAGAAAACAACAAGTGGGAGAATGTTGGGTTGTGTTATATTCTTTCCACGACTAGCCCACATAGTTAACTGAGGGGTTAGAGCGGGGGCGAATCCCCCCACTTCGTTGCGCCGATTGTGTAGTAGGGGGGTCACAGGGGGTTTGAGGGGTGCAGGTAACCCCCCTCTATGGGGTCCGGGGTAGCGCCCTGGAAAATTTTGGTTTTGGACGCGATGGTTTTCGGTCCATGGTTTTGGACGCGATGGTTTTCAGTCCATGGTTTTGGACGCGATGGTTTTTGGTACATGGTTTTGGACGCGATGGTTTTCGGTCCATGGTATTGGATGCTTCAGCATGTATAAATATGTATTGTAACATTGAAAGGAACATAATGAAAATTCAAGCTGGTAGTCCCGGTTTTGGGATCTAGGGGAAAATCTTTGTGTATATGTGTTATGCTCTCGTATTGTTTATTTTTTGTGTTTTTTAGAATTCATATGCAGGTAATTTTTGTACGGGGTTAAAACCTACACATCCAACTTATTGCCTAATGATGGAGAAAACTCTTCCTTAACCACTCCCCTTCTTTTAGCTTCCATTTTTTCCCTTTTAATCAACAGATTCACTTCTATATCAACAAAGTTTTTATGCATTTCTTCCAAAGTTGCTAGGTTTCTTTCCCTTAGTTAATAAGTTATCTTTGCATCAAATCCATCCAGATAGTGAAGTAAAGCCAATCCTAGGGGAGGATTTATGTCTATTGGAATGGAATTGTAAACCTTATTGAATCTAGTTGAGAAATCTTGAACTGATTCTCTCGATTGCCTCTCTAGACTCATATACTCAGCCATAATCTGGAAAGGATTATTTTTGACCTCCCATCTATAAAGGAAATTGTTCTCAAACTATTGAAGATTAACAATACTACATGTTTCTAGTCCTATGTACCATTTTCTAACTTCTTCATACAGGCTTTAGACAAAAAGCCTCATCTTAACATCATCAAAATCAACTTCTTCAATATCTACAAATTCATCCATTTTGTCTACTTGTTGTTGTGTTGTAGTGGGTTCGGTGCCATAAAATTGAGGAAACCTTTGATCATAGTTTTGTGGTAAATCATGTAAAGGATATTACAGATCTAATGGAGCATATTGGGCAGCAACCATGACTGTAGTTTTTTGAGATGGAATTGTAATGGTTTGACTATAATTACAATTTGGGCCTTATTCAGGATCACTAATACAATAAGGAGATGCATTTGCAACTTCAAAGGAATGATATACAATTTCAAAATGGGAATCAGGTACAAATCTGTAGTATTCATTCAAATACAGTAAATGAAGGAAACTCTTTTTTACAGGCTCAAAGAAAGACAAGAGGTATATGATGTAAAAGAATAAATTTTCTTGTAAAAAATTGAAACTTTGATAGCTGGTTTTTCTGAAATATCCTTCCATTCTTCTATTAACAAATCTCGTTCTCTAGTGGAGTATTTGAATCTGAATGTAGTAATGATCGGAATCACCAAGTGAATGTTTCAGCCTTCTTGTGTTTGATCATCCTCCACCATCAACAATCATATCTAAATTTTGATGATCTTTTCGGGGAATATAGAACCCTTCGAGTCCCCAGTATGGTCACCAAAATGTTAGCACTCCGTAATTTCCCTAGGCTGAGGAGAGAAACCTAGAGGTAACCACAAAACCACTTTTAAAGCTTGGATCTAGCCCTTCCAACTTCAGAGAAGGATCTCTCTATATGCTTTAGATATCTGCTTCAGATTTTAGGCTAGCTATTTGAGTTCGAAATGGGTTTATTTTTAAAAGTTTGGTTAAAAGATGTTGGAAAAGCCCATTAGGCATGGAGTCATGAACCTTTGGGTAATCAATCACAAAATGACAGAGTAGTTGTAATAGGGCAGGATAGGTATACTTTTGGATCTTTTAGAGTGTTTGTGGGGTGAATAGGATGAATATGATTTGAGTTCAATTAAATATAGAGCATACTGGGATGAATTCTATATTTAACATTAGAAAGAAAACATGGATATTGCTAACAAGCCAGAGCAGAGTACACTTAAGCAAATTCAACCCTTAATCTTCTTGCAACAATAAAGAGGGGAAATACATATGGAAACTGAAGAGAGAAACAATTTAACATAAGAAAGCACATCACCAATTGTTTGACACGGGAATCTTGGAACAAAACTCTCTGTATTTATGCAAATTGATCACTTTGAGTCCAATCCAAGGCTTACATCAATGCAGAGCCCTTTTCTTCATACATAATCCAACATAATCCCACACATTCCAACCCTTTATAAGTCTTATTACAAAGTATTTATAGACTTCCTATTGAACTAACTTCGGATTCCAAAAAGGAATCGATTATAAAATAATATCTAACAATTTCTGGAAAAAATCTAAACAATACACTAAAAATAAAAACAATCATTGGAACAATGCAAGAAATCTAGAAATTGGTTCATTTATGTTAATCCTTTGCCTTTGAATCTGGAGTGGTTGTAATCGTTTTCGCACAAGCTGTGAGTTGCGTTTTCAAACTACCAACCCCCTTTTTCCTGTGTCTCAACAGTTGATGACCCATCCATCTGTTAACATTTCATATCATCTTATTGTAGAAATTCATGCTTTATTGTTTCACGAATACTCTCCGGCCTCTTGCGCTTTGTTTCTTTAGATTTCCTGATTTTGGTGACCAGAGGTGAAACTGCAAGTCAATACATTCGAGCTTTAACTGAAATTTCCACTTTGAATTGCGCAGGGCTGTAAAATATCTTATATGCCTAGCCCTCAGGGCTTAGGTGGAATATGTATGACCTGGGCCTGGAGACTCAGGGCCAAACCCTTTTTAGGGGCTAAACCCTTTAACTGGGACGGGGGTCGATTCTTTGAAATATCGCCACATTACAAACCCAATATCGAAGCTTTCAATCGAAGTTTTCTACTTTGGAGTAGCAACAATACCAATCCTTCAATCTTCGATGTGTGACGTGGCTTGGTCCACGTGGAGAGGGGATGAGGGAGGGCCTGCGCCAATTTTAACATATATATCCTCTATTAACCTTTCTCTGCTTTATAAGAAACGTTTATCAACTTCTCCACCCAACCAGTGGTTTTAATGCATAAAACACATATATTTTTATCGCCCCCCTTGTGCCAATAGCTCTTGTTTATTTGAGTTCTATGTGACCGTGGGCCATCCCCCACATTGGAGCCCCTCTATCAGCATTTTTCAATCGGAGGTTTTAATTTCAAGCAGTGAAATTCCTCATCCTTCGATTTCTTATTGCAATCTAACGTCATCCTTTGCCACGTGTCCACCATACAACCACATCATGATGATGTCAGATTCCACGTGGCTTAATTAGAACCAATCACTACTCGCCACGTGTCTCGCTAGAGGAGAGAGAAAAGACCTTGTCCTACTCTATTTTTCCAATAAAATCCTTTGTTAAGTTATATTCGGCCCTCCCAGCTCTTTAACACTAGCGGCTTTAACAATATCACATATTGCAACTTTTCAAAAGATGTCACCCCTGCGACATGTGAATGTTGATTGCCTATCACCAATATGGCTATTCGTCAATGTGCCTTCACTATTGCGATGTGTGATATGTCCCAGACCCTCTGACGCACTGATTCACCAATATGACTTATAACTGGTCTCTAATCGGCAATATGCCCTCATTGTTGTGCTTGAAACTCCAATCGTCGATATACGATATCGGCGATCGCTGATGGTTGATTTGCTCTAACCTCCACTGCTTCTCTTTTCCAATCTTCGATATGCGGGATCAAAACTTAATCATTTTCCTTGTTTCCAAGCTTTTGAAGAAGGATTTTCTTTTTTCCATTACTTTTGAATCATGAATCCATTTAGGAAGACCTATAGTTCGTTGGAAAGTTGATTCAGAACTCTTCATGTTGATTTCACGTGCAAAGTCATTTTACAAACACTTGACAATAAAAAATCCTTCCCAACCTTTAGGCTATGACAACCAGTGATTCATAGGCTGAAATAACCAAAATGAATAGTAGGAGGCCAACACTATTGATTCCTATTATGGGACCCTAATAGATAAGAACTCCCAACTTAACTCACTCCTCTATATATTTACAACCTTCCATATGCAAGGGGTTAGATTTTGTAGAGTAATTCTACCCTCATGATGTTGTTGTGAGAGTTATCCTTTCATGCATTTAGGGTGATTGGAGGTGCACTTTGTGACAAAGGAAGGACAAGTCAACAACTTGGAGGAGCTCTTCTACAAGATCAACACCTATTTATGGTTGTAACTCACTCCATTTATATTCATAAAAAGAGTTATTTGTTTTCCTATGTGTGATGTTGTTATTTCATGTATTTAAATACCATGTTGATCTATTGAATGAAGTAGACATATGATGCTACATAGATCTCATAGTTTCTTGGCTTGTGTTGTCTAGTTATGTAGGTTGTAATCTTTGTAGATAGAGCTAGGATTGGAGCATCCAAGCCAAAGAAGGAGAGCAACATACGAAATTTTCCAAGTAGGTTTCATTCCCTTGTCTACTTACTTTAAGGAAAACATTGGGTCCTTTGTCTTTATGTTGTTCTAGGTTAGCCACCAAACCTAGGGGAGACACTTTTGTCTGCAATAGTAAATACTACATAACAGATAGAGGGGTGATTTTTTGGGCATTCTTCTGGGCCCGATACCCAATAGCATGACACCACATTGACCCCACAGTGGGGCCAACCCCCCCCCCATCATATTGTTCAACCATCATAAACCCACTTGCATATTTGCATTTGATATGGGCTTCCCACCATTGATGATTATTATGCTTGATGACTCAAAATGGCATGGCCATGGCCACCATTCTACACCCCGCTTGTGGCCTATAACTCATTTCCTAGCTCATGGCTCGATGCCACCCCCGAGGTCTATGGTTAGTGACTTAGTGGAATTACTATGAATATCCTTACTATGAAATATGATGGTTAATTTAAAATGGTGAACGTAATCAATGCTATGGAGCTACAAAGGTTTGAATCCTCAAATTACTCAAATTTTAGTTGGATAAATCTAATTACTCAAACATTACTAAAATTTCTCAAATTGCAGCTAGAGAAATTGAACAACTTACCACCATGATCACTTCCAATTCCACTGCTTAATGCAAATCTAGGCCGATTTACCAAATAACCTCTCTGCCACAATGGTTTTTAAGCCTGTGTGAATGCCTTCATTGAAATGAACTCCTAAATTCCCACACATTGTCATTGAACACAACCCCAATCATCATGAACAAAACCTTGAATGTTAATGCCTTCGTCAAGAACAAAACCCAAATTCTTGTGCCTTTGTTTCCTTCATCATATTCCCAACAGCTAACTCAGGGAATCAACCTTCCTGAAATTCTTCATCAATGAGAAGACTATAAGGTTGAAGCTAATCCTGCTCCTATTTACAGTTGGCAAGAGAGAGTGATACCCTATATCCATATGCAATGTTTGATTGCTCATAGTTTAAGCTTGCTAAGAAAGTTTCTTGATAGTTTTTCGTTCATGAGCTATGTGTAGCTGGAAAACCAAATTGTTCCTTCTTGTGTTATGCCTGGAAAACCCCAATTCACTCACTTGTTTATGCGTTATGCCTAGAAAACCACAAATTCACCTGTGCATTATGCCTATTATAGTTGAAATTTAAAGAAATATTATAATTTTCATTTTAAATATTTTTTCATTTTATTTTTATAATTAGAAGTTATCTTTAAATGGTCATTATTAGGAGATACAATGGTAAGGAATGAGGGATAAGGGAGGAGGGGGTAGAGATTATAGTGTTAAGGGGTTATAGATCTTATATGGATTACAAGGTTTGTAGGGTAATTATTATTAGACTTCGAGGCTATTTATAGTGGTTATATTGATATGGTATATAAGGTTTGATTTATATTGTCTAGGTTTTATGCTTATGATTATGTTGTCCAAGTTAGGGATTATATTAGACATATAAATGTTAAGGGCTAGAATGTTTAGTTTCAGGTGTTAAGCATAAGGATTAGGATTGAAATATTTTATAAGTAGGGATTATATGGGATATAGGGATTAATCATTATAAGTGTTAGTGATCTAAATCATTATGTGTTGTATGGATTGTAGTGATAAGATGATATACATATTTTTGGTTATGGTTCTAGATTTATATAGGGATAAGGGTGATACAATTTCGAGATTATTAGTATTATGGGTTACTAATAAAGAGATATATGGATGTGAGTTTAATGATTAATTAAAATAATTTGTATTGTGCTTATATTTTAAGGACTAGGATTTGAGCTTTATATGTGACATAAGTTACATGGTTTAATGGTCAAGTGCTATTGTGATGAGTGATTATAAGTAGCAAGTAATAGGTGCATTAAACACTATATTATGAGATAAAGGCTTCAAGGGTTAAAATTTTAACAATGAGGGTTGTAGATTTATATTAGGTTATAAATAATTTGGGGCTTATGGGTTTAGGAGTTATCATGGTTATATGGATCAAGGAAAATTTTAGGGGCTAATATTCGCATGCAGACTAACTTTCCATACTTTTTCATAAAAAAATATTCGTTAATTTCTATTTTTTCTAGAAGCAATTTACCCAAATTTTATAGTATAAAATTAGTTTACCTTCAAATATTTTATAGATACTATATAAATTCATTAGGTATTTGAATACTTTTACAATAAATTCACCAAACATTTTACAGTTTCCATATTAGGGACTATTAAGATTCGCCAATGTTTTCAAACTTTGAGATAAATTTCCATCCTTAAATTTTTTCTTGATATGCATTATGTGAGTTAGGGGTGTGGAGAATTAAGTATTAGAGACCATTTGTTACTAATTGTGTAGGGTTAAGTGGTTCAAGGGGAAGTAGGGATTACAAATTTAAGAGTGAGTGGATTAGGTTTAAGGATTATCCCCCAAAATTTGGGTTGATCAATTAAACCATAAACCCAAGGCATGTTTTCAATTAGGAAGAGACAAGATTAGGATAAGAGGGCTAACGAAATTCTTGTTGTTAAACCTTGCCATAGATACTAGTCATTAATTACAATTCAATCTTGTGTTGGTGCTTTTTATTATGAGAATGGGGAAATTTAGGATTCTAGGTAGCCATGTGATGATGACTAGTATGTTGCCTCTTCTAGTAGTTGTCAAGAATTTTGCTTCTATGATCACATCTTGTTTCCCACGTGATTTCAACTCCTCGACATTTAAGTTATAATTTTTTCGAATTCTTTGTGTGAATCATATTTGAGTCTTGTAACCCTCCCATACCATCAACATATGCATCTATTATAACCATGTCAAATTTCAATGCATACAAGGACAAACCGAAATAATTTCAGAGTTGGTTCCATTCACAAATCCCTCTATGGAGGGTCAATTAATTAAAGCATAATTTCCACCCCACGAGGCACACTTTTTTTTGCTTTATTGATTCAATATCTATTAATTTGAAATTTTGGGCATTCTTGTTTCAAAGCATGTTCTCCATAATATAGGATATGATCATTAGGATATGCATGAATAGATTGATACCCCATTCCAATATATTTCACAATGGAATGTAAATCTTGATATATGTGAGGCAAAAAAATTGACGATGGAAATAGAAATTCACCAAAAAATCTACAATATAATTAAAAAATTAGTACTACTTAATATAAAGAATATTAATCATACATATTGCATCCAAATTTTCTATACAGAAGACTTGTTTTGGAGTTTTCATAAAGAGGTTATGTTTCCTTCTCAATAAGAGGTTTATAAAAAACACCATATACTTGGTTGTCAACATCATCCATTCCAACATTATTAAATGTCTCGTAGATCAATATATTTGTCCCCTCTTCTTCAATTGTGTTATTAACATCATCATCTTCTTCCATGTGATCATTAACTTGATCTTCAATATTCGCTTCGTGTTCCTGAACAACCACTTAATAACGACCATGTCATTCTCATCCATGGTCAGTGCCCTAGGGCATTATTTCTTTATAATTACAAACAATCAGGTAATATTAGTGTATATAACAATTTTTTAAATGATAAAAACTTTAAAAAAATATAATATAGGAAAACAAAGATAATAAAGACAATGACTAAGAAATCTTAGCTGAGATTGAGAAACAAAGACAACAAATCAATGATGAAGCTTATGCAATTTATCAATTTGTTTATTAATATGTTGAGAAAATATAGGAAAATTGTTAGTTTTCTTAACATTTAGAAAGAGAGACACTTTGTGAGATATATACTCACAACCAGCAAAAAATACCTATTATTATTTCGCATTCATCATTATGTCATATTATTTCTTGATTTCACTTGGAGACTGTGAGTTTGGTGTTGATTGTAACTTTCCCCAACCCAACTAATTCAATACCATGATTTAATTTATAATGGGTTCATATTGTAAATGAGCTCACTACTAAGAGGGGGGTGAATCAGTAGTGCTAGGTTTTATTTATTTTTTAATGCTTTTTACCAAAGCACCCAATGATTAATGAGCCAACTTCCAAACACAATTAAAGCATGTAGAACCATTACATAAAAAAAATGTAAAAAGACCATGAAGAATCAACAATAAACCATGCACATAAAGGAACACAAATATTTCTAGCGAAAAACCCCCCCAAGGCAAAAAACCACCCACTGTTGCTACTGCTCAAATATTTCATTATCTATTGAACAAATTGTACATGGATTAGCTTACACCCATAAGTCGGAAGACTTGGCTTGGTTTATAGTATGTTGGCACCTATCTATTCGAAAATCTGTTTCTCACAAAAATCTACGATATCTATCCACTGGAAGCCACCACAACCAATGATCCTCACCCAACAACCATTGGACTATCCAACTCCCGTTGGATGGAGAAATTTATTCCTTATATTGAATTTTCCGAATATTGTCTACTCTGAAGCCTCTATTCCTTCACTTCCTCCATGTGAACCATGTTTTATACATTTTCAAACTGGGCTCTCAAATATGCTCAACATGAGCAACCCAACAGCCTCTCTCTGATCTGATCTGAAAATGTAATCTGATAGCATACAATGAACTCAACTACATATGTACAGTAATCTATGCAAGGCACTATAGCATTTTGTCACACACTCACTCCATACACACAACACCATTCAATTCAAATACTTTCACACAAGTATATGGAAAACTATTCTCATCAATCTCAAATCCAATACCATGGGAAAGTACTAAGGTAATAACAAAACCAAGTGTAAATACTAGGAAATCTAAAATACCATGGTAATACAAATACTAAATGTAAATAACAAGCAAGGAAAAATACCATGTGCAAATACCATGGTAATACCAATACCAAGTTTAAATACTAGGCAAGTAAAAATACCATGTGCAAATACCATGGTAATACCAATACCAAGTGTAAATATTAGGCAATCCAAAATACCACGTGCAAATACCATTGTAACACCAATACGAAGGGCACTTGTACAATGTTGATACCAATACCAAGGAAACTTGTGCCATTGTAATATCAATACCATGCATGTATTAACACCTGTAACCAATCATTAAACATATGTCATCTGCCATAGCCACGAGTCTTCAGCTAAGTGGCACTACTCTCGTTTGGTGGGAGAGCAAGTTGCTAAAGGAAAGCAAAAATTCAGGTAACCTTCTTTCCTCTTGGTCTAGTTTTATTTCTGCATTGAAAGACCAATTTTACCCTTTGGGTTATAAACAAAAGGCACTAATGGAATGGAAATATCTAAGGCAAGGTAGAGGCCAAAATGTGCAAAGCTTCACTGAAGAATTTCGGAAACAAGCATTGAATTTGGGCATCTCATTAGATTCGCCCGAGATTGTAACTAAGTATATATGTTCTTTATATAGTTACACAAGGCATTCATTATTATTGTTTGCTACTATCGATGAGGCCAGTGTGAAGGCCATGCATCTTGAAAGCAGGGGGACGCATGAACAAAATGACCACCCAAAAGGAGTCGCAACAGCCAAGGGAAGAGAGGCAAATCCCTCTTGTACACATTGTGAGAAAGAGGGACATGACGAAGAGCATTGCTGGAAACTGCACCCTGAGCTGAGACCTAAGAGGAATGACAAAAAAGAGAGGTAGAAGATAACTGCCACCATGCAACAAGATCTCGACTCTAAATCAGAGGAAGATGAAAAGGTCACAACTGCAGGATTTGCATGAGGTAGACCAATTGACCTGGGGTTAGATTTTGGTGACGAAAGGAAGATTGCAACTCTTGGGATTGCAACAGATGGACCCGTCGATTTGAGTTCCAATTTGGGCGATGAAACAAAAGTTTCAATAGATATTGTACCAAAGATGAAAAGGACACCCAATGCAGCATGGGTCCAGGAACTTGAGGAGATCAACCAAAGCTTTCAAGTAGAGAATATTGAGCTAAGGAAACTCCTACAGGGAAGCCTAAAAGGAGAAACAAAGGTTGCTACGCCAATTGTAAGCCAAGGACGAAGCCTTGGAAAAGATACAACATAACCACCTTGAGGTAAAAGATGATTCTTCGATTTCATGTACCTTTCCATATGATGATTTCGCTGCTTTTGAAAAACATACTATAGGTATCGACTCCACACTATTAAGAAGAATGGGGTATGAGGGGAAGGGCCTTGACATTAATGGCCAAGGCATCATAAACCCCATCAAAGTAGAGGAATTGCCTCGTCATGCAGGACTTGGGTATGTTAGGAAGGAAGTTGGGGAATGCTCCAAAATAGCTAGTGACCAACCAATGACGGATGATGAGATCACTTCCTCACATTCCAACGATAGTGAGGGCTCCATGAACACTTATCAGAGGAACACCAAGGGAAAGCGCTCCAAGACAACCCAAAAAGTTTGGAGGAGAAAGAATCGTTGTAGTCACTACAACGAGGTGGGACACCAAGGAGCCACGTGTCATATGCTCCATGCTGAGAAAGCATCGATAAAGAAGCCAACGGGTGAAAATTTTCAACAAACGAATCCACCACATTCATGGTGGTCTTCTTTATTAAGTCAAATATGGTTTTTTTAGATGTAGTAGCTTGTTATGGCCATTGTTTGTAAGTCATGCATTGCGAATAAATGTAAAAGTGATGATGTGTTTCCCATCGCTTAAAAACGAAACGATGATGTTTTTAAGCCTTTTATGAGTAGTTTGGGTATTGGTTTCTATCATGTAAAACTTGACCAAAGAGAGTGTGTGTTATAAACTCTTGGCAAGTGTGGGGTTGTTTGCGTCATGTATGGTTTGTATATGATTACAAATGTACTCAGTAGTGAATGTTGAGAACCTGAAGCTTTATGAACCTCCATTGATTATGGCTACCGAAGAGGTTTCACAAATTCCTACAGTGGACGATTTTGCACCAAAGTATCTAGACAAGTTGCCCGAATATATCATACTCGACAGGAAAACTAGAACTTCAAGATGGGGAGATGCGGAGTACATTCGTGTGGGCTTTAAAGAAATGCATCCAAGTAAATCTCGGTTGATGGAGAAAGAAAAAGTGAGGGAGCAATTTCTCACATTCTAATTGACTGAAAGGGCTTTTGGCAGTGCAAAATCTCTTAGTGGGGAGGATTGATCTAGGTGGATCTCTAAAAAGTACCAGTGGCATGGTAAGAAGGCTCAAAAATCAAAGTGGCAGAATCTGGGTAAACTTAACATCGGATTGAAGTGCTTGTCATCTTGATTCCAACGGTGTGAACGACACTCAAATCTAATTTCATATGAAGAAGTTAGAGCAAGTCAAAGATCAAGTTTGACTTGGACAGGTGGCAGGAGGAAGTGACGTGGCAAAACTCTCAGCGAATGGGGAAGCACCAAGTGGCAAGCTGCCATTGGTCTGCATATGGCAAATCGTAGAAGGAAGAGGTCACGGCTTAAGAAAATCAGCCCTAGCACTACCGAGTTGCGATTTGCAATATCGTAATCACATATCAGAGGTGGCCATAGTTAAAGGATCAACTCCGGAGAAAGCGAGGTTGCGATGCGATACATCGCAATTGCATATCGCAAGGAGGGAAGAGTTGAGGAATTGACCCCGGAAGAGTCAGGTTGCGATGCGATATATTGCAATCGCAATTCGTAAAGGGGAGAATTTGTATGGAGTACCAACCTCAGCTCCCGCCGATTGCGATTTGGGATGAGGCTTCGGGGCCCGATATATTATGTATTGTGTTAATAGCTAGTCAGGTTCGTTGTTATTGCAGGATGCTTGTTGTAAAGGCTTGGGTCTGTACGCCAATGGGAAACGTTGATATTAAAAGTTGTCATGTTAAATGTGTGGTTAAAGAAGTTTTTTCCATGTTTGAAAGGTTTGTTGCCGCGTATTATGTAGGACCCAATATTCTCTGCCCGAAACAAACCCGCCTGCTAATACTTATCTATTTGGAACTGCCTAGGAATTGAGGAGTTAGCCACCAAGTATATATATTGGACTATCATCATAGGAAAAGGGGGAGACTGACATAGTTCAAAAACCATTGAACAACAATAACCTGAACTGGCAACAGGCCGGAACCTCGCCTTGAGCAGCAAGGAGGTTCCAAGAGGGTGCAGAAGTTCTATTTCTCCGAATTGGGTGTTCGAATAGGTGATTCTGCACGATTTTTCTCCAGGATTTCAGTGGTACTGTCTGTTTTTGAAGCTAGGCTCTCCATTCTTCATCCATCTTCCAGCTTGAAGGTATAAGGATTGTTAATGAATGTTTCTTGTACTTCATCTCTTTTTATGCCACTTAATGAATTATGAAGGCCTCCCCACTATTGAGTAGGGCCCAGAGACGTAGTCCAAATTGGATGAACTCCCCAATCAAATATCTGTGTCATGGTTTCATGCTTATTTTGTTATTTCTACATTGTTTTATGTGCTTTTAAGTTCCATGGTTAATAAGCTTTGTTTCATGTAATTTTAATGCATCTATAAGTAAAAGATCGTGGATCAAGTTTGGTATTAGAGCACGTCTTTGTTGATGCGAATTGCATGAGTATATGCTAACCAAAAACAAGTTGCGAAAAGGCAAAGGAAAGCTTGAGTCCTTTGATCCCGAAGCAGGACGCGCACAACGAAGAAGAAGCATGGCAAATGAAGAAGCTCGTTGAGAAGAGGAACATAATTTCCGCAAGGTATTCTACAATATGGTAGAGAAAGTGGACAAGTTGTTTTCAGAGTATGAGAAGGCACTTGGGCATGAGAAGAAAGATGTCGATGACAATAGATCAACAAATCATGAAGGTGGTGGAGAAGAGCCTCTTCCATCTCCTTCTTCAGGTGATAGTTCTCATCTCTCTAATCGTGATTCCAAACATACATCTACGAAACCATTCTTCAAGCTAGATTTAAAGTTTTACCTGCCCATGTCTAATGGAGAGTGTAGTGCAGAAAAATGTAATAATTGGATAAGACAGATAGAGGTCTACTGTCAGATTCAGCAAATCGAAGAAGATGAGGCAAAGGTCTAGTTAACATTTCTGAGTGGCACTGTTCTCGTTTGGTGGGAGAGCAAGTTGTAGAAGGGCAACAAAAAGTCAGGTAAACCTCTTTCCTCTTGGTCCAGTTTTATGTCTGCATTGAAAGACCAATTTTACCCTTTGGTTTATAAACAAAAGGCACTAATGGAATGGAAATATCTAAGTCAAGGTAGAGGCCAAAATGTTTAAAGCCTCACTGAAGAATTTTGGAAACAAGCATTGAGTTTGGGCATCTCATTAGATTCGACCAACATTGTAACTAAGTATATCAGTTCTTTACATAGTCACATTAGGCATTCATTATTATTGTTTGAGCCTGCTACTATCGATGAGGCCAGTGTGAAGGCCATGCATCTTGAAAGCAGGGGGACGCATGAACAAAATGAACACCCAAAAGGAGCCACAACAACCAAGAGAAGAGAGGCAAAGCCCTCTTGTACACATTGTGAGAAAGAGGGACATGACGAAGAGAATTGTTGGAAACTGCACCTTAAGCTGAGACCTAAGAGGAATGACAAAAAGGAGAGGCAGAAGACAACTGCCACCATGCAACAAGATCACAAGTCTGAATTAGAGGAAGATGAGAAGGTCATAGCTACAGGATTTGCACGAGGTAGACCAATTGACCTGGGGTTACATTCCGGTGACGAAAGGAAGATTACAACTCTTGGGATCGCAGCAGATGGACATGTCGATTTGGGTTCTGATTCGGGAGATGAAACAAAATTTTCAATAGACATTGTACCAAAGATGAAAAGGACACCCAATGTAGCACGCTTCTAGGAACATGAGGAGATCAACCAAAGCATTCAAGTAGAGAATACTGAGCCAAGGAAAATCCTACATGAAGCAAAAAAGGAGAAGCAAAGGTTGCTACACCAGTTGCAAGCCAAGGATGAAGCCTTGGAAAAGTTACAACATAACCACATTGAGGTAAGAAGTGATTCTTCGATTTCATGTACCTTTCCTAATGATGATTTCGCTGCTTTTGAAAAACATACTATAGGTATCGGCTCCACCCTATTACGGAGAATGGGGTATGAGGGGAAGGGCCTCGACATTAATGGCCAAGGCATCATAAACCCCATCAAAGTAGAGGAATTGACTTGTCATGCAAGACTTGGGTATGTTAGGAAGGAAGTCGGGGGATGCTCCAAAACAGCTAGGGACCAACTAACGACAGATGATGAGATCACTTCCCCACACTTATCAGAGGAACTCCCGGGGAAAGCACTCCAAGAGAACCTAGAAAGTTTGGAGGAGAAAGAAACATTGTAGTCACTACAACGAGGTGGGACACCAGGGAGCCACATGTCATATGCTCCATGCCGAGAAAGCATCGATAAAGAAGCCAACAGGTGAAAATGTTCAACAAACGAATCCACCCCATTCATGGTGGTCTTCTTTATTAAGTCAAATATGGTTTTTTTAGAAGTAGTAACTTGTTATGGCCACCGTTTGTAAGTCATGTGTTGTGAATAAATGTAAAAGTGATGGTGTGTTTCCCTTCGCTTAAAAACACAACGATGATTTTTTTAGGCCTTCTATGAGTAGTTTGGGTATTGGTTTCTATCATGTAAAACTTGACCAAAGAGAGTGTGTGTTATAAACTCTTGGCAAGTGTGGGGTTGTTTGAGTCATGTATGGTTTGTATATGATTGCAAATGTACTCAGTAGTGAATGTTGAACACCTGAAGCTTTATGAACCTCCATTGATTATGGATACCAAAGAGGTTGCACATATTCCTACATTGGACGATTTTGCACCAGAGTATCTAGACAAGTTTCCCGAATATATCATACTTGACAGGAAAACCAGAACTTCACGGTGGGGAGATGTGGAGTACATTTGTGTGGGCTTCAAAGGAATGCATCTGAGTAAAGCTCGATGGATGGAGAAAGAAAAAGTGAGGGAGAAATTTTCTCACTTGCCAATTAACTGAAAGGGATTTTAGCAGTCCAAAATCTCTCAGTGGGGAGGATTGATCCAGGTGGATCTCTAAAAAGTACCAGTGGCATGGTAAGAAGGCTCAAAACATAAAGTGGTAGAATCTGGGTAAACTTAGCATCGAATCAAAGTGCTCATCATCTAGATTCAAATGGTGTCAACGAAACTAAAATCCGAGTTCATATGAAGAAGTTAGAGCAAGTCAAAGATCAAGTTTGACTTGGACAGGTGGCAGGAGGAAGTGACGTGGAAAAACTCTCAATGAATGGGGAAGTGCCAAGTGGCAAGTTACCATTGGTCCCACATATCACAGATCGCAGAAGGAAGAGGTTGCGACTTAAGAAAATCGGCCCCAGCACTATCGAGTTGCGATTTGCGATATCACAATCGCAGATCAAAGGTGGTCGGAGTTAAAGAATCGGCTCCAAAGCAAGTGAGGTTGCGATGCGATACTTCGCAATTGCAGATAACAAGAAGGGAAGAGTTTAGGAATTGGCCCTGGCAGAGTCAGGTTAAGATGCGATATATCGCAATTGCAGTTCGCAAAGGGGAGCAGTCATATGGAGTACCAACCTCGGTTCCCACCGATTGCGATTTATGATGAGGCTTCAAGACCCGATATATTATGTACTGTGTTAATAGCCAGTCGGGTCCACTATTATCACAGGGCGCTTGTTGTATATTCTTGGGTTTGTAGGTCGATGGGAAACATTGATATTAAAATCCCTCGGGTTAAATGTGTGGTTAAATAAGTTTTTTCCATGTTTGAAAGGTTTGTTGTTGCGTACTATGTAGGACCCGAGATTCTCTTCCCATAAAAAACATGCCTGCTAATACTTGTCATATGTTTGGAACTGCCCGGGAATTGAGGAGTTACCCACCAAGTATATATATTGGATATCAGCACAGGAAAAGGGGAGACTGGCATAGTTCAAAAACCATTGAACAACAGTAACTTGACCTAGCAGTAGGCTGGAACCTCGCCTTTAGCAGTAGGGTGGTTCGGAGAGAATGCAGAAGTTTTATTTCTCTGAATTTGGTGTTCAGATAGGCGATTCTACACGATTTTTCGCTAGGATTTCAGTGATACTATCTGCTTCTGAAGTTGGGTTCTCCATTCTTCGTCCATCTTCCATCTTGGAGGTATAAGGATTGTAAATGAATGTTTCTTACACTTCATCTCTTTTTATGTCACTTAATGAATGAAGGCCTCTCCACTATTGGTCAGGGCCCGGAGACGTAGTCCAAATTGGATGAACTCCGTAATCAAATCTTTGTGTCATGGTTTCATGTTGATTTTGTTATTTCCACATTGTTTTATGTGCTTTTAAGTTCCATGGTTAATAAGCTCTGTTTCAAGTAATTTTGATGAATCTATAAGTAAAAGATCTTGGATCATATATCTTGTCACCTTAACTTGGTTTTCTTGATCCATTCGAATGTAAGCTAATCTGAACACCGTGGGTGGTGCCCAAGACCTGGGGACATCATATGATTCACAATCAACTAGAAAAAATAATCTAAGGAAAGAACTCATTAACCACTGGTGTTATTTAAATGCAATATTTGATAAAATGTCAATTGTGCTTACAAAATTTAAAAATAAATACCCAAGTTGACAAACCTATAAGGTTGTTGATCCCTCAACAATTGTTAACTTGGTGTGTTAAAGTTACATATATTTTCAATTTTTTTTCTTGAAAGCATGGTCATATACACTCATATAAGTAATCAACATTTTTTCAAAGTTCAATTCTTTTGGAAATATTGGTAGAAAATTACAAAAAAATATTATGTGGTAAGTCGCATTACAATAAAAAAGATAACATCTAATGTGCTGAAAATGGGATGAATTTGGCATCATTTCATTTGCACAATCATTAAAGAAAACACAATCAACCTCTATGTATATGCATCAAAATGAAAATGGTTGTTTGATATATCCCTTCAAATAAAGTAAGAAAACTAAATCAATACGATGAGATAATGCAAGCAAATAAAAACATACTAGTCATGCATATTAAAAAAGGATGAACCCAACGTTAATTGAACATGCAACCTTCTGATCTAGAGTTAGACACGTGTTGGTGATATCTTGGCTAAACCATGTTTTGGATATTTTCATGAATTTCAAGGGGATTTGGGGGTGGATTTGGAGTCAAATGCTTGTTGGAGATATCTCGAATTGACCTTGTTTTGCCTCTTTTCATGAATGGAAAGGGGACCTTGGGGAGTTGATGGGGTCAACTTGCATTTTGAGGGAAAATTTGCCACCATTAATGGTCTTGACTATGAGGCAACTCAACAAAAGTTGCAGTCTCATTGCACACAAATGCTTTAAAAATGAGTGAATCTACCTTTATTATGGAACCATAAAATTAGTAAAAGTGAGACAACTCAACAAAAATGGGAATCTTTTTTACTTTAAAAAATAACTATTCCATCCTTAGAGAGTCATAAAATTAGATAAGCTAGGAAAATCAACAAAAGCTCAATAAAAAACTAGTGTCTTACTTGCAATTGCGCAAGAACACTTCAATTATATGCACTAAGGGTGCCCCAATATGGGCCCTCCCCACCCGCTCTAACATGATGATTGAACACATTAACAAGAGTTGCAACATGAATACCATATGATAGGAGGTTGACCTACACGTTACCCTGACTACTCACAAACATTTGTTATTTCGGCTTTAGCACCACACATTGTACCAAGCTAATGCAACTTCAATAAAACCATTTCATTGCGGAGGGTGAAGACTTTGAATCATTATTCTGAAATGATGGCCATCACTCATTGCCATAACGCCCCTAATCAATTATTCGACAACATGGTCGCCATGGGAACCCTTTTCATTAAGAGCACAAAAATGCATCACAATCTCAATAACAACTCTAAGCAGTGTGCAATACCCTTAAATCATGCCTAGTGCACCCTGATTACTGGTGATACGATCTCCCTTGATCTCAGCAAAATTGTGCATACCAAGACTTTCTTGCGCTCTCATCATGACTATGTAGAGTTATTTAAGAACAACATCCCTTCTGGCTAGAAAAATTTGCTTGGTGTGTGTTTCCATTTATGTTGTAGAAGTAGTTATTTATCTTCTTAGCATAGGCCCCTCCACCTTCAAGGTAAGACACTCCAACTCAATTTCCTTCGCATTGAATCGTTCTTGTTTGGGCCTTTCTTTGGTTTTCTTGGTATGTGGAATGACATATCTCTGACCAACATTTCAATTTGAATCAACCTTCTAGCCATTCTATGCCTTTCATAACTTCCCCTTTTTCCCCTCTACTCAACCTTTTTATTACCTTCCCCTATGCTCATGTATGATCTCCCTCAAGCCTCTACCCAAGCATCAAATCCCAATTGCCACAACCCTCTTGCTTTCTTCCAATTGTTACGACAAAATCATCTCCTACTCTAACCACCTCTTCTCTACTCCTCAACTTCTATTAATTCAACTGGAAAATCCGTATCCTCTCACATGTCTCAACCCCTTTACTTGCCCCAACCAACCATTTTACGGCACCATGACTCGCGGACAATAGGCTGCTCCTCGCCAGGGAAGGCGAGATGTCACTCCTTTGTCACGACTCCAACATCTAGTAAATTGAGTTCAACCTCTCAACTGAAAGCCTGGATCCAAGAAAGAGATTCCCTAGCTCACTATGAATAGTTTATCCCTGAGCTAGTCTTCTAAGAAATTGAACGATTTGAGGCCATTGTTCAACAAGAGTGTTGTTACACACCGAGCCATCACGTCCATGTCGAGACTCAGGATTGTGTCCCCAACTTAGGCACCTCTACACGCTCCATATATGTAGGTTACATGCAGACCGTTAATGTCTAGTAGCACATAGAAATCAGGGAAAATTTTAAAAACCACCCTAAATTTATATGTATAATAAATGGGCTAATCCCCATGATACATAGGAAACATGGGAGGCGGTTTTATCAATAATATAATATGTATATATAATTTTTTTGGCGAATCTCTCACCAGATTAATTATCTTGTACACTGATGGAGAATCTTTCACTGAATTATAAAATCTTGTAAGATTTTGGCAAATCTTTTACTGAATAATAAAACATTGTGAAGTCTTGGCGAATGTTTTGTTAAAGTATGAAACCATATATGATAATAAGAAAACATATTCATTAAACTGTAATATACTAACATACATGTTTGGAAAAAGAAACATAATTTTCTCTTCCTACAAACAACGTTCCAAGTTTTAGTGGCCATGTTTGTCAAGATTCTTACAATACACTCTTTCATATCCTTCTATTAGTTTTCATAATACTCCACAACAAAGTTCTTGTAGGTGTTGATATTGACAACGTGTTTTGTCAAAGTAAGAGAGATTAATCTTTTCTCTACAACTTTTGTCAAGCTACCACTTTTTTCATGTTATCAAATTTCTTTCTTATTCCATAGACTCCAACTGCGAGATAAAAAAAAAAAAAAAAACATCAAGTTTGTTTACCCCAACACGCCAACAAGTAGCAAGCCCCAACTATATTATATAATAAAGTATTAGGTATCCCAAGGGCTTGAAGGGGATCTAATTGAAAGAAGTGACCATTGTGAGAATCCTTCCAATCAATATATGAATATATAAATGTAGATTTATTATTATTTTAATTGGAAATCTTCAATTAAATAATAAAATTTAATTACGTCTCTCCCAATCTAAATTGCTTATTAGCATAATTCACTACCCTCATAGGTCTCGCATTTTTTAACAGCGTTGTAACATGTAGATTAATTTCCTTTTTGGTGAACAATCTCCACCTTTTAGGAAAATATGGTGCAGTGGCTCCAACCCCTACAGATCATTAGGACAAACTAAGAATAGCACAGAAGATGAAAGGTTGTACAAACCAACTTATTTTTCAAACAACTAATCCAACATCAGTACCTAAACTTTTTCATGAAGATATCATATTGAGAATGTTTGAAAAATGGTGAGAAATCTTCTACCAGGGTGATGCGCAAAGAGTGATAAGGTTTCATTGTTTTGAATTTTTTTGTTAAATCAGAAAAAATTAAAAACCAATATTAATGGAGATATTGGTATTTTTGACTAAATGTAGCTTTAACCATTCACCTTAAGATGTTTTTACAATATAATTCCCTAAGTCTATTTAATATCTTCATTATCATAAAAACCAACGTATATCCATATTAACTCCACATCTACCACTCTTAAGGGAATGAAATTTATTTATCCCTCTAAGCACTTGGTAAACCCAGAATTAAGATGGATCTAAGATGATAGAATTTCCCCTTTGAATAGTCTATGCTCACATGAATACCATGGTATTACCATGGGTCAATACCATGGGTTATCATAAACCTGGGGCTTAAAAATTACTATTAGTAATTTATAAAAATTAATAATTGATTTTATTATTATTATTATTATTATTATTATTATTTTTAACCAAGTTAAAATGTTTAACATACATTAAATTACAATATCCATTTTTACTCTTGATCCACCAAAACACAAGAGAGGGATCAAATATTTTTTCAGTCTATTCTAGTTTGCATATCACGATATTTGATACCTCTCGGGGCTTAGTAGATCCAGAGTAAAGATGAATCTATGTTGGTTTAATTCCCCCATTTAAATAGGCTACATTCCACGTGAACACCATGGGTCAATACCATGTGCCATTTTTATTTTTATTAATACTAATATTAGGGTTAATAATGTTTTTTTGCATGGTATTAATAATAATCTAGCTCATGGTATTTGGCCCATAGTATTTTGCCCATAGGTTTCACCTAAATATAACGCCTTTTTTGAGTGTTCGTAAATATAAGGTGACTTCTCGTTTATTTATATTTTTATTAATTTACCATACCTCTTTTACAAATATGGTATTTGGCCCATAGGATTCACTTAAATAAAACATCTTTTTTGAGCCTTCATAAATAGAAAGAGGATTATGGACTAAATATAAAAAGAAGTTTTATTTATTTCCCATACGTCTAGTTTATTTATATTTTTATTTATTTACCATACCTTTTGAGTAAGTATAAAAAGAGGTTTTATTTATTTACCATACCTCCATTTTATTTATATTTATGGGGTAAAAATAAAAAATGTTTTATTTATTTACCATACCTCTCATTTATTTATATTTTTATTTATTTACCATACCTCTTTTATAAATATGGTATTTGGCCCATAGGATTCACTTAAATAAAACCTATTCTTGAAAATTAGGGCAAATGGAAGGTTGTAACTCCTAATTTTGAGGGCTAAATTTACTTTTTTTACCCGGCGATTTATAAAAATGTACTATGATACAAAATATTCGCCCACTAAAAATTTAAAAGCCCTTAATTTCACCAAAGGGCGAACATTCGCCCCTAAATTTTTCCATGATAGAAATACTTCTTGGGTGCATCCTTACAAACTGCGCAACAAGAAAATGCTCACATGCTTGTTGAATTAGAAGAAAAGTTGGAGGGGATGGATCACAACCTCAACTTTGTCCTTAGTAAGTGTAGCAACAACCCATTCCCTAGAAGTGCAGTTGTTCTTTAGCAGACCCCCAAGTAGGACAATTCCGAACAATAACTACCATGCAAGTTCATATTTTGTTTACAATTCTTATAATGGATTCTCCAAGTCTATGTTTAGCCAATCCATGTCTAGCTAGTTTTTGTGAAGTCAATTTATGTTTTGGAAATTTTGTTTAACTAACGATATTATTAGGAGAGGTATTCACAACCTCAAGACTTTGTTGCTCAACCTCTGGTTTGGTTTCGTACTCGGCACGCCAAACATATAATTTTTTTTACTATGTAATTTTTGGAATTCAAAATGGCAATACAAAGTGACTAAATTATAAACAAATAAAATAAAGTAAAGTAAAATAAATTTGCTATAGTCTTGGCCTTTAACATGGACTAAGAAGATAGATAAGCCTTTGGATTTAATTACATTACTTTATTTTTATTATTGTTTTCTTTGTTTTTACCCGTTTAAGTAAGTTTTTTTATTTAAATGTTGATATGCATAAATGAAATAACAAACACAATTAGGTCATTATTTAAACTCTAACAATATGCATGAACGAAATAACAAACATAGTTTGGGGTAGTAGAAGTTGGGGGTTGTGATTATTCACTTCGGTGAACAAATTGAACAATCTTTCTCTTGGAGCCTAGGATAAGCCACTAACAGTCATGTAGAGCATACACTCTTTATCACGAGTTGTTTCGAGCCACTGTCCCCAATCTCAACAAACTAATTGTAGTGTGGGACTATCGAATGATAATCTATCATCTCCATTTGGGTTCCTTCCTAATTGATATAACTTCAAGAGACATTTTCAAAAGGATTTATTCTATGTTAAAAGGTTTTCCACGTAGTCTATGATTCGTGCTATTCACCATAACGACAAGGAAACAAATATTTTGGCTAGGGGCATTATCTTAGAACTTAGACACCTTCTTATAAATGAGAGGGTGGATTGTCATCCAATTCCTTAATTACAAATGCACTTATCATTAAAGCTATGGAGGATCAAACATGTGGTTACAAATTTAAGGGACCATGTGGAAGCATGCATGAGCTTGGGTCTTATTATAGCTCGAGGGAGTAATGTTTTCATGTGCTTTTGGAGGGTGGTTGGTTTGGCCATGGGAGGGCAAGTATAGTTTGGTTTAGTATGATTCCAAGTGGACTTAGTGGTTTCATTATCCAATGGCGAGGATGGAGATGGAGTGCACCATCACCTATGCCTCCATTTCTCTAGGATTATGACAATAGGGAGCATTTTGTCCTTTTCCTTTTGAGGTGTGGGAGGTACTATCTTATGTTTCTTCCAACTGTGGAGGATTGCAACATGCAAACTTCATGATATTCATGGGACTTGACAAGTCAGAACATATGATAATGGTTGCAAGGGGTGTGGAATTTGTTAAGGCTATGGGAATTATTGGTGTGAGAAGACTTAGGTTGTGGGAGTGGAAGTGAAATATGGCATTGTTAATGCATGAGATTATGAATGTCATTTAGGTTGGCGGGAGATGGAGGGTTGAAATTCTGGTTGATGAACAAGGTAAACCCAACTCATGGGCATGAAAGTTACTATTTGGGAACTCGATTGGTTTTCTTTTCTATTTGGTTGCAATTTTAGTGGTTATAAGTTGCAACCAGAGCAAGTGCAAGAAAGGTATCTAGATATGGTGTATAGGGGTTGGCTCTAACTCCTTGTTCTATTTTCTCACCTTTGTTGCAAGTAATGGTCTATGCTATGCTCAAATCAACTATGAACATGGTCATTCCATGATTCTGAGGATTTTTTTGGCAATGCTTAGAAGAGATCATGAGAACATAATTGACTAAGAAATTCTCAGTCTATAGGAGGAGATGTTATAGCTTCAACTTTGATATAATCAATTGGTTCCTAGTCTGATTACAACAATGAATATTTGAGTGGACCAGAGGAATCTACTCCGACGAGCTTAAGATGAAATTGGATGCCTTAGATGATAAATCATGGAGCTTCAATTAAGAAAAGATTAGGATAGCCAAACCTCCCTTTTATTTGGTAAATAAGTTAGTCATGTTCAAGTTTTAATTTCACATTTAAACAATGTACCTCCCTTCATGTAGTCATGACCTCAGTTTGGGGAGCATGATCTCATTCATCAAAACTAGTTGTCATGGTGTATCAATTTTGTTGGATACTGGGCTTGTTTTGTAGCATTTATAAGTTTAACACGTACACCTTAGACAAATTTTTCCTAGATTTTTTATGGATATCAAGATGGATGAACATGTAGATAGCAATAGGATGGTATTTCCAAATTATTTACTCTTTATGTAATGTCATGCCTCCAAGCACAAACTTTTAATACAAAATTTTTCCTACTCTTAAAAAAGAAAAGTAACAAACACGATTAGGTGATTGTTTAAACTCTAATAATAAAGTATTTATAAGAGTGTTTTCATTTACAAATTATTGACACTACCATTGACTTAACATGATTTTTGTTATGCATAGATATCCAACAGTACACTATCACTAATGTAATTAACATTATTTATTACTAATATTATAATAATTATAATTAACATCATTTATTTTGTATTATATTAATATTAAATTAAATATTATACTATATTATACTATATTATATTATATACATTACAAATAATATTAATATTGTTATTTCATGTTAACACTCAAAATTTCCCTTTGGTTGTGAAGGAAAACTCTCAAGGTAACCTTTTCAAACAGTTTTCAGATTGAAGTTGGCCCTTCAATCTGGAGAGGGATCTCTCCTTTAACTTTACCACTCACAGACACTTTAGCAATAGGTCATTAAGCTCGTTGACCAGTTTTAATTGGTAACAAGTGAAATGGATTTACAACGAAAGGATAAGGACCATTGGGCATGGAGTCTAGTGAAGAGAATGCTAACCACAGTATACATAAACAACCCTAACAGAGGCAAGAAAGAATATGACTTCTTAGACAAAATTACCATCAAGATGTGGAGACAGAATACAGAGAATAAATATCTAAACAAAGCAAGGAGATTTCTATTGTAAACACTTAAGTAGAAAACATGGAAAATATTCAAATAACTTGAATTTGAGCATTAATAAGGAATTCAAATTCGTATCCTTTTATCCAAAATATTGAAGACTTGATGATTAAGATATGCAACATAAAGAGAAACTAAACACCATACAGAAAAATGGAAGCAATATATCAATGTCTGAAACCACACACAAAGTTTTGTCCCTTTCAAATCTTTCAAATCCCCCAACTTTTCCAACTAATAGTCTTTATATACTTTAAAAAAACAAATTATCTCTATTTTTTTGGAAAACAAAAACTAAACATAGACTAAATCTGAATAGCGTTGCGATGTCTCTCGGATTGTTGAGTTGCTAGAATCAAATTCCAATTGTTTATTGATTGATTGCCTAATCTTTCTCCTTGGAACTTGGAATTATACTTTAACTTGTTGATATCACTCCTGAAAAACTTAGATTGTTCCTTTGAATCTAGGATTTACATTTGTTGTTGATTTTATGCCTTAAAAATATGGAAACAACTTTGAATGATGATGTTCTTCTAGATGTGTTCTTTGAATGCTAAACTATGCCTGGAAATATTCTCTTACTGATTTTGATGTCCTGAAATCATGAAAGTAATCCTTGATCTGCTGCTAGGTGTTAAATTTTGATTCTTGTGTAGAAATTATTGTGTAGAATCGAAACTTCTCATGAAATTTACTAAATCACAAGACTTGAAGCTACTCTACTGCTCATCGGAAATCCATTCACAATATAGAACACAAATCATAGACATGCAAAAGGAAACATAACACGTGCACATAAATTTATATAAGGGAAAGCAACTGCTCAAAACCCTTTCTTATCTGTATTGCATTAATCAAAGAATAGAGATGAACACATATGTTTGCTCAAGCTTGAGCACAACCTGCAACTTTGTAGTCTATCTCTCTTCCTGACCGAATGACTCTAGCCAACACTTAGCCAATTTTCAAGCCCTCCAATGTCATATTTCCGTGCATTGTTCCTTAAGGAATTAGCCCCTATTTTTTATGGAAATTCCTCAATTAGATTGCACAATTCCTCTAGGCTCAATCTATGACTGTGTGCACCACATGTACACCTCAGAATAGTCTACAACTGATAGTACATTGCCTTGGAATCTCCATCTCAATTGGGTAACTCGAATTCTCTGTGTACATTAGTTATTTTAGGTAGATAATTAGTTAACTGGTTGATGACTAAGTATGGTTAAAGTTCTACTTCCACAACTCGACCTCCATTAGTTCCTCTAACAATTATAACTAGTTTAACTGACCATAACTCAATTTAACTGAAATAGATTGCTACAAATTAGCAATCAATCATATTGAACTGAACTCAAGTTTTCCCAACTCGAATTAACTGAGTTAACTGAGTGACAAGTGCCATGCCACCTTAAGTTAACTACCTCTAAGATTTATGCTGAAATAGAAATTTGAATTTTCTCTAGTTTGACCAAGGCAAAGTCAAACTAAGATTTTTGTGCTACATTTTCAACATCTTAAATATTTTTTAGTGCTCAAATTTTGGTGGCTAACATGTCATCAAATGTACCAAGTCCTACCTGAGTAGTGGCAGCCAATTTTGAAACCAATCTTCTTTGACAACCTACATCTTTTACAAATTTTCTTGTTGATTCGAATACCAAGATATGCTCAACTTCTTTTGATTGCCACGTGTCTTATTACCTTTCCATATCTCTTAATGCAAACTCCCTTGCCCATGAAAATTTTAACATTATCTATATTGTGAATATAGAACCCAAAAATTGCTCATTCTGTAGTATGAATGTTTCCATTTGTATTTTCATGTCCCGATTTTATAATTTGTTTATGTGTAACCTTGGAAAGATGAAGGCCAATGACCCATGTTTGTCCATTGGAATACATGCAAATCATAGAAAATCCCATATATAGATAAGCCAACCTAAAGAACTGCAACCCAAAGAATTGCGCCTTCACCAAATCGATCCTTGTTGGGTGTTATCTATTTGGATACCTGTAACATTTTGGAATTGATTTTACAACTTCAAACTATTTGCAAGAGATGTTGTGCCTTGAATGGAAAACTTTTGATTTTCTCTATCTCACCAAAGAGAGTCAGACGACTATTAAGCCTTTGATTATCAATGTTCATAGGCAGAGGGTAATCTATCCACCAATTTCGAAAGAAATCACAAGCTCTTCAACAAAACTAATAGCCATGGAGAGGACCAACTAAACAATTCATACCATTCACAAATGAAAATTATGGATTTGCATGTTAGCTCCCAACCATATGAATTGTATGGATATTCACTTGTCTCCATTTGGAATTTACAGTGTTCTCTATGCTTTTATCTTAGGTCCTGATATCTCTCTATTTGATTACCATATACCTTGCATGTTAACGTGTAGGATTCAAGGAACAATTGAAACCCTCCTTCATTCACCTTTTGAAAGAAAATTTCCATTTGGCAGTTACCTAACAGCATGTTGGAAATCTGTGTGTATTTGAGTGAGTTTTAACCCAAGTGTTCATATACGCTGCCTTTGGAAACACAAAATAGAAAAACTATGAAAAAAACTATTCACCGAGGTGTCATCCATCTCGAATGTTTTACCAAGAGAGAAAACCTTAAGCACTTGCCATTTTTATAGGACACATAATTTCGAAAATTCTAGAAAAATAGGCCCCAAATATACATTTGCCTCTCTGAAAACATGATAATTGTTTAAAAATTGAGGGGGGGTTTTGTTAATTGGTATGTTCCTGACAAAAACCTCTCTTAGTTTTCAAAAAAAAAATTCTAGTTGTTTGAAAACCGCACCAGAAGTTACTGCCTTTTACAAGAAAAAATAATGTTAAATAGAGTGCTGCCAAATAATCTATCAGCGATTTCACTTAAAATCTTTGAACCAACACTGACAAAATATTTTTTCAGTGCTCCAATTTTTTTGTGAAAAACTTCATACAACTGCTCTCAGACATTACCCCTAAAAATAAACTATGATAACATTACCCGTAATTAATTATATGATGATAGTTGTGTTGGTGGTTAATAACCACTGGAACTAAATTTGGATTGTGAGATTTTAAAAAGGTAAGGAATTAATTAGCTTAATCTAAAATTTTATTTACGTGCTAAAAAATCTTTAGGAAAGGCATTCTTAGATCATTCAAGTTTTGATGAGTTAAAAGGTTGGAAAAGTTTATATCATAACAAGAAATTTGAAATTGTCATTTAATGTGAGTGTACATAGAACATTCTAAGAGAGTGATTTTCATCTTAGTTTCATAAAGCTAATAGATTCTTTTGACCCACACCATTTTAGGAATTTCCTGATGCTCTATTTCACCATGGAGCTTGTGAGGGTTTGCATTTTTTTCACATCAAAATATTTATGAAAAAGAAATATACATATGTCTCCCCTCGCATGAGTCATCAAATTATCCACTTGGATGAGCTAAAAGAGCAACAAAAATATTGCTATAAAATTTTCCTTTCTGAAAAATATCATCTCTTTGAAGATCTAAATGTCATGAGGGTTTGTTCTTATTTAGTAATGTAAACTTTATTTTTTATGCTAGTCAAAATAGAGAGATGCTTTCAATTTTCTAGATTAGGGTTGATCACCTCCTCATAATATCTTAATTTCCTGTTATCCTATAATTATTTATCATGCCATAATTTCTCTTTAAATTTAGATATAATAATATTTGTAATATTATCATTATTTTGCAAAGTGACCGGTGATTCAACCAAAATTTGAAATCTTTATGCCAACCCCGCTTAAGAAAAAGGTTGTTTTAACTAAAGTTTGAATCAATGTTATGAAGCCTCTTGTATTCCATGTTTCCTATCTTGTTCTTGCACATTAGATACCTAGTCATAGTTATACTCTTAATGGGGGAAAGATTGGATGTTTATGAGGAGGATAATATAGAGTATTTCCTTTAATTTCGGGTTTATAAGTTATAAAACATTGCTGGTGTTTCTCTACATTTCTCCAAGATTCCCTAGATATGTTGTAGTCCTAAACTTTATAACCATATAAATAACATAAGTGACGAGTGCCTCAATAAGGGTTTTTTCTTATCCCACAATCAAAGTTCCATTGACTTACAATTGTTTTCAAGTCCATAATAAGTTTTTCACCCTCGTTTATCCTTTTCTCGATGTCATAGTTCCAGTTAAGATTATGGTGAAGATCGATTCTAAGATATTTTTATGAAGTCACTTCCTCGAAGTTTGTTTTCATACATGAAATTAGTGCAAGTGATCTTTCCAAATTTAATTATCATAACCTTTGTTTCGTTAGTATTAACAATTATACACAGACTAGATTATAAATCCCTGAGAATTTTTAATTACTTGTTGAGATCATAAGGACTCCTTGCCATGTGAACAATATTATCAGTGTAGAGAAGAAATATCCTGATTATACCAATTAGAATTGGGGTGATACAACCTCCTCCATCCAAACAACCCTCCAACTTGTTAATGTGTATGCGAAAAAGTGTAGGGTACATGGTACAACCTTGCTGGACTCCTATATTACAATTAATTTCTCATGAGAAGGCCTCAATGTTACTAAAATTGGAAATAACAATCTCATGCAATCTTATCATAACATCTCTCAACTCGAAGGAACTTTTAGTTCTTCTAATATATTCCAAAGGTTAGTCTTGAGCATTGTATCAAAAGCAGCTTTTCTAAAGTCATTGAAACAATATAGGAGATTGGTTTCATCATTGTGAGACTTATCCATAATGATCCTAAGCGTAACAAGGTGGTCCATAGTTGAATGATAGCTCCTAAAACTGACTCGGCCTTTTGCTATTTTTATGTTGTTATTTTTTTTTTTTAACAGTAACGGATATGGGTTGATTGAATTCATCTTGGCCTGAATGCCAATAGGATTGTTACATTGGGAAACTCATTGCCCTGATGCTGCTCTCTGCAGTGACTAAGAATGCAGCTGAAACTTGCAGAGTTCCTAATTGCTAAAGAGACCATGAAATCCATATCAGTGATTTTCCCCCACTTGAAGATGCAGACAAATTTATTTAATAACCAGCAATAGAACATGGCAGCGATCAGATTATGGAATGGGTTCCCAAGTTTCTTTTCCGTCCTTCATCTTAGTTCCGGCAGGGAGGAGGACAGCTTTATTGGCTTCACTGTCTGCCTCTTTATTATGAATTCTCAGCACATGATAATATCTTAAGTTCTGAAAATAACTCTCCAAGCCTTTGATTCTGGTTATCATTCTTGCTAGCTTGAGATCAAAAGCTGGGGAATTGGTAGCCATTGCGTTGATGATGATCTGGGAGTCTCCTATAACGTTGGCTTCTTTTATGTTTAATTCTTTAAGGCTCTGGAGACCTTGAAGGAGGGCTAAGGCCTCCGCTTGAATGCTGGAAGCATACCCGAGACCCCAGGCAAAGGAATGAACTTTTTCTCCTAATGGATTTAGAACGATTCCTCCTGCTCCCGCTTTGCCCGGATTATTCTTTGCTGCCCCGTCGAAAAAGAGGGAGTGTCTTTCTTGCATTTTGATCCAGCTTTGCATATCATTTTCAGACTTCCTTATCTGCCAGTCTTTGATAATTGGGGTGTTTTTTATTGTTGGCTGGAATTGAAGGCCAAGAGTCGATGCCCAAGCGATGTCCTGCTGACTCAGATTAGTGTCATCTTTAGTATCCGCCAAGCACTCCTTAATTTGACATTTGATTTTATTTTCTAAAATCCTGTGGTTGTGCTTTGTATCCCTGAAGGTTCTTCTGTTGCGCTCAAGCCATATCTGCCAACTTATGATCTTAGGGAGAATTGCCCACGCTGTTCTGATGACCTGATTTTTAGGGGATGGGCCGGGTAATTGAGTGCCCAGGTAGAAAAGAGGCCTGCCATGGTGCCTGGGAGCTTGAGATTTGGATTTGGAATGAGAGAGGACCAAACCTGCTTGGAGAAGATACACTCAAGGAACAAATGAATAGCTGACTCCGCGTTTTCTCTGCACAGTGGGCAGATGGAGGGCCCATAAAATCCTTTTTTCTGAAGAATGTCGAAGGTGAGAATTTTGGTGTGGCAGAGCTGCCAGGCAAAGAAGTCAATCTTAGGCAGAGAGGGAATGCGCCATACGCCTCGCCATGGAGCTGGATCGGGAGGGGCGTATGGAAGCTCATTAAGTTTGTTATACCCCCGAGCGACTGTATAACCTGTGACACTCGTGCCCCATCCCTTCTGGTCTCTTATTCTCCTGTTAATGGGCGCCATACCATGTAAACAGTCCAGAAGCGTGTCCCAGTCCTTTACCAGATGCTCCGGCCCGTCGAAGCGTTTCCAACCTGCCCAGGAATCATTCTGCCACTGTGAGATGTCCCACAACGTGCGCATCGAGTTGAGGTCCATCCAACTACGCAGCGAGTTGAGGGTGACTCTGCATTCGATTGGCTCATTATTCATGATTCGATCGCTCCAAATTTTAACTTGTTTGTCGTTGCCCAGAGTCCAGAAAGAATGTGCGGTTATTAACTGGGCCGCTTTAGCATGAAGCTTCAGGAAAGTCGAATTGGGCATATGGTTGGCGTTTTCCAAACACCTGATGCAGGGACCCCTGAAGTATTTCTTCCAGATAACATCTTGAGCCCATCCCGGATTGGGTGAAGTGATTTTCCAAAGAATCTTTGCTGCCATTGCCACGTTCTGTTGGCAGAGTTTTTTGAACTTTAAACCCCCCTCCCACAGCGGCTTGGTTATGATTTCCCAGCTAATGAGAGGAATTTTATTTTCATTGTTTTTTCCTCCCTTCCAGAAGAATCTCCTGATGTGTTCTTCCATTTTTTTAATGATGATTGCCGGAGCAAGAAGGCCAGTGAATTGGAATAATGGTAGACTGTGTAGCACTGATTTAATCAAAACTGACTTTCCAGCAGTGTTTAACCAAGTGTAGCCCCAGGCTTGAATTTTTTATTTGAATTTTTCCAACTGTGGTAGCCAGTCTTTGCTCGTTAGTTTTTTGTGGTGAACAGGTAATCCCAAGTATTTAAACGAAGACCAGGAGGAAGAGGCTGCGAAGCCCAAGCATCTTGAAATATCAGACAACGCCCTTGGGGTAATGTTCCAGCTGTATATATGGCATTTGCTCTTATTTACAGCACTGCCTGTAGCCTTACTGAGGTCATCCAAAACCACTTTGAATTTTGATGCAGAGGAGAGAGTGGCAGGTCCCAGAAGCAGCGTGTCGTCCGCAAACAGTGCATGATTTATTTTTTTTGCCCCTCTTGCAATGCACAATCCGTTAATGTCTTGATCTTGCATTCTTTTGTTTAACAGGAAACTGAGGACAAAAGCTTGAATGACAAATAGCAGGGGGGATAGGGGACACCCCTGCCTAAGTCCTCTCGAAGGTTTGAAGAAGTCAGTGGCTCTTCCATTCACTAATGGGGCGATCCAAGGCTCCGAGATGCATGCCCGGATCCATTTAATGAACTTATCTCCAAACCCAAATTTGCTCATAACTTTTAACAGGAAGCTATGATTTACTCTATCAAATGCATTGGCTAAATCGAGTTTGATTGCCATACCTTGCTCTTTTCAGAGAAGACTTGAATGAATTGCCTCTTGGACGAGTAAGTAGTTGTCCACAATCTGCCTTCCTTGGATGAAGCCTCCTTGGTTCTCAGGGATTATTCTGGGAAGAATGGGCTTCAATCTGTTTGCAATTATTCTGGTAATTAATTTGTAACCAATGTTACAAAGGGAAATCGGGCGAAATCTGCTGAAGGTGTTGGCACCTTTTTCCTTGGGGATAAGGGCTAAGAAGGAAGAATTTGTGCTGCCTCCTATCTTCTGGGTATTCTGAGATTTTTGCACCATTTTGAGCAGGTCCTTTTCTATAATCGGCCAGCAGACTTGGAGGAATCTAGCTGAGAAGCCATCCGGCCCCGGGGCCTTATCCAGATCCATATCAAAAAGGGCTTTTTCTACTTCTTCTTTGGTGATTTTGGCCTCTAGAGACTCCTTTGTTTGTTGAGTTATTACAGCGGGCACCACATCTAGCAGATCTGAATTTTGATTCGGTTCCTTGTCCTCACTGTACAGGCTTTGGAAGTGCAAAAAGGTTGTTTTCTTTATATAATCAAAGTCTTTATGAATGACATTCTCTACTTTGATCTCTGAAATAGAATTAAAGCATTTCCTTACCTGGGTTTGTTTATGAAAAAAGGCAGTGTTCCTATCCCCAGCTTTGAGCCAGAGATTGCGGGATTTCAATCTCCAGTATTCTTCTTCCGCTAGGCAAGCCTTGTGGTAGCGCTGCTGCAAATGAGATTCATGATCAATCACCTCCTTAGTAATAGTGACATTCTCCATGCTCTTTTGATGGGAATCCAGCAAAATTTTCAAGGATTTTCTGTCTGTAGCCGGATTAGACAGAGTTTTTTCCCATCTTTTGAGAGCTCCTTTTACCCTTCTGAGCTTTTCTTCCCATATATAGAAAGGCGAGCCTTTGACCGCCTGGTTCCAACTATCCTTGACAATTTGCATGAAGCCTGGCTCTTTAATCCAAAGCGGGCTGAAGCAGAAAGGAATAGGGCCCAGATCTAGATGAGCAAGAAGCTCAAGTTTAATGGGCTTATGATCCGAGATGCTGTTAGGAAGAATGTGCATTCTTGGTTCTAGGCCTAGCAGCAAGAAGGAGCTTTGAATAAAGAATCTATCTAGCCTGGCAGCGATGTGGCCCAAGCCTAATCTTTTATTAGACCAAGAGTACTTACCGGAAGAGGGTTTGATATCCAGCATGTCCCATTCCTACAAGATATCCTCCGCCCATTCCCTTGCTGGATCTCGTACTATGCTGCCTCCCCTTTTTTCGGAAGAATGAAGAGTGAGATTGAGATCTCCGGCTATTATGATATTCTCCATGTTTGCCAAATCTGCTTGGTGTCTTATGGAATCCCAACAGTTCTTTTTTTCCCCCGCAATAATTGGAGAGTAGACATTAAAAAGACAAAAAATTTCCTTGGTGGCTAAATTCTGCATTTTCAGTAGTAGCCAGTGGGTATTTCTAGCCTCAAATAGTACAGCAAATTTACTCATGTTCCATACAGTGCCAATTCCTCCCGAGGCTCCCCGGGCAGAGATTGCTCTTGCTTCACTTTTATACCAGATTTTCTTACTTGAATGGATGAAGACAGTGTCTTCCAGCTTTGTCTCCTGGACAAGAAGGATGTCTGGGGTTTCTGTTCTTATTAAATTTCTGATAGCTTCTTCCTTAGCTTTGCTCCCCATCCCTCTACAGTTCCAGGAGATGATCTTCATTATTTATGTTTCTGATGGGCTCCCTTGGAGCCTTGGATCTGGCTTTTCAACATCTTTGACTTTGGTGCCAGCAGCTTTTCCAAGGTTGGTTGGCTGCCCTGAAGTTTTTCTCTGTAGGTCTCCTGCTCCCTTTTTTCTTTGTTTGTTTTCCGTCCTCTTGTAGATCTTCTTACTGAGGATTGGGACTCACCTATTTCCCCTTCCTCTTCTGATTCTTCAGATTCATGTTCTGCTTCCTCCTCTACTAGGTTCTTGACGTTGGAATCTACAGTTTTGGCTCCTTTGGGGGAGGCTGAGGGGGTAGCTTTTTCTGGAGGAGTTGATTTGTGGACTTCGGTCTCCTGAACCATTTTTGTCTCTTTTTGGATCTCGATCTCCTGGGTGCCCTCTGTTTGCGAACTTAGTGGGTCAAATTTGTTTTCAGACGCAGTCTTGGTAGGTATCTGGTGAGCAGTAGCCTGGTGAGTCCCTTTGCCGGAAGGGCCTCCCGGTTTCTGATTCTTGGGGTGAACTTTGGATCTCTTGACTTGGTTCCATCCGTCCTCCTTCCCTTGCACCGTTTCATTGTTGGAAGGACAGTCTCTGGCGAAGTGTCCATAGACATGACATTTCCGGCATTTGAAGGGCAGCTGTTCATAATCCAGTTTCTGGAGGTGCGTCCAACTTCTGACCTTTAAAGTAATGGCCTCCAGTAATCCCTCCTCCAGATTTACCTCTATGCAGATCCTGGCGCAGTCATATTGGTCTTTATTGTTGGCTCGGTCTATGAATTTCCCCAGGGCGTTTCCAATATGTCTCAGTGAGTCCCAGTTCCAACAGTGAACCGGGAGATTTGGGAGCCTGACCCATACCGGGACTGCTTTGGGCACGTCAACTGTCGGATCAAAGTCCGGGGTCCAGTTGTTTAGATACAATCCCTGAGGACCCATGAAGTAGGGGCCGTTTTGGAAGATCAGCTCCTTGTCTTCTTTGGATGTGAATTCGAAAAGGAAAAAACCTCTCCCCAGAAAATATGAGGTGACATTTTCTTTGATTAGCGGTGCCCAGTTTCTATTGACCCAGCTCTCGGTGGATTTTGGAGATGGCCATAGTCCTGTAAACTGGCCAATGAGATCCCGCTCAGCTAACAACGACGCGACTTGAATCGGGGTTTCTGGAGGAAGAGAGATCACCGGGATTTCATCTAATTTTTTGACAAACTTTGATGCATCAGATGTTCTCTTCTTTGGGAGGCCAGCCAGGAGCTGGGAGAAGGCCTCAGCTGGCGATCTCGGAGGGGGAGGCGGGGAAAGCGACTGAGGGGAGCCCAACCCTTCCATTGAATCGAATCCTGGGAGCTGGAGGGTCAGAACCTGGCAGAATCCATGGATCGGCCAACCACTGCATGCAGAGGCGTAGGGTTCAGGACGCAGGTCCGATCGGCAACACAAGGTGCGCGTAGGGGCTCTCCAAGGTGAGCAGGAGACAGGCCGATGAGAGCCAGCCATTGCAAGCAAGGCGCAGGGAGGCTGAGATCGGGCAGATGGGCGGCTGCACAGAGCGTGCGCAGGTCCAGGCCCCAGCGATCAAGAGACTTTCTATGTGGGTGAATATGTTATGGTTTATGTTGTTATTTTTTATCAATATGTTGTTCTTCTTTTCCAATTTAATCCCATATCACTTTTTTTTTTCCCATGGACAAATCATAATTTTCATTAAGTTATAGAAAATTACACGTTGAAGATGTTGATAGCATATGATGTATCAGTGGTCTAAGCCACTATCTGTACTGTCTCTGTATCAAAAATGTATCAATCCCATCTAAGGGAGACTGTTGTGAATAATTACATATGAAAAGTTCTATAATACATAAACATAATATATGCTATAATTCTAATAAGTACATCAAAATTGTTCCAAAAAATCTCAGAAATCAGGGCCCAAAGCCCTGCCAATATATCTCATCCATGAATGGTCTGTGGTAGTAACTATAAGTGTCCAGGTCTCGCTGTTCTCTGATCAACCAGACCCCCCTTGGCTGGTGCGAGGCTTTTTTGGAAAGCAGGTTGGAAACTTTGTTGCACTCCTTGTATAAGTGATGACAAGATATAGTGTCAAAGTGTGATCGCAATCTCAAAGCATCATCCAACATATGATGGAGTGTGTGTGTGACAGATTGATTGTTGATTAAACCATTTAATAATGATCTGTGAGTCACCAAATATTTGCAATCAACTACATCCTTTAACAAGAGCAAAGTATAATAAATGATGAAGGGATATAAGTTCTGCAAAATTATTCGTCCCCCCCCACCCACCCCACCCCCACCCCCCCTCCCCAAACCCATCTGAATCTTGAAGAAATGGGTGTGTGTGATATGGAGGAGTATGCCTCCTCCACAGCCATGTTGTTGCGCCAAGCCATCAAAATAAGCCCATGGGGTATCATAGTCTATGATTTCAGTAGAGATGTTGCGTGCAGGTGGTTCACAGTCTTCCTCCGGTAAGCTGTGATATGTTGAGATGAGGTGAGTGATGGAATGTGCCCATCGAGGAGCAGTATCAGTGAATATAATCTTATTCCTCTATAGCTAGATGCACCAACAGATCATTACAGGTAGGTTCTGACTCCTGTGAGTATGAGCATTTGACCACCAACGATGCCATGCCATCCAAATCTCCGGACCCTGCCAAAAGTTCTGAATCTGTAGCTGAGTAGTAACCTCCAACCAGATGGAGGTGGTGTTAGGGTAGTGTAGGAATAGGTGATCAATGGTTTCCATTTCCTGTTTGCACAGTACGCACCAAGATGGTCCATGAAAGGTACATTTTTGTAGATTGTCTGTTGTAGGGACCTTGTTCCGAAGGATACACCACATAAAAAGTTTTGCCCGAGGAGCTGCCTTCAGCTTCCATAGTACAATCCACCACCAGTCCATAACGAAAGGTCTGTGATCTGCAAAGATATGGAGGTATCCAAATTTTGGGGAGTATTTCCCATTTGGTGAGAAAGACCAGTTTAGTTCATCATCCCCATCAGATACCCGAACATGTGATTCCTTCAATGCATTAATATAGGTATGCCAATTATCCTGCCAGTGTGGGGGGATGCCCAGAGTGTCAATATCTTTCCATGCCTACCTGAGTAAATCAGTATGCTCATGATCTGCAATATGTGCCAAATAGGTGTAGCTAGCATCTGAGAGGTGATGTATCAGCTCTTGTGGTAGTAGATGAGCATTCCCACATCTGATCCATGGGTCCATTCCAATACGTACTAATCTGCCATTGCCAATCTTCCAAGTCAGTCCATCCCTAACATATGCCATTGTATTGAGAATCGCCCTCTAGACAGTTGATATATTAGTCTTGTCCCAAGTAGGGAGTCTGAGCCAGTCAAGAAGATGGAGGGGAGAGATGTATTTCTGATAAATAACATCAACCCAAAGGTTTCTTGAAGAGAGCACATTCCATCCCATCTTTGCTGCCAGAGCGCATGCAAATGTTTCTAGTCTTTTCAGTCCCCATCCCCCCATTTTTTAGGAAGTGCGATCTTTTCCCAGCTAGTCCAGGAAAATATGTGCCCTTCTTGTTTTCCCCTCTAGAGGAATCTACAACACAGTTGTTGAATCCTACGAATGATTCCCTTCGGAATCCAAGCCAGAGACATCCAATATACTGGGGTGGCCTCCAGGACCGATTTTATGAGTATCAGTCTCCCCACCCTGGACAACCATCTGTGATGCCAAATATTTAGTCTTCTTTCAATTTTGGCCACTAGTCAGACCCAGTTTGCAATCCGGTAATTAGTGGGTTTTAACCGGAAGCCCAGATATTTAAGGCCCTCCTCAAACTGTAAATTGGTGAAGGGGAAGAGATGCATTGCCATGCCAATCTCATGAGGAGTGAAACCCATGGTTGTTAGAGTAGATTTTTTATTGTTGCACTGCATTCCAGTAGCGAAACAGAATAATCGTAGTGCAACAACAAATGCAGTGGAGTCCCCCAGTGTACCATTCAAAAATATGAGAATATCATCCACAAATAGCAGGTGAGTGAGGGTGCAATTGTGGATAATCTTGATACCAGCCTGTCTGCCCTACCATCGATCCACAATAATGAGTCTGCTCAGACCTTCCATGATCAATAGAAAGAGGAGAGGAGAGAGGGGGCATCCTTGTCTAAGGCCCCTTTTAGCATGGAAGAAAGAGGATGTCGATCCATTGATAAACACACTATAAGAAACATTGGATATGCAGCACATAATCCACTGAATAAATGATAGAGGGAAGCCCAGATGTGTCAATAGCATTTGAATATAGAGCCAGTTGGTTCGGTCAAAGGCTTTAGCCAAATCAATCTTGAGGATCATCCCTTTGAGTTTCTTGGATTTAATGGAGTGGAGGGCCTCTTGTGCAGTTCCCACAGCTTCATGAATGTGGCAATGGTCAAGGAATGCAAATTGCTCCAAAGATATGTGATCAGATAATATGGGTTTGATGTGATTAAAAATAATCTTGGCAATACAATTGCAGAGGGAAATAGGCCTGTAACCATCAAAGGTTTGTGGATCACCAGTCTTGGGAATAAGAGCAATAAAGGTAGAGTTAAATGCATCATACATCCGCCCACTAGTGTGGCACTCTTCAATGATTTGGAGAAGCTCATGCCCAAGTATGTCAAAAAATTCTATATAAAATTCAATCGACTAGCCATCTGGTCCTGGGCTCTTGTCCCTCTTGAACCACTTGATAGTGGCCTCTAATTCCCCCATGGTTACCAGTGCGAGTAATCCATCTCCTATATCTTGGTCCACAAATCTGGGGAAGTGTCCTACAACCTTGATGATCTCAGCTAGGTTAGCCTCCGGGGGGGCTCATAATAATCTACCAAAATGGGAGATACCAAGGTTGGCCAAATGATGGAAAGTCTTAGCTTGTGTGCCATCATCATCCGCCAGGTGCCAAATGGTGTTGATAGCCCGTCGCCCATTAGCAACATGATGGTAAAACTTAGTATTTTCATCACCCTCCAATAACCAGATAGCCCTGCTACAGAGTCTCCATGTTTCCTCTTGGTCTTTCAAGATCCTATTCCACTCCAGCTCTAATTTGACGAGTCTTTCTTTTGCCTCAGGGGTATCAAACCCTCGAATTTTCTCGTCCCCCAAGTGTTTGAGCTCTAGTTCCGTGTCCCTCGGGATCTGCTCATCCTTGATCCTCTTGTCCTTTACCCAATCAATAGACTTCTGTTTCAGGGTTAACATTTTATATGCAAATTCAATAGAGGCTGATTGTCCCAGATGAGGAGTATAGGTCTTCCAATGCTTTGTGACCATCTGGATATAACTATCGTCTTTGAGCCAAGTAGAATTAAATTTAAAGGGTGCCTTGGGTTTACGATCTCCGCCTGCAATTTCAATATAGATGGGCATGTGATCCGACAATCCCCCAAATCCCACCCATTGACGATATAAAGGTAATTGTTCCAATAAGGATTCCTTAACCAGAAAACGATCCAATCTCCTGGCAAGTGCAGCTTCACCGATCCTCCAATTTCGCCAAGTGGGTCGGAGTCGGGTCATGGGGATATCAATCAGATGGTGATCCTCCAGTAGAGATTGGATCTCATCCGATAATGTGTCACATTGAGCATTCGTTCCCCAAGATTCTGCATGTCCAAGAGAGAAATTGAGGTCCCCCCCTATTATGATGTTCTCGGCTTGCATATAGTCATAATTTAGTAGCTGCTACCAAAATGGCACCCTGTTGATACAGGGCCCATATATATTTATAAGCCTCATCTCCCTTCCAACATCTGTTGAGTAAATATCAGCACCAATGAATCCTTCCCCACCCCAGGAATTCAGTAATCTAATGGACCTAGGATTGTGACCCAATACCAATCCACCAGACTGCCCACAGGCATCCAGTGCAAGAAAATGCCAACCAGGGGAAAAGGCCTCAAGAATGGGAATAATTTGAGTGCAACTGCAAGAGTCTCTTGTAGAAAAATAATGTCCACCAATTCTGATTCCAACATCTGTTGGAAAGCTAGTTTCTTTGCTGGGCTAGCCAAACCTCGACAATTGAAGGAGATCCACTTCATGGGAGACTAGTGGAAAGGGAGGTCAATGCTCTAAGGACCTTGTCTATGGGTTGTTGCTGACCTTGTGCCACATCCAGTCCAGCCTAGAATATGGCTTTTGACATGAAAGAGTGTCTGCCCCGAGAGGTTTTGGAATGCGGGGCCGAGGGGGTGATACCAATGCCACTACCGTCTCCTGGGGTAAAGCGGGTCAGAGACCGAAGGTTGTAATTGTGACCCCTACTTGAATCAGAGGATGGCTCCGTAGGGGAGAGGGGATCCAAGAATCCAATAATGGTAGGGGGGAGGGGGGAAAAGTGGGGGCAAATGAGGCCAAAGTGCAAAGAACAAAAGGGGTACAAATAACAAGTACAACAACACCATTCATAGAACAAGGAATACAAACAGATGATAAATAAGGGAGAGATGGAGGAAAAGAGAAAGTACCCGCAATAGAGGCAGCCGTCGCATGATATCTGGGGATAAGTGGGGATGGGGGGCGAACATTCTCCATGCAAGCACCATGGACCGTCTGTGAGTCCAACTCTGGATCCACCTCGTGTCGAGCGGGTGCCTTACCATGCTGGTCAGCAATAGAATTACCTGCAACATGATCAGATCGGGCAACCGATGCAGAGTTGGATGCGAGGAGTGGGCAATCTTTATATAGGTGTCCAATCTTATGACATCTCCGGTAGTAGTAAGGTACCCCCTCGTAGTCCAATATCTGTATCCTGTAGGTGTCCCACCAATGCAACTGCATATTTTCCTCCAAACCTTCCCTGGTGTCAAGATGAACCAATATACATGCCATAGACATATTTCCAGATAGCATATATGATTTATCATAATCCATGTACCGTCCAAGGGCATTCCCAATCCGTTTGAAAACGTCTTCCGACCAAAAGTGCAGGGGTAATCTAGGAAAGCGAACCCAAATAGGCCCAGCCCCAAGGTGTTCTCTCTCGGGATCGAAAAGAGGGCTCCATCATTTGAGCAGTACCAACGCCATCTCGATGTGCCAGTGCTTTGTAAGGACCCATGGGATAAAATCAGGCCGATGGAATTAGAGAGCAAACCATCCTCGAGAAAGTGTAACAACTGATGGTAATTCAGTGAGGACCTGCCCCCAAATCTCCAAGACCCATTGTCTTAGTCGCATAGTTGAGTAAGCCCTACCTCTGACCTGACCCACCAAGACACGATCAAAGGTCTCCATCACATCCCCCATATGAATGTCGTCACCAAATGTGAGTGAGATCTTCTTTGTACCAACATTCACCCCTTTGAATCTCTTGGGCGGTCGACCCAGTCGGCTAGGAAGGGGTTTGCTCGGAGGGATGGGGGGAGGAACTGAGTCAGCGGCCAAATGGGGAGCCCCAGACAAACCCGGGTGGGGAGGGGATGAATCCGCAAAGCAGTTGGAGGTGGAAGGGTCAAGTATTAGAGAAGAGGGAATGGAAGCAGATGGGGCGGAAGAACGAACAACGTCTGTGGATGGAGGGTGTAAGAAGTCCCCGGGAAATAAGATGATGGGGGATGCAGTCGAAGCAGGGGAGCAGGAGGGTTAAGACAGGAGGAAATAAACTGTAGAGAAACCAGAGAGATCAGGGTAAATCAGGGACAGCGGGTAAAAAACCGTCGCAAATATGCTAGGGAACAACAACAAAGAAGTGGATGGACCAGTCAATAAGTGAGGCTGCATAGTCGAAAGCGTAAAAACTGGGAAGTTCGACACCGTGTAAACCCCAGGAGCACCAATGAGGGTTGTAGGAATGGCCAATGAAATGCTCGTGGAGGAGGCCGACAAATGCGGAGGGAAGACCGACCAGTTGGGGTCCAATGCAAAAGGGTCCTCAGAATAATCAATGATATCCCCGTCCATGCTGACCGACAACTAACAATAATCGCCATGTGGAAAACCCTCAGATGAAAGATGTCGGGTCAAACAGGTAAACAATGTAGCTCGCTGTAAATGGGTCGGGTGGCATGAACAGAGGAGGGTGGCCGGAGTGCGGGAGGGATAGGTCCTTGGACAATGAGGTGTAAGTGTGCGGTTAAGTCCCATAACCAGACCACCATCGCCGGAGCTCCAAAACCCTAAGCGCAATCCAAAACCCTCAATTCCATATCACTTAGCTAAAAAGGGGCTAGTAATAAGAGTCGTGTAATTAAAGTAATTGGTTTTATCTTCACTTTTAATAATAGATACAACAAGGCTTTAAGTCCAAGGTTTAAGAAAGCCATACTTAATTGCTAAACTAAAAAGCTTGTGAATATGAAAGATAAAGATTGACCCTCCAATTTCATTTTTTTTTTACTTACAATGTTTTTTTTGTAAGCTTGGTAGGACCTTCTCATTTTTGAGTTTTTACATGTCCGTTATTCACCCCATTTCCGCGGAGAGTAGCACAAGAATCAAATCGAAGATCTCCGATTCAATGAGACTTCATTTCCACGACCATTGCCACTTGAGCTACCCCATGTGGATTTTTACTTACAATATTAAATGTCCCTGTATTTCTCCTTTTTAAACTACTTAACCCCAAACTTTTTCTTTTCCTAAACATTTTTTTCCAGTATAAAATAAATAAATATTACCAACAAAATACAAATTTTTAATTAAAAAATTAAAATAAAAAATACAAATAACACTATTTTTAATTATTAATATAACAACATATTTAATACGACATAATCCAAAATCACTTATTTAAACATTATATAATAAACAACTTAAATTACATAATTACATAATTAAACACTTAAACAATTTATTTAAATATATCGCTTAACAATTTTAATCGCCCGAGGTTGTTTACCAATATTGTGCTTCTCCAACCATAACTAATTTTCCAAATCTAACAATTCTAACGAGTCAACTACATTTACAATATCTCCTCATGGGAGGTCATTTTCCACAAGGTGATTTCAAAACCAACTTTATTATATGTCTTCATTTAGTTATTTATATGTTGGATGGGTGGTTATAATTTTGTCCTATGTTTCATTTTTAAAATTATATATATAATTTTAAAAATATATATTAGTTGAGATAGTTAAACAATAGCTTGCTTCTCTTACCCTAGACAAATTTCTTATTCCAAATAACTGAATCACATTCCTTACTTTTTCAACTTTGCTTATTCCTTAACCAAAGAATAAGATCTCCATGGAAAGTCATTGTCATTTCTTTGTTTATGATTCTAAAACTGACCTTGCCATTTATCCCATGCTTTCACAACACTCTAAATGATTTGGCAAACAAACCCACTCATACTTTCTAACCTACCATATGGTTTTCCTCACCATGTTAGGCTATGCCTCACCATATTAGAATAATATTATGAAAAAGAGAATAAAGATGGTGAAATTTTGTTTATAGTCATTGTTTCTTTTATGGTCATTATCAATTAGGATTTTAATTTTTAAAGACATTTAAATAAATAATATTTTGTCAATTATAAATGTATCACATATATATTAAATTGCGTTTATAGTCATTGTTTCTGTCATGGTCATTATCAATAGGATTTTAATTTTTAAAGACATTTAAATAAATAATATTTTGTGAATTATAAATGTATCACATATATATTAAATTGTGTTTTAAAGTAAGTAGAGCAAAAATAAATATTGTTTTTAAAAAAATATATTTTCTATTTTATATAAAGAAGACAATAATGGCTATATAAATATATTTGACAATAATTACTAAATAAATATATTTTTTCCTTTTAAAAATATTTTTTATAATAAATATATATGTTATAATTAAATATATTTTCTCTTTTAAAGAATATTTTATATATTTTATATAATAAATATATATGTTTTGATTTTTGAGGGATTTTGAAACAACAAAATTCAAGTTATTTTAAGGACATATTTATTATGAGCTTAAACATGTTACATGCAAAGAATTGAATTTAGGTGAGGAAGATACCAATATTAGGATATCAACATTTTTTTCAATGACCAAGTTAAATCTAAATAACATCATTTGTGAAATATTTCCCAACTTAGAAATAGTAACTTGTAAAATATTATTCAATATTCTTAATCAAATGTTAGACTTAAAGCATATGTTTTTTCTGTACAAAATAGCATCTACTTTCACTTTAAAATGTTGTCTAATTTTGTAACAAATTTCTTTTTATTTGTTGAAATTTGATAATAGGAAAAAAGAGAATTTTCATTAATCAATTTTTTGGTAATACGGATTCATTTAGAATTGGTCAAAATCTTTATTAAATTTCACTAAACATAATCTAGAATCATGATAAAACTCTTCTCTCCCTAATTTATGTTGTATTTTTATTACAGTTGCGATTAGAAAGATAATTAATTTATTACAAATTTAGCTTACATCTTGCTCCAATATCAACCTCCCTTGTCATGTTCTTAATGGTCTCTTCATGGTCTCTTCATCGTTGTGGTTATTATTTATGACTCATAAATTTGTCTTGTCTTTTTGGGACAAGTATTTGAATGTGATATGATAAGATTGTTCCTCATTATAAAACTAATGTCATATCTATGTCATGTATTTTGTCCATATTTATGTTATGTATTGATGGCTATGGTTAATTTGTGTTTGTTATTTATATGACATGTTACAAGTTATTATTACTAAAGTAACATGCTAAGAATCTAATTCATTCAACATGTTTTATGTGAGATATGGAGTAATGTATGTACTTAAAAAATATTGATAGATGATGTGTGTGGTTATTTTTTTTACATTAATTAATGAAGTAAGTTAATAAATGAACAAACTTAATTATGTTTTTGTTGTTTTTTTTTTTTTCCAAATTCCATATAAATTTGGTCATATTTCCATTAGATTGATGCAGATTTATATGATTGTGGAACTTTATTAAAAAGTTAAAAACTTTTTTATTTTTTTATATATATTTTTTTATTTTTCCATTATTATCATAGAATAAAGGAATCTTTTCCAAAATTACAATGTTGGATTGATGAAATTATTGATACTAAATGGATTTAACACCCTTGAATCCCCCTATTGTAATTGTGTAAAATTTATGTGATAGTTGCAATTGCATTGATCAAAAAATATTTTTACTATATTGTAGAGCAAAAATAGTAGCTTCCCTTTCAATTATTTTGGGGTTGAAAATATTCTAATTTGCAAAACGTTTAGACTACACTAAAACTTTGTTCATGGGCGTTTTGACTTATTTGAAAATCAAAATCATCATAATTTGAAAAATCAAATAAATTGAAAATGAAACTTTACTTAATTTAGAAAATAATATATACTCTATATCAATACAATTAGTAATATATAAGCTAAATTATATTCCATTTAATTTAAAATAATTAAAATTAGATAATATATAAATTCAACCTATATAACATTAATTGTTTCAACATTAAGCACATATTATTAACAAACAAATATATATGAGGTATCCACTTATTAAGTCACTTTGTGATAAAACATCTATTGTTAAAAATCTACATGTTAAAAAAAACCCTTAAACTCATACAAGTTACGATTATTATTATTTATCTAATATCATCAATTATAAGTTATTTATTCTAATTACAATTATTATTATTTATCTAATATCATCCTTTATAAGTTATTTACATATTTGAATATGAACATCAATAATTACTTTAACTTTATTAATATTATTAATATTGCAATTCAACAAATTACTTTGTCTTAAAAAAAATAAAATAAAGACATAAAAATAACTATTTTCGTATAATTTAATAACCCAATTTTCATACAAATTGAATTTACTCTAACATTTTCTTACAATTTAATAACATAACTTTCATACCCTCGAATATCAACATCAATGATTACTCTAACTTTATTAATTTAAGAAATTACATTTTTTTGAAAAAAAACAATAAAAATAGCTTATTTCTAGATCATTTAATAATCTACCTTTAATATTATTATTAATTTGACAAATTATATTGTTATATTATTAATTAGACAAATTACATTGCTCTAAAAATAAATAAATAAATTTTCATGTCAGTTAGTAACCTACATTTTATACAATTTGTTTTTATCTATCTGATATTTATAATTAATGATAAAAGTATTTTTCATATAATTTAATTACCTCACTTTCATAGTGACCATAGAAATTTCATACACTTTATTCTCCATAGAAATTTCATACAATTTACGCTATTAAATTATATATGTATATTTTTAATTACCATAAAAATTGATAAACAAACTAAAAATGTTAGTCTTGTAATAACATAATTTATAGTTGTTATCCATGTAATATCTATGGAATCATTTTCTTAAAATATAATAACCTCACTTTCATGCCATTTAATAACTTCATTATTTATTTATTTATTTTTTATAATAATAACAAAAATATAAATAATTTTTAATATTTTTTTTTTTTAATATAATTAACTAATTTACGATTATATAATTTATATTTATTATTATGTATATAGTATTTAATTATACAAATTGCATATATTATTTATATGATATCATCAATAATCATCGTAGCTTTTTTAATGTCAAAAATATATTATTATAAATTAGGTTGTATTAAAGATAAAAAATAACTTTGTTTTTCGTTTTATTTAATTATATGAATATTATATATTTGAAAATATTGAGATGATTTATAAATTATAAAATATAGGTTTATTTAAATTTGAGTTGATAGAGTTCAGGCTTCTGTGATCCATAACAATTTAGAGAGAGAATCTTCGGCGAAAATCACATGGAAAATCATTTGTCGACGCGTTTCGAACCAACCAGTGTGGTTCATCATCAGGACAAGTTGAGTTATTTTTGGAAAAATTTTGGAAGTTTTTTTAGTGGTTTTTATGATTTAATTTTTCTAAAATCTGGCATGAATTTATTGAAATCACAAGTTTGATGGATAACTCATACATAAAGGGTTTTTGAGCGGGTTGAATCCATATGTATAGTCAAAAATGAAATCACAAGTTTGATGGGTAACTTGTGCACAAAGGGTTTTTCAACGTGTTAAATCCATATAGAAAAAAGAAAGAAAGAAAGAGTTTTGACGTCTACAAGGCTAAAGATAGCCTATGGGACATATTGTTTCTTCATCTGCTTGATGTATTCGACCCTTTTTCTGTGAAGCTTCAAAATAAATGCTCCCAGCTTCTAGACAAACCCCTCGCTAAATAGATTATCCCAAGAGCTAACTACGAGCATATCTGTATAACTTTCCATGTTGTCTTTGAAAGCCTCACATTCTAAAATGAAATGTTTTTTCCCTGTTGTCTTTGAAAGCCTCACATTCTAAAATGAAATGTTTTTCTGTTCCCACTTTTATGGAAGAACAAAGAATGCACATTCTTTCTTCCCACACTTCCTTTGGTCTTTTCCAGAGCCTTGTTTCACAACGGAGTTGGTGAGAATTAGTCCTTAACTGAGCAATAAGAATTTTGGCTCTCCAAGAGATATTGACCTCTATGTATACTTTTGGTTGATGACTATGAGTGGGATTAAACACTTCAATATCGTATTTTTTCTTTCTTCCTAGCTCATTATCCCAAGTAGGCTTGTGGAACTTTTCAATAACAAAAGCTTTTATCTCTTTACAGTTTGGCTCTCGAAGAGATATTGACCTCTATGTATACTTTTGGTTGATGACTATGAGTGGGATTAAACACATCAATATAGTATTTTTTATTTCTTCCTAGCTCATTATCCCAAGTAGGCTTGTGGAACTTTTCAATAACAAAAGCTTTTATCTCTTTACGATTTATGGGACACCCGTTCAAACAAATACCCCATTTACTAAACCATTTGTTATTTCGCTACATCCAAGTTTTTTGCTCTTGAACAATCTATCATTAAAAACAACCTTAGGCCATCTTCCCTCTTTCATTTGCTCAATTTTTTTTAAATATCTTATGACTCGCACTATAGCAATTTTCCGCCCAATTCCAACTCCACAAAAATCAAAAAATCACATTAAAAACAATTTCATATAAATTTAATTATATAAATATTACAAATTTAATAAGAATATTAATAACAATATTAACTACTATGTAGCTAAATGGATAGGGTTCACTATATAATAAAATCACTTTCATAATACAAATTATAGTCATTATATCTGTGATAGCGATAATTAACGATAATGATTAGTGTAACCGTATTAATCCCGCCAAACGTATGACACGTGTCATCGTCAAAATTCCGACGTGAAAAGACGGCGGGCGTCATTATCGAACGTCGACGTGATTGGCAGGGACAGACGGTCAACTGCACTCAACTGCATTAATGTCGTTTTCAACTCCCCGTCTCCCTTCCCAAAATAAAACCAACAGCTGCCTTCTACCCGTTTTCAGCCCGGCCCCCCGTTTGGTTTTGCACTTTTACGCCTATTTTTGTATTTTCGAAAATTTTTAATTAAATTTTCTAGTCTACCGCACAGCAGCAGCTACAGGGGCGTCGGAACGCGAAATTCATGGCGCCAATGAACAGGTTAATTGCTGTAATCCCATTTTTCCTTTAATTTTTTCTCACCAGTGTTTTTCCTTATTTTTTTTTAACCAGTAAGATAATTTTTCGGGCGTGGAATGTCTCTGTAATTCTGTCTGGAATACTTTACATTGTAAATATCGTTCAATCTGTTGGCTTTATAAGCAATGTGTGTTGATTTTAATGGCGTCAAGGGCAGGAATTTTTCCTTGGAGCTCCTGGCACGGTGCCCTGCCCCGACAAATTTTGCTCCGTCATTTACCTTTGGCTAACTTGCGGTCTGCAAGAGAAACGTTCCGTGAAATCCTGCAGCGTTTCGAACGTTTTTTTATCATGTCGAGGCAGTTTGTTCCATGTTACTGTGCAGTTTCGAACTATTGCGATGGTAATTTTGGTGCTCTGGCGTTTGAGCGATTTCTGCATCGTGAAATGAGGTATCTAGGGTTTCTCAGCGTGTTGTTGGGTTTGTATGAGGGGGTTATGGGGTAATGTGGCATGTATCCGGGTATTATGATTTATTCAATGATGTTACAGAGGTCATTGGTTCCCTCGTCACGGAGATCAGGGCTTCTTTGGTCCTCTAGGGTCACCGGGATTGCTATGGGCGAAATTGTAAGCAGGTATGATGATTAAAAAATTGTAGGCCGTACCTTTTGGTTTTCTAGGGTCACCAGAATTACTATGAGTGAAATTATAAGCCTATGAAGCATAATAATCGAAAATAATTCGCAAGTGACCGGTGTAACCTTCCAAACCGTTCTGAAAACGTTGATGCCTAGGAGGTATGGAGATACTACATTCACGCTGTCTGTTCGCTGATTCAAAATCAAAATGAAAATTCAATTTATCATATTCAAGCCATTATTTGGCGTTTTTTCAGTCCTTACTCTCACATGCTTTCTAAAGAAATGTAAATCACAGCAACTGAGTAAGCTCTCTTTCTCTCAACTCTCGGGCTTACACGTTGGAAATCATTTTCAGATCTTTTGATGGCTGATATTTTTCTCCTGTTTTTCATATTTTTCTTACCGTCGGTGGTTTCGACCACTTAAATTTGCACTTTTTAAGATATTTTTTTCTCCTGTCTCGTATACGAATCCTTAGGCCTTTTGCGTATCTGTACACCTTGGAATTCATTTTCAAACTCTTTGATAGCCGGTCTGTTTTTGTTGTTGTTTATCATTTTTCATACACTCTGGTTTTTTTTTTAACACACTTGCAACAATTTTTTTTCACGTGTTTCTACAAGGATTCCATCAAGCTTTTCCGTATCTGTACACCTTGGAAATAATTTTCAGAACCTTTGATGGGTGCCTTTTTTGTATTGTTGTTCATTTTTCTGAACCAGTTAGATTTGCATTTACAAGAAATTTTTTTGGCCGGTCTCCTCCATGAATCCTTCGGGCTTTGCATATCTATATCCCTTGGAACTAGTTATTATTATTATTATCCGATTTTAATGCCAGGGCATACCAAATTGGTGTATGGGTATGAGACCCCTTGTTTGTGGGACAAGAGACCCACCTCTGCTCAGCTATTTGGATTTGACTGGATTTGACTGCTATCGTTCAGCTCTGGTTTTGAACCACTCAGCTCTGATTTTGAACCTCTAACTTCTTAAGAACTTTTTAGGAGAAAACACATGCTCTTAGCTTTTTCCTGCCATTTTTCATATTACTTAAATTTTCAAATTTCAATAATTTTTTAGCCTGTTTCCTCGAAGAATCCTTCAGGCTTTTGCGTATTTGTAAACTAAAGCCCTGAATCAATATTCTTCCATTTTAAATTTCTTCTAACTTTCAGCTGTTGATTTGTTAGGACCGCATAATTCTTTTTGAGTAACCTTATTGACATTAACCTTCTTATCTCAATGATCTGTCTTACATGGTTGGTAAAGAAGCCCAAGGGGTTATATCAGTCCAGAAAATTTTTGGTTCGAATCTCCTGGGTGAGGGACACTAGTTTACACTGACAAGTTTACTAGTTTACTAGAATGCTATCCATTAATGTGGGAAAGCATCCGTCGGGCTTACTTGTGAGGTTTTTCTTGGAGGGAAAAAAATGGCTGCTGTATTCAGCTAGCCTGCATATGACTGTATTCTGAAATATGCTAGTTCATAACAAAGTTACGGCTTTCGTCACCAATGGATGTCTTGGAGCGCTTATTTATTTTGCATAATTTTGGTTATGTTTAATGACCCAAAGAATTTCATTTGCTGATATGTCAGAACATGTCAAAGATAGGGGGTAAAACAATAAAGGAAAATTATTTTCAGAGGGAAAGATGACGTGGGTTTGGCGCAGTGACCCTTTTATGTTTTGACATCAGCTGGTTGGTTGTATCTTCCATGTGAGATTCCCCAAAAAATATCATTACGGTTTAATATGCTGTAATTCTTCAGCATTTATCTTTCATTTCCTATCAAGTAATGATGCTGTTAACTGATATCTTTCAGCGTTCAATTTGATATTAACTAGCCTCTTAGTCTACACAACTTCATTTATTTTTTTCTTTTGATTCCTCATATTGAAGAGTGTTGTTCTTTTGATTCCTGATATTGAAGAATGTAGGAGACTACTATTGTTTTTTCTTGACTTTTTCCATGGTTAATTCACAAGTTCTTCCTTAGCATTCGTGTAGCTTGCATACTATATTGGCACTTAACTCCACTTATGTTGCTTACAGATTTTGTTGTGCTGGTTTGGCTGGATTCAGAGGAGTGTATATGTGATTAAGCATAATGTATTCTGATTTGGATTGAAGCAACCCAATGCTGCAGTCAGGACTCAGAACATAATAGATACTGGAAGTTCTTTGGAGAGCTTAGCTGCATGAAGATTATGACATTCATCCCTTTGCACTAAGGTTTGATACATCGGAGTTTGAGTTGTCAAAATAGCTCTTTCCTATGAAGTAGATAGACAAGCAGTTGTCTGTAGGCTTTTGCAGGTTCCATTTTTCGCATGGCAGATAAGATTTGAGTAGCTATATGTGCATTCTTTGGTTCTATTTCGTAAGCCACCCTTTTTTGTTACGTGTTTTATTTAAAAGATAAAGCGTGTCAGCAAAAAGTGTGCAATGTCCTTCATTCTTATTCAAGTAGTGGAGCAGAAGGAAATGTTGTCATAACAAGAATAACGATAGAGCTTCTGGTGATTGCCTCGACAAATCAGACTATGGTCAGCATGGTGAGAAGTGAGGATGATTTTTTACATGGAAAAGATGATAGAAATAATTTCAAAGAAATAAAATGCAAGGCCAATATGGTGGGTTCCGATGGAATGAGTTGGATAAATGAGATACCCATCTGCCCAACCTTTTATCCAACAATGGAAGAGTTTGAAGATCCTTTGTCATATCTTGAAAAAATTGCTCCCGCGGCATCAAAATTTGGTAAGCTTCTCTATGGTCTTGGACATTCTAGGAATTTGCTTTTTCTCAGGACATTTTGAGATTGCCTTGGTTTCAGGTTAAAATGCTTAGAAATTAGCTTCACGTATATAGAGATATATAGAAAAAGGGCTGTGGTCGTTTGTAAATTGTGACTCCCTGTCATTGGTTATAAGCTTGAATTAATTACGTCTGCTACACCATCTCTTGTTTTTTATTTTTTGTTGTAGTTGCCCAGCCAAATATATAAAAAACATTTCCAAGTTAATCTGCATCATGCGAATGAGTTGCTGAGTGTCTCTTGAGTTTTCTTACTTTTGATTTTAATAATTCACAATATATGAAAATACAGCGAACATTTTGTATAGTCTAATTTTGCTTTACCATGACACAGGGATTTGCAAGATTGTCTCTCCAATTTCCACATCAGTGCCTGCTGGGGTGGTTCTAATGAAGGAGAAGTCTGGATTCAAGTTTACTACTAGAGTGCAGCCCCTAAAAGTGGCAAAATGGGATTCTGATGATCTAACCAAATACTATATGAGTGGAAGGCAAGATAATATCTAGACAACATATTCGATAAACAAAATTAATTAGATTTTTAATTCATGCCGTCTGATTTGTTGGAACTGTGTTTCAGGAAATATTCCTTTCGCGAATATGAGAAAATAGCAAACAGGCTATTTGCTCACAAATTTTCTACTTCTGCAAACTTGCCTGCTAAATTCGTAGAACAGGAATTTTGGCATGAGATAACTTCTGGGAAAACTGAGTTTGTTGAATATGCCTGTGATGTTGAGGGGAGTGCCTTTTCAAGATCAGCGAATGATCCACTTGGAAATAGCAAGTGGAACTTAAAGGTTATTTTTGAGTAGATTTAAAATGGAGTTCAAGTTCCTTAGGTGTTCTCTGCAAGTTTAGGATATGATAGCATGAACTCATTTTGATACTCACCCCTTGATTTCCAAATATTGGTGCAGGATGTTTCAAGGCTTAATAAGTCAGTATTGCGACTTCTTGAAACTTCAATTCCCGTAATGGACCTTGGCTTCTTGATTCTTCTTTAGTCTTGTGGGAATTGCATTGTCTTTCTGCAGCAGTTATCTCCTAATCATATTGCTATCAGTATCTCACAGAATTTTTATACTGGTTGCAGGGTGTAAGTGATCCAATGCTTTACATTGGAATGCTTTTCAGCATGTTTGCATGGCATGTTGAAGATCATTTTTTGTACAGGTAGAAACTCTTTTTATACTATATTTGAGAAACATTGATATATTAGTTCAGAGAAGCTAATTGTGAATTTAACTTACCATGGCAGCATTAACTATCACCACTGTGGTGCATCTAAGACATGGTATGGTGTTCCTGGCCATGCTGCTTATGATTTCGAAAATGTAGTCCGGAAATATGTGTATGATGGGGAAATACTTATGCATGAAGGAGTGGACGCAACATTTAATTTGCTAATAGGAAAAACAACAATGTTCCCCCCAGAGATATTATCTGAACATGAAGTTCCTGTTTATAAAGCTGTGCAAGAGCCTGGGGAATTCGTTATTACATTTCCTCAAGCATACCATGCAGGCTTTAGCCATGGTAAAGATATTGACATTTATGTATATATTGCCATTCTTTGTTTTATCTTTAGCTGTATCTGGTTTTCCTGTCAACATTTTCATTGCCATGGTCAAGAATAATGAGGCCATGTTCACTGCAATAGACCGTTTTCTCAAACATCTACTAAGAAATCTAAAGTTTTTTTTTATAGGTTTTAATTGTGGCGAGGCAGTAAACTTTGCGTTGGCTGATTGGTTTCCATTTGGGGCAGCCGCTTGTAAACGATATGAGAATCTAAACAGACAGCAGATTTTGCCTCATGAACAGCTACTGTGCAAAGAGGCAATGCTTCTCGCTAATAACAGATCGAGTTCTGGAAACAGAACCGAATGGTGTCTGATGGTTACTTTTGTTCGCCTTATAAGACTCCAACATTATTATTGTTGGTTTCTGAAGAAGCAAGAAGCAGATATATTTTACTCCTCGGGTCACAATAGCAATGTTCTATGTGGTGTCTGCAATCATTGGTGCTATATGGCATTTGGTATATGCCAATCCAGTATGCATTTTGTGTGTCTGAATCATGGTATGACTTGACTTCACTTTATGTCTTTTGATCTTTCCTACATTGTTTCAGAGTATGCAGAAAATGATAAAATTCATGGTGGTGAAGTCAGCCCCATTTTTTGATGACTTGAAACAAGTGGATTTGGTTTAATGGAAAGCAGGCAGAACTTGCCAACTAGCTGTTACAAGCCTGTTGCACATGGGGTCATCATGTGCATACAATATATAGCCTTTAATGCCAAAGATGGATTAAAGTTGGTGACAAAGTGTCAGGACCTCTGCTATTTAGCAATTTCTCCTTATTATGTTTCTTGTTTTGACTTTATATTTTCTGACTTGTAGCAATGCAGTGCGAATGTGGTGGCATGCCAACTATCTATGTAAGAGAAGATATTTCTGAGATGGAAGCAGTAGCTCGGACATTTGAACAGGAGCTAGGAGTTCTGGATGAATGTTTAAAAGAGCTACCTGTTTTGCTTGAGGAATACAATGATTACGTTCCATACTCAGCTTTTATTTCGAAGAAATGTCAAAAACACATTTTGACTTCCTCGTATGAAAACCAAATTCATGCTTCTGAAAAGAAAGCTCATAATGAGGTTTGTAGCATAGAAATTTGCATTGCAATAACCTTCGCTTGCATTAAATCCTATGTTTTTAACAGGTTTGATAACGTACATGTTTTCACTTCTAATTGCAGAAGAGTTATATCTTATATAGTAGCAATGAGAGCTCTGATTGTGAACCATTTATGGTCAAGCGACAGTGCAAAACTTTTTCTGAGAAAATAATTGCAGATGAAGACATGGTAAGAAGGGTGATTCTCTATATATTCCTATTCTATGATTCACGTGTTTTCCAATTTCACTACAATTGTAAGCTTTTCTTATCTTGCTTTCTTGGGGCATAACATGATTGCTTGGCTTACACGTCCAAATGAAGATGTACAGAGGCAATGCAACCACAATTTTGACTCTTTAAGTGACTTTTCATAACTGAATTAATTATAGACATGTGCATGCATTTGTTTTCCAAGCATTAGGCACAAATTTGTATCCTATGTTTTTAACAGGTTTGATAACGCACATGTTTTCACTTCTAATTGCAGAAGAGTTATATCTTATATAGTAGCAATGAGGAGAAAGCTGATGAGAACTCTGATTGTGAACCATTTATGGTCAAGCGACAGTGCAGAACCTTTTCTGAGAAAATAATTGCAGATGAAGACATGGTAAGAAGGGTGATTCTCTATATATTCAAATTCTATGGTTCACGTGTTTTCCAATTTCACTACAATTATAAGCTTTTCTTATTTTGCTTTCTTGGGGCATAACATGATTCCTTGGCTTACACGTCCAAATGAAGATGTAGAGGCAATGCAACCACAAATTTGACTCTTTGAGTTATCATAACTGAATTAATTATAGACACATGCATGCATTTGTTTTCCAAACATTAGCCACCTCTTTGCATCAAAAGGCCCCTTTGCGTCATCATCAAGAAAACTGCAATCAGTATCTACAAAACATGTGACTGTTTACGGGCAGTATTTATTTTTGAATCCCCATAATATGATAATACTGTTCATAGAAGTTGCTCATATTTGGTAGACTCCAGGATGTTATGATCTACGTTCAAAAGTGGGTCGAAAGGGTTGCCGGGGAAAAAATATAGAAAACTGAAACAGAACAGATCACAGAGTTTGGTGTATGCTTAAAGCAAGAATTTTGCAATTTGCTGGATTTTGTAAACCAAAATAAGCATATATTTTCTTCTTTTTATTGATAATAAATGCACTTGCAAACTTATGGATTTATTTTAAACTGAACAAGTAATTATGTTAAGCAACAAAACAATACATGCTGTCCCAGCTACACCTGTAGGTAGTGATATATCCAAAGGATGGGAGAAGCATTATATTCTCATCAGCTTTCTTATACATGCCAAAATATAGTAAATTTAACTGTTGTAACTTGTAAATAACTCAAAAGGGTTTGAAAATACATTTTTCTTATTAAAACAAAGGCTTGAATGAAAGAAGTGGTAAGTAGAGTGGCAGTAAATCACAATCCTATAGTTCTGGATTTCCAAAGAGGGCCACTGCCTCAATCTTCGTTGTTGTCATCCATGTTCTCATACAGTGTCAATGCTGATAGCATAGACCTTAGTGAAGGAGGACTATGGTTTTGTATCTTGTTGCCACATGGGTTATGACATTTGTCAAATTATGGTCATGTCTTCTCTACCTGATCAACTATATCCTCAAGGTTGCTTGCTTCTTGTTGCAAAGTTGGAGCCCATATTTGATTCTTTCTACTTCTGCTTTCAGGGTTTCTGTTTGCTTCTTCCATAATTCATTATGACAATGGAATTGGTGAACTTAATTGTGAAGTTTGCTAACCACCTAATCGAATAAATCTCTTGATACATATGCAAAGCAATCCATTTTGGATGCAGCCAGGAACTGAGAATTGAATAGAATGAGTAGCTTGAGGTAGAGCTAGGATAATTATAAAGTTCTTGCTTTGTGTACAATGGTTTGATTGGCCACCTTGTCTGTCTCCCATATTAATTTTTTGGCAACATGTGTAATGTTTATAAATTCAATACTCTGCTTGGCCCATGAGAGATGGTGGGTTGTCCTCTTGATATTAATTTTGTATGGTTTAGATTTATTGCCCATCATCTTCTTGCTTGGTACAAATTTTCTGTTAATTGGAGATTAAGAATTCCCCTTTCTTAAGCAAGTCCAAACTTCTTTAATAAAACATGAGCCCCGGCCCCCAACTTAATTAGTTGCACTTCTAGGCTTAAATCATAAACCTCCAATTTCTTAGCAAGTGAGGAACGACTTCTTTGTCCCATCTCTATTTGAATGTTAACTTTTTGGAAAGTAACAAATAGAATACAAACCATAGGGACTCAGAGAGCAACTTATAATATTCTATAACTTCAATTGGAAATCAGGAGTCAGGACTAATAGTTTTTAATGTATTTTAATTAAAATTTAAGTGTCCACTAGTGGCTAAGGATGGCCATTGGGGCTGCAAAATGTACAGTTATTAAAATTTACATTGGTTGAGCGTAATGCATCTTCAAAACATGGAAGTATCAAGAAATACACAGGAGATGTAGTAAAACAAGTTGTACAAAAAATACAGTGGAGAAAAAGATAAGTCAAATGGGTAAAGTGTTAGCTTTGCGGGTTACTCCAAAAGTGTTTACACCATGTTTAGGGTGCCTCAGATCTGGTTCATGTGGGATAAGTTGTCCTATAGGGCTGAAACTTATCAACATAGTTTGTTATCTTTTCTCTTTGAATTTCCTGGAAGAGTTGGCTGTTAGAAACTGAAATATTATATTCTTTTCATTTCTGTTTCATACTCTATTTCATAACAGCCTTAAGGCTGAAAATTCACAGGGTCAAGATCCAGGAAACCTCTAGTCTAAGAGGCAAAATTTTTGTCTACCATTAAAATCTGAAAAATGTATTTTGCATTGGAAATCTCTACAAAAGGGGATCGAGGATAAGCAGGACACCAAGGTAGAGGTTCTAGAATAACTACTATGGACAAAATGTGTCTTAATACAATGTTAACCGACAACCCTTCTAAGATCCAAGGTTGGGAAAAAGTTGATGATATTTGGGCTGACCGCATTAACTCGGTGGGAATCAAGCCTCAGACATCAAAGGACAAAGAAGAACTCATTCAGATGTGAAGTAAGTTCATGTAAGCCCTGCATACTAAGTTTTACCCCTTAAAGTATCATGATGTCCAATGTATGAAATGGAAAAATCTAGCAGGCGTAGTGCAAAGCCTCACTAGGCAGATCCAAAACTCATGGCAACAAGATATTGACTACCACTGACACCTCAGCAGCCTGTCTCCAACTATTTAGTGGTAAGTAAACCACAAGGGAGACTTTCCTACATATAGATCACATAAGGGATTATTCAATAAGGAGGGTTCAAGGTGATGGATAGGTCTAATGATTGGGATAGGGTATTGGTGGAGCCAGGAGGGCTAAGATGTTCTTTACTAAAGTTCAAGCACTCTATCCATAGACCAATTAGATAGCTGTTAGAAGTTAGGGTTTTATAGATTCTCAACATTATGACATGTATGTCATATAACAGTTAGAAGAAATAGTTTTGCAATGATAAAGTAAAGGATCAAGACTATTAATTAGATATGCAAGGTATATGGTCTGTAATTGAGTTCTAATGGCTGAAACATGGATAAAACAGCAATACAATGATGACCTCAGCCCTAGAATTAGGGTCTTGTAATGCAATTCATGCTAGATTTGCTTTTTATCAATTGTTTAATGCTAAGTTGCATGAAATGGGGAAACGGGTACGAGTTTCCAAAACGGGCATGGGTACGAAACATGACCCCCCCAAATTTTGGAAACGGTGAAACACAATATATATATATATATATATTAGGACATTTAAGAAATATGTGCAATCATAAAGCATATATCATACATTCTAATTTTTTACATTATGAGTAAATTGTCAATGCATAAACTATAAGTCTCTAAATTTACATTACATTTACTCATGAATGATCACATAATGAAAATAGCAATATCCAAAATCAGCCACGAGAAATTTCTAATTTCTTGTCTCGTGTTTGGTTGGGAGTCTCCTCCTACATAGTCGAATGACTTTAGTGCTCTTGATTAAATACAAGTTCCATACCCTAGTATCCTACGTGCTCTTCATTATTGGCAGTCTCCCCTGCATAGAGGGCTTGGTTCTCTTGATTAAATACAAGTTCCATACCCTAGTACATGACAAAATCCAATGGAAACATTGCAATCACCCCAATCCTGAAATCCTAAAAATAGATAAGTCTGCTGGATTTTGAGTGAGATCTAAAATTCTACTTTCTCCATATGAAATCCAATGAGGGCGAAACCACTCTCAAACATCCTGAGTCATTTCATGGTAATGTTAAAAATTTAAGTAAAAGGATGAAAATGAGGCATCCAAAAGATATTTTAGTCGCCCAATAAAAAATTAGAAGCGAAAAAATAAAAAATAAAAAAATACAAGAAAAAATCAATTTAGAAGAGGAAACTCTGTCTTACGACCTGGAAACACGTTTTTGGTTGTACTGGCCATGTTTCCTTCTCAAGAAACGGGCTAGTACAATCGGAAACACATTTTCAGGCTGTACGGTACAAGTTTCCTCGTTTCCGTTTTGTTTTCGGCTGGAAACGGACCTTTCTCCAATGTTTCCTGCAGCTTCGGTTTAATGCAATCCCTACTAAAAGGGCAATAACACATCAAGCAGAATTACTTTTTAGCAATATTTGAAGGAAACCCTAACTCTAGATATCTAGAATTTTAGAAAGAAGAGAGAGAAAATGTTTATAGAAGAGAGATTGATTACCACTAGCTAGAGTAGTGCCTTGATCTAAATGGGCAATGGAGTTACCTAGGGCAAATTCAATGGAGATGGCCTTAATGAAGAGGGTGAGAGGGCTCAAGCCTCTTTTTACAAACCTTAGTGGCTTCCTTAAGGGGGAGATTTTAAGTTCAAGAGATGCACAATTTAGAGTTCTCTTGAAGGATTCAATGAAAACAATTTTGCATAGCATAAGGAATCAAGATTTTAAGATAGGTATAGCGATTTTAACCATGGCTCAATAAAAACCATAATTTACATAAAATAACATGCAAAATATAGAATAAAAAATAAACTTACAAGAATTCCACAAGAATCTCTTTTTTCAATCCCAAGAAACCATCCTAAAGCAAAATCCTTATCCAAGAGCAAGTCACACCATAGAATCACATCGTGGCCAAGTAGAAAAGAAAACAAGCTAATGCAACACTTCCAAAGAGAGAGAAGTGTGATTATGAATGATGAGTGAGTGAATAAGACTCCCCTCTATTTATATGAGGGTAACCAAGCCCTATTTCACTAATTTTACAATAAGTTTACCTGAGCGTTCAACTAGGCCAAAAGTCACAAGCCGACCTTGATATAGCTTTAAAACATAACAAAATGCCAAAAATGACCCACACATGAGAGTAAAATGGTCTCCACCATGATGTCATCCTCCAAAGTAGGTAATAATGCATCAAGGAATTGAGGCCAAGGTCCAACACTGCTCCTCACTCCAAGAAAATCCCAAAGTGCACGTGTACATCTCCAAAAGGTGCCTCCTTCACCATGATGTCATCCAAAAGAGGCCCTATCCCATTCTTTTTATGCATGTGGGAGTGACGTGGGCGTCAAAGAGGGATGTCTAATGTGCTAGCCCGCCCAAGTCATCTCAGTGATAACCATCCTAATTGGGTTTCAGAACATGGTACCGTCCATCAAACAGGGTCAAGGCCGGCCGAGCGGTGTCTTGGGTCCATTTGGGCACATCATCAAATAGTGCAATGCCCAAACTTTCAAGCTCAACATTTCAACATCTGGAGGCTCATGAAAAGGTGTAGTATCATGTGGAAGCCGCTCAAGACCCAATGCTCATAGGGGCAATGTTGAGGCTACAAAGTCAAGTCTTCTCTAAGAACAGGGCAAAGAACCCATTGGAAGGTGCTAAATAAGAGTGAAGCTACCCCTTGAGGGATTTCTACTGCATATATGATGATTCCTGAACAAAACGTCTCAAGATCAAGTGAGATCATCTTCCCTAGGGACATGAAACCATTAAAGAATCATATTGAACCATATCTAATGTTAGAGGCACATAAATACTTCACACAAAACTCACCTTCAAATGTCTAACTAGATCAGGATTTGTAAACAAGTTACCCCACTTATGTTAGGGATGATTAGGTCAAGAACTCTGTTGACCACTATGTGTCAATGACCCATAGCAGTACACCCCCTTTTTTCGCAAAAGGGATAGCCCCTGTTGACCACTATGTGTCAATGACCCATAGCAGTACACCCCCTTTTTTCGCAAAAGGGATAGCCCCTGATCAATTTGTCCGTGCCGTTTAGCTATCATCATCAGCATGATCACCATGTTATAATGTTAGAGGCACATAAATACTTCACGCAAAACTCACCTTCAAATGTCTAACTAGATCAGGATTTGTAAACAGGTTACCCCACTTATGTTAGGGATGATTAGGTCAAGAACTCTGTTGACCACTATTTGTCAACGACTCATAGCAGTGCACCCTTTTTTTTCGCAAAAGGGATAGCGCCTGATCGATGTGTCCGTGCCGTTCAGCTATCATCATCAGCCTGATCACCATGTTATAATGTAAACCTACTTTGCATATATATGATGTAAATAATTTCAGCAAATCCGTGTCATGTATGTAATTTCCTAGGTAAACCTACTTTTTTGGTGACGATCTACATTTAGGAGTTTTTTTGTCTCACCGATCCATTCTCGGATGGTCGACAAAGTTTTCCTTCAGTCTTAATCCAAAGTCGGAATGGATTTTGTTACTGGGATCTTAGGCGAGTTCTAGTGTTCTAGATCGAGTCTATGTAAAAGTGTTTTGGGAATAATCCTAACTATTTGGTTAGGTCATTTTATTACAAATTGTTTGGTCTGTTGGATTATATTTGTGTCGTAGAAATGGATAGTCTGTGAGGGTCTATTACAAATGGGTTTTCCTCCTTATGATGTAAAAAATATGAAAATCATGATGTAAAGTGTCTTGAGGGTTGGAAAAGTAATTTATCCCCCCATAGGTTAATTAATTAAATTTTCTGGCAAAAAAAGAATTAAAATCCTAAGCAAAAAATTTACTTAATTCTAGGCTCTAGGTAAATTTAAATTCTCCAAAGACAAAATTCGTCGGTTCTTAAAAATTAAATTTTAAAAGGTCCCGGGGCTAAGGCAAATTAATTATTTTGATAAATTTTAAACCTTTGATCCCTGGCATTAAGTCAAAGTCAAAATGTTGGGGAAATTAAATTTTTGAGTTAATTAAAATACATTTAATTAAAAAAATTCAAAATTCCTCAAAAATTAAATATTTTGATAGATGAGATTAAAATAAATTTTAATCTTCATCAACGGTTGAGATTGCTTTAACGAGGATCACTCGAACTAGCCGTTGGAGGATTTATCTTTAAATAGGAAGTCATTTGTTTGTCGATTCATCTGACCTTTGAGTCGTGTGCTTAATAAGAAGCTCTTGTGTAATCTTTTTTCTGGATAATAAATGACTTTGGGGTTAAGTTTTGCTGGTGTTACTCTTCATGGGAATACTATAAGATGGGTTGTTTTCATGCATAATTTTTTTAAAGCCATTGATGATAGCTTCTAAAGAGTGATTTGAGTACATGTATCTTGCTCAGTTGTTAGGGTTTGAATAATAATCTAAATTTTAAACGTAATAGCAGGTATCTCTATTTGTCTGAGTTTTATTATTATTTTCTCACTCTATTTTTAATGGCTAGATTGAGTTTTGCAGGAAAATCTTGATTTTAGATCCTCGGGCGTTAGGGGAAGTTTTCAGTTGGACCATCTAACTCCCAATTCGTGTTTTCTGAGGAGTCCAGTAAAATTAGTCTCGAGCTTCTCATAAGATTTTTTATTGGTGATGCACAAAGGGTTTCGAGCTAGCACTTCCTTAAAATTTAAAAATTTAATTTTTGTGTGTGGAAAATTGATAGATCTGGCTATTGAGAGCCTTAGATTATTAGATCTGGGAGTGGAGTTGGACTCATACTCCTTAGATTTGATAGATCTACCATTTTTGTGCATAGATCTGTATTTTTTTTGGTTTTCTGACTTGGGTTTCTGGGGTTTTATTTATTTTTGTATATCTGGGTTCTGGTTTTTTTTTTTTGGTTCATTTTTATGACTTTGTGTTTTGATTTTTTTATTTTCATTTTTGATTTCATTCAAAAAATATTTAAAAAACATTAAAAATCTAAAAAATTAAAAAATTTCAATTTTTTTTGGTGACTTTGATTGCTAATGAAATAAATCAAAAGCATAGCTTAAGCCCTCACATTTATTTTTTTTTAATTTTTATGTGGCCTATGGCCCATAAAAATTTAAATTTAATTAATTACTTTTGATTTTTTTATTTGTTTGGTCACATTAAAAAATTTAATTGCCACATTAAATTAATCGCATAAGGGATAATTAAAATTCAAATTTAAAGTTCCTTGGTGTTCTTTCGTGGCAGTGATTTCTCTATTGTTAGGTGCGATTAATGTTTTAAAATCATTGACTATTGGAGAATGATAAGTTATTCTAGGTCTGAGTTATTAATGAAAATTATTTTAAATCTAGAATATCCTACGTGTTAAAGTTTTGAGCATTCACACTTAATTGTTCATGATCGTCGCTTTGCCACATTATAAATTGCTTTGGGTAACTTGTTTTTATTTAGTCTTTGGTTAATTGAATATAAAGGCACTGGTCTATAATCATTTCTATCTTGTGGTTGTGTCTTGATTGTATTAATGTTTAATCTATTCATTTCAGTTAATCAAGACTCATTTACATACGTTAAGTTGTCCATCTTTAAGTCTCCTAGAGCCTGTGTTCCACAAGCTATTTTCATTCATTCACCTTAGGGACTACCCCCCTTGACTTGTCTAGGAGAGAGTCTAAACAGAGTGGAGTAAGGATTAGAGTGACAACCCTTACTCGGAGCATTGTCGCGGTGCCTAGACACTTTGTGCGACAACAAACCCTATTAGGTGTTTCTAACTTAGAAGGGGAGTGACATGTCCCAGGTTAGCTCATCAATTTATAAATATGTGTGATATGGTGGTCATGGAGTGGGAGAAACTTCACGGAATGTGCCACTGTCATGTGACCAACGAATGGGGTGGTCCAACATCCTGAGTGTAATGATACAAGGAGGGAGCAATCATGGTTGCATGGGTTACCCCTTTCATTGACTTGCTTTTTACACCCTTCTAGTGTGCCTATTACTTTAATGATTTGTATTTATTTGGTGCATAGCTTAGGAGCCCAAGCTTACTATATGCTTTTCCAATACCTCTTTAAAATGTAACAATTTCTGGCTCATCAGGGTTGGGACATTCAAGAATTCTGTTCTTTTGGATGAAGCATTAAATTCTTCGAGGAATTGGTTGATGGTTAATGAGGGGGGTAGAGTTCATGCTTGGCTTTTTTCCATGTGCTAAACATTAGCCCAACCATCTTTTGCATTGTGGCTTTGTATTCTTTTAAATTTCTTTTAGCTGCATCAACCTCCATAGTTTTTGGGCCTTGACTCAAGGATGTGGATAATAGATATAGGGTGCCAATCCCAATGACCAATGATTACCAACACGAATAATGGAGATGGATAATTGGTAGAGTCATGAATAATGGAGATGGATAATTAGTAGAGATGGAAGGTGGTAAGAATGGATTACCTTGGACACACTATATCAATCAGTGCCTCCCTAGTAGTGGCCTTCCTAAACCCTAAGGCTTTAGAGGAAGTCCCATTGGACTAGAGTCAAACACTGACCTCCCAAGTGATTTGTGAAAACAAGGATACACTAGAGATTGGTCAATCATTCAACTTGCCCTGTGATCCATATCAATATGCCCATAACATTAAATGAAAGCACGTGTTGACCACTACGTGTCAACCACCCATAGCAATACACCCTATCGTCTGATCGATGTGTTCGTGTCGTCCAGCTATCATCATCAACTTGATCATTATGTTATAATGTAAACCCATTCTACATGTATATGATGTAAATAATCTTAGCAGATCCCTGTCATGTATGTAATTGCCTAGGTAAACCTACTTTTCTGGTGACAATCTACATTCCGGGAGGTTTTTTGTGTCACCGACCCATTCTCGGATGGTTGGTAGAGTTTTCTTTCAGTCTTACCCCAAAGCCGGAATGGATTTTGTCACTGGGATCTTAGGCCAGTCCTAGTGTTCTAGATTGAGCCTATGTAAAAGTGATTTGGGAATAATCCTAATTATTTGGTTAGGTTATTTTATTACAAATTGCTTGGTCTGTTGGATTATATTTGTGTCGCAAAAATGGGTAGTCTATGGGGGTCTATTACAAATGGATTTTCCCTCTTATGATGTAAAAAATATGAAAATCATAATGTAAAGTGTCTTGATGGTTGGAAAAATAATTTATCCCCTCCTAGGTTAATTAATTAAATTTCCCGACCAAAAATGAATTAAAATCCTAAGCCAGAAATTTAATTAATTCTAGGTCTTAGGTGAATTTAAATTCTCCAAAGGCAAAATTTGTCGGTTCTTAAAAATTAAATTTTAAGAGGTCTAGGGAGTAAGGTAAATTAATTATTTTGATAAATTTTAAGCATTTGATCCCTGGGGTTAAGTTAAAGTCAAAATTTTGAGAAAATTAATTCAAAAATTTAATTTTTGAATTAATTAAAATGCATTTAATTGAAAAATTCGAATTTCCTCAAGAATTTAAAATTTCGACGAATGAGATTAAAAGAAATTTTGATCCTCGTCAACGGTCGAGATTGTTTTGACGAGGATCACTCGAACTAGCTGTTAGGGGATTTATCTTTAAATAGGAAGTCATTTGTCAGTCAATATATCCGATCTTTGAGGCGTGTGCTAAGCGAAAAGCTCTCGTGTAATCTTTTTTTTGAATAATAAAGAAAGAATTTGGGGTAAATCTTTGCTCGTGTTACTCTTCATGGAAATACTGAAAGATGTATCGTTTTTCATGTTTAATTATTTTTTTAGCCATTGATAATAGCTTTTGAAGAGTGATTTGAGTATCAGTATCTTGCTCAGTCGCTGAGGTTTAAGTGATAATTTAAATTTTGAATGTAATAGCAGGTATCTCTATTTATCTGAATTTTATTACTTCCTCGCTCTATTTTGATGGTTGGATTGAGTTTTGTAGGAGAATCTTGATTTTTAGATCATTGGGAGTTCGGGGAAGTTTTTAGTTGGACCAGCTTAATTTGATCTTAGGCTTATCATAAGATTTTTATTAGTGATGCATGAAGGGTTTCGAGCTAAGCACCTCCTTTAAAATTCATTTTATTTTTTATTTTTTATTTTTTTATTTTTAATTTATTATTATTATTATTATTATTATTTTTAATGTGCGAAATTGATAAATATGGCTGTTGAGAGCCTCAGATTATTAGATTTGGGAGCGGAGTTGGACTCGCACTCCTCAGATCTGATAGATCTTCCATTCCTGTGCATAGATTTGTAATTATTTTTGGTTTTTTGACTTGGGTTTTGCTGGGTTTTAGTTTTATCATTGTATATATCGTTTGTGTTTTTTGTTGTCTTGCAGTGACAGATCTGAGGAAGAAATCTGTGAAGAGTCCAGATCTAGGCCCTCGAGGGTAAGATCTGGATCTCTGAGGGTCATCAACATCATTTTGCAGGGATTTTATTCAAAAAGATTTTTGCAGTCCAAGGTTTTCAAAAGGTTTTAAAACTGGAAAATTTTATAAGGGTTTCAAATAAATCTGAAGCAAAAGAATTTGACATTTTAATCAAAATATCTGAGGTTTTCTGGCTATCATTTGTTCGATTTTTTTATTTTCTCCCTGGGCTTTTGGGTTTGTTACAAAATTCGATTTTTTTTTTAACCCTCTCACTGCCTATGCTTGTCTCCATTTTCTCTGTTTGGACTTGCATTTACCATCAAAACCCATTGCTATAGCTCCGCGTCCATCTGCAATCCGCTGCCTCAAATCTGATTCTCAAATGCTGTTGAACCCCCTGCGTCGTAACTTCAACCCTCCTCTCCGTCTTTCCCTTCTTCCGCATCAATTGGATCTTCTGTCCGTTGGCCTCTCCAAAGTTGTCAGTCCATCCCCTCGCAGTCCCATCCACCTCGACTTGCAATAAATCTCACTGTCCATTGACCACCTGCATCTCTGCTGCTCTTTGACTAGCATTCTCCTCGTTGTCTATCCGTCCCTCTTCGCTGCTCCATTCACCCCCGCGACTCCATCGCTGCCTCTAATCGGTCGTGCAAACCTCGCTCGCCCTCCTCTCTGTCTACCGTCGTCCAATTGCTCATTGTCGCTTACTTGCAGTCACACAAAACAATCAAATACGACTTTCCTTCGTTATATATATATATATATATTTTTTTTTTTTTTCATAGGTTTGTATATGCATTAGGTTTTTAGACTTGATTTCTTTTTATGTTTCATTAGAGTTTAGATTTTAACGCATTTGACGTTTTTTCATGTTTTATGTATACTTTAGATTAGGTATTATTTTTATTTAGTTTAGTTTAGGTTTTCTAACATTCGATATTTTATTTTGGGTTTCATTTATTTTCTTTTTAGTTTATTTTTATGTTTTTCGAAAACTTAAAAAAATAAATAATCTTTTGACATTTGATTTTTTCCTTTTTTATTTATTTTTGATCGAAAATTTAAAAATTAAAAAAAAAATATATATAAAATCTAAAAAATTAAAAAAATTAAAAATTCTAAAAAAAATTAAAAGAAAAAAAACTAAAAAGATTTAAATTTTTTTGTGACTTTGGGATTGGGAATAAAATAAATTAAAAAGGGATTTGCACTTTCACTTTTAACATTTAATATTTTAATGTGGCCAATGGCCCATTATTTTTTTTTTTTAATTTTTATCCCTTTGATTCCTTCACATTAAAAGATTTTGATTTCTTCATTCGACTAATTGCCTAAGGAATAATTAAAATTCTAATTTAAAGTTCCTTTGTGTTATTTGGTGATTAAATGCAATTTTCATGATTTTTCTATGGTCAAGGTGCGATAAATGTTTTAAATTATATTGGCTATAGGAGAAAATTAATTCTAGATCTGGGTCATTAATGAAAATTATTTTAAATCTAGAATCTCTTGCATATTGCAGTTTTGGGCGTTTACATTGATCATTCATGATTGTCACTATTCGTCACATATTGGAAAATTGTTCTGGATAACTTGTTTTTACTTAATCTACGGTTAATTGAACATAAAGGCACTGGTCTATAATCATTTCTATCTTGTGGTCGTGTCTTGGTTACATTAGCATTTAATCTATTCATCTGAGTTAATCAAGACTCATTTACATTCGTCAAGTTGTCCATTTTTAAGTCTCCTAGAGCCTGTGTTCCACAGGTTTTTCTCATTCATTCACCTTAGGGACTACCCCCCTTGACTTGTCTAGGAGAGAGTCTAAATGGAGTAAGGATTAGAGTGACAACCCTTACTCCGAGCGTTATCGCAGTGCCTAGATACTTTGTGCAACAACATAGTGATTGCAAGAATGGTTGGAGTACCTGTCGGGAGTGTTGAATTTCGTAGCTATGGTCGGTCTTCATAATTTATATTCTAGCCCTTAAAATATATAATGAAAATGTTAGACATGTTCTTCATGTCATTATTATTGATTAGCCCTTGAAAAGATTAATGTAAGACATGTTCTACATGTCGGTTTCAAAAGAGTAAAATTTTGAAATTTGAATTCTTGGCTCCAAACTTGTCAAGTCAACCCTCCTTCAAGTCAAGTCAATCCTCCTTCTAGTCAAGTCGGCCCCAGTGAAGAGACCCATTCGGATAGGCAGAACATTATATATTAGAGCATTCGACCTCCTCCACAAAGCACGATTTGACCTCTCACAAGACGAGATATTCTGGGCATCTTAGCGAAGAAGAAGAAGGACGATTTCATCTCTAGCATTTCTCTCTCTTTCCTTGATTTCACACGTGTGACTTTCTGGGCATATTTTGGGTAGCAGGTTGAACTTTTGGGCAACAGGGCCTATTACCACAAAATCTAGTAGGCCCTAGAGAGGGAAAGCCTATAAGACAAAGAGCTAGACTAGGTGTTAACAATGGGACAATGGCCCACTGTCACCACAGCCAAGGTCCCCTGCTCTTTATGGACTTTCACCGATGGGAGGAGTCTTGGTAGGAAGGAGATCACTTAGAATAGATATGCTAGGTATAGGGCACGAAGTGATCAAGCTAGAGCTCATTCAAAAGAGAGGCTCAATAAAGGTACAAGGCTTCAAAGAAGCAAATCACTCTCTAAGAAAAGCCCTAGAAAAGAAGGCACAAGACCTAGGGTTTTGAGGTTTTTCGATGGTAATAGGTATTCACAAGGTCAAGGCCTGAGAGAAAAGGCTTCTTGAGATATACTTCAACAAGTACTAAGCTCATACAACTTTCAAAGAAGTCCCCAAGTTGAGGGAGAAGAAACTAGAGTTTCCCTCTTGGAGCAACACCTAGGGCAAGAGGTTTTATGGATGAGGCAAGAGGTTTTATAGATGAAACTCGAGTGAGTGCCCACCAAACTTGGAGCATAGGTAGCTTAGAGCCTAAGCTTGATGTTTAGGCTCTCGAATTCCCAAAAAGCCTCCTCCCCTCTCAAATTCCCAAAAAGTCTCCTCCCTAAAATTTCGTTGCAAGCCCTAGATTTTCGTCCTAGCCTTAAAAGGACAAAATTATAAGAGGAAAAATTTGGATGAAAAGTAGAGATGACCACCAAGGACTTGGATTAGTGTCTTGTCCTTTGGGCATATGGAGTCTTAGGATGTTCAAGATGAGCTAAATCATCTCAAAGGAGGCTTAAAATTATGCCCTAGGTACCATGTTTAATCATTTACCCACTCCAAAGATAATGGAATTTCATGGAGAGTTCAAGAATTTCCTCCACTAGGAACATTCATTACATGCCATACATTGAATAACATATGCAAAACTCAACTAGAAACCTTACAAAATTATTTTTCAATAATTAGGGCACGATTAACACATCCTAGAAGCAACAATTCCATACATTAAACAAATTCAAGAGAAAAATTCCATCAACAATAAGCACTTACAAGATGACATGCAATATATCCATCCAAGGTCCAAGAAATAATTCCAAAGAAGAAATGCGAATTAGCTCCAAATGTCAAAATGCATTCCAAAAGATTCTCCAATAACCAAAGAAACAAGTGCGAGTTCTTCTCAAGAGATCCAATCCAAGTGTGATGATGATGAGAAACTCAAATGGGCTCTCATCTATTTATACATGATCTATCAAGTCTAATTTTAGCCTAGAAGCCCCTCTTAGTTGTCAAATGGAGGGCAAAGCTATTTGTGGTCACAAGCCAACCACAACCAATGAAAAATCATAAAGATAAACCCATAAGAGGGCCAAAATGCTAACATTATCACTGTATGGGCCTTCTTGAGGCATGTGTTGAGCTCTCCTTGTGCCAAAGTGACTCAAGAGGGCTCCATAAATGACCTACTAGGGGTTGGCCCCTAGACATTCATGCAAATCATCAAGTGGACTCCGATTTTGTGTTTGGGGAACAAAGTCTCATGGGTCTCCTGGTGGTAGAATATCCTGTATCTGCTCCGACATTGAGGGCTCGAAGGATGGTGCTAGCCCTCCCAAGTCTCAATAGTGAGACAAACTTCATCTTGGCCTTAGATCAACTGCCAAAACTCGTATATATTGCTAGCCAGTTGGGGGCATACTAGTCCAAGTGCATGATCTAGGTCCGGGTGTGACAAAGGACCCTTCCAAGACCTTTTACTTTCGTGACGTGTTAAATTGCATTTTTAAAAGAATGTAAGTGAATACATCTGCATGCGGTAAAGAAGAGGAACATGTCAATCATCAACACATGAAAACATAAGCCATTGATAATGGAGTTCGTCCAGGAGGGACAACGTCTTCGGGCCCCGGTGTCAAGATGGTGTAGGCCGCTGCATTAAGTGTTGTCAATAGTGATGATGTACATAAGAGGTGATGTCGCTATCATACAAGGAAAGTGCCCTCACGCAGGAGTGGCTCCAAGAGATGTTCTGCTACAGGAACTCTCAGTCAAAACTCCTATCAATATGACACAAAACTCATGCATGATGATCATCCCGCCAACGTGGCATAAAAGGGATCTCAATGCAAACATACATGGCGACAACATGAGTACCCATAAACATGACGACAAAGGGATCTCGAACAAAACATGACGAATCATGACAACAAGTACATCACGCAGATGATTCTGCATCACATCAAGCAGAAATCATGAAAACGAGTAAGAAATAAAATCCCACATCAAGCATCAAACAAGGATCTGTGCAGCACAATGCATAGCAAAGGAAGTACATGAACACATTGCATATACCTCACATCCAGGGGCCATCTGAAGAAGGATGTCAAGTTGCTGAAGTTGGTCGCACGTCGAATCTCATGGAAATGGCTGCTTGCACATGAATGCTGACACCTGCACTCCACTTAGAAAAGTGGCCGAAAAATAAAATGAGCAAATGGAAAATCTGAACACACCATCAGATTTGTGGTGTCGAATAGTGCAAAATCGACTGTCAAATTTCTGAATTTTGAGAAAGTGAAAATCTGGGGCTTAAGGAATCTTTTAGATTTCCCCTAGATTCCTCAAAGATTCCCTCCTCCGGGTCCTCTGCAAATCGGCTGCTCAGATCAGGGAACTAACCGCGCCATTGGGTTCGTGTCGCTGAGAGGTGTAAGATCCACATAAAGTTTGTCCAATTTGGACACTGCAAAAAATTTCACCCTCCTGGAAATCTTGCTCAGTCATGGTTCCACCTGCATAAAAATTAAAAATAAAAATGACTCTGCGTCGTTTTCCATGCGCGCTCCTGGTTCCTCATAAATTTCCCGGCGGAAATATCAACGTCGAGCTTTGTGGCCCAACGGTGACAGAGGAGACTAGGCAGGCGGAGTTTATGGTTTCAAAACCCCCTGCCTTGCAAAAATGGTCGTTAGTTTTTAAAATATAAAACATGCGTGGATTTTTTGTGCCAACAGTTACATGGTTTGTTATGCGTTGGGGGCGCGTTTAGGTGGCATACCGTGACTGTTATAGTGTTAATGTTTTTTGGGTTGGGCCATTAAATTTGGAGTGGCTTTGATTGTGGGGCCGCCGTGTGGGCGGGGCTGGTGGACTCGCCGGTTGTGGGTTCAATTCCCATCGGCCACGTCATTAATATATATGGCATAGTTTTTAAAGTTTGGGGGTGTGGGCCGGGTCCACCGGAGGTGGCCTGTGCACACCCCATTTAATATGGTGGTAAACATTAGAGAAGGGTGTGGCGGGGTCATGGCCGCCCACCCAACCTTTTAATAATTTGTTTTGTGTTGTGGTTAGGCCAGCAGGGGTCATGGCACGTCGGCCTTATAAATAATAAAATTTTGTTATGAAATATTTTTGGGGGTGGCGGGGGTGGTGGCCCGCCACCACAATATATATATGTTTTTGATTTTAATAAAAACAGGGAAGATTTTCCAACCTTTAGAAAATAAGGCAAATTAACGAGGCCACAATTTCGACCGATTTCAGGAGCTAGGTTTCATGCCTTGGGGTCGGTCAAATTGTAGGATACTTAAACCTGGCCCATAGCCCAACTTTGACGAAAACTTTGACTGGCTCGGTCTCCCTCATACGAGCTCGGATTGACGAACTGTTCGCACTGCCACAATCAGGACGACGAGATCTACGTTCTGGTCCTGGTTCGAAAACATTCTGATCACTTTGATTTTCGAGCTTTCATAAGCCCTCTTTGTCCTGTGTGTGTCTCTGGAGCCACTTGGATCAATCGTCCCCACTGAGGAGCTTTTGGTCTTCCAAAAGCATGAAAAACAACCTGCAACTTTTCTGTACCTTGTCTGCATCACAAGCGTCTTGAAAGGCCTCGCTTCCATCTTCGTCACCTTTGTTCTTTGGAGCCTTAAGCGATGAGCCGACACCTGCCACCTCTGCAACCTGTAGTACATTGTTTTGCAATTTACATGCTTGACTTGCATGACCAACTAATGACCTAAGCGTCCCACACTTGCCACGAGTTTATAAGACATACTCGGTGGTCAAGTTTACATCAAGATGGACACAATACTCCAACTACGACAACAAGGCCGAAATATCGTTGTTGCTTCAACAAGTGATGGAAAACACATCATCACTGCAACACATGATTTACAATCATAAGGCCAAACTCTACTGTCTTGACAAGTGATGGAAACATGACATCACTTTCACAGTTTATCATGCTACACAAAATAAGACCTCTGGGGCAACGTTTACAGGACCGATCCAGATGTGTGGCCAAGGGGAGGCGGTGTGCTAGTGCCTTGTGGACCCAATGGTCATGTGGAACCATAGAAGGGAAATGGTGAAATAGGGCTTGTAAGGTGTGGAGGGGAGTGAAAAAATGTGGAACAGGAAAACGAGATCGCGCTACCAAAATTGGGGTTTCCCAAGTAGTACCCTTCCTAAGGCCACAGGCTTAGGGGAGATCACATGGGACTAGGATTGAAGATTAACCCCCCATCTAAAGTGAGAGAACAAAACCATGGTCAAAGCCCTTCCTTCTTCCAAGTCACCCAATAATCCATGCCCAAAAATGCCCAAATGAAAAATAGGCATAAGCACCTAATTGCATGATGAAAAACATACCTTTTGGAGTGGATTGACCACCTTCTATCATATTCTCTCGACAAATGGGTGAGGAAACATGCAAATGATGCAGGGAGTAGAGATAAAACGACACATCACATCAGCTACGAGGTGGCTCTCAGGGGCCGCTGGCTGCCACTTGAAGAAGATGAATAGGAGCAAGGCTCTCCTAAGGGTGCCTACTTTTGGTGGGCAACAAGGACATTCATGAGTTCCTCTATTTTGATAGAGCATGAAATGCTGGGGAATTGAGTGATGGATAATGAGGGGGGTAGAGGTTGGCTTTTGCCCACTTGCTTGTTATGTCCCACCCATATATATTTTGCATTTTTCATTTTCTTTATTTGTGGTTTTATATGCTTTTTCTTTCTTTCAGTTGCATCAACCTCTTAGGGCAAATTTTCAGGTCCTGACTTTAGAGGTGAGGATATAGGGTGCCAATCCCAATGACCAACGACAATTAACCTAAATAATTGAGGTGGATAATAAGGGATACATGGAAGGTGGCAAGAATGGATTATCTTGCACATGCTATATCAACCAGTGCCTCCTATTAGTGCCCCTTCTGAAGGAACGACCTTAGGGGAGGTCACACTAGACTAGGGGGAAGGATAATTGTCAAGGTGAAGCATGGGAACAAGGGGACAATCAAGGGTGGTCAATCATCCAACTTGGTCTGTGATCTGTATTAATATACTCCAAAACTAGTGTAGCACGACTCTTATAAGACCCGCGAGTACCCGCGGGTCTTGACGGGTTTTATAGCGAGACGGATCACTCGCATAGAACCCACAGTTTCTACCCGTACTCGCCTAAACCCCACTTAAAACTTGGGTACCCGCATTGAACCTATGAAGAACCGCATATGACCCACATAAGACCTGTAGAGACCCTCAAAATTCAATTTTTTATTTTTTATTTTTTTTGGAGATCATGTGGAGGGAAAGGGAAAATGGAGGCCGAGTCTTATACGGGTCATTCTTGAGTCTTAAATGGGTTGTTGAGTCAATAGCCAGACGAGTCCTATATGAGTATGAGTCGTGCAACATTGCCCAAAATAATAAATGAAAGCACATTTTTACAGAAATGTTTAGTGTACCTTCTGATAGATGACCCATCTTCTTTTGAGAAGCATGCCAGATGGGAGAGAGTACTGACCGGAGCATAGGTGGAGAGCTTGATGTAAAGCTATCTGTAGATCATCATAGGGCTGCTGGCTGGCTTGTTGACCAATGGGAAGAAATTTTTTCTCCAATGGGTTACCCACTTTTGCTGGGGAGCAATCCCGTTATATTTGCAGACCGGTTTGCGATGCAGCTGATTTTGGAATTCATAGGAGTCATGGCTCATTGATTTTAAAATGAATTTGGAAGGCACACCAGGTAGTTTTAGAAGTCATTCTTGGAATGAGCATGGCCTCTGATGCATTTGCTGTGTATAAGTGGATTAGTCCTGAAGCAGATGTAAGAAAACTGAATACGAGGTGGAATGATAGTGACCCAGAAACAAAATGTCTTACAGAATCTAGTAAATTGGCAATTGGCATTAGAATGATGTTTTTATTCTTTCCTTAAGCCTGTTAATTGGCATCTCTTGAAACAGCTACGCATGAAATGTGGGATTAGAGGTCCCGTTACATTTGTAGACTGGTTTGCAATGCAGCAGATTTTGAAATTTGTAGGTGTCATGGCTCATTGGTTTTACAATGTGAATTTGGAAGGCATGGCAGGTAGTTTTAGAAATCTCTCATGGAATGATTATGGCTTGTGGAGAGGTTGCGACTTAGGGAGTAAATTGACCCAGAAACTTGTTGTCTTCACAGAATTTAGTAAATTGGCAATTGGCAAATAGAATAATGTTTATATTCTTTTCTTAAGCCTATTGGTAGTTGGCATCTCTTGAAGCAGCTATGCACAGAAAGTGGGATTAGGTGTCCTGTTACATCTGCAGACTGGTTTGCAATGCAGCTGATTTTGGAATTCACAAGTGTCATGGCTTAATTGTTTATCATTTTGTATGATACATTTGCTGTGTGTAAGTGGATAAGATCTGAAGCTGATGTGGTGGAAAAGCTGAATATAAGGTGGAAAGTTAGTGACCCAGAAACTAGATGTCTTCACAGAATCCAGTAAATTTGGAATAGCCTGTGTCCTTTCAAACTCAAGGTATGCTTGATTTTCTGTCAAGTACTGGCCTTCAAACATAATTTCACTAGATAAAATAGGACATCCTAACATCTCTGAGGGTGGAAGTTTGCAGTATACTTGTGGAACAAGATTCAATAAATATAACCTGATATGTTTTTTAGATATGTTCATTGGGGAGGAGCCCTTTTTGATGACCTGTGGTTATGTAAAAAGGTGGCTCAGAGTTTTGATTTGTTCTCTGTTGTAGATAGATACTTTTCCTATTGTCGGTGAGTTGTAGGGAAGCCTTTTGTGTTTTTTAAGTAAGATTTTTATAATATAGATGTTATTCATTTTGTGGATCACTGATGACTTCGACAGTAGTATAGTGTTAAGCTCCATCTTCTTGGAAAACATTTCGCATTAGCTTATATAGAGGCTTAGATAGAGAATCTTGCCCTCCTTGCCTAGGTGGGGAAGCCCTAAATCATGAGTTTCAGTGTTCAGAAGTTCAAAAAGGTCATATACCAACCCATAAGATGTCTCTCAAAATGATAAAAGATAAGAAAATTGCCCCTTTTCACTCAATGCATGTGGGAATAAGGCTCTCCAACATGACGTCATCCTCACAAAGTGAGTGTCTCTGTCAAGCAAGGTGCTAACAATGGTCCAAGAGTGCCCCTCACTCCAAGTCATCTCATCACACCATGAAAAGGTGCATCATCAAGCCACAACTCCTGAAGCCGCATGTCGCCACATGTCGCCGCATGTCATCATTAAGAGTGTACATGTCATCACTCTAGGGTTTGCAAAGGTGACATTGCAAACCTAGGGCATTGACATCACCAAGAAGGGGTGTACCAGCTCTCCCAAAGCATCTCAAGTCATCATCATCATCCTCATTTGAGCTTAGGAACAAGGCAACACCCATCAAGAAGGTGCAAGGCCAACCTGGGGGTGTCATGGGTCCTTTGTGGCACATAAACAATCCTGGCAATGTCTCAGCCTCTGTACTCGGCGTTTCAGCATTTGGAGGTGTAGAAGATGTCATACATCCATGTGAGGGCTCCTCAAAGGCCAATGCTCATCTCTGTTGGGGTGGGGAGGGGGGCCAATGTTGTGGTTGCAAGGTAATAAGTGCTCTCATGACTGGGTTAGATGTCATTTCCAATGCGCTGTAGAAATGTCAGACATCCCTCAAGGGATATCCAATGGATCTGGGAGAAACTGCTTGAGACATACCCTCAAGATCAAGTGAGATCAACATCGTTAGGTAAAGAAACCATCATCATCATCATCCTCATTTGAGCTTAGGAACAAGGCAACACCTATCAAGAAGGTGCAAGGCCAACCTGGGGGTGTCATGGGTCCTTTGTGGCACATAAACAATCCTGGCAATGTCTCAGCCTCTGTACTCGGCGTTTCAGCATTTGGAGGTGTAGAAGATGTCATACATCCATGTGAGGGCTCCTCAAAGGCCAATGCTCATCTCTGTTGGGGTGGGGAGGGGGGCCAATGTTGTGGTTGCAAGGTAATAAGTGCTCTCATGACTGGGTTAGATGTCATTTCCAATGCGCTGTAGAAATGTCAGACATCCCTCAAGGGATATCCAATGGATCTGGGAGAAACTGCTTGAGACATACCCTCAAGATCAAGTGAGATCAACATCATTAGGTAAAGAAACCATAAAAGTATCATAGTGGACCATATTTAATGCTAGGGGCATCAAAATACTTCACACAAGCCTTGCCTTCAAATGTCTTTCTAGCTGATGATTTGTAAGCAAGTTACCACACCTATTTTTGGGATGGCTATTCAATAGCCCTATTAGGTGCTTCCAACCCCAAGGGGAAGGACAGTTCCTAGGAAGACACATCAATCCATAGGTGCATGTGATAAAGGTGGACATGGAATGGGGAAGATGCCATTGCCTTGGTACTAATTGTTTGAGGTCCAACATCTTGAGTGTAATGATATGAAGATGTAGCAATCATGGGGGCTTGAGTTACCCTTTTCCTCTGCTTATTTTTGCCACCCCTCTGGTGTGCCTTTTATTCAGTGATTTTCTTATTTTTCTGGCATAGCTTGGGTAACCAGCTTGCCCGATACTCTCCAATCCCCCTTAAAGATGTAGTGGTTTATTGTTCATTCATAAGTTACTTTTATTCTGATAGAGCATGACATGATAGGAACTGGGTGATGGCTAATGGTGTTGGGGGGGGGGGGGGGAGGGGGGTGGTAGAGCTCACGCTAGGCTTTTGTCCATGCACTTTAATTGTCTCAACCATCTTTTGCATTTTATCTTTTATTTTATTTTTGGCTATAAATGTTTTAATCTTTCTTTCAGCTGCTTCAACTTTTTGAGGACAAAGTTTCTGGGCCCCCTACTCAAAGATGAGGATAAAGGGTGCAGGTTTTGGTGATAAATGATCATAAACTGAAAGAACGGAGGTGGATACAAGGGACTGATGGAAAGTGACAAGTCTGGATTACATTGGGCACGCTATATCAATAAGCGCCTCCTATTTGTGCCCCTCCTGCCAAGTGGAAAGGCCTCATGGAATGTCATACTGGACTAGGGGCAAGGGGTAACCTCCTAGCTGAAGCATGGGAACAATACAATCAAGAGTGGTCAATCATCCAGCTCAACCTATGATTCAGTTTAGAATGCTATTAACATTAAATGAAAGCACATGATTAGAAAAATGGTTAGTCTACCTTATAATAGATGACCCAGCTTCCTTTGAGAAGTATGTTAGATGGATGAATAGCACTGACTGAGACAATATGTGGAGAGCTTTGAGGCATAGCTATATATGAATCATCCATAGGGCTGCTGGCTGGAAGTCTGATCAAATAGGATATATTTTTTCTCCTAGGGGTTAACCACTTGGGTGGGTAACAAGATTCATTTTTCATAATAAGAAGATTGGACCCCTTGAAATATTATCACTTTATTCGAGGAACTCTCCCTGTTTGAGTGGCTGCTAACACTTTATTGCAAAACTTTTCTTCCAACGGTCAATATTATTGTCTTGGTCTTGCAGTTTGGCAGAAGAATCCCTTGAGCTCTCTTGGTTCTTCACTATTTACTGAATTCTTTGTGACATATGAGCTACTAAGTCCCTGGTGGGGAGGGGAAGCACATTTCTGCTAGTCTCTTATTCTGCACTTCATTGTTCGTGTATAGTAAATGACTCAATTTTCATTAACAAAAAATTGTGTCTCTTGACATAGCACCACATTCATGGACTTTGGGCTCCCTCCTTAGACTGACACTAAGACTTCATTGCATTTCCTTCCTCAACCTGCTGATATCATCCCCCTGGTCTTACAATTTAGCAGAAATGTCCCTTGAGCTTAGAGATGCTTGCCCTGTTTGCCTAGGTGGGGAGGGCTGGCAAATTTTTGCCATTCACCTAATTTTGTATATTATTGGTTTTATATGAAGTAGGCATAATTTTCTTAATAAAAAATTGGATCCTTTAAATACCACTACGTTATTATGATCTCTTTCTCCCTCCTTGAGTTGCCACTAGCACTTTATTGTTGAATTTCCTTCCTCTCAAACCAGTCAACATCATCTCTTGGTGTTGTAGTTTGGCAGAAACGTCCCTTGAGGTTCTATCATACTTCAACATTTACTGGAATGTTTGACATGAGTTACCAATGGCCTGGTTGGGGAGGTGAAGCAAATTTCTGCCACTCAATTCTGCACGTTATTGGTTTTCTATAATGTACGACTCCTTTTTCACAAACAAAAAGGAAATTCATCTTTTCAGATATCACCACCATAATCATGAACATGCGTGTCCTTTGTCTGACCCTAACACCTTATTGTGGAGTTTCTTCCTTCCTGGTCTTACAGTCTAGCAGAAATGTCCCTTGAGCTAATATGGTACTTGACAATTTACCAGAATTTTTTTTGATATACGAAGTTACTAGTTGGCCCTCTGCATAGCCCGAGTTGGCATTCTTCGAGAGCCTCTGCTACAGAACACTGCCTAGGGTTATGATTTGGATAGGGTATTATGAAAATTATCGCTGTGAGGGTAGATGATAGGCTGTGGCCCTAGAATCAATCATACAGCAAAACCTCATCCATGCGCTCAGATTGTTTTTAACAGAACATGATCTGACTGAGCTTTAGTGTTTTCTTAGTTATATCTTTTTGTACATGGAATTCAATGTTCAAATTTTTGTGTCATTTAAGGACCCGCTATGTTATTATCAACCAGACCACATACATACGGTTTGTGTGATGTAATTTTATAACTTTGCTGTTGGATTGCCACTGATATCCATTTTGATTTAGACATAAATTTGAGATGCCTTTTTCTTTTACTGTATACAGGTATTAGGAGCATCCTCAAACTACCTTGCATCTTACTTCAACTATTATTTTTCTGCATTGCCTTAATGATTGTGCACGTGTATACAATTCAATTACACAGACATGCCACGTGTCTCTATGTACAACACATGCTTATTTTTTGGGTATTAACATGCCTGTTAGACTAGACCAATTAATAAGAACTGTTTTTGCAGGGTTACAGAGATTCAAACAGAACGTTACCAGAAACTGAATGCCACAAGCTAGAAAATTCAATGGAGAGCACATTTGGGAGCACTCCCAGGGGCAGCAGTAACATAGGCCAAAATGCTGTGAGTAAAGTTACAGATGTGCAGAGTAATCAAAGAAAAGAAGGTTCTCTAAAAGTTAGACTGAAAATCAAAGGTCCATCTCTTCCTGTTGAGTCGACATAATGTGGAGGTGACATTTTGGAGGCAACTGTATCATAGCATGACAATTGTTATTGATGTAAAGCTGACAGTAAAATGAAATATTCAGGGTAGCTAACAAAAAAAAGGTTAGGACATTTTTTATGCCATGGATCAACCCCTGCATCTGATACAAGGATTTGATGAACCATAGCTGCTATTCTGTCCCAAATCTCCCGGCAGACATTCAGCTTGTTATCTGCATACGCTGTATACAGCATGTTCAATATACTACTGCTACTAAGGAGTCTTCTACAGAGGATCCCTCAGTAGGGTCAAGAATTTTAGTGCTCCAGTCTCAAGTAGAATGCAGAGACAAAAAGATAAATTCACAAAAGAAGGGGGTTGCCATATATTTGATTTCCCGTGATAGCTCGTTTATTTTAAGATAGAGTTGTTGTGGGGAAGAGCATAACAGCTGACACAACAGGGCCCACTGTAGAATAGTGTTAATTTGTTCTTTATTTGTTTTCCCTAAAGCCTGAAGAGGGGGCATTCCCCTGTCATTTTTTCCATTGTTAATTTTCACAATCGATAGGCTACAGGAATTCTTTATTCATGTAGTGCTCCAGCAGTCGGAATAAATAAATCAGAATTCGATGTAAACCAGTGGCATACTGCCAATTGTCCATTTATGTCAGTAGTGAAGGGAAATGAAATGAAGTGAATATTTCCCGCTGATTCAGTCCTATCTGGTAATTCCACCTAATTCTGGAATAGAGGTTTTTACATTTATGTGGAGTTTTGAATACTCGTACTTTTTATATCAAATCTTTTGACTATATTTTGATGCACAGGAGAAACGGTTGTATATGCGGTTACTCTTTACGATATGAAATGTTTTAACTATGTTTTGATGCACAGGAGAAAGGCTTGTATATGCGGTTACTCTTTACGATACGGCTCAGCAACATTATCCGAATTTCAGTCCTATACGGCGAGATTAGTTAGTTGGAGGCTATGATTGGAAGTTGTCGGTGTCATTAAATCCAATATGAATACACTGGTCAACTATCTTTTGAATTCCCTGAGTAAAAAAGATTTTTGGTTGAAAATTAGATGGGTGCATCTGCAATCAAGGATGAAATATCTCAGTTAGAGATAGAATTTCGTTTGTTCAGAGTCTTTATATAGCCCAGTATGGGGTGTGTAACATAATGAGTGTTGACATCAACATACATTGCCCAAATATAATAGTTATAAAAAAATGAGATTATCTGCCTGATTCAAATAATAAAGAAGCCTATGCCCATTTAAACTCCACATTTATCAATTAAAAAGGAATTTAATCCTGCGAGGTGCATATTTTTTTAGAGTACAAAAATTTGAGTAAACATTTGCATTTCAAGTTATTCAGTCTCTCTTGGCATTTGTTAAGTCCATGATTCAAATAATAAAGAAGCCTATGCCCATTTAAACTCCACATTTATCAATTAAAAAGGAATTAAATCCGAAGGTGCATTAAATCCTGCGAGGTGCATAATTTTTTAGAATACAAAAATTTGAGTAAACATTTGCATTTCAAGTTATTCAGTCTCTCTTGGCATTTGTTAAGTCCATGTTAAGGATGGATCTAGGCTGGTGCATTCTGTAGCACAATGTTTAACTCTCAACCTTCTTTAACAGTAGAAAGAAAATTCAATTACCATTACAATAAGTTTCCAGCATATTATACACTGTTAAAAGGTTCTACTCACTTTTACTCTTGACTATTCGAGATCCGGAATTCCTTTTGCTCTTGAAATTTGTGCAAACCATTTTCAAATGTCCTCTATGACTACTTACTACTAGTGATTTTTATTTTTGATTTTGAACAATGGAGCTAATTTACAATATTGTTACACTAAGCATTAATGTTTAGAATACGATGTTTATGTTGAAAACCACTAGACATAAAGAAGCTTCGTGGGATTACTCATCTTCCTTGTTTCCAAATGAAGTCAATGGAGCTGTCCTGGTTAGTGATATAAACCAAAACATTGAAATCCTGACATGTGATTCTGACATACGTGGAAAGATAAATGTTAGTAAATTTTTAAATGGATAAAATGGTTGAAAAAATGAAGTAATCCCAATATAAAGCTTCAGTTTCAAGCTGCTCTAATTCCTTGTGGCGGTATATATATATATATATATATCAATTTTGGATTTATTATTGCTGAGAAGTAAAAATAATTTAGATATAGATTTTTTTTTGTTGCTTGTGTTATTTGTTTTCTATGTTAGCATTTCTTTTTATGATATTTTATTTTATGAGTTGTCCATGTGGCATACTCTATCACCAGGTGGCCAAAGCATTTTGCTTTTCTCAATACCAGGGCAAAAATAGTTACCTAGTGGTCCATTTATCTGACCCAAAATTCTACATGTGCGTATTCATATGTATTTAAATAAAATCCTTCATAGTATAAAGATTTGATTGAGAAAATTTGCAAATAATTATTTTGTATATGAAATTTGGGTAAAATTTGCAGATTTTGGATGTATTTGGTTTTTGAAGCATCTTTCTCATTCAAGTTGCTTATTTTCCCTTGGATGTTGATTTTTTAAATATTTTTTCATTTGAAATTTGACCTTTATATCAAGATTTGCATATAGTTACTTTGTATATGAAATTTAGGTAGAATTTGCAGGCTTTTGATATATTTGGTCTTTGAAAGCATCATCTTTATTCTAGTTTTTTCTCCCTAGATGTTGATGTTTATATGCCTCTAGTTGTTTTTCTTCCCTCGGTGTTGATGTTTGTAAACCTATTTTGATTTGAAATTTGAACTTCAAACAAATCCTTTACAATATTATATGCAAATAATTTAATATTTGGTACTTCTAATTACTTTAGTCATGTGAACAAAGAAGGGGTTATATGATGTCTTGCATCTGTCCCTCTCTATGTTACAATTTAAAATTTAGCTAAATTTAGCACTCCATGGCATGGACTTTCTTAATCTTTGTAGCGATTTTTCTAAAAACTTTTCAAAGTATTGCTTAGGGTTCAAAAAGTTTGGATGAGACAAATATTATAGTTCAATTTTATTGTTGTTATTGTTGAGTATTAAAAATTGATTTTTTGTTTTTTTGTTTTTGTTTTTTTGTTTTTATGAATTCTACTTTACAATCTACTAAAATACAATTTTGGATCTCATTTCAAACAAATAAAAGAAAAAAAAACATGAAATGTGATACCATAACACAAAGTTGGGAGTTTTGTATGTTGCTCTTGAGTATCATTAATGAAAGGTCACAATTTTTTTAAGACCTTCAATTAAGGGCTTGTGGTTCATTTAGATCTCACCAATGAATGATGTAGGTACGTAAATCTTGCAAATGGTGCTAGGAGGACATTCATGAATATCCCAAATGAGGATTGAGGATAATTTCGAAATGCCACAATTAAATTTGTGAATCAATTGGATTCCGCAAATGACAGTTCTAGAGCATTTCATTTTTGCAACTTCACTTCTAAATTTAACAATTTCATGTCAATTGGGTTTATCTTGGGTCGTTAGGAGTGATTGTTTTTTTTTCTAAGTAATACTAAACTATTATATTACAGCAAGAGCAGAGTTACATTGTGAAAATTACAACGGGGCCGCGGCCCTGTAAAATTTGTCCGTGGACAGACAGTAGACACTTGAGAATTCTTGCCAGAATTGCATAGGACACATGGACAGAGGACACATGGATAAAGACTTAGCCACATTCATGCAGCTGACACATGGACATATACACTTGCGGAACATCGACACAGAACAGAGATAACATAAAACCGACACCATTACATAGAGACAGAGTGACAGACTCATATATAACCGCATAGGAAGCTGACTGAGAAAAATTCTTGCTGTAGAACCTGGAGTGCGAGCTGGGCATGTCAATCTTCGTCAGTGGTCTGCGGCTCATCTTCTGCCTTGCAGCGTGGAGGCTGAAGGATAGCTTTGCCAAGGTTGCGCGCTCCACGGTCGCTTGGGCCAGCGCCTGAGTCACCAACAGGCTCTCTCAGGCTCGCTCCCGGGTCATGTAAGGGCCGCATCATCTCAACAGCAGGGAATTCCATATCCACCATGGGAACAATCCCAGGAACACGCGGAGGGTTGGCCCGAGGGATGTCATCCTCATCTTCCCATGGATTGCTACAATGCTCAACAGAGACAGTCACAAAGAAAGTGGAATTAGCTAAGGTGCAGGGGAGGCGGTAACGCACCATTGGGTGTTCCGTGTGCCCACAATCCATGCGCGCAGGCTGTTCCCCATTCTGCCTGCCCGGGGGCCTTCCCTCGGCCTTCTGCATTCAGAGGATTCCTCAATTGAGGAGGAAGTCGAGGGGGCTCTGCCACTATACCCACCCCTGCCGCCGCTGCCTCTTCCCCTAGTATGCTGCATGCTGGTCTTATGAGCAGAGCGCTTAATTCCACAGTGAAACAGCGGAGTCGGCCTAGAAATGCTGCCAGACCAGGTTTGAGTTTCCCAATTGCCGAGAGCAGTGGCAGCAGAGCCTTGACCCTCTTTCTTAATGTTTGATTGAGGGCTGAGACTCTGAGCCTCCACACTTTCTAACGAAGCCAGAACAGGACTTAACAATGGACGCGGATACGAGCTGAAGCTCCGAGTGCCCTCACCTTCTAACGAAGCCAGAGCAGGAGCTAACGAAAGGCGCATACAGAGAGGCGTTACCAAATTCTCAGAGGCGCAATTGGCTTGCTTGTGAGCTTGCCAATTGCCCCACTCCTCCGCAGCATCACACTCACATTCACAATCAAAGTTCAGAACCTCCGTCACCTCCGGTGAGAACGAAACAGTTGCAGCGAGAAATGGCGTAAGAATGTCTGGGAGAAGGCTGTTATGAAGCGCCATGATGCGCTTCTCAAGAATCGCCTTGATGGTCGACAGGACTTCTCTGTCAACCTTCTTAATTCCCCTCCTTAAATGCTGAAGGGTGGTAGAATGTGTGCGTGTCCTTCTGTCATGCTTGGCTCGTCCGGGCGGACACATGCCCTTTGGACGAGCCTTGTGTGTCACATGGCTAGCGATCACCCGCATCCGGGGCGTTAGGAGTGATTGTTATCCTACCCACTCAGGTTAAATTTCACAGGTGACATGTTGAGCTTATAATACATATATTATTGTAATGGCTTCTAGCCTAGTTGTTGATTGGCCTTTGTATCTTGAGGAATCTAAGGTTTACTCTAGATACCATTCTTGAAATGAGGGGAAGTACTTGGGGTTTTCTTTGTGTTTTGTAACTTGGAAAAAATGTTTAACAACTCAAAAGAATCTCACATAACATGTTACAGATTCAAATTTAAAATCATTTGGCACAAACTTGAAAAAATGAACATAGACATTTTTCAAACTATTCATATTTGGACATATTCTAAACTACTTGCATTCAATAAGTTGACATTTTTAGTTTTCAATGAAACACTATCTATTTTTCCAATGGGATCAATATTAAATGGATTTCAATAATAGTTAAGATATCCTATTGGCTATATGGAAAATACTAAAATTAAAATCAACTTAATATAAGAAATATATATGCTTTATCATGCTAATGCAATTAGAAAAAAAATGATTTTTCATGAGGCTGTTTGTAATTCAATGCTAAACACCTCCAAAACAAAAGGAAATAGTTGAATAGTGTCTACTTTTGCTTTGAGCAATGGGGTTTTTAAGCAAGCATGGTATTAGGGTTATTAGGGTGGTATGACACTTGAATTGGCATTATTTGTATGGATGGAATCATGATATTATGTTGATGTACACATACATAAAATAGGGATCCCTTATGCATACTACCAATGATGGAGCACTAGAATATCAATGGTTCTACAATGTGATGAATGAGGCAATGCCTCGGAAAATAGAAATTTGTGGTTCAATAACATTATAATTAGTTTTTTGATTAAATGAAAGTTATAATACAAATAAAGTTCATTTTTCAAACAAAACATATGTGGTTCTATATCAAATACCATAAATTCATTTTAACTTGATATTTCTCAAGTACCAATTGCAATAAAAAAGTGACTAGGTGCACACCTATCCTTGGCATCCAAGGTTAGTACAAATATACAACAAATTAACACATCATCTTTTCCATTTGGCATAACATATATTTTCAACATTCTTATAATAGCAATGTGCTTTTCTTGATGTAGATATTGATAAAATACATTTGTGTGCATTGTATGCGCAATGCAATTTTCCATTTCCCATACTCAACCACCTACCACCCACACCTCCTAGGAAATGCACAACACACAAATGGGCACCTTCACCCTCTAAGAGGCGTGGGTGGTAAGGGGTTGAAGGTATGCATTTATGTAAGGGAGTTCATGGAGCTACAAGATTTATCTAAGAAACAAAAATTAGACTTAAATTCTAAATCTTATCTTCCAATAGTGTAACAAAACAAATTTGTTAATGAAGAAAAACACACTTATCAAATGAGCATTTACAAGGGACATAGTTCTCATAAATTGAGATTTTATCAACTTGAGGCCTCATCACTGGTGAGGATTCCCCTTTTATTTGGAAGTTTCATAGGAGGAAGGCCATAGTTTTGTCATCCCATCAAGGCGTTCTACCTAGTGCTAAAGTTATTGCATATTTTGGACTTTCTCCTCAAGGTTGGTACACTATGGAAGACCATCTTTGACATAATAAAGTCATTCCACTAAGATGTGACATGGAGCCATTCAATCACCTAGATCTTCCAATTTGATTCCACTTCACCGAATTTTCCCTTGAATGCTTGACAATGTCTTGTTCATTCATAGGAGGAAGGCCATAGTTTTGTCATCCCCATCAAGGCATTCTACCTAGTGCTAAAGTTATTGCATCTTTTGGACTTTCTCCTCAAGGTTGGTACACTATGGAAGACCATATTTGACATAATAAAGTCATTCCACTAAGATGTGACATGGAGCCATTCAATCACCTAGATCTTCCAATTTGATTCCACTTCACCGAGTCTTCCCTTGAATGCTTGACAATGTCTTGTTCAATTGATCTTCTCTTTTCATTTTTTGGTCTTTTTTACATTCCATTTTAATTATGCTATCATTTGAACATCTGTTCTCCCATTAGTGGTTCTTTTATTTAATGATCTATCTTTAAATTTATTTATATTATCATCAACTACTTAGACCTCCTTGATTTTCATTGACCAGTAAAGTAAGTCTATGTAAATAGGTGTTCATCTATGGGTCTTTCACAAAGGGGTTTTCTTTGGAATAAAAGTTGGCACAATGGAGAAAAACATGACAAATACCACTATGTTTATGATGTAGGGGAGTGAGGTTGGGTTTGTAATTGTGCAACTCTTGAAACACATATATGGAAAGAAAGTTCAGAAGTTTGAAAATGATGGTATTTAAGTTCAAAGAAACTAGGTAAGTACATTGCCAAACTTTGAAGAAGGGGGCCACTCCAAAGCACGAACTAGGTCTCATATGCTTGATTCCACCAACAAAATCTTCCATTCTTTATGGTCATGTGAAAATGGAGAAAACAATGCACACAAAATTCACTTGCTAATTCATAGCCCCACAACAAAGGCTCGTAGGTGCCTTTCTTTTATGGTTTTCCGTCACGAGGAGCACATTCTAATAAGCCAAATCTAGTAAAAGACATTCACCTCATTAACCTTTACAATGTAGAATTTTGTCCAAACATATTTCCAAAACCATTTTATATATTCAATTTCATTATGTATACTATAAAGGAGTTTGCAACCCTTTAGAATTAATATAGTTTGGTTGAATCTCCAAGGTCTTTGTACTTCTATTTGAATATCCAAGGAATAACATGTCATGCAAATTAGGTGTGGATTAAATATTTCTTCTACTTATTAAGTTGATGCTAAGGAAGTCCTGGGTTCTTTAATATATATAGATTGGGAACATGAGGAGTTTTTATCTAATTCCTCTTAATTTTGGAAAGAAATAAGAAGGCATGCCATAAACCATGGCCCAAGCAATTTAAGCTTTATAAATGCAAACCTTGCTTGATAGATCCATTCCTTTGTGAAATCAAATTTTGTACCACAAAGGCATGTTTGGCTCTATTAGGAGCACCATCTATATCTAACTTAACTACTATTTCATTGCACCTGTCCACTTTGTTGTCATGCAATAGGTTTCTCACTAGTTTGCTACCAAAAAAATGTTTATCTTTCCCCCCATGGTTCCATAAAATTCTCTCTTACATCCAATAGTCACTTATATTAACATTTGTTATCACTTGATATTGTGACATTATCATCCAACACTAACATCGTTGTGTTGAAAACAATGTCGATAATGACATACAAAGCAACATACCAATTAGCATTGGGTATTGCAATCAGACTATAAGATTGTATCCACTTTTGTTTGAACAATGATATGAACATTTTCTAGTCAAGAGTTGGTGGACACAATTTTTGATAGTTGATTACGCTTGATTACTTGATCATGGTTGACTATATTTAGCTCTACTTGAATAGTTGATCATGGTTGACTATATTTAACTATGTTTGAATATAGTTGTGTATGATTCACTATGATCAACCATGGCTGATCATAGTTAACTTCATTTGACTATGTTTAACTATGATTGACAATAATAATACACATTTGATCATAGTTGATTGTTGTTGAATATACTTTATTATAATTGACAATGGTTGACTAGTTGGTTATGGTTGATGATAACATCACCCCCAAAAACATTATCACCCCTAGCACACTATCTTCTTAAAACACTTTGATCCATAATCATCATGAATACAAACATACTATAACCCTTGACCGTTATTACCTCTGACATAATCATCTCTTAACACACTATGATCTTGGTCACACTTGTAACAGTGCCTTCCACCACTTAGGCTAAACCAACTCAGTGGAAAGTGTTACTTTCATTTAACCCAACCTCCATGGTCTCATTATGGAAACGGGGTTACAAAATTTCTACTTCAAATTTTGTGGAATTAACTTTGGAATACACCACTCTACTCAATTAGTTGAGTGCTTTTCGACACAATCCAACTGGTTCACCAAACTCGATCAGGTAACATGACAGAACTGGTGGAGACAATCCAACCCATCAACTTAACACAACAAGCTGACTTACCACAAGCAGTCGAATTAGCACGATTATACAAGATTAATTGAAATGACCCAACTAGTCAACTTAGCAAGCCTATACAAGATCAGTCAGAATGACCCAACCAGTCGACTTACCTTGACTAGACAAAATAGTCAAAATGACCCAACCAATCAACTTACCTCAACTAGAAAAGATCAATCAAAATGACCCAACCATTTGACTTACCTCAACTAGACAAGATCATTCAAAATGACCTAACCAATCGACTTACCTTGACTATATAAAACCCTAATTTGGACTGATGGAAACTCAATGTTGACAGTTAGTTAAAACTTCATTTAGGCTGAAAACATTGAATATGTCCCATGTTGAGTCAGGGACCTCTGCCCTACACAAACAAATTTATACACATAAGTAAAAACATGCCATTACCTCATTGGTTGGTAATCCCTCAGATGAATTAGGTGCCCAACAATTTGGCTCCTCCCGTAATGGCCCCACACTGGCTACTAATTGCTCATCGTGGAAATTCGACACCTTTGTAACTATGCACAAGGAACAACTCATCGGCTCAACTCCAACCTCAACCTAGCATAAAATTTGAATACCCTTTGGTTGACTCTTGACCAAACGTCGACTTGGCCTTTTTGTCAACTAGATTAGCAATCAATGGAATTCATACGCTGTAACATCTTAGTTGTCCACATTCCGTAGTCACACAGGACCATGTGAACAACTCTGCGCTTCATAAATGTATTAAATTAATACAAAGGCCTTTAGGCCCCTTATAGCCATGATAATTACATATATTACAAAGCATCTCGTCTTAGACAAACATGAATAATGGATTCCTCCATTTACAGTACTAGACATGTATATATATCACATAACAACAATGTTCATCCTTTCAATGCATCAATTATACAAGTAAGCAACTGATCTTATTATATTCAAATGACTGGAAACTAAGAGTGGGACATCAACTCTCCACCCAACCATCGGCCAATTGCTTTGTTATCTTTCCTGTAGTCTATCACCCCCAAACTAGATTCAGAGTTTGAGGAGGTGATTTCTCAAGAGTTCTCTCATCAATAGTCAGTCAACCAAATAAAAGGAAAAATTCATTTCTCAGGTAGTTTCTCAACAACCCCAACTGTAACACCATAGGAACTCCTCAAATCAGTGAACAACAACCACAAGGATTTGACCAATGTAGAGAGAGTATCAAGACAACTATGGACAAGGATCATTAGCACAATGTGAGGTTTATTAGCTATATTAGCTACTGCAGGAGTTAAGAACCTACTGTCCAGGTGGTCTACTAGCCTACTAAATAAGCACACAAGTGGTTTATCAACCCCCAAGGCAAGCATTTGGTGGTTTATCAACTCCTTTCAGCAAGCACCTAGGTGTCTCAGCCTAATAGTAGTTTAGTAACCAAACAAGTTCCTAGTGGATTATCAACCTCGAGGCAAGCCATTACTCATGTGGTTTATCAACGAGTAGGCCCTTTTGGGTTTATTAACTCAATAAGCACATGAGTATCACAACTCCACCAAACTCTCTCTGGAAAAACAACATGCAACATACACCTAAGTCTCAGTAAAAACAACACACATGCACAACACAGGTCTTAGAGAAAACATAAGGAATCCATGCCAGGAGCACAAAACATATATTCTGAAAGAAATTAAGCCTTCTAGGAAAAACAAAACAACTGCTAGAATCTAATTTGCATCCCATTCTCTCTCTTCATTTTGTCCCGTGATGCCCAATTTCGCAGAATGATAATTCTTCTCCTCTCTTGATGATGCTCAACAATTGATACCGTCTAGTCTATTTGCCAATATTTTCTTCCGAATCCTTTCTCTTGCATGTTGACACTGTAAACACGATTCACAATAGCAAGTTTTCCAACTCATCCTCCACCTACTAAGTAGGTCCATCTCCTCCATGCAATGAATGCACAACAATGTCATTAAACCACAAGGATTTAGGTGATGGGATAAATGCAAGGCTTGGGTTTACAAGCAACTTCTCCTCCTGTAGACCTCTGAATATGTGTCCCATCTCAGCCAATAAACGTGTTTCAATATCACATAATTTACATGAATTACAATTCATAATGATGTTTACAAGAAGGTTAGCTATAGGGGTCGTCAAAATCCCCACCCCCTTAGGGGAACACCATCCTAGATGTTCTATACCCGAACATAGAATTTACAAGAGATTTATATACACAACTCTTTACATTCATTTACATTTACATTTACAACTACTTAGCCAACAAAACAATGGGTGTGATACCCTCATTTGTTCAACCATCTCCCAGGTGGCTTCCTCTGGTCTAAATTTCCTCCATTTCACCTTGACTTGTTCAATGACTTGATTCCATAGTGCGATCTGCTTCTTATCTAATATGCATAATGACTCTGGCTAGAACTCTCCCTTAGATTCCACCTGTATCATATACTAATAAAAAACATGATTAGAATCATGTACATAATTTTTAAGAAAAGAAATATGGAAAGACATCATGTGCCTTCATCATGGGTGGCGATGCCAATCTATAGGCAACTGGCCCCACTCTTTCCAAAATCTAGAATGGCCCACAAAACCATGGTGCCAACTTGGCACAAGACCCAATTCTTAATGAAATTTTATTTGGTCTAATGCAGAGGTACATGTGATCTCCACTTTAAATTCCTTGTGCACTATATGTTGGTCTGCATAGCCCTTTTGCATGTCATGATCTATGTTTAAATGCTGTCTAATGGTAATGGTTTCCTGATCCATCTCCTTTAGCATATTTGGCCCAACATGCACCTTATTCAAAGGATCATTATGGTTGATAGGAGTACTGCATTTCTTACCATAAAGAGCCTCTAATGGACTCATCTTTAATGATTCTTGGTATCGATTGTTATAAGCAAACTCCACCAGTAAATAAATTCTTCCCACTTCCTTGACTAGTGCATGACATACATCCTAAGCATGCATTATGGTACTCTGTTCACCCTTTTCGTTTTCCCATTTGTCTATGCATGATGTGTTGTAGTGAAATCCAATTATGTCCCTAGGCCAACAAACATTCCTTTCCAAAATTTAGAAGTAAACTTTTCATCCCTATCCGAGATAATTTTCTTAGGTACTCCGTATAACCTCACAATATATTTTATGAATACTTGAGCCATATCACTCACTGTATAAGTGGATTTTACTGCCACAAAGTGAGATGATTTGATCTACTTATCTACCATAACCATGATTGCATCATGTTGCTTGGATGTCCTTGGAAAACCCGTGATAAAATCCTTGGAAATCACTTCCCATTTGCATTCTATAATGGGGATTAGTTGTAGCAATCTCGCTGGATGTCTGTGTTGAGCCTCAAACCTGCACTTCTTTACACATCCTCTCAGCCTCCTTTTCCTATTCATTTCCTTCTTTTGTCACTCATTCCCTCCATCAAATTGCTCAAATCATTGTATTTTAGGACTTTTTACATGGTTTGCTAATTATGCTAATGACTGTTGTTGGTTTAGAATTTTGGTTCAAAGTGCTGCGTTTCCGCAGCTCACACAGGGTTTCCGCAGCTCACACAGGGTTTCCGTAGCTGTTTTCTTAAACGGTATGTTCCAGGTGTCCTCCGGGAAGAAGAGCCACATGGGCAAGTTCGTGGAACCAAGGACATGGTGTGTGTCCCTCCAGCTCACCCAAACTGGTCATAAAAACCGTAGTCAACGCAGAGGCAAATCCGGTCAAACAGAGGTCATTGGCGGTGACACGGCTCTGCGTGTTCTGTTTTGGAGCACGTGAAGAACAGGTGGCACCTTCTTCAGCCACGAAGACAGTGGGAGACATGAATCCAACAAGCGGATTGAATTCCCACAACGACCGTTGCCTAAATCCGAGGACATAGCCAGATTACGTGTTTTGACACAGCTGCTTGAATAGCTGAAGTTTCGTTAAAGTAGTTTGATTTCCTCTGTATAAATAAAGCGTCTTTGAACGCTGGATAGTTAGTTTTTTTGGTAATCATTTTGAGCTCCCCACTGTATTTTTAAACTTGCAAATTAATACATGAGAAGACTGTTCTGTTTCTAAGCGTGTAACTGTTCTTTGGATTGGCTGAAGTGGGCAGAGGGCCCCTGTTTACTACAGCCACTGTACAGTAGTTTAATTCCCTGCATTTCGTTTTCTGATTTCATGTATAATAGCTGTATATATGTCTTTTTATTTTTTGCAATGTTATTTCTTTTCAAGCATGTATAATAGCTGTATATAAACGTTGAATTCTGCTTATTTATATTTCTGCACTTTTCCATGACTGATCAGTGTGTTATGCAGGTTTCTTAGGCGTGCCCAGGACAATTTCTTTCTTTTCTTTTTCACAACTAGTGACACTTGTGATCATCTTGTCTATGTTGCTGACCTTCTTTGTTTTGCAGCCTTTATTTCCTTACTATCATTTCTTTAATGTGCATAGTTGCTTTCTTCTTTTAGACATCAAGTTGTTTACCTATTGATGGCTTCTTCTCCATAATCTAATATCTTTATTGAGGACCAAAATATCACTTAGCACAGCTTGGTTTAGTCGCTCAAGAACTCACAATTGCTTGGCTTATTTTTAACTGTTTCTCACATGATATATTCAGTTAAAAGACAAGAGGTTAAGAAGAAGTTAAAGTATTTGTGACTAGTCTTTCTTTTATGTAGATTTACTTCAAGTTTCACATTGCTTAGTTTTTATTTTTAGCTAGATTTGACATAGATTTCATCTTCATTTTCTTGCAGCAGCAGAGATACTGGGCCAATGTCATTAGTCTTTTATTTGATGCCTTCATTTTCCTCTAAGAGTTGATTTCATTTCAGTTGTTGTTCAAAGTTTTCTTGTAGAATACTTTTAAGTTTTAAGAAATCATTTAGAACTCATCACAATCACACACACTTCACTCGCTTTATTTCATTTCCATCACATCACAGTAGGAGAAATATATTTGAAAACAAACTTAAAAAGTTAAAAACGACAAAAACTTAAGAAACAGTTGCCTAAGTACATACAGTACACATCACTTCATCAGCTTACGAGCCTCGGGTTGACATTTAAAAGTTGCAATTTAGACATCACTAAATTGACCAAACATTTTGGCGCCGTTGCCGGGGAAGTGAAATTAGGTAGCCAATTCTTAAAAAAAAACAAGAAAATTTCAAGGAAGGAAAATTAATAACCTCTCAAAGTATGCTCTCCTCTTGCACCTAGAGTGATCTGGAGGATCAGAAAAGAGAAAGTTATTGGTTTAATAGTTTCTTGAGTATGCTCTCTTCTTGCACCTAGAGTGATCTGGAAGATCAGAAAGAGAATTATTACCCCGACTTGAAGGAAAATAAAAAATGACATGCATAGAGCAAGAGATTCTAGGGGAAGGTTTTTAGCTAGAGCTAAGAGTTTGATTTTTACAAGTCCATCTACTTCAAGGAATAAACAAGAGACACCTCCCTCATCTCCAACTGACACTCCTAGCCCTAGGATTCCTGGAATTCAAGAGGCAAGAGTTGACTCTCCCACACCTTCTATTGAATTTGAATCAGAAAGAGATCCTTTCCTTCCTTCTACAGAAGGACAAATTGTAATTGAAGAAGTAGAATCATCTGAAGAAGAGGGAGAAATTCCTTCTCATTCACCCTTTGTAGAAGAACCAGAAGACTCTGAAGTCTCTAGGGAAACTACTATGACAGAGGAAGGAGCTGGTAGAGGTAGAGGTAGAGGAGGAGGAGGAGGAAACAATGGAGGAGGTAGAGGTAACATTGGAGGAAATAGGGATGGAGATAACTCATTTGGATTTCCTATAGTCGATGAGGACTCCCGAGCCACCATGAAAAACATCTCACCATCTGTCCTCCCAAACTTCCATGGGTTAAGGAATGAGGACCCTGAAACATTTCTATTTGAGTTTGAAGTCGTATGTCGAACTTATGATTATCTGGATGACTCTCAAAAACTCAAATTGTTTCCTTCAACATTGAAAGGACAAGCTTTGAAATGGTTCATGGGATTACTCACTCAATCCATTAGGTCTTGGAATGATATGAAACAAACATTTTTGGATAGGTACCTGGACTATTGTATGCCCACCAATCACAAGGATGAGGTATTCAAAATGGTGCAAAGAGAAGATGAAAACTTTGAGGATTTACTTGAAAGATTTCAATACAACCTGAAAAGAGAAAAAATGAGTAACTTAGATGAGGAGACCTTGAAAGCCCTCCTATTAAAAGCCATTAGAGATGAATGGATAGATATTCTGAACATGATGGGGAAAGGAGATATATCTCAACTTTCACTCAATGATATAGCAGAGCTATGTGTCCATCTCTCAAGGGGGAAATCAAAAACTCAAAAAGGGCCTAGAGATCCTTCTCTCATCAGAGCGAATAAATCTGCAACTGGATCAGTAAGTAGGGCTGAGATTGGCAATATGCTTGATGAATTTAAAACTGATATCTTAGGAAGTCTTAGTGAACAATTAGACACCATTAAGATTCACAATAAGCAGAAAGCAGAAGCTGAGGCTTTGGCCATCTTTTGCCCAAAATGTAGAAAGAAACATGCTCTAAGGGAATGTCCCTTGGATGCAAAAGTTGTAGAGACATGTGTAATTTGTTCAGAGAATCATGAGACCAAGGATTGTCCTTCAATCCCTGGGCTCAAAGCTGTCTTTCAAGAAGATCCAAATACACTCGAATCTCTCTGTTTTGTTGCAAGGAGACCTTGGCAAGGGCAACAAAATCAAGGGTTTAACAACTTTATGAATTTTCAACCCCCACCGAATTGGAATCCTTGGCAACAACCTTGGTCCCAACCTCAAAATCCTTTTCAATCATGGGTACAAGGTATGCAAAATCCTTATGGGAGATTTGCTCAATTCTACCAATATCCTCCATCTTTTCAAAACCAACAAGCTCCACAACTTCCAAATCAAAATCCACAACTATCATTGCCATTTCCACAACAACAACCTTCTCAAAAGAATCAAAATTCTCAACTCTTGCTTCCATTCCAACAGAAGTCAAATCAACTTCCTTCTCAGCCATTGCCAAACCCCAATAATAAAAACCCTCAAAATGCTTACATGATGGAAGGTCAACCATTTCCTACCTATATGATTGTTCCTCTCAATGAAGTACAACTTAGATCAGGTAAAATTCTAGATAAACCTTCTATAAATACTCAACAGCAAAGCATTTTTGAGGAAGAGTCTCTTGAAGCCAATAAGGGTTCTGAAGCATCTCTTCAAAATCCAAACACTCAGAAAGGAAAAGAAAAAGAATTAACCCCCACAACTCCCATAGTTGAGCAACCTACATCTTTATCCACACCTCCTTTTCCTGAAAGATTACAAATTGACAAAGGAGTGGAAAAACAAATTTGGTTGCCTGACTATAATTTTCTAGATGAATTGAAGAATGTCTGTATCAAGATTCCCTTGTTACAAGCCATTAAGGAAATTCCTATTCTAGCAAAAACAATAAAGGAGTTGAACCTTAAAAGACCAGGAAGGAAACCAAGAGATACCAGAAGGATCCACCTGGTAGGAAAAATTGCAGATATCATGATGGGAAAAATTACTATGCAGAAATATGTAGACCCTGGTAGTCCAATTGTCAAAACACATATCAATGGGGTAGAAATACCAAATACTTTGATTGATTTAGGGGCTGCTATTAACATTATGAGTAGACAGACTATGGAACAGCTAAAACTTCCTAATCTTCTTTTTACACCTACTTTATTGCAATTGGCAGATCGATCAATTATTAAACCAGATGGTGTATTAGAAGACATTCCAGTCTCCCTAGACTTTTGGGAATATCCAGTGGATTTCATGATTTTAACTCCCAAGAGTAATCTAGGAGGACATCCTCTTATTTTAGGAAGACCTTGGCTAGCCACAGCTGATGCTTTCATAAGTTGTAGGTCTGGGGATATGTATATTTCTGATGGTAATTCGACAAAGAAGTTCAATCTGTATCCTCCAGCAAAAGCAATTACAGAAATAGGAGATAATGAGTGGGTTGATGATGAAGATACTATACAACCTGTCTTTACCATTTCTGAGGTTAGTGAAGATAGTCAAATTCTGAACACATTAGAAAATTTTGAACCATCTTCAGAATATGACTCCACACAATTTCAGTTGGATTATGACATTGAGTGTCTATCATCTAGACAAATGTCTCTTTTCTCTATGGAAGAGTTTGGTAGTTCTGCCATTGAGATTTTTCCAGGAAAAACATTGAATATCAACAGAAACTTGGAAAAATCACAACAAGGGGAGCTAACCAAAATATTGCAAAAACATTCTACTGCATTTGCATGGGAGTATACTGATATGAAAGGCATTGACCCTAAGACTTGCATTCATCACATCTACATTGAGGAAAACAGTAAACCAATCAGACAACCTCAAAGAAGGATGAATCCAAACCTTAGGGAGATAGTGAAAGAAGAGCTCCAAAAGTTACTTAATGTAAACTTCATTTACCCCATTTTAGATAGCCGGTGGGTTTCCCCTTTGGTTATAGTACCTAAAAAGAATGGTAAATGGAGGGTTTGCATTGATTACAGGGAATTGAACAAAGCAACCTTGAAGGATCACTTTCCTTTACCCTTTATTGATCAAGTATTAGATACTTTAGCAGGCAAAAAGTACTTCTCTTTTTTGGATGATTTTAGTGGTTACAATCAAATTCAGGTAGCACCTGAAGATCAGGACAAAACCACATTTACCTGTCCATGGGGAACTTTTGCTTACCGAGTACTTCCTTTTGGATTATGTAATGCACCTGCAACATTTCAAAGGGTAGTATTAGGAATCTTTTCTGATCTAATTCATGATTGTGTAGAGGTCTATATGGATGATATACAGTTTATGGTAATTCATTTGAAGAGGCATTAGAAAATTTGGAAAAAGTCCTTATAAGATGTAAAGAAACAAATCTTTCATTAAGTCATGAAAAATGTTTTATGATGTTTACTGAAGGGATTGTTTTAGGACATCATATTTTAGGAGATGGAATTAAAGTTGATAGATCAAAAGTTGAAGTCATCTCCAAGTTACCTATTCCAAATTGTCAAAAAGATGTTAGAAGTTTTCTTGGGTTTACCGGATATTATAGAAGATTTATTGAAAACTTCACCAAGATAGCATCTCCGCTCTTCAAATTACTTACAAAAGACTGTGAATTCAATTGGAATCCTGACTGTCAATCCGCATTTGAAACTTTGAAAACAAGGATATCTGAAGCACTCATTTTGAGGGGGCCAAATTGGAAACTTCCTTTCCATATTTCTACAGATGCTTCAGATACAACTCTAGGAGCTGTGTTGGGTCAAAAGGATTTAGTTCCTTATGCCATTTATTACACCAGTAAAAATTTGACTCCTACCGAGTTAAATTATACTGTGACTGAAAAAGAGTTCTTAGCCGTTGTTCATGCAATTAACAAGTTTAGACACTATATAACTGGCTATGAAACTTTTGTCCATACTGATCATTCTGCAATTAGATATCTTATGAACAAACCTGTTACTAATGACAGAGTTACAAGATGGCTTTTACTTTTACAAGAATTCAATATTACTGTGTTAGATAGACCAGGGAAACAAAATACAGTAGCTGATTTCTTGTCTAGAATCCAAAACACTAACGAAGATTCTCCTGTAGAGGATAAGTTTCCAGATGAATATCTGTTTGCAGTAACTACTAAAACTCCTTGGTATGCAGATATTGCTAACTATTTGGTTATAGGGAAGCTACCTCCACACTTATTTCCTAATGAGAAAAGGAAAATTATTCAGGAGAGTTCACATTATTCATGGATTTCTAATGAATTGTTCAAAACAGGGCTAGATTGTGTGATCAGAAGATGTGTTCGGGAAGATGAAATGCCTGACATCCTTAAGGCATGTCATGATGAACCGTGTGGCGGACACTTTGCTGACAAGAGGAGGGCCTATAAAATCATTTCTTTAGGATATTATTGGCCTTCTCTCTTCAAAGATGCAAAACAATATGTCAAAAGGTGTGACAGCTGCCAAAGAGTTGGGAGACCAACTCCTTCAAATGAAATGCCATTACAGCCACAGGTATGCATCGAACCCTTTGAAAAATGGGTTTTAGATTTCATTGGACCCATTAATCCACCATCTAAGCAAAAGAAGTATATATTGGTTTGTACTGATTATGTTACTAAATGGGTAGAAGCAAAGACATTGGCTTCTGCCACTGAAAATTCAGTTGTTCAATTTCTTTTTGAGGATATTTTTACTCGTTTTGGTGTCCCAAGAGAAATTGTGACAAATCAGGGAAGTCAATTTACATCTAACTTGATGGAGAAGCTGATGGAAGAATACAAAATCAAGCACAGAACATCTACTCCATACCATCCGCAAGCAAATGGTCAAGTGGAATCTACAAACAAAGTTCTTGAGAGCATCATCACCAAAACTGTTCATCTCCACAGAAGAGATTGGGCAGAAAGGGTTCCTGAAGCCTTATGGGCCTATCGAACTACATGGAGGAACACAACAGGACATTCTCCCTATGAACTTGTTTATGGGAAAGAAGTCCTGCTCCCCATTGAGTTTCAAGTCAAGACCTTCAAGATAGCAGTTCAGTTGGGGATGAATCTATCAGAAGCCCAAAAGCACAGAATGGAGTAGCTGAATGAGCTAGATGAAATAAGACAAGATGCAATTTTAAGGACCGATCTAGTTCAGCACCAAAGAGCTAAATGGCATGACAGATATATCAAAGAGAAAAAGTTTCAAAAGGGAGATTGGGCGTTACTGTTTGATTCCAAGTTTAAAGACTTCAAAGGAAAATTTCAGACTCATTGGCTTGGACCATATGAGATTGATGAAGTCTTTAGCAATGGAGCAGTTCGAGTCAAGACTATTGATGAGCTTCAAACTCCTCTCATTTTGAATGGCCACCGACTGAAAATTTATCATAAACCACTCTCAAAAGAGGACTTTGTCAAAGTATTTCAAGAAAATTCTACAATGAGGCTGGTGGAGAAGAGTCCTCCTCCATCAGCCTAATCTTTGTCTCTTACAGTTGAAAAAAAAAAAAAAAAATCTTTTGTATAAGCCTGAAAACCAATCTTGAATTGGCAGTCTTATACAGAAAATATAAGGTGAAAATCAGGGGCACCTGACACTTTATAGTTTCCAAAAAAAATCTCACTCTCTTTCCATCTCATTCGCCATTTCAATTCATCCACTTCACTTCCATCTCCATCTCCATTCCACTTCATTTTCATTCCATTTTCATTCATCTCATTTCATTTTCATCAGTAAAGTCCCTCTCAGGACTATTTCATTTAGTTAAGTCTTCTCTAACTACTTTTTGTACAGACAGAAGGGTGTTGTTTCAGTTTCCGCAGCTAGCACCAGTTTCTGTAGCTTGCACCAGTTTCCGCAGCCAGCACACTCTGTCTCTACAACAGCAGTACTCTGTTTTGAAAAATCACAGTCAGAGGTATCAACATCACCAAGGGCAGCAAGCATAGGAGGCACCTGCAAGATAAGAAAGCAATAAGGGGTCAGCAACCTTAATCAACAAATGGCAAATCTATGAAGGTATGATCAAAATCTTTTCCAAACAACAATTTAATGTCATTTTACGCATAGTTATTAAATCGTGGAAAGAGCCACTAAATGCAATGATTCGGCAAGATCATCCCACTCCTTCTCCACGATCATGCCTCGTCCACCTCATACCTTTCTAACGGTTCCCTCATCATCATTAATTCAAAACTCGAGATGGAGCTACTCCTCCATTACTGGCCGTACCTCTGTGACGTAACCCAATGTACCACGACTCTCCTTATCGTCATTTCCGCAGCCAATGCTGAGACGTGTGCGTAAGCCACCCGACTCTAAAAGATTCGGTCGTTATTCCGTTCACTTATCACTCCATCTACGCATGCATCAAACTCATTTCTCGTGTTTGTCTTCTACTCTCTCGTACTCACACCACTTCCACTCTCATTTACGCTGCAAACTCCACAGCTCTGTTCTCTGTTTCAAACCCCGATTACTGTTCTGCAATACACCTTGCATTACGTTACGGCTACTCCACTTACAGCCGTAATCCACCTGTTTTTCCTGTGAGCATCCTCCTTGACCATTCACACGCAGTCAAAGCTTCAGCCGAAGTTGAAAAGCCGAAGATGGGGAAGCTGCTAGAGCTGAACCTGAGGGTCCGAAGTATTTAGAAGGGTATCCACAGATAAAGGAAGCATTAAAGAAAGCACAATGGCTGAAGTTTATCCAGAAATTCAGAGGGTATAATAAGGAGGTAACGAAGGCATTTGCTCGTTCATTCAATGGAAATACCGTGGAAGTGGGGGACCTGAAGTTCACAGTAACAGAGAACACCATAGCCACAACAACCAGTCTACCTCAAAAAGGAGAAAGATGGTTTAAGAACAGAACGGTGGAAGACCAAGGATGGAAAGACATGCTTAAGAACCCAGGTATGGACACTTCAATATTCACTAAGGGGATTCCTGTACATGTAATTAAGGAAGAATGGACTGCATTGTTATTACTTGTTCAAAAGTTTATCACATGTGAGGGCCGCTTTGGCACTATGTATATGTACCATGCAAGAATTATGATGAATTTCATGGATGGCCATGCCCTCAATTTACCCTATTTTCTGTTAGCAAGCCTAAAGAAAATGAGTTTCACTGTCCAAAAGAATGTAGGCCATATTGAATCTCACTTGTATCATCACGGGTTCATTAAAATTCTCATAGAAGAGCAGTTAAAGAATAACAAGGATACATGGGAAAAGTTTCTAACCAGAAACCATTTCCAAGAGGTGACTGAAGCCTCTAGCAGTTCCCCTAGAGTCCCAAAAAGAAGTAGGAGAAGAGAAAGAGGTGCTGCAGCCCAAGATCCTCCTACAGAAGAAACTGAGGAAACTGCTTAAGAAGAAGAGGAAAAGGGAGATAAAACTAAGAAACAGAAAAAGGATAAAGGGAAAACAATTGTTCAAGAGTCATATCCATCACCTGAACCTTCAGTAGAAGAAGACTATCAAACCTTGGCTGATAGACTAGTACAACTCCAAGCTACTCCCCTCTCAAAGAAGAAACAAAAAGAAAAACAGAGTAGTCAGCAAAAGAGCACTAGTGTACAAGTGAGAAGAAGCGGTAGACTTAAAGAAAAAATGAGTGTGACTAAAGAAAAACAATCACATTTCATTGATTTGGGAGAAGGCACACCTGAAAAGACTCCAATTCAGCTAGTTATTGAGCCAAGTCCTCCACGAGAGGAAAGTCCCTTTCAGCAAGAAAGAGAAAACAGTCCTCAAGAATTCGAGTTCAGGCCGAGAAGAACACCTAAAACTGACCCTGACCAGCAGGAGGCATACAATTATTTAGAGACCTTGGAGCAATCAGTTGCAGGTCCAAGCACTATATTGCCTCTTGAGGAAGAGGTCCAATCTTTAAAACAGGAGGTGTTTGAGCTAGAAGTCCTGAACCGGCATATTAAACAAGAAAACGAAGCATTGAAAGAACAAAGCAAGGTGGACAAGATTGTCCATGACAATACCATGCTTCACTTAGGACTGTGGCAGAAGAAGAATAGAAAGTTGAACAAAAAGTGTAAGAAGCTGAGCAGGGCACTGATCAATTTGAAATTCAGGTGTTTATTCAAGAAACCGAGGACCATTTTGGCATCAAGGAGAAAGAGAAGAAGGCTGGATGTTTTGGCAGAAGCATCTGAGCACATGGATTGAAAAACAATGACAAAATTTTGGTTGCATGAGGACATGCAACACCTTCACAGTGGGGGTATGTTGAGCCTCAAACCTGCACTTCTTTACACATTCTCTCAGCCTCCTTTTCCTATTCATTTCCTTCTTTTGTCACTCATTCCCTCCATCAAATTGCTCAAATCATTGTATTTTAGGACTTTTTACATGGTTTGCTAATTATGCTAATGACTGTTGTTGGTTTAGAATTTTGGTTCAAAGTGCTGCGTTTCTGTAGCTCACACAGGGTTTCCGCAGCCAACCCCAGATTCCGCAGCTTTTTTCTTAAACGGTATGTTCCAGGTGTCCTCCGGGAAGAAGAGCCACATGGGCAAGTTCGTGGAACCAAGGACATGGTGTGTGTCCCTCCAGCTCACCCAAACTGGTCATAAAAACCCATAGTCAACGCAGAGGCAAATACGGTCAAACAGAGGTCATTGGCGGTGACACGGCTCTGCGTGTTCTGTTTTGGAGCACGTGAAGAACAGGTGGCACCTTCTTCAGCCACGAAGACAGTGGGAGACATGAATCCAACAAGCGGATTGAATGCCCACAACGACCGTTGCCTAAATCCGAGGACGCAGCCAGATTACGTGTTTTGACACAGCTGCTTGAATAGCTGAAGTTTCGTTAAAGTAGTTTGATTTCTTCTGTATAAATAAAGCGTCTTTGAACGCTGGATAGTTAGTTTTTTTGGTAATCGTTTTGAGCTCCCCACTGTATTTTTAAACTTGCAAATTAATACATGAGAAGACTGTTCTGTTTCTAAGCGTGTAACTGTTCTTTGGATCGGCTGAAGTGGGCAGAGGGCCCCTGTTTACTACAACCACTGTACAGTAGTTTAATTCCCTGCATTTCGTTTTCTGATTTCATGTATAATCGCTGTATATATGTCTTTTTATTTGCTGCAATGTTATTTCTTTTCAAGCATGTATAATAGTTGTATATAAACGTTGAATTCTGCTTATTTATATTTCTGCACTTTTCCATGTCTGATCAGTGTGTTATGCAGGTTTCTTAGGCGTGCCCGGGACAATTTCTTTCTTTTCTTTTTCACAACTAGTGACACTTGTGATCATCTTGTCTATGTTGCTAAACTTCTTTGTTTTGCAGCCTTTATTTCCTTACTATCATTTCTTTAATGTGCATAGTTGCTTTCTTCTTTTAGACATCAAGTTGTTTACCTATTGATGGCTTCTTCTCCATAATCTAATATCTTTATTGAGGACCAAAATATCACTTAGCACAGCTTGGTTTAGTTGCTCAAGAACTCACAATTGCTTGGCTTATTTTTAACTGTTTCTCACATGATATATTCAGTTAAAAGACAAGAGGTTAAGAAGAAGTTAAAGTATTTGTGACTAGTCTTTCTTTTATGTAGATTTACTTCAAGTTTCACATTGCTTAGTTTTTATTTTTAGCTAGATTTGACATAGATTTCATCTTCATTTTCTTGCAGCAGCAGAGATACTGGGCCAATGTCATTAGTCTTTTATTTGATGCCTTCATTTTCCTCTAAGAGTTGATTTCATTTCAGTTGTTGTTCAAAGCTTTCTTGTAGAATACTTTTAAGTTTTAAGAAATCATTTAGAACTCATCACAATCACACACACTTCACTCGCTTTATTTCATTTCCATCACATCACAGTAGGAGAAATATATTTGAAAACAAACTTAAAAAGTTAAAAACGACAAAAGCTTAAGAAACAGTTGCCTAAGTACATACAGTACACATCACTTCATCAGCTTACGAGCCCCGGGTTGACATTTAAAAGTTGCAATTTAGACATCACTAAATTGACCAAACAGTCTGCGTTCAACCTTTACTTGCTAGCATTCCAATCATCAGTGTAATATACTCAACCACATCCTTCTTCATTCCTGGCCAATAGTATGACTTCTTCATGGTTTTTATCATTTTTTGATAACTATGATGACCAGAATATGGTCTTCTATGGAATTCATCCAAGATGAGCTTCTTCAAGTCACCCCCACAAGGTACATACCATCTTGCTTTGAACTTTAGCAGTTCATCGTTTGTGAGAAAAAAAATCTTACTCAACAACCCTTTCGTTTCTTGCTATAAGCATTCCTTTATGTGCTGATAATGTTCATCTTGCTGCTTGGCCTCTTTGATCTTTGCTTGAATATCAAATTCCTAAGAAATCATGGTGCTACCCGAGCCACTTGTAGCATCCTGTTGAGTGCATCAACTACCTTGTTCTCTTTGCCTTTGATGTATTTGATTTCAAAATCAAATTTGATAATTAATGCCAACCATCTTGCCTGAATAACATTCAACCTAGGATGATAAAAATAGTACTTTAACCCTTCATGATCTATCATTAATACAATTTTTCTTCCAAAGAGATAATGTCTCCACATCTTTAGCGTGTGGACTATCGCTGCCAATTTTAGATCACAAGTCACATATTTCTGTTCATGCATGTTCAATTTCCTGGGCTTGTAACATACTACTTGTCCCTCTTGCATGAGGACTCCTCCCAACCCTTCCTTGCAAGCATCCGTGCACACCATGAAATATTTGTCCGAGTCTGTTATCCTTGGCATTGGTGCATGGGTGAGTATGTGTTTCAACTGTCCAAAACTTGCAACGCATTTAGTTGTCCATAGGAATTTAAATCATTTTCTTTGCAATACGGTGATTGAATAACTGATCTTAGAGAAGTTCTTAATGAACCTCCTATAATAACCTACTAACTCCATGAAGATCTGCATTCAGTTACATTCTGTGGAGTTTTCCATAATTTCCTTAACCTTCTTTGGGTGAAAATCCACTCCCTCCTTTGAGACTATATGCCCCAAGTATTGAATCTCGGATTGAAAAAAATCACACTTGCTGAGCTTTGCATAGAGATTATGCTCTCTTAATAATTTTAACACTACTTCTAGATGCTCTTCGTGCTCTTTTTTAGTTTTTGAATAGACCAATATATCATCCTAGAAACTAGCATAAATTTGTGCAGGTAAGGATTGAGCACATTGTTCATTAAACAGATGAAAGTGGCAGGGGCATTTGTAAGCCCAAAAGGTTGAATCACAAATTCATAGTGCCAACATCTAGTCCTAAATATTGTTTTGTGAATATATTCACCCTTGATGCATACTTGTGATACCTAGATCTTAAATCAATTTTTGAAAAGACCATCGCTCTCCTCAGCTAGTCAAATAAATCACTGCGACAAAGGGTATCTATTATTTATGGTGGCTTTACTAGGTTTCCTGAAATCTATGCACAATATCAGTGTGCCATCTTTCTTTATCACGAACAAAATTGATGCTCCCCAAGGCAATACACTCGTCCTGATATAACCTTTTTCTAACATTTCTTTTAGTTGTAGCTTTAACCCTATAACCTCCGGAGCACTCATTCGATAAGGAGCCTTGGATACCAACGCTATCCCAGGTAACAATTGTATGGAGAAATATACTTATCTATGTGGTGGTAGTCCATGGATTTCCTCAAGAAACACATCTTGATTTTTAAAAAAAATTGGGTGCTCTATTGAGCTATTATTGTTCCCTTTAGGATCACTGACTATTTGGACAAAAAACAATCTACACCCTTTCTAGCTACATTGTTTCAATTACAACACTATTACTAACTCAACCGATATTGGTTTAGACTTTCCTTGTAGCACCATATTTTCACCATCCTCGTTGAGGCATTCAATCAACTTACCAAAGCAGTCAATTTTTGTTATGTGCCTAGCCAACCAATCCATATCGATGAGGATGTCATAAGCACCCAATGGAAAAAAATTTCAATCTTACATTGTGGGCATCCCACTTAACATGATTTGGCATGATCTTATCACATGCTCCACTCGTCTCTTTGTCCCTATGGCCAACTGAACTAGCCACAATTCCTTGTGTGCTTCATTTTGTAATGCACTTTTCTTGACTACTGACGGGTTGATGTAACTAAAGTTTGAAACATGGTCAATTAAAATTGAAATAGTCTGGTTATTGATCATACCTTCCATTTCAATAATGGATGCCTGATGATCAAACTATCTATTATCCACTACAATGTATATTATGGGCATACTTTGGGCCATTTACCTTACTGTCTCTACCTCCTATATGTTAAACAACCTCGGATTGTTCCTTTGTAACTAAGGGTAGTCCTTCTGTAGATGGTTTTCCCCACATGTCCAACATTCTATGGGTTTTCTCCTAGACCTATCAACTTCTTCTCTAGCAGGTTTAGAGGGATGGTCACAATTGGAATTAGTGGTGAACCTCGCGCCTTCACCTTCTCGGCTTCTTGCAATTTTCCTCCCCTTTCCCTTAAATATGGGTTTTCCCTTTGACTTCCAATCAACCCTGTATTAAGACTTGTGTTGGAATTGGTTGTAACAATACTTCATCTTTTTGATAACATCCTCTAGAGTTTGTGGCTCATCGAAATATATCCTGTCCTTGAATTCCTATGGAAATCCACTAAGGAACTTTTGTATATTTTCTTTTTCATCCTTGAGGTAGGGAACGTACCTTAACAATTCCAAAAATTTCATCACGTACTCATCAACTGACAATTGCCCTAGCTTAGGTTCATAAAATTCTTTTGACTTATTATCATATTATCTATATGACGAGTATTTTTCCCTGAAATACCTCTCAAATATTCCCCAATACAAATCTTCCTCTTTGATATCCTTGAAATTCATTAAATATCTTGAAAATGAAGTAAGAAAATCTCAGTTTGACTTTTCCTTAGTCAAATTAGAGATAATTCAAATTTCTATTTCAGCAGAAATCCTGGAGGTAGTTAACTGAGATGACATGGCACTTGTCACTTAGTCAACGCAGCGAATTTGAGTTGGGGAAGCTTGAGTTTAGTTAAGTATGTTTTGTTTCTAATTTGTAGCAATCTATTTCCGTTAATTTGAGTTATTGTCAATTAAACTAGTTCTAACTATCAGAAGAACTAGTGGAGGTCAAGTTGTGGAAGTGGAGCTTCAACCGCACTCAATGATCAACTAGTTAACTGATCGATCAACCCAAAATAATTGTTTCATGTAGAGAATTAAAGTCACCCATTTGAGATGGAGATTTCGAGGCAATGTACTATTAGTTGTAGCATATTCCAATGTGTATAGGTGGTGCATGTAGTCAAAGGAAGGACCTAGAGGCATTGCACAATTCAATAGTGGGAAATTCCTAAATAATAGGGGCCAATTTACCAGAGGAACAACACAAGGAAATAGGAGCTTGGAGGGCTTGAAAATTTGCTAAGTGTTGGACAAATTCAGTGATTCAAGCAAAGGGATAGAATATACACTTGCAGGGTGTGCTCAATCTTGAGCAAGCATATGTATTTAATCTCTATTCTCTAATTAATGCAATATAGATAGTAAGGGGTTTTGAGCAGTTGCTTTCACCTAGATGTATATATGTGCATGTGTGATGTTTCCTTTTGCATGTCTATGATTTTTTTTCTAGATGGTGAATTAACTTTCACAGATCAATAAAGTATCTTCAAGTACTATGATTTAGTAAATTTCATGAATAGTTTTGAATATACACATTAATTTCTTCAAAATATTCCCACAAATATCAACCTTTCCTCTTATACTGAAGATGGCCGCCCTTGCCTTCATATTGTTAGTGTAATTATGGACACTGAAATACTTTATTCCAAGCAACCATGCTTCTACATCCTTGGCATTCTTTACCTCTCCATCAAATTTAGGAGGCTTGGCCTTCTTAAGTTCTTTCGACATAAGGTCTTTTCCTTCCCTTCTCCATCAATGGTGTTTTCTAGTAGCAACACCCAAATTTTTCTCATAACTACATGTCCTTCTTTCTGGAGTACTCAATGGGGTACCCCCTCTCACTATATATTCACTTGACTGTCTATGCCTCTGTTGGCATTATGATTCTGGTATGGCTCTATGATTCAGATGTTGTACCTGATGGCAACACCCTCAAGTGGCAATGCTCTGATCAGGCTCTCAAAATGTTGGAAATTAAGAGGTACGCAGGTGAATGGTTCAAAAGGTGCGTACCCGCAGGTACGCTGGCCAGGAAGTGCGTTCATACCCGCAGGTGACCTGTTCATGAGGTGCGTACCCCCAGTTCACTCACTTTAAGGCAGAGAAGCGTGCTCACGTGGGGTTTCTTATGTTTGGCCCGTGGTATTAAGCCCGCCGTTCTTGTTTCTATGGTTTTGGCCCGTGGTATAGGATCTAATTTGACTATAAATAGGGAAGGAGATCACTTGGCCAACACACCTTTTTGCAAATTGAATATCTTAAGATCTGAAATATTGGGTTATCAGTTTAAAAGCTTGATCTATATAAGAGTGAAGTTGAAAGTGAATCTATGAAGTGTGATCTCGCGGGCGCATGATCAGATCTGGGCATCTGACTATCTGTGGCACACTGGTGGACTGCCAATTCGACCCTAATCAGAGGTACGCAGGTGATTAACGGTGCAAGTGCGTGGATACGCAGAGCAGAAGAAGGAGCAGTGTGTGGGTACGCAGAGCAAAAGAAGGCGCAATGCGTGGGTACGCAGCGCGACAGAGGTTCAGGTGCGTAGGCACAGTGAAAGTACGCAGCCCTTCAGAAGCCGCAGGTGCGTAGGTACGCAGCGCAATAGCATTTGTGGGTGCGTGGCTACAGTAGCAGTACGCGGCGCGATAGCATCTGTGGGTGCGTGGCTACAGTAGCAGTACGCGGCGTGATTGAAGAAACAGTGCGTGGGTATGCAGTGCAGCAGAAGGCTCTCTGCGGGTATACGCGGGGGAGCAGAAGGTGAAGTGCGGAGCCACGCAGGCCAGAGAAAGAAAAACTGCGTATCTGTATTAAGGCATTTATTTGATTGAATTTTCTCTGTTGATAAGGTTTTCTAGGTTTAGTTTACTGTTACTATTGATCTGGTTACTGCAGTTGACTGGGTGATTTACTTGTACTTTATGATCATTTGATGTTCATGGATCCAATTTGAAAATTTATGAAAATTGGTCCTTGAAAGGAAAGAAGTAGGGGGTTGTAGCTCCCTTCCAGGAGAGACTGGAAAATGAGAAAGAGTTGTAGCTCTCTGCAGGTTGCAGCCTGCGTACTGGTAAAGGACTGCACCAGTACAAAACCATTGTAAAAGGAGTTTCTAATTTGAAAGAAGATAGAGACATATTGCAGCAGGTGGTTTTCACCCACATTGGGTTTCCACCTTATATCTGGTGTTCTTTGGTGTGACTATCTATTTTTTCTTGTTCATGCTCATTATTTTATGGTACTGACATGCAAAAATAATTCAAAGTATAAATAAGGAAGATTTATTAAAAGAACTTGATAATACTGATTCACCCCCCCTCTCAGTATTATTTCCAACAATTGGTATCAGAGCCAGGTCCTTTAGAGAAGCTTGATCGCTTGAAGGAAGATCATTCATCATGAGCAACTACGAGAGGGAAGCATCAATCAGGCCACCAATCTTTGATGGGACAAACTTCAATTATTGTAAGGTAAGAGTTACTGCCTATCTTCAATCTCTTGGTAGAGAAGTTTGGGATATCATAGATACAGGCTACACTTTTCCTTCAGCTACTCCTACAGATTCGGCCGAGAAGAAGAAATATGAAACAAATGCTAAAGTAGTCAATACTCTGCTAGGATGCTTATCTCAAACAGAATTCGTAAAGGTTATGCAATATAAATCCGCAAAGGAAATATGGGACAAGATTGTCTTGAGCTACGAAGGAGATGAACAGGTAAAGCGTGCTAAACTTCAAACCCTCAGGATTCAGTATGAGAATCTCAGAATGTATAATGATGAAAGTGTGGCTAACTATTTTCTTCAGGTAGACGAGATTGTTAATTGCATGAAAAACTTGGGTGAAGAAATAAAAGAGGCTATTGTGGTTGGAAAAGTTTTAAGATCATTGTCCCCCAAGTTTGAATCTAAATTGTCTGCAATAGAAGAAAAGGAAAATCTACGAATTCTTACTATGTCTCAGCTACACGGAATTCTAACTACTTATGAAATGAGAAAGGGAGGTCCATCAGACAGGAGAGAAGCTGCTTTCAAGGCTTCAGGCAAAGGAGACTACTATGAAGCAAGTCACATGCCAGAAGAAGAAGAAGAATCAAATTTTGTCAGAAATCTTCAACGGGGTACTAGAAGGTTCAGAGGTAAGTTACCTTTTAAATGTTTTGCTTGTGGAAGAGTAGGTCATTATGCTGCGAAATGTCCTCATAAGGATAAGATTTACAAAGGAAAGGAACCTGCTAGATGGAGCAAGAAACAGAATGCAAATAAGAAAAGCTACTACACTCATGAAGATAGTGATGGTCTATCAAATAGTGATGAAGATGAACGAGGTAATGACTATAAAATTTTAATGGCATTTGAAGATGATGATTACATGGATTCTATAGATGTGGATAGCTTTCATGAAGAAATTTCTAGACTCAAGACATGTATAGAAGAAAAGAATATGATCATTGATACTCTACAATTTCAGATTGATGAAAAAGAAAAATATCTTGAAAAGTTGGAAGGTGAAATTTTTGGTCTTAGAAAAGAGATTGAGAAAACAAAGGCTATTAATCTTAAGTTTGTCAAAGGATTTGAAACTCTGGATGAGATCATCAATGTATATCGTTCTCCACTAAACAAGACAGGTCTGGGGTATAATGGAGAAACTTCTCAAGCATCCACCTCAAAGAGTTATCTTGATGCAGCAAGAAGGAATGAGAAAAAGCACAATGGAGATCACCAGGTAAAGCAGGGACCAATTACAAACAAAGACTATCAGGTAAACCTGGGACAACCCGTCTTAAGGATGAACAAAAGCTACAACCAACCACAGGTAAAATCCTCTCAATTTGCTTCAAGAATGAATGACAATAGAAATTACAATCGTTTGGCCGGAAGATTTGATAACCGCAGAAGTTTCTTCAATGGACAATGCTTCTCTTGCCATAACTTTGGTCACAAAGCAGCTCAATGTGTTGCATATAAAACGATCATGACTAGAGAAGCTCAAAAACAAAGAAGTATGACCGGGATTACTAAAAGGACCTATAACAAATTTTCGGTTCTTGAAAATGAAGTTGAATGTTCTATTTGCAATAACTTTGGTCATGAAGATTCTGAATGCAGGAGCAGGTTTCAGCAGACAAAGGAACAAGCCTCAAGCACCAAAACATGGAGAATAAAGGAACCACAAACAGAAAGATGTGGGATAGCATTTTATGCAGAGGGACAGTAAAATCTATGGTACATTGACAGTGGATGTTCGAAGCATATGACAGGTGATAAAGAAAAACTTGAATCATATTCTGCTTTAGAAAAGGGAAAGAAAGTTTCTTTTGGAAATGATACTCCTGCAGCTATAAAAGGAAAAGGCACTGCTCAGTTAAAAGAAAAGGTCAAAGCTGGAAATGTTTTGTATGTTGATGGATTGAAGCATAATCTTCTGAGTGTCAGCCAGATGTGTGATCAAGGAACCGAGGTGATATTTAGATCAAATGGATGTCTTGTTCGTGATCTTGATACAGGTAAAACGGTGATCAAAGGTAAAAGAACTCCAAATAATCTATACATATTTGAAGAAGGACAACAACAATGCTATCTAAGCAAGGATGATGAACACTGGTTATGGCACCGGAGGTTGGGGCATCTAAGCTTTTCACAAATAAGGAAAGCATGCAAATATCAGGCAGTTCGCGGTCTTCCAGATATCAAAATTCCAGACAACACTATATGCAAATCATGTCAGTTTGGAAAGCAAACCAGAACTAACTTTCCAGAGAAGGAAGGATCAGCTAGCATGCCTCTTGAGCTTGTACATACAGATGTATGTGGACCATTTAGAAAAAAGGACACCTCGAGGAGAAGAATACTTGATATTATTCATTGACGATTTCTCCAGGTTTGTCTGGTTAGGACTTATGAAGCACAAAGATGAAGCATTCGAAAAATTCAAATCCTTTAAAGCCTTGGTTGAAAATGAATCAGGATACAAAATTAAGTGCCTCAGATCTGACAGAGGTGGGGAGTTTACCTCAAATGAATTTTCGATTTCTGTGAAGAACATGGGATAAGAAGAGAATTCTCTACAACTAGAACTCCTCAGCAAAATGGAGTAGTGGAAAGAATGAACATAACAGTCCAACAAATGGCTCGTGCTATGCTTGATGAGTCTGGAACTCCCGCAACTTTCTGGGGTGAAGCTGCATATGCTGCGGTTGTTATTCTCAACAAAAAAAAATGTCCAGGTGAACAACACTCAAACTCCTCATGAGCTCTGGTATGGTGAGACTCCTTCGGTAAAGCACTTCAAAATCTTTGGGAGCAAATGCTATATTAAGAATACTGATGAGCAACTTGACAAACTTGAACCTAGAGCAGATGAAGGCATTCTTCTTGGTTATTCTCCACACAGCAAAGCATACAAGTGCTACAATAAAAGACTTGGAAGAATTGTTGACAGCATTTATGTAGTGGTTGATGAGAAGGGATACATTCCTAGGCAAGTAAATCATGAAGATATCGAAGAAGATGAAGACTACCCTCAAAGACAGAATGATGAAGAAGAAGAACCTCAAGAAGAACCAGAGGAGCAGATAAGGATAGAAGAGAAGACTCCATCCAGATATGTTCAGAAGAATCATCCAGAATCTCAGATTTTGGGGCAGAAAGAAGCAGGTGTACAAACAAGAAGAACAGTTGCAGAAGCTTCAAGCTATTTGGCATTATTCTCTTCCACTGAACCACAAAATGTGAAAGAGGCATGCAAAGATGAATGTTGGGTCAAAGCAATGGATGAAGAACTTGAGCAGATCGAAAAGAACAACACTTGGGAGCTGGTTCCTAGACCAAAGGATAAGAATGTTATAGGGACAAAATGGGTCTTCAAAAATAAATTGAATGAAAATGGAGAAGTAATTAGAAACAAGGCCAGACTTGTTTGTAAAGGGTATGCGTAGCAAGAAGGAATTGATTTTGAAGAAACCTTTGCTCCTGTTGCAAGACTTGAGGCCATCCGAATGTTCCTTGCTCTCTCAAGCTTTCAAAACTTCAAAGTATTTCAAATGGACGTGAAATCAGCCTTTCTGAATGGAGACTTGGAAGAAGAAGTATACATTGAGCAACCAGATGGTTTCATTCTTGGAAATGATCCAAATATTGTATGCAGATTGAAAAAGGCTCTCTATGGTCTCAAACAAGCTCCAAGGGCTTGTTACTATCGCTTGGACAAATATCTTCATCAACAAGGTTTTTCGAAAGGATCAGCAGATAGCAATCTTTATATAAAAGTTGAAAACGACAAATTGCTAATACTTGTTGTGTATGTAGATGACATTATCTTTGGGAGCAATGAAGAAGCTATGGGTCAAAGCTTTGCCTTGGTAATGCAGAAAGAATTCGAAATGTCCTTGCTGGGAGAACTGACATATTTTCTTGGTTTGCAAATCCAACAAAAAGAAGGAGGGATCTTTTTGTCTCAAACCAAGTATCTCAAGCAGATTTTGAAGAAATATGGCATGGAAGATGCAAAACCAGTATGTACACCCATGGTCACAGGATGTAGCCTCAGTGCAAATGATGAATCAGCAGCAGTGCATCAACCAACCTACAGATCTATGATTGGAAGTCTACTTTATTTGACAGGTACCCGACCAGACATAATGCATGCAGTAGGAATAGTTGGAAGATTTCAGGCAAATCCAAAGGAAACTCATCTTCAGGCAGTAAAGAGAATCTTCAAATATCTTCAAGGAACTCAAAACTATGGCTTATGGTATCGTAGAGATACAGATCTCACACTTCATGCTTATACAGATGCAGATTGGCCCGGAAGCGTGGATGATAGGAAGAGCACAAGTGGTGGTGCATTCTTTATGGGTTCCAGATTAGTATCTTGGTTCAGCAAGAAACAGAGTTCGATTGCCTTGTCTACAGCTGAAGCGGAATATGTTGCTGCTGCATCTTGCTGCACTCAACTCCTTTGGATGATGCATACCTTGCAGGATTTTCAAATCACTTGTATACCACCCATCTCCATCTTATGTGATAATACAAGTGCAATCAGCATTTCAAAGAATCCAGTCATGCATTCAAAGACCAAGCACATACCGATCAAGTATCATTTTCTCCGGGAACAAGTACTTGAACAAAAGGTCAAGTTGGAGTATGTTCCTTCTAAGGAACAAGTTGCTGATATACTCACCAAACCATTGCCCAGGGAGACCTTTGAATACCTTAGGCAAAAGCTGGGGGTTGTTGATGCATCATCATGTTGTTGAATCTCTTTTGATTGACGGTTGTACGCAAGGTTCATCTGGGGTATATGCGTACACTTGCTGAGTTGCGGATTGGTCGAAGATCAAATGGCACAGGTTCAGGGGGAGCATATAATGCATTGTTGGCATTATGGAGGAAGTACATCATGGATGCTGGTCTGAATATTGCTGCAATATGTCTCTATCTCTTTCATGGTCATTTATGGTGTTTGGTGGATTATGGTTCTTCTTTGCAGATCTGGTTTATAGTCAGGGGAGCATGTTCTTAGGGGGAGCATAACCCATTGCCCTTGATGTCAAAGGGGGAGAATAATGTTGAGGATCTTGAGGTTGCCATCAAGTCCAAAGGGGGAGATTGTTGGCATTATGATTCTGGTATGGCTCTATGATTCAGATGTTGTACTTGATGGCAACACCCTCAAGTGGCAATGCTCTGATCAGGCTCTCAAAATGTTGGAAATTAAGAGGTACGCAGGTGAATGGTTCAAAAGGTGCGTACCCGCAGGTACTCCGGCCAGGAAGTGCGTTCATACCCGCAGGTGACCCGTTCATGAGGTGCGTACCCCTAGTTCACTCACTTCAAGGCAGAGAAACGCGCTCACGTGGGGTTTCTTATGTTTGGCCCGTGGTATTAAGCCCGTCGTTCTTGTTTCTATGGTTTTGGCCCGTGGTATAGGATTTAATTTGACTATAAATAGGGAAGGAGATCACTTGGCCAAGACACCTTTTTGCAAATTGAATATATTAAGATCTGAAATATTGGGTTATCAGTTTAAAAGCTTGATCTATATAAGAGTGAAGTTGAAAGTGAATCTATGAAGTGTGATCTCGCGGGCGCATGATCAGATCTGGGCATCTGACTATCTGTGGCACACTGGTGGACTGCCAATTCGGCCCTAATCAGAGGTACGCAGGTGATTAACGGTGCAAGTGCATGGATACGCAGAGCAGAAGAAGGAGCAGTGCGTGGGTACACAGAGCAAAAGAAGGCACAGTGCGTGGGTACGCAGCGCGACAGAGGTTCAGGTGCGTAGGCACAGTGAAAGTACGCGGCCCTTCAGAAGCCGCAGGTGCGTAGGTACGCAGCGCAATAGCATCTGTGGGTGCGTGGCTACAGTAGCAGTACGCGGCGCGATAACATCTGTGGGTGTGTGGCTACAGTAGCAGTACGTGGCGTGATTGAAGAAACAATGCGTGGGTACGCGGTGCAGCAGAAGGCTCTCTGCGGGTATACGCAGGGGAGCAGAAGGTGAAGTGCGGAGCCACGCAGGCCAGAGAAAGAAAAACTGTGTATCTGTATTAAGGCATTTATTTGACTGACTTTTCTCTGTTGATAAGGTGTTATGGGTTTAGTTTACTGTTATTATTGATCTGGTTACTGCAGTTGACTGGGTGATTTACTTGTACTTGATGTTCATGGATCCAGTTTGAAAATTTATGAAAAGTGGTCCTTGAAAGAAAAGAAGTAGGGGGTTGTAGCTCCCTTCCAGGAGAGACTGGAAAATGAGAGAGAGTTGTATCTCTCTGCAGGTTGCAGCTTGCGTACTGGTAAAGGAATGCACCAATACAAAACCATTGTAAAAGGAGTTTCTAATTTGAAAGAAGATAGATACATATTGCAGCAGGTGGTTTTCACCCACATTGGGTTTCCACCTTATATCTGGTGTTCTTTGGTGTGACTATCTGTTTTTTCTTGTTCATGCTCATTATTTTATGGTACTGACATGCAAAAATAATTCAAAGTATAAATAAGGAAGATTTATTAAAAGAACTTGATAATACTGATTCACCCCCCCTCTCAGTATTATTTCCAACAACGTCTTCTTGGATTTTCCACCATATACACCATTAGTATCATTTTTTTGTTTCCATAGTCATGATGATACTTGCCTATACTTGTAGTTGCACCCAACTCATGCTGCTTCTATCCCTACAAATTTAATAGGCTTTGCAATATGAATGCGTTAATTTTAGCTTGTTTCTCCTAAGTTCTGGTAATCCTTTCATTTTCAACCTTGCAACTACTTAGCTTAACCCTTAAGCTTCTCAATGTATCCAGTTAGTCAGGAGAGCTTGCCTCTCCTCTCTTCTCAACTGAATCTTCCTTGTTCCCATGTTGTGATCTATTAGTAATGTACTACACCATTCTGCTGCTCATACCTTGTCCCTTGGTGTCTTTGTATGTGCCATCATACACATACAACTGTTAGACAAGCCAAAATATAAGAAATCATATTTTCTATCACCTTGGTTTAAATGTAATAAACCTACAGGTGTATGTTCGTCTGAGACATCACACCTCGAGTTAAAACGACACATTCTGTAATAGAGCATCGAGATTTTATTCCCAAAGGTCCAACGTTGAACCTTCAACTCTAATACCACTTTATAACAATCACTTCCATCACTTAGGCTAAACCAACTTAGTAGAAGGTGTTACTTTAATTTAACCTAACCTCCAAGGTCTCATTATGGAAATGGGTTATAAAATTTCTACTTCTCCAAAGCTTGCATAAATACATTTGGAATACACCACTATACTCAGTTGGTCAAGTGATTTTTGACACAATCCAACTGGTCAACCAAACACAATAAATCAACATGACAGAACAATTTAAGACAATCCAACCCATTGACTTAACACAACGAGCCGACTTAGCATGAATAGACAAGATTAGTCGAAATGACCCAATCAGTTGACCTAACATGGCTATACAAGATCAATCAAAATGAACCAACTAGTCAACTTACCTCGATTAGGAAAGATAAGGGAAAATGACCCAACCAATCGACTTACCTTGACTAGACAAGATTAGTTAAAATGACCCAACCAGTCGATGTAATGACCCAACTAGTTGAATTACCTTGATAAGAAAATATCATTCAAAGTGACCTAACCAATCGAATTACCTTGACTAGACAAAACCCTAATTTGGATTGATCAAAACTCAATGCTGATAGCTAGTCGAAATATTTGTCTTGGTCGACAACAACGAATATGTCCCATGCTCTTCAGGGACCTCTTCCCTATGTACAAAAATTTATACTAATAAGTAACGACAAGCTATTACCTCATTGGTCGGTAATCCATTGGATGAATTGGGTGCCCCAATAATTTGGGTCCTCCCATAATGGCCCCATATTGGCTATTGAGTGCTCATTGTGGAAATTTTGCACCTTTCTAACTATGCATAAGGAACAACTCATCAATAAACTCAAGCCTTAAAAAACTGTAGAATTCGAGTGGCCTTTGGTTGACTCTTGACTAAACATTGGTTTGGACCTTCTTGTTGACTAGATTACTAGTCGATGGAATTCACACATTGTAACAACTTAGTTGACCACGTTCCATAGTCACACAGGACCATGCTAACAACTCAGCACTTCATAAACATATTATCTTATCATAAAGGTATTTAGGACCCTTATAAACATGGGAGTTACACACACATATGTGAAGCATGATAATTCAACTTAAATAGAAATCCATATTTATATATATTCTATTAATTATTGAATGATGAATTACAGAGTGAGAGGCCCTGGCTTAAATACAACCTTGGGTGCCTCTTGGTGAATGGGCATGATCTTTAGTCATACCCTTTTCCTATTAACTAATAATTACAAATAACTAATTTTTATATAACATTGCCTTCCTCCCCCAAAAAATGATTTGTCCTCAAAGCGTACGTAACGACAGATGTTGTTGACGAAATGCTTTAGTCTCCCAAGAAGATTCTTCTTCTGGTAATTCCTTCCACTTGATCAGGTATTCCTTGATGACACGAGATCAGAGCTTCATATCCCTGGTGGATATGATACATTATGGCTCTAAAATGACAATTCCTTCATCATCTAAGGATGGAAGTGTTGTTTGTGCTGATTGATGGTCACCAAGTTCCCTTTTAAGGCAGGATACATGGAAGACATTATGCACACGAATTTTATCCAGAAGGCTTAAACTATATGAAACTTGGCCGATCTTTTTGTTGATCTGGTATGGCCCATAGAACTTTGGTGCCAATTTATTTTTCCCTTTTTGTTTTAAGGACAACTGTTTGTATGGTTGGAGCTTGACAAATACCCATTCTCCAACTTCAAATTCTCTCTCGGTTATGTTTCGGTCAGCTTGCTGCTTCATATGGTTTCTTGCATTATTTAAATTTTCTTTTAGAGTTTGGACGACCTTTTGGGTTTCTTCTAGCTAGTTTTTAACAACTGGTAATTTTTTTGATAGCTAGGTTCTTCCATTTTGGAGGTTCGTACTCGTACAGAGCTTGAAATGGAGTCATTTTTGCTGACGTGTGGTAAGTAGAATTGTACCACCATTTAGCGAGATGTAACCACTAACCCACTTATTTTGTTTTCTTTGGCGTAACAATATAGGTAAGCTTCCAAACATTTATTGACAACCTCTGTTTGGCCATATGTTTGAGGATGGTAAGCATAACTCATGTTGAGGTAGGTTCCTATATGATTGAATAATTCCTTCCAAAAATTACCCTTAAATTTGGCATCTCTATCACTCACAATGACCTTTGGAAATTTGCGTAATTTGTAAATATATTTGCAAAATTGCAATACGATGAGCATACTTGGTGAGTTTGTCGACTACTATTTATATTTCTTCCCATTTCTAATTCAGAATGTTTAAGGGATGAAGTAGTCAGGGTGTCATAATATTTTCACTTTTATTCCTTTGACATTTATCGCATTCTGCTACATATTTCTGAATATTGTGACTCATTCACTTCCAAAAGAATGATTGGAGTCCATTATAGTAAGTTTTAAAGAATCCTACATGTCCGGATGACAATGCATCATGTGACTCCTTGAGAATCTTAGTTTTAGACTTGGAGTTTGATTTCAAATAGATTCTTCCCTTGTACCATAGAATTTTGTTTTTCCATTCAAATTTTGAGTTGTGTGGAAGGTTGTTGATTACAGCTCTTGCTTGCGGATCTTTTGCATATTCAATTCGAATCTCTATTACAGGTCAATTTGGGCACATCAATTCCAACTTCTAGATCCTTATTATTAGGGTCCATTAAGCCTTAATTCAGTTGTTTTCATTCCCTAATGAGGTCAACCTACATCATGCTTGCCTCCCAAGAGTTTCCATGACACCATTCATCCAAAAAGTGTCCCTAAGGAGATCAGTGCAGGTAGCCTTCTATTAGGCTGCATTGCAATGCAAAAACTGCACTGACTAGGTGCGCTACAATGCACTTAGCATTTGTTTCACCTGCACTGAGTGAGATTCATCGAATTTTTAAAATTAATCCATTGGATTCCTCATCAAATGGATACTTATGGAAGTTTCTAGGTTGGTTGAGCTCGTATTTGGACAAGGACGAGGATGAATGAACCTCAATCCATTATCCCTTCCTCCATGGAACCACTTCCCAATTTTGGCAAAGCATTCATGAGGGCCATTAATGGCTTAACCTCCTCCATTCAGCTATAAATTGATCAAGCATTCAAAGGCTGGTCTAGGTTGGAATTTCTTGAGCTAAGGAGATGCTGTTTGAATGAGATTAGTGAGAGTATTGTAATGATGTTGAAGTGTTGCTTCATGAGGAGAGAAGGGTTTGATTGGAAGGAAGACACTGAATCGAGCATGAACATTCATGGGTTGTAATCTTTCCTCTTATCAATAAAGAATTCAAAGCTTTTTCCATTCATGTGTTTATATGTATATTGTATTCTGGATTCTATGATATGTTTAATTAACAGATCTTCATTGTATGCTTTGATTGGTTTCTGTCTCGGCTTGTGTGCAGGTACTTTCTAAGCGATTTAAGTACAAAAAGGAGCGGCGGGATCGATCAAAGGAGAGGGGGAGTAAGCTAAACCTACAGGTCAGTTTCTTTTCCTGCTTCTCTTATCTGTTAATTATAGAAAAGGCAATGAATTACTTTGTCTGTTGTTTCTAGGCTAGCTACTAAGTCTAGAGGGTTAGGTGTTTGTAGAAACACTAAATTTTCCCAAAACAAATTGGCGACTCCGCTGGAGAATGTTTACCCTTTTAATAGATTATTTGTCTTCTTGAAGCATTTTGACATATTGTACCTCCTGTCATTTATTGAATTCAAGTCTAAATTCATTGAAAATTGAATCAAAGTTAAGCATAAAATCACCTTGTTGTAATCAACGCACCTCTGTGACTGACACAGTGCGCTGCAGTGCACTTCCCGCATAGACTCAGTGCGATTCAACGCACTGTCTCTAACTTCTGCCTGCACTGATACCTTTAGGGTCAGTTTTCCCATCTAGGAACAATCTCATTAAGCCATTCGGGAACAATAATTGAAACTGCAAGGAGTTTCATTTCTTTGTCTTTCCTAGACAGGGAATCTGCCACTATATTGTCCTTTCCCCTTTTGTGTAATATCTCCATGTCAAAGGAAACAATTTTTTCAATCCACTTTTGTTGTTCTTCGGAAAGTGTTTTTTGTTGGAGGAGGTACTAGAGGTTGTTATGGTTTGTTCATATGGAAAAATTACTTCCCAAAAGATATTTCCTCCACTTGGCTAGTGCGTGCATAATAACAAACATTTCTTTGTTGTGTGTATATTTAAGGCGTTCTCGTTTATTGGGTTTCCTGCTCTCACAAGCTATTGGATGCCCATCTTGCATTAAAACTGATCCTATACTGAAACATGAAGCATCACACTCAATGACAAATGGTTTAGATAAATCTGGAGTTGCCAACACTGGGGCATTAGGCATAACTTCAATTCTTCAAAACACTTTCCCGCTTCGTCATTCCATTGAAATGAGTTCTTCTTTAAAAGGTTTGTTAGGGGTGCGGTTATATGTTCATAGTTTTTAATAAATATTCGATAATATCCAGTCAACCCTAAGAACCATCTTAGCTTGGATATATTAATTGGTTTGGTCCATTCCCTTATAGCCTTTATTTGATTAGGATCCACTTTTACTCCTTCATGGGATATTATGTGTCCGAGATATTCTACTTTTTCCTTCCCAAAGGTGCATTTGGACTTCTTGGCATAGAAGTGATGCTCTTCCAATAGTGTAAGAACTTTATCCAAATGTTGTAGGTGCTCCTTCCAAGTTTTACTGTAAATGAAAATGTCATCAAAGAACACTAACACAAACTTCCTTAGATATAGACGGATTAACTCGTTCATAGTAGCTTGGAATATTGCTGGTGCATTGGTTAACCCAAAAGGCATTAATTTAAATTCGTAGTGACCTTCATGTGATCGGAACACAATTTTTGGTGTGTCTTCCAACCTTACTCTGATTTTGTAATATCCTGACCTTAAGTCTAATTTTGAGAAATATTTAGCGCCATGTAGTTCATCCAACATTTCATTGATGAAGGGAATTTAGAATTTGTTTTTAATTGTTTTTTTGTTTAGTCCTCGATAATCGATGCATAACCTTAACGATCCATATTTCTTCCGCACCAATACAGCTGGAGCAACATAGATACTTTTACTTTTTGAGATGATGCCACATTTTAAAAGATCTTGGATTAATCTCTCAATTTTCGTTTTTTGATGATGTGGATATCGATACGGTTTGATGTTGATGAGGTTTGATCCTGCTTTGACTTCTATTATATGATCGATTTCTTTGTTAGGAGGCATTTTCATGGGCAGGTTTTGGAATACTTTTTTGTGCTTCTGAATTAGCTCCTGTACTTTTGGTGCTTCTTCGATGATCAAATTTTAAGTTAACATTTATAATTGGTGACATTGTACTACATAGGCTGATGTCGCTCTTCGAATAATTTTCATCATTTAGGATGATGATACGATTTGGTTCTCAGGTGCTTGAAATCCATATAAGTTATACCTCTTCCCTTCCCATTTAAAGCTTATAAATTGCTTTTGATGGTTGTCAGAGTAAGTGCCTAGGGTTTGTATCCATTGGATACCTAAGACCACATCTACTCCTCCTAATGGAACAACTGAGAAAGAAGATTCTAAATTAAAGTCTTGAATCTACAATTTGACTTTATGGCATTTCCCTACCTTTTCAATTTTCTTACCATCAGCTATCATAACCTTCATGTTAGGCATGGGAAATGAGAAAATGTTGAGTCTCTTCGTCATGGTTGAGTCCAAAAAATTGTGGGTGCTATCGGTATTGATCAGAACCATTACATTGTTCTTCTTGATATGTCCTTTTAATTTTAATGTCTGGGGCTGTGATATACCTGTCATAGCCGATAGAGACACTTGCGAAATGCTCTCGTCATCGTTTTGGAGAGAATTCTGGGGCATCTTTAATTTATTCTACATCTGATTCATCATTATCTAAATCATTATTTGCTTCAAATTTATATAGGTTTTTGGTCTCTTTCCCTTTAGCTCACTTATTTTTAGGGTCCCATTTTTTGCCACATCATTTTCACTTGCCCTCTTTCATCCTTTGCATTTCCATGTTAGTTTTTTCTCCTTCACGAAGATGTGGTGGAACATATTTTGTGTTATTCGTGTTCGCAGACTGGGGAAATCTTCGTCTTGAATATACTCTTTCAGCCTTTGACCACAACATCTTTCCAAATTTCTTTTCAACATCTTTTTCTTTTTGTCTTGCTACTTCTATCGACGCAATGTCATGAAGCTCAAGTTCTGCTTGGTGTACGATTGAATGAGACGAGTTTTTGATAAACCATGTACTCGTGTTGCTAAAGTGTCCCATTCTCAAGTGTATTCATCCACATCTCCTTTTTGTTGCAATCGAGTGAGTTTGAGAAGAACTCTTCTTCCTTGACACCTTGGAACCTTAAGAAGGCATCCTTAAATTTCCTCCAACTGATAGCAAAGTGTCGTCTTCTTCCACCAATATACCAATTATATGCTTCACCTTCCATTTTCATGGAAGCATGTCTGATATTTTTGTCACCATTGTCTATATCGTAAATTTCGAAATATTCTTCTGCTTTATTGAGATAAGAAACACTGCATTTTTCGTTACCGTCGAATTTGGATAGCTCGATTTTTGCTCTTAATTGATATGTCACTATCGATGGAGTGAAAAAGGGGTATTGATTTGAAAATGACATATTGGTGTATGGATTCCAGAGCTGCCTATTTTGAAAATTTAAGTTACTATTTCCTTGATTAGGCGTGGAAGATTTCTTTGGAGACTCAGGTTTCTCATGTGCGTCTGATGATTTTGACGAATCTAGAGAATTGAGATGTTAAGTAGCCTCATTATTCTGGAGTATTTGATCGGGTGTAATCTTCAGGATGGTACAAATACAACCCAACATCACCATATCTTGATCCACCTTAACTAAAAGGTTTTCCTTATCCTTCTTAAATTCATTCTTGTTCTCCTCGAGTTGACTTTTTATTCTCTTTGTTGTGTTATGGAGCTCCTCGATTTTATCGCCTTGTCTGGTCACCTTAGTCTCAATATCTACTAGTCTATTATTGAAATTAGCCATCGAAATTGATGAAGCCATTGAATGGGTCTTAGGTGGAGTATATTTATCGAGATTAAATCTTTTTATTAACTTGATCCTATTTTTTTTAATATATATATATATATATATTCTATACCCTATACTATATCGTATATATTATATATTAATGCCTCGACTGCCCACTATTTAACTAATGCGTTGCTTAAGACTTGCGGCAGACAACGGAAAGCGTGGAACAATAGGATGAGTGGACAACAGAGAAAAAGGTGGGGGCAGACGACGGGGGCATATCGAAATCAAATTAGTGGATGATTTGGGTGAGGGGAAAGCCAACGGAGAGGGACGACATATGATGCGGCGACGATATAAGTTACGTAAGAGAAGGGTGGATGATCCATTGGAGAACGAAGAGTGTGTTTGACTGAGAACTAACAGAAACATAACAGTGGGGATGGTGGAGAACGACGCTGATAGCGGACTGAAGGAAAGCACGTTGGAACAAAGGTGGAAAACACGCAGCCGACGGAAAACTAGGAAACATAAAATGAATGTGATGTGGGGGCGGAAACAGGGAAACAAATTTGAATAGTTAGTAGAGGCTGTGTTGTATGCATAGCGACAACAATGCAGTGGTGGCTCTGATACCACATCAAGCATGAAAATTCAACTTAAATAGAAATCCATATTTATATATATTCTATTAATTATTGAATGATGAATTCCAGAGTGAGAGGCCCTGGATTAAATACAACTTTGGGTTCCTCTTGGTGAATGGGCGTGATCTTTGCCTATTAACTAATAATTACAAATAACTATTTTTTATATAATAATATGTATATAAATAATCTCATCATATAGAGACAATAATAATGGATTCCTCCATTTAAAGTACTATTACATGTATATATCACATAGAAACAATGTTCATCCTTTCAATGCATCAAGTATACAAATAAGCAACTTATCTTATTATCTTCAATTGGCTTGAAAATAAGAGTGGGACTTTAGCTCTCCAGCCAACTGTAGACCAATTTCATTGCAATGTTTCTTGTAGTCGATCACCCCTGAGCCAAATTTAGAGTTTGAGGAGGAAATTTCTTAAGATTTTTTTCGTCAATAGTCACTCAACTAGGTAAAAGGCATATTTCATTTCTCAGGTGGTTTTACAACAACCCAAACTATAACACCATAGGAAATCTTCAAATTAGTGAAAGAAAACCACAAGGGTTCGACCAATGCACAAAGAGTCTCAACATAGTTATGGAGAAATATCATAAGCACAATGGTAGGTTTGAAGTTTCATGTTCCGGATTATCCACAGTTTCCAGTTCAGTCTGTCGACGTTTCAAACCCCAATGGGGGTCCATCATCAGGACAATTCTGAAAGATAGAAATGAAATGAATGAAAGATGATGAGAGAAGCAGCTAGGCACCTGGATATAAATACACAAAGGAACCCTAATATGAGAGCCGACACATGATTTTACATTCTTGTTATTATTTCTTGTTATTTATTTATAATTGTATTTATTAATTATTAATTTTTATATTAAATATTTAATTTAATTTATTATTTTTAGCCTTGATAAATCAACCATAAATTAATTAATTAATTAATCAATTAAATAAAATTAAATTTTCCTTCCCTTTCTTAATTTATTGAATCACCACACCATAGGTTAATTGGAAATCCATCAATTACTCAATTAATAGTATTATTTTAGAATTTATAAAAAATCAATTTTAATGTTCATTTTTATTTTATCTTATTATTATTATTTATATTAGATTAATAAAATAAATCAAGTTAATTAATTTATTTTTACTTTCATTTTAGATTAAACCACCCTTTTTATTAATACCTTATTCCCCATTCTATTTTACTTTTATTAATTAAATTTTATTTAAATTAATATTTTTTATATTAATTTAATTAAGCCTTTTTATATTATATTAATTAATTAAATTAATTATATTAATTATATTAATTAATTTTAATACCATATTCCCCTATTTTATTTTATTTTATTTTACTTTTGTTAATAATATTTTATTTTTATTTTTATATAAATTAATATTTTTATATTGATTTAATTAAGCCCTTAATTTAATTTCAATTTAATTAATTAAGCCCTTAATTTAATTTAATTTAATTAATATAATTAATTAAATTAATATAATTAATTAAATTAATATAATTAATTAAATAAAATAAAATTAATATAATTAATTAAATTAAATTAAATTAAAAGACAAATAAACCCCTCGAGGCCCGTGGCCTCAACAGGGACAATGGAAGTGAAATCAGTGGAAACTGGGTTCCCCTGATCAGACAAATAAACCCCTCGAGGCCCGTGGCCTCAACAGGGACAATGGAAGTGAAATCAGTGGAAACTGGTTTCCCCTGATCAGACAAATAAACCCCTCGAGGCCCGTGGCCTCAACAGGGACAATGGAAGTGAAATCAGTGGAAACTGGTTTCCCCTGATCAGACAAATAAAACCCTCGAGGCCCGTGGCCTCAACAGGGACAATGGAAGTGAAATCAGTGGAAACTGGTTTCCCCTGATCAGACAAATAAACCCCTCGAGGCCCGTGGCCTCAACAGGGACAATGGAAGTGAAATCAGTGGAAACTGGTTTCCCCTGATCAGACAAATAAACCCCTCGAGGCCCGTGGCCTCAACAGGGACAATGGAAGTGAAATCAGTGGAAACTGGTTTCCCCTGATCAGACAAATAAACCCCTCAAGGCCCGTGGCCTCAACAGGGACAATGGAAGTGAAATCAGTGGAAACTGGTTTCCCTGATCAGACAAATAAACCCCTCGAGGCCCGTGGCCTCAACAGGGACAATGGAAGTGAAATCAGTGGAAACTGGTTTCCCCTGATCAGACAAATAAACCCCTCGAGGCCCGTGGCCTCAACAGGGACAATGGAAGAGAAATCAGTGGAAACTGGTTTCCCCTGATCAGACAAATAAACCCCTCGAGGCCCGTGGCCTCAACAGGGACAATGGAAGTGAAATCAGTGGAAACTGGTTTCCCTGATCAGACAAATAAACCCCTCGAGGCCCGTGGCCTCAACAGGGACAATGGAAGTGAAATCAGTGGAAACTGGTTTCCCCTGATCAGACAAATAAACCCCTCGAGGCCCGTGGCCTCAACAGGGACAATGGAAGTGAAATCAGTGGAAACTGGTTTCCCCTGATCAGACAAATAAACCCCTCGAGGCCCGTGGCCTCAACAAGGACAATGGAAGTGAAATCAGTGGAAACTGGTTTCCCCTGATCAGACAAATAAACCCCTCGAGGCCCGTGCCTCAACAGGGACAATGGAAGTGAAATCAGTGGAAACTGGTTTCCCCTGATCAGACAAATAAACCCCTCGAGGCCCGTGGCCTCAACAGGGACAATGGAAGTGAAATCAGTGGAAACTGGTTTCCCCTGATCAGACAAATAAACCCCTCGAGGCCCGTGGCCTCAACAGGGACAATGGAAGTGAAATCAGTGGAAACTGGTTTCCCCTGATCAGACAAATAAACCCCTCGAGGCCCGTGGCCTCAACAGGGACAATGGAAGTGAAATCAGTGGAAACTGGTTTCCCCTGATCAGACAAATAAACCCCTCGAGGCCCGTGGCCTCAACAGGGACAATGGAAGTGAAATCAGTGGAAACTGGTTTCCCCTGATCAGACAAATAAACCCCTCGAGGCCCGTGGCCTCAACAGGGACAATGGAAGTGAAATCAGTGGAAACTGGTTTCCCCTGATCAGACAAATAAACCCCTCGAGGCCCGTGGCCTCAACAGGGACAATGGAAGTGAAATCAGTGGAAACTGGTTTCCCCTGATCAGACAAATAAACCCCTCGAGGCCCGTGGAAGCTCAAGATCAAGTCTTGTTCTTACCTTGGATTTTGAGTGACCTGTCATCTCTAGTCAAGCATGGTAGTTCAATTTAGTCTATTTAACATACCATGCTATGCAACTTGGTTTTTTTCTCTTTTTAGATAGATTATGTGGAGCGTTAGGAGATTAGGCATGTTTTGAGGAGACATGATGATGCAATAAAGGAAATTGATGTTTGATTCACATAGTCACAGAGAAAATTAAGGAATAGGATAGAAATGTAACTTCATAGATTCAAATCATTATAATGTTAATACTAATAGCTTGGACAGGTGCTTTTGCACAGGCTAGGTGCAAAGCATATAGAAAATGTTAGATTGCCTCTTTAGGTTATTGCTCATGAGGAGTAAGTAACATTTATAATCTCCTTCCTAAGTTTAACGTAGAAAAATAAATAAATAAATAAATTAATTAATATTGACTATTGGGTTGAGTTTCTAAGGATAAATAAACTAATTATTTAAGTGATCTAGATATGTTCTCAACCGTTGATCTCAAGTGAGGCTTCATATCTACTCCTAGCCATCCATTATTTAAGATATCTAAGGTTTTAGAAACTATAAAAAAGGCCTAAGGGAAAGGTGAAGACACATTATTATTGGGAGAGAGATTTCCTTAAGCAAGTGAGAGACTCAATATTGAACACAGGTGAAAAATGTTCAACTACAAGAATTTTGAAGCACGGGTTTGCAGGTTCGCTGCACAAGAGGAGGGTCAAGACTTGTTTATGGAGGATGTCGAGGGTGTGCCACATGAAGAAGGAGGTCGAGACTTGTGTGACCGAGTTCTATTAGGAAGGCTACGAGTTTGGGGAGGTCGTGAGAGTGTATGTTAGACTTAGGAGGAGGCCACGTTGCTAGAGGTGGGCCAAAATTGTGAAAAGTAGCTAGCACAGGTGAATATGAATTTCTAAGGGGGTTGAGTTTCTAGGTTCCATTATTGTATTTTTGTGTCTTCTTTGTGGGTTGATTTCCTTGTTAAAGGAAGCCCTAATTTTCTTGAGTAATAGAAATTTAAGGAGAATTTGTTGGGCATACTTTTTTGTTGTGTTTGTGACTTATTTTCCATTTATTTTCCAATGCAAATTTGATTTAAAGTTAAAATAGAAGTGTATTTATTTTCATTAGTAAAAAAAAAAAATTATTGGGTGAAACATTGTCTGGTTATAAAATAATTTTTTAGGAAAATCAAATCATATGTGGTATTAGAAAATTAACATAGTATTAATTACTAAAACTCTAAGGACAAGGAAGATTGTTTTTTCACAAAGGTTTATTTTTTCCAACAATTATCGTTAGAGCATTTTTGAGGTCTAAAATGGGCTTCTTAAGGAATATTGTAAAATAATAGTGGAAATAATAAAATAAGTAGATTACATCATCAAATTTTAAAGCTAAAAAAGATAAAACTACTTTTTCAACTCGTGTTTTCAACTTATCTCCCTATGGTTTTACTAAATTTTCAAGTGGGGGCACACGTTGGATGTGAAATTTAATTCCTCATCCAAATAGTACCCATGTTGCATGCTTTCGATGGACCTTGCTACACGAAAAATGAGAAATACATTAAAAGCGTGATTGCAATCACATTTTTCATGTATTTCTCATTTTTGATATAGCATGGTCCATCAAAAGCACACAACATGAGTACTCCTTGGATGAGAAATTAAATTATGCATCCAATGAGTGCTTCCACCAGAAATATTAGTAAAACTGTAGGGAGATAAGTTGAAAATACGAGTTGAAAAAGTGGTTTTTTTTTTTTAGTTTTAATATTTTTATTTTTTTACTCCAAAAATGGTGAATCACCCCCCATGGTTGAAATCATCACCTTGAATGCTGTTGGTTCTTATAAAGTTGATTTTGGTTCTACATTTTTGTTTTGAGGCCCATTTTAGACCAAAAAAATTCTCCAATGATATTTTGGGGTTTGAGTATTTGATTTGGAATTCGTGAAATCGCTGTAATAGGGTTGAGGTTTAATGACATATTGGAGGGTAAAAACAACTACAATCCTTGGGAGGAGAGGGTAGAATTGGTGTTTATGAACAATGGGATATCATAGTTACCATATCAACGATTCATCCCTCTTACTGATGCTGCACAACTAACCATCCATAATTATAAGATGTAAAAGCAAGGATGATCATACTAGATAGAGTGAAGGATAATGCGATTCTCATCTTTCTAGAAATAAATTAGCTAGGGAAATGTGGGAGGCTCTAAATAAGTTGTACCAGAGTGACAATAATAATGAAAAAATGGTGTTGAGCGAAAATCTCAAGAGCACTAAGATGTCCAGGTTAGATTTTATAACATATTATATTACTAGGATCACACAGAGTCATGATGAGTTGGTTGAAGTTGGGGAGGATGTGTTAGAAGAGGATATTGTGAGGATAGTCTTGAACGGGTTCAGAAATCCATAAGATCCCTTTATTAAGGGTATTGTGGCATGAGAGAAGCTTCCAGACTGGAAGATGTTGTGGGATGACTTCATATAGGAGGAGATTCAAGAGGAGTCTCTACATGGTAGTGAGAATAAATGTGACGATGAGAATATTTCCCTTGTGATTAGGGAAAGGAAGTACAAGGGTAAGCCTAAGGATATTACGAGTGGTGAAGCTACTTCACATGATGGGAAGAAAAAGGCCATGGGAAAATTTAAGTGCTTTGCATGTCACAATTTTTTCCATTATGGAGGTCAATGTTCGAACAAGAAGAAGGGAAAGGGGAAGGCACATGTAGTAGCTTCAACAAACATGTAGGTGAGAAAGTTTTACACCAAGTGTAAGATAGATTTTATCATTGGTGTGTTGTATTTCTAGCACCATAACTAAGGTGCATGGTTTGTAGATAGCAGTGCTCCTTGTCACATGACAATATCATGAGTTTTGTTCACTAAAATTGCAGAGGGAGACTCATAGCCACATGTGGAGTTTGGTAACAATCCTAGGTGTGTAGTAGAAGGATGGGACTCTCTAGTTTTAACTAGAGTTATGCGAGTATTTGGATATGACAAAGGTATTGTATGATCCAAGGTTGACTCAAAACCTCTAGCAGTCTCAAACATGTAAGATAATCAGAATAAGGCTTTCTTTTGAGATGGACATTCACTTGTCAGGTTGATATCTTCCAATTGTATCATAGGTTGGTTGAATAGGAGGAGAGAAGGGGACTTGTACATGTTGATGGGTCAACTTGCGTGAGCCTTTGTTCATCAAAATAATGACTTGTGCAAGCTGTAGCATAGAAAAATGACACATTTGCATCACAAGGATTTTACTATATTATAGGATATTTTGATTGGTATTCCTGAGTTTAGAGTGGAGTAAAAGGGTGTTTGCAAATCTTATGGACTTGGAAATCATGTCAAGATTACTTTTCCAAGCAGTGATCCTGGGTCCAAAAGATTGTAGCATCTAGTACATTGTGACATTTGTGGTCTTAGTTAGTAGAGTCATTGAGTGGGTACAACTATTATGTGACCTTTATAAATGATTGTTAAAGGAAGACAAGGGTGTACTTCATGAAATCCAAGCATGAGGTCTTCAATTGGTTTAAGGAGTTCAAAGATAACGTAGAAAATTAGACTAGGAAGAAGATCAAAGTCCTTATATTGGAAAATGGGGGTGAGTACACCTCTAATGAGTTTAAGGAATTTTGCAAAGAGGCATGCATCAAGAAAGAGCTAATGATTCATTACAACTTGTTGTAAAATGGGGTCATTGAGAGGAATAATAGGGTCATTGTTGGGGCTACTAAAACCATGATCCATAATTAGGATTTTCCTATGTTCCTAAGGGAGAAGCATGCAATACAATAGCCAAAATTTAGAACATGTGTTGTCACAAAATATTGGGGGAAAAGACTCCTAAGAAGGTGTTGATAGGAGTGAAACCATAGATGGGGAATTTTCATATCTTTAGGTTTCAATGTATATCCATGTACCATTTGGTGGTCTGGTTGCAGGTGTAAGGGATAATTATTCAAATCCAGAAATGATCTCCTCAAGCGCAGGTGGAAGTTCTTCTACTGTTCCCTTGGAGTTTCAGTCATCCACCTCCAAACTTAGATATTCTTCTAAAACAACAAAATTACTAAAATTACCCGAAAATTAGCAGAACTTCACTTACTCCAGAACCGAAAGGAAAACGATGCTGCTGTTAATAAACTTCTCGCTTCCACCTTTCTCCTAACCTTTATCACATTAATTCTACACCGTCGATCCTCTTTCTTTAATCAGATGGTCGGCACTTTCCTGTTCACAAACTAGCCGGGTGATCCTCCACCATTGATCAAGCCCGCTTGATCCAACGGTTGACGCTTAATATTGCGTGGAATTCTTTCCGATGTTTATCAAGCCAAGAGCATGCGAGAAAAGCAGTTTCTATGTGCTATGTGTCGGCTGCTAAATGGAATCACACAAATATTCTAGAATACCACTTACCTCCTTGAGCCCGCGCGAAAACAACTTTCACCTATGAAGATCGCTTTACTCCTCTGTTTAACTCCGATGCTTGTTTGCATGTGACTACCATAGATCTAATGGTTTTTTCGATTGGACAGTTCTAGACTTCTTCGGGCTTCGTCATGATTTTATCAGACTTTTCTCTCGCCGCTATGATTTTAGTGCTTCCGCTAGACTTATCTCTTCTCTAAGAAATTCAGAGCTTAGCTAGCTAAAGCTCTGTGGTTTGAAACACATTCGATTTAACTTAATATATAGTGAATGAGAAATTAAACGCGATAAGACCAGATCATACATAACACTAATTTTTACAACCCAAACTGGAATTCAACAATACACAGAGATATTTCGAAGGAATTCAACCTCCGAGATTTAACCATTCATGTACAGGATACACAGAGATACAGTGACATTTCAATTCTTTTACAATCTAATTCTCCATAGCCAAATCCAACCAAATCCCCTTACAATAGTTCAAAACTTACATAAATACTTTACATCCAACAATTTGATCCTCAATCAATGGATTGAATCTATCTAATCCTAGGTAAATACCTAAACTGCTTGATATTCTCCTCGAGAATCTCAAATAAGTCTGAACTACTTGGATTAATTACAAAATCATTCAAATACCTATATTCTAGCTCAAATCCTATCTAGAAAACTTTGTAAATTGACAGCTAAAGGATCCCACTCCTTTGCTTGTAAACTTTTTTTGGATTTTTGGAAAAAAATGAAGTCTTTTTCCTTCTACATCACCATTAGAGAAGAAGATAATGTTGGAGCCATCAAGCTAGAAGGTATTTTTTGTTGGGTATAGTGATACTTCCAAGGCATACAATATTTACATTCTAACACATGGGAAGAATATGGTGAGAAAGGATGTGATATTTCAGGAGCACAAAGCCTTGAGGAAGTCACATGATACCATACAAAAAATTGCATAAGATCGGGAGTGGGAGGCTCCGAAGGTTAAGGAGTGGCTAGCAACACCACTAGCACATACTCAATCTTAAGATTAGGAGGAGGAGAAAGATGCACCTTATAATTTTGTCAAGAGGAGGATGAGATGCCTTGAGAGGAATTTGAAAGATGATTAGGAGCATGTGGAGGCTCCTAGGAGGACGTTTAGGGAGAATAAACCACCACATAACTTTTTAGCTACATGGGACTTATGAGTGGTATTAGTGATTATGATCCTTCTAGCTTTTGGGAGGTAGGAAAATAATAGGTTTGAAGGGATGAAATGTTGGAAGAGTATTATTCCATTATGGATAACGATGTATGGTATATTGTGCCTCGCTTACAGGGGAAATCAATGGTTAGTTCAAGACAGGTTTTCAAGATCAAACATGCAGCAGATGGAAATATCAAGAAGTACAAGACTAGACTTGTGGTAAGAGGGTTCTCCTAGAAGGAGATAGTGGATTATGAGACATTCACTCTAGTCATGAGATACACTTCTTTCAGGGCTATCATGGATATTAATTTAGAGATGGGGTGGAAGATACATAAGATGTATGTGAAGACAACCTTCCTTAATGGCGTGATTGAGGAGTAGGTGTTTGTTGGGAAATCATAAGGTTTTGAAGTGTCTGGGAGGGATTCTCATGTATGCATGTTAAAGAAGGTACTATATAGTATCAAATAGGAACCTAGAATATGATACTTAAGGATTGATGGGTATCTGCTAGGCATGGGATTCAATAGGAGTGAGGAAATTCCCAACTTGTGCTACATACTAGTTGGTGAAAATCCACTCATTCTGGCATTATATGTGATGATACCTAACTCACAGGGTCAAAGAATCTCACAGAAATGTGCAAGAGAGGCTTAGATATATAATTTGACAAGAAGGAATTTGGAAAGATGCACTACTTTTTGGGATTGATGGTGTGGTAGTAGACAATTGATATATTCCTTGGATAGGGGAAGTATGCAATTGGAATCCTAAAGAGATCTAGGATGGTGGCTATTAGGCCTATATAAAAACCCATGATTACCAACTTGAGGAAGCTGAATGATTCTAAGTTTGAGTTGGTGGATTCCACATAGTATAGGTAGATGATAAGTTCTCTAATGTATACGGTCAAAATTATGCTAGCTATATGCTTTGCTACCGTTGACAGGGTGAGTTTTCGCTATGCCAACAAGGGGAACTAACCTGATTGCAGACCCCAATCAGATCTGCTTTTGTTTGGAATGGCTAGTTTCGACGGTTTTAGAGGCTCCCGTAAACTGTTATATGTGTTGAAAGATTGATTCTTGGAGGAAGACTTCAATTAAATCAACAAACGAAACAACTAACCTATATGTATCAAATCCTATCTACACTAATTCTAACTACTTATGCTAGTCCTAACTATTCTAATCTATCCTGCAGGAGCATAACAAAAGGAAGTTAAACATCATATATAAATTCCAAGTCCTAATGAATCAATTACTGGTCCACAGATGAACAAGGATGTATTAAATCTTAATTGCAATCTACTTACTTATACAGTAATACACATTCCTTTCCATACAAATAAAACTTGCAACTGATGTTTAACAAGGTCTCGAATCAGTAATCGCTCATGAATTAACCATGATAACAAATCATATTTGAATAACCAAGGCTAGTTACGAACTGTCTGTTATCAATATGCACAAAAAAATTCACATTTATATTTATGCCAGTAACAACAGTTTGATTCTAAACACATGAAAGAAGAGGCAAATGAATCTGAAAAAGGCTCTTTCTCAACCAAACAGTCTTCTTTATTCACAATAAATCAAAAGCTGTTCTTCCCAAAAAAGTCCTCCCCTCATCTTCGGAGGTAATACTTATGCAGAAGCCACTAACCCTTGGTCTTCCCCTGACTTTTCACCTCCCTCCTCTTTTCAATATACAAATTAAAATATACAGGCATCGAATCGATCGGTGAAACGACTGATATGTAAAGGCCACATTTGTTGGAGCGTTTCATTTCCTAAGGAAATGAATGGATGCCGATTGAAAGGAGGAGGTATGCATGTCATTTCTTCATGTTGAGGCCTAAGACCGCATAGCCTTCAGAACACACAGGTAACACATGGAAACACGACCGTCAACGCCTAAAGCCAGATCTTTAAATAGAACACACCCGCATATACAAACTCTTCGGATCTACTCATGCATCTTTTATCTGGAGCCATACTTGATGCTTATGCATCTGTTCTTCGACCTCGCTTTCCTTCTCTCGGTCCTCGCCTACAGAGATAACCAACATCAACTACACTTATGAAAATATGATAGAAATGCTTTAAAACACAAATCTTGCCTTCATTAAATGTTTATAACATCAAAAGGAACAAGTGTGAAAGAATCCCCCCCTGTTTTTTAATTCACGCATTGATTAAGTCCCGCAAGCGTAAACTCGGTTTACATTGAAAATCATTGTATAACATAGCACTGGATCCGAAATCTGAACTTGAAATATTATAGACGGGAACCCATACCCTATTGGGTCAACTAATCACATCACACCTTTTGTTTAAGCTTTGGGCATTGCCGATTGTGCTTTGCGATGTTGGGTTGTGTTATATTCTTTCCACGACTAGCCTACGTAATTAACAGGGGGGTTAGAGGGGGGGCGGAGCCCCCCCTTCGTTACGCCGATTGCGTAGCAGGAGGGGGGGTCACAGGGGGTTTGAGGGGTGCAGGTAACCCCACTCTATGGGGTCCAGGGTAGCGCCCCAGAAAATTTTAGTTTTGGACCCTATGTTAGGTTGGGCGGACCCACCTATGGTTTTGTGCATGATTTTCGCACATGGTTTTTGTCGCGATGGTTTTCGGTCCATGGTTTTAGACACGATGGTTTTTCAGTCCATGGTATTGTTTGCTTCAACATTTATAAATATGTATGGTAACATTGAAAGGAATATAATGAAAAATCAAGCTGGGAGTCCCGGTTTTGGGATTTAAGGAAAAATCTCTGTGTATATGTGTTTTATGTGTTATGCTCTCGCATTGTTTATTTTCTGTGTTTTAGAATTCGTATGCAGGTAATTTCTGTACAGGGTTAAAACCTACATTTGGTATCAGAACTATATTGGTTTCAAGGGGACGCCTTTGTTGCTAAGGGGTTTCGCTCGGGCCTGTGGTAGACCCTGTTCAGTGGGAGATCTGCGAGATCGATTCTGGTGGTGAAAGAAGATGGCGAGCAGTGGAAAGATAGAGATCGAGAAATTTAATGGTCAGAGTTTTGAGTTGTGGAAACTCAAGATGGAGGATCTATTGGTGGATAAAGATCAGTGGATCGTGGTAGATCTGGGTACTAAACCAACGGGAGTGTCCGATGAAGAATGGAAGAAGTTGGATTGGAAGGCAAAGAGCACAATACGATTGTGTGTCTCAGATTCAGTATTGCTGAATGTATCAGGGGAAGCTACGACAAAGGCTTTGTGGGATAAGTTAGGGACTTTGTACCAATCTAAGTCTCTGGTGAATAAACTGTTCCTGCAGAAAAAGCTGTATAACCTGAGGATGAAAGATGGAGACTTGGTGACAGAGCATCTGAATGCATTTAATAATGTGGTAAGTTAGTTAGCATCTGTTGATATTAAAATTTTAGATGAAGATAAGTGCATCAGTTTATTGTGTTCTCTACTAGATTCGTGGGATAGTCTGGTTATTGCAATAGGTAGCAATGCAACTGCCTTGCAGTTTGATGAAATAGTCTCATCCTTGTTGACGGAGGAGATGTGACGGAAAAAGATGGAGAGCTAGTGTTATGGGGAAAAATGCCTATGCAGGACAATCCTATCCACCTAAGGTGTGACAGCGCCTTAGCAACAAACGAATACAGCTATTATGATTTCTTCCTTTATGAAATGTGAAAGAGGGGAGATAGGCAGACTTACCGTTGTCTTCCGGTTGTCCCTCGATCTAGATCCTCTTCCCTTTGTGTGTCTACAGCTACTCGTCTCCTCGCTTGCTCAAGAGAACAGCTACATGAATCCCACGAGGTCACAAGAGAACAGCTACCTGTGACAAGAGAACAACTACTTGCGACAAGAGAAGAACACAATACAAAGGCACATATACATATTCATAAATGATTCAGGGTTAGAAGTAAATCAAATATACTAATGCAATCATACAAAATACACCAGCATATAGGAAAGAATCAAGATAGCTTTATTGATAAGTAACAGGGTTTAGGAAGAGATACAACCCATAGGGCTCCAATCCAGCATCTCCTTCCCAGCAGAATGGAATTCCCTCTTCAGCTCCCTTCAAAGCATTAAGCACCCAATGTTTCTAGCCACAAACCAACAACAATTCTTTGCAATCACAAAATTCCAGCCTCCCTGATCCCATGTAGAAGAGATCTATATATAGGGATATTGGAGAGAGGATGAGTCAGCTTGAGACTGATATGAAACTGACTAGTGTCCTCTCCCTCTCATAGTTCTTGAGTCCACTTGGAGGTTCTTGCTTCCACTTGGAGATTTGGAACCTCTTACTCATCACCAGTCGAATTCCCTGATCCAAGTGTCATTTTGGAAGCTTCCTGGGCATTGACACCTTGAGAAATGACTCCGCCACTTGTCCAAACTCGCTTAGCGCAGGTAGCCTTTGTTGCAGTTGACATTCAACGCAGGTAGACAGTGGAGCAGTTGACATTCAGCGCAGATGCTCAGTGGAGCAGTTGACATGATCCAGAATTGGCTTGTTTTTGAGTGTTTTCAGGTGGAGCACTTCAGTGAATTGCTGTGGTTAGTTGGCCTTGTTCCTCTAGGGGTAGGAACAACATGTTTAGGGACTTTGGATCCCTTAGATTATGGACATTTCATGCTCAATGCTGTAAGGCACAAAAATGTCTATAACAGTTGCCCCCTGAAGTATGAGGCCGTTTATCGGGTGAAATGCTTTATCCAGGAGGGTCCGAAGTTCATCCATCTGCTGGGAGGAGACCTGTAATAAAATACAATACAATACATTATGATTCATTCTGCTTTCATGATCTAGCTGAGGCGGGCATTCCCATGCTCAGCTTTATAAATTCATTTTTGTACATAGAACAGACGATCGTCTGATGGTAGACTGATAATTTTGGCGGAATTATCATCCTTTGAGTAGGATGATCATCTGCTGCAATGATGTACATGTCAAATGTCTTTATCTTTCCTGAATATATATCGCAGCCCGGATGGATGAAACTAGATCCGGGGTCTTCAAACTCGTTCGATCTTCACTCTAAGTACAAGTCGATCCATGTGAGAATTGCGCTGAAGTCGAACATGGAAAGACCTCGCTTGATTACCGGTCAATGATGTAAACCGTTAACAAGCGCGAGAGGAATCACTGATAATGATAATGACCCTCAAGGTACTGCAGTACAATTCACGTGGCGTGAATAAAGGACTTGGTGTCGAACACCACGCAAAATCTTCTGGTCGAAGGTCATTGATGTATACCTGTCGCCGGAAGTGAGAAACTTGCTATTGAGGCATGCAAGCTTCAAAGTACTGAAGGGGTTGTTCCTAGATCAACTTCTTGGATAATGAGCTGATGTCGACAAGAAGCGATCCGTCACAGGAGGGCCTTAATGAATCCCACATCAGTGACACGGAACGGAGCTAATGATTTTAATGGAGGTGAAAACGATCTGTGATATATGATTCAGGGTGGCGGTCATGAACGAATGAAGGATAATGTATGGCAGTGGATGGGACCCGGTTGACACTTTCTGAACGACTTCTCTTGAACGTATGGCGACACTGATGCGATGGATTGGTAGCATTACCCCAAATATGGATGGTATGGCGAGACCATGGTGATGTGACCGGTGAATGAGACAACCCAACCCGAATGTGGTACGGAGGAAAAGTGTCATGTTCAAGAGCGACCTGCTACCATCAAAGTTTTCTTGATTTTTCCCAATTTTTCCCCAGTCATTGCTGACCAGTACCTCTTTATTTTTGTCAAGCTTGAGGAGGATAACATATGCTTGTTCTATAACCTGCCCTTCGGGCAAGCCCATCGCTATGTTTTAACGAGCCTAGCGATAGGGAAACTCGTTCTCGTCTAAAGACAAGTTTTTCGCTATTTAATAATTTTAACGAGTCTAACGACAAGGATAACTCGGTCCTTTTCATTTTTAGAGAGTCTGAAAAGGTACATAAAGTTAACTCCAAAATTCCTTTTTCGTCATCTAATCCCTTAAGTCCGAAAAAGTATAAAACAATACAGAAGGGATGAGTTTTCGATAACTTTAACGAGCCGAATAAAACAAGCGCTCGACCTTTTTGTGCAATAATCCCTCAGGTCCAAAAAGATTAAAATCTAGAGGAGGGATATGTTGGAAATAATACTGAGGGGGGGGGGAATCAGTATTATCTAGCAATTTACCAAATCTTCCTTATTTGATCTTTTGAAATATTCTTGTATATCAGTACCATAAAACAATGAGCATGAATAAAGAAAATAGACAGTCACACCAAAGAACACAAGATGTAAGGTGGAAACCCAATGCGGGAGAAAAACCACCTGCTGCAATAATGTCTCTATCTTCTTTCAAGAAATTCTTTTTACAATGATTTTGTACTGGTGCAGTCCTTTACCAGCACGCAGGCTGCAACCTGCAAAGAGCTACAACTCTTTCTCGTTTTCCAGACTTCTCCTGGAAGGGAGCTACAACCCCCTACTTCTTTTCAAAAAGATCGACAAGTATACAACAGATACAGTCTACTACAGATATCAGATCAGTAATTACAGAAACAACCCAGAACACCTTATGAACAGAAATATACAGTTAACAGATCATCTTGAGACAGGGACGCATATTTTCTTTCTGTGGCCTGCGACTGGACGCAGTATACCTTATGTTGTTCTGCGTGCAGACGCACTGTTCCTTTTTCTTGTCTGCGACCGACGCACACATCAACACTATCGCGCCGCGTCTTTCGCTTCAGAGACGCACCCAATACCACAGTCGCGCCGCGTCCTTCGCTTCAGAGACGCACCTGATCCTTTACTGTACTGCGTCCCGGCGCACTTTCCCTTCACTGAATCTGCGTCCCTTTAGATATAGAAGATAAGAGGACTTCAGAAACAACCCAAACACTCAGATCCACAGATCTGATCATGCGCCATATAGATCGTAGTCCATTAGAAGATTTACCCTTAAAGATATGGACTAGATCACACCAAGAGATGATCAACCAAGATGATGCTTAATCCAAATGAACTCCTTGGCTTTATATAGGCAAGCTTCTCCCCAAAGCGTGGAACAATACCACGAGCCGACACCATAGAAACACGCAACCGTCGGCAAGATACCACACAAGAAGCCCCCCACGAGCTTTTCTCTACCTTGAAATGTGTGCACTGGGCGGACGCACCTTCTGAACGGCTGGCCGGCGTCCCTGGACGCGGGTTCTGTATGGAATACCTGCGGGGACGCACTTGCTGAACAAAATTTCCTGCGTCCTTCTTGATTTACCACCTGAAAGCGTTTGCCATCAAGTACAACACCTGAATCATAATGCCAACAAACTCCCCCTTTGGACTTGATGGCAACCACATAATCTTCAGCTTCATCATTCTCCCCCTTTGACATCAAGAGCAAAGGGTATGCTCCCCCTATGCTCATGCTTCTCCAGAATTGTAACCAGAAATCCATCATGAAGGAGACAGAGACATATTGCAGCTATTTCCAAGATCTCCTTCTCCATAATGCCAACAATGCATTATGTGCTCCCCCTGAGCCTATACCATCAATAGGAAGATGGTCAACAGTGAGATGATGCATCAACAACCCCCAGCTTTTGCCTGAGGTATTCAAAAGTGTCCCTGGGCAACGGTTTGGTGAAAATATCAGCAACTTGTTCCTTAGAAGGAACATACTCCAACTTGACCTTCTGTTCAAGTACTTGTTCCCGGAGAAAATGGTACTTGATTGGTATGTGCTTGGTTTTTGAATGCATAACCGGATTCTTTGAGATGCTGATTGCACTTGTGTTGTCACATAAGATAGGAATAGGAGGTGTACAAGTGATTTGATAATCCTGCAAAGTCTGCATCATCCAAAGAAGTTGGGTGCAACAAGATGCAGCCGCAACATATTCCGCTTCAGCTGTAGACAAGGCAACTGAACTCTGTTTCTTGCTGAACCAAGATACCAGTCTAGAACCCATAAAGAATGCACCACCACTTGTGCTTTTCCTGTCATCCACGCTTCCGGCCCAATCTGCATCTGTATAAGCATGAAGAGTGAGATCTGTATCTCTAGGATACCATAGGCCATAATTTTGAGTCCCTTGAAGATATTTGAAGATTCTCTTTACTGCTTGAAGATGAGTCTCCTTTGGATTTGCCTGAAACCTTCCAACTATTCCAACTGCATGCATGATGTCTGGTCGGGTACCTGTCAGATATAGTAGACTTCCAATCATAGATCTGTAGGTTGGTTGATGAACTGCTGCAGATTCGTCATTTGCACTGAGACTACATCCTGTAACCATGGGTGTACATACTGGTTTTGCATCTTCCATGCCATATTTCTTCAAAATCTGCTTGAGATACTTGGTTTGAGATAAAAGGATTCCTCCTTTCTTTTGTTGGATTTGCAAACCAAGAAAGTATGTCAGTTCTCCTAGCAAGGACATCTCAAATTCTTTCTGCATGACTGAGGCAAAGCTTTGACTCATAGCTTCTTCATTACTGCCAAAAATAATGTCATCTACATACACAACAAGTATTAGTAATTTGTCATTTTCAACTTTTATATAAAGATTGCTATCTGCTGAACCTTTTGAAAAACCTTGTTGATGAAGATATTTGTCCAACCGGTAGTACCAAGCCCTTGGAGCTTGTTTGAGACCATAGAGAGCCTTTTTTAATCGGCATACAAGATTTGGATCGTTTCCAAGGATGAAACCATCTGGCTGTTCAATGTACACTTCTTCATCCAAGTCTCCGTTCAGAAAAGCTGATTTCACATCCATTTGAAATACTTTGAAGTTCTGACAACTTGAGAGAGCAAGAAACATTCGGATGGCCTCAAGTCTTGCAACAGGAGCAAAAGTTTCTTCAAAGTCTATTCCTTCTTGCTGTGCATACCCTTTACAAACAAGTCTGGCTTTGTTTCTAATTACTTCTCCATTTTCATTCAATTTATTTTTGAAAACCCATTTTGTTCCGATAACATTCTTATCCTTTGGTCTAGGAACCAGCTCCCAAGTATTGTTCTTTTCGATTTGCTCAAGTTCTTCATCCATTGCTTTCACCCAACATTCATCTTTGCATGCTTCTTTCACATTTTGTGGTTCAGTAGAGGAGAGTAATGCCAAATAACTTGAAGCTTCTGCAACTGTTCTTCTAGTTTGTATACCTGCTTCCTTTTGTCCCATGATCTGAGATTCTGGATGGTTCTTTTGAACATATCTGGATGGAGTCTTTTCTTCTATTCTTGTTCTTTCTTCTGCTTCTTCGTGAGGTCCGTCTTGAAATTGTTCTTGCGGTTCTTCTTCTTCATCATTCTGTCTTTGAGGGTAGCTTTCATCTTCTTCAATGTCTTCACGATGTATTTGCCTAGGAATGTATCCTTTCTCATCAACCACTACATCAATGCTTTCAACAATTCTGCCAAGTCTTTTATTGTAGCATTTGTATGCTTTGCTATGTGGAGAGTAGCCAAGAAGAATTCCTTCATCTGCTCTAGGATCAAGTTTGCCAAGCTGCTCCTCAGTATTTTTGATATAGCATTTGCTCCCAAAGATTTTGAAGTGCTTTACTGAAGGAGTTTTACCACTCCAGAGCTCATGAGGAGTTTGAGTGCTGTTCACTCGGACATTTGTCTTGTTGAGAATAATAACTGCCGCATGTGCAGCTTCACCCCAGAAGGTTGCAGGAGTTCCTGATTCATCAAGCATAGCACGAGCCATTTGCTGGACTGTTCTGTTCATTCTTTCCACTACTCCATTTTGCTGAGGAGTTCTAGCTGTAGAAAATTCTCTCCTTATTCCATGTTCATCACAGAAATCGAAAAATTCATTTGAAGTAAATTCTCCACCTCTGTCGGATCTGAGGCACTTAATTTTGTGACCTGATTCATTTTCAGCCAAGGCTTTGAAGGATTTGAATTTTTCGAAAGCTTCATCTTTGTGCTTCATAAGTCCCAACCAAACAAACCTGGAGAAATCGTCAATAAATAATATCAAGTATTCCTCTCCTCTAGGTGTTCTTTTTCTGAATGGTCCACATACATCTGTATGTACTAGCTCCAGAGGCATACTGGCTGATCCTTCTTTCTCTGGAAAGTTAGTTCTAGTCTGTTTTCCAAACTGACATGATCTGCACATGGTGTTGTCAGGAATTTTGATATCTGGAAGATCGCGAACTGCCTGATATTTGCAAGCTTTCCTTATTTGTGAGAAACTTAGATGTCCCAATCTTCGATGCCATAACCAGTGCTCTTCATCCTTGCTTAAATAGCATTGTTGTTGTTCTTCATCAAAAATGTATAGATTATTTGAAGTTCTTTTTCCTTTGAGAACTGTTTTACCTGTATCAAGATCACGAACAAGACATCCATTTGATCTGAATATAACCTCGGTTCTTTGATCACACATCTGGCTTACACTTAGAAGATTATGTTTTAGTCCATCAACAAACAAAACATTTCCAGCCTTAACATCTTCTTTTAAAGGAGCAATACCTTTTCCTTTTATAGTTGCAGGAGTATCATTTCCAAAAGAGACTTTCTTTCCCTTTTCTAAATTAGAATAAGATTCAAGTTTTTCTTTATCACCTGTCATGTGCTTTGAACATCCACTGTCAATGTACCATAGATTTTCTTGTCCTTCTGCATAGAATGCTATCCCACATCTTTCTGTTTGAGGTTCCTTTATTTTCCATGTTTTGGTGCCTGAGGTTTGTTCCCTTTTTTGTTCTTGTACCTTTCTTTCCGGAAACCTGCTTCTGCATTCAACATCTTCATGTCCAAAATTATTGCAAATAGAGCATTCAACTTCATTTTCAAGAGCTGAAAAATTGTTATAGGTCCTTTTTGTATTCTCTGTCATGCTTCTTTGTTTTTGAGCTTCCCTAGTCATGATTGTTTTATACGCAACACATTGGGCTGCTTTGTGACCAAAGTTATGGCAAGAAAAGCATTGTCCATTGAAGAAGTTTCTGCGATTATTGAATCTACCAGCCGACTGATTGTAATTTCTATTTTCATCTATTCTTGAACCAAATTGAGAAGGTTTTACCTGTGGCTGGTTGTGACTTTTGTTCACCCTTAAGCTGGATTGCCCTGATATTTTGAAGTTTGTCCCTGCTTTACCTGATGATCTTCCTTGTGTTCTTGCTCATTTCTTCTTGCGGCATCAAGATAACTTTTTGAAGTGGAAGCTTGAGAAGTTTCTCCATTGTAGCCCAGACCTGTCTTATTTAGAGGAGATCGCTGCACACTGATAATCTCATTCAACGTTTCAGATCCTTTGACAAACTTGAGATTAATAGTTTTTGTTTTCTCAATTTCTTTTCTAAGACCAACAATTTCACCTTCTAATTTTTCAAGATGTTTTTCCTTTTCATCAATCTGAAATTGTAGAGTATCAATAATCATGTTCTTTTCTTCTATACATCTCTTGAGTCTAGTAATTTCATCATAAAGGTTATCCACATCTATAGCATCCTCATAATTATCATCTTCAAATGCCATTAACAATCTATATTTGTTACCTTGTTCATCTTCATCACTGTTTGATAAGCCATCGCTATCTTCATGGGTGTAGTAGCTTTTCTTATTTGTACCCTGTTTCTTGTTCCATCTAACTGGTTCCTTTCCTTTATCCTTATAAGAGCATTTTGCAGCATAATGACCTACTCTTCCACAAGCAAAACATTTGAAAGGTAGCTTACCTCTGAACCTTCCAGAACCCCTTTGAAGATTTCTGACAAAGTTTGATTCTTCTTCCTCTTCTTCTGGAACATGACATGCTTCATAGTGATCTTCTTTGCCTGATGCTTTAAAAGCAGCTTCCCTTCTATCTGATGGACCTCCCTTTCTCATTTCATAAGCAGTTAGAATTCCATGCAGCTGAGACATAGTGAGAACACGGAGATTTTCCTTTTCTTCTACTGCAGATACTTTAGATTCAAACTTGGGAGATAAAGATCTTAGAATCTTTTGAACTACTATAGTCTCTTTTATTTCTTCACCCAAATTTTTCATACAATTAACAATCTCATCTACTCGAAGAAAATAATTAGCCACACTTTCATCATTATACATCTTGAGAGTCTCATATTGAATCCTGAGAGTTTGAAGTTTAGCTTCTTTTACCTGTTCATCTCCTTCATAGCTAGTAATCATTTTGTCCCATATCTCTTTTGCTGATTTGAAGTGCATGACCTTCATGAACTCTGTTTGAGATATACTTCCTAATAGAGTACTGACTGCTTTTGCATTTGTTTCATACTGCTTTTTCTCAGCTGGATCTGTAGGAGTAACTGAAGGAAAGGCATAGCCTGATTCTACAATGTTCCAAACTTCTGTACCAAGAGATTGAAGATATGCAGTAACTCTTACCTTCCAATAATTGAAGTTTGTTCCATCGAAGACGGGTGGCCTGATTGATGCTTCTCTCTCGTAGTTGCTCATGATGAACGATCTACCTTCAAGCGATCAAGCTGTTCTGAAGGACCTTGCTCTGATACCAATTGTTGGAAATAATACTGAGGGGGGGGGGGAATCAGTATTATCTAGCAATTTACCAAATCTTCCTTATTTGATCTTTTGAAATATTCTTGTATATCAGTACCATAAAACAATGAGCATGAATAAAGAAAATAGACAGTCACACCAAAGAACACAAGATGTAAGGTGGAAACCCAATGCGGGAGAAAAACCACCTGCTGCAATAATGTCTCTATCTTCTTTCAAGAAATTCTTTTTACAATGATTTTGTACTGGTGCAGTCCTTTACCAGCACGCAGGCTGCAACCTGCAAAGAGCTACAACTCTTTCTCGTTTTCCAGACTTCTCCTGGAAGGGAGCTACAACCCCCTACTTCTTTTCAAAAAGATCGACAAGTATACAACAGATACAGTCTACTACAGATATCAGATCAGTAATTACAGAAACAACCCAGAACACCTTATGAACAGAAATATACAGTTAACAGATCATCTTGAGACAGGGACGCATATTTTCTTTCTGTGGCCTGCGACTGGACGCAGTATACCTTATGTTGTTCTGCGTGCAGACGCACTGTTCCTTTTTCTTGTCTGCGACCGACGCACACATCAACACTATCGCGCCGCGTCTTTCGCTTCAGAGACGCACCCAATACCACAGTCGCGCCGCGTCCTTCGCTTCAGAGACGCACCTGATCCTTTACTGTACTGCGTCCCGGCGCACTTTCCCTTCACTGAATCTGCGTCCCTTTAGATATAGAAGATAAGAGGACTTCAGAAACAACCCAAACACTCAGATCCACAGATCTGATCATGCGCCATATAGATCGTAGTCCATTAGAAGATTTACCCTTAAAGATATGGACTAGATCACACCAAGAGATGATCAACCAAGATGATGCTTAATCCAAATGAACTCCTTGGCTTTATATAGGCAAGCTTCTCCCCAAAGCGTGGAACAATACCACGAGCCGACACCATAGAAACACGCAACCGTCGGCAAGATACCACACAAGAAGCCCCCACGAGCTTTTCTCTACCTTGAAATGTGTGCACTGGGCGGACGCACCTTCTGAACGGCTGGCCGGCGTCCCTGGACGCGGGTTCTGTATGGAATACCTGCGGGGACGCACTTGCTGAACAAAATTTCCTGCGTCCTTCTTGATTTACCACCTGAAAGCGTTTGCCATCAAGTACAACACCTGAATCATAATGCCAACAGGATAGCTCTTCCTGTCCTTTAACGAGCTGGAAGGCCAAAACTCAGCAATCTTTTCATATTTTACGAGTCAGTTGAAAAGAGCTTAAAGAAGACTCGTCTTTTGAGGAACGAGTGATAAACAGGGATAGCAACTGATTCCAGGTACAGGTTGGAATTTTCCAATCACGGCAGTGTCACAAGGATGGCTAGGTGAAATCACTCTTCGCAGCCGTTCCTCAAAATGGGTAAACAATCATATGGAGGTGAACGATCGGCCAAATGAAAAGTGGAGGTGGCAAGTGCAAACACGACCAAGGCTTTAACGGCTGATAAATTTACGATCACAGTGGTTATTTACCGGGATAGGTTGATTTTTTAGTTAAAAATGAGCTTAAACACTGGAGGAAACTTTGCTCACTGCTTTTATTTATTTTTTAACGAGCATGAAGACCGCGTTAAAACTGCTCGGATCTTGCGTTTATTTTTTAACAAGCATGAACTTTATGCTAAAACTGCTCGATCTTATGTTTATTTTTTAACGAGCATGAACTATGTGCTAAAACTACTCGGATCTTGCGTTTATTTTTTAACGAGCATGAACTTTATGCTAAAACTGCTCGATGATAAGTTTGCATGGCCCCAACATAATAACGCAAATCGAGGTGCATGCCCCCCAAGCTTCATTGCATTCAACTTGGTGGTTGGAATGAAGGTTTACCTCCGAGATCTTTGAAAGACTCGACTTGGAAAGGGAGTCGTTTCATTTTTTAATGAGGTTGACACAGTGAAAAAACTATCCTCATGACTCCTAGTTTCATTTTTTAACGAGGTTGACACGAGATAAGAACTGTCCTCGAAGTCCAAATCCATTAGATTTAGAAGGTTTCATATTCCACTGTGGCCACTTCCGCCAGATTACTTGGAGGCGGTAGGGCAAAAGTACCCATTAAGGCAGGGTCTTTTAGGAGACCTACTCCGATATTTTGGAGTAAATGATTGCTTCCATGGATCATTGGAATGCTGTCTGTAACTTGTGAACCATTAGGGAGGAAGTTTTATTGGTTGACGATCGTAATCCCTCCTTCAAACGGGAATGCGATCTTCCTAAAATAAGTCGACACTACAGCTGCCATGGCATATATCCATGGTCTTCCCAGTAGGATGTTATAGTCAAGATTCCCATCGATGACCTCAACATCAATTTCTACTGTTTTTCCTCCTAGTTCAACCTTCAAGTTATTTAGGATGCCATACGGGGTGTACGTCCTTCCGTCGAATGATTTTAGTGTCGTCGAAGATCGCGACAAGGTTGGAGATCCGAGAGTTTTCCAGCAACTCATCGACATGATACATGTAGATGCCCCCTCATCAATAATTGTTCGGTGAACAGTTTTGTTGAGGGCTTTCACTTGAATAAGGAAAGCTAGTTGAGCTGGTAACTGAGGATCGTATCCTTTGTGATCAAAGGATACAAGATTGGAATCCTTAGGATCAACCCCACCAATAGCCGATAACAAAGCCTACCTTTGGGATGGGCAATTTTGTAGTACCTCAAGAGTCGACATAGCGGATGGCGATTGGGCCAAATCTTCCACTATGTTATAATGCTGCGCCGCCCTGGCGCGAGGATTAAATGTCGACTTGTGTACTACTCCCCTTGGCGGTTTTATTGTTAATTCAGGAATGATGGGCGGTACAACTTCTGTCGAAGTTGTTGTCGAACTACTTGGTTGATCTTTACCTTTGTCGTTCGACAGCTGTGGATTCCCATAATCTTTGTTCCTTGTCGAAATCAAAGCATCATTCTGCTGTTTTGAAACCGACAACATAAGCACTTGCGACGGGGAAGCATTTCCACTATCAACCAGATTTTGACCTTGATTGGGAAACGGATCAGTTAACACAGCTGAGGTGTGTGAACTTTTTGAGCTCAGCTTTGTACGGACAATTTTGTGTCCAATGATCCTCATCACATATAAAACATGGACTTTTTGGTTTCCCTTTCTTGGGAGGGCTTGAAGAAGTTTTTCCAGGAGATGACTCACCCTGTTTCTTCTTCTTCCCTTTGTTTTGCTTCTTCTTGCTTCCTGGTTGATTGGTTTCTTTGCCTTTATCCGCTGATACAACATTTACTTTCGAAGCAAGAATTTCTTCTTTTGCATTTTTATCTGAATTCTTACGGGCTTTCTTAGACGAAGTCTTTATCGATTTCGCGTTTGCCGTGCCAATCACGCCATCACCGGCATGAGAGTCACTATTGGATTTAGGAGGAGGAGGAATTGAAAATTCCCGTCTAGGGGCGTCAGGTATTTTTTCGTAGAGCGTGCCAGACTGAGTATAAACTAAGTCTAGATACTGCGCACGAGCGATAACTTGCTCCTCTGTTACGACTCCCCCCTTTGCCACATCTTCCGTTATAGCAGGAAGTAACGAATTTATAAACCATTCATCTAACAGCTGATCGGGAACGTATGTTTTAACCATCCTATGACGACGACGCCATTCATGTATATGATCGGATATATGAGTAGCAGTTGTCTGTTTAAAGTTGGTTAATATTTCTGTTCCCGTTTCATACCTTATCGGTAATTGAAAATGGGTTAAGAAAGTCGTGGCTAGGGAACTGAAATTGTCGAAAGAGGCTCTAGGTAATTCAATATACCATTTAGCCGCTGGACCTGTCAATGTCCTCTGAAAAAGGCGAAGCCTTATCGAATCATCGTTTAGGGTGTTCGACGAACACCACAGATGAAAAGTCATCACGTGATTCGATGGGTCTTCACCTGGATTTCCATTGAATTTAGGAATGTCAGATGGAAGTTTGTGAGGAATCGCTGGCCACCAAGGGGCATAAGCAATCGGATCGTTGGTTAATCGGTGTAAATCGGGTAACTCTAAAGTTGCCACAAATGGCAACTGTTGATTCAGGTTAGGCGAAGCATAACCAGGGTACGATGGAATCGCTTGAGAGGTGGGTCTTTGCATACCAACATAATGTAATTGATGTTGGTATGACTGATACGGTTGGTGGACTTGACCACTATAAAGTGGTTGGTTTTGACCGTTTTGAATATACGGTTGTCCACTGTTCGCAAAGATCTGCTGCTCAGAACCTTGGTACACTTGCTGGAATTGTGGTTGTTGGTATTGCACTAGCCACGGTTGTGAAGCCATGTTCTGTTGCGTTATGCTAACCGTTGGACCAAGGTGTGGGGTAATTGTACCCGTTTGGACCTGTGTCGCCCCACCAGTTGGCGATTGTGGTTGTGACCCATGGTCAAGGGGCTGTTGCATTATAACCTGAGAAATCTGAGGTTGACATGCAACAGGCATCGCTTGAACTTGTGACACTGTTACAATAGCTGGTGTGGTTGGGATGTTTGTCATAGGTACACACTGTTGCATAGAATATACAACCCTTGGTTGTTGAGGTAGCATAGGTACCCAACCACTTGATGTAATTCCAGTATGACCTGAATATTGTTGTGAACTCCCGTATGGATACCCTCCCGGAGGGGGTAATGAAAGGGCATACTGCCCCCCATACGGTAGCAATCCGGAACTCAAGGGGATTGATTGTCCTTGGGGACTGGATTGCCCAAACTAACCTCCAAATGGATCAATCTGGCGAGTCTCAACATAAGAGTTGCCGGATATTATTCTGGATGAACAAACTGGAACAGACCACACTGTCGAAATAGTCCCTTGGTGGACTCCTTCTAGCTGTTGCGAGCTAGTCGGGACAGATGGTATGCCGGCAAACATTGTCGGAGTGACAACAGGGGCTTCCGCTGTCGCTGTGTCATTTGACACAGTCCTGGATGTTGACGGTTGCTCAGACATTTTAAGTCTATCCAATAGATTGCCTAGCGATTCTACAGGAACTTCCACTTGTGGTGGATTAACTTCTGATGAAGGAAATAGAGTGACTCCGACTCCAAAATGGGTTGGAGTACTTGCTTGCGGGTCCTCTGGAATTTCCTCTATCGCAATCAAACCCGGTGGAAGAGGAAGACCGTCAGGTCCGTAAAATATTTCTGGTGCCGAAGAAGGGGTTGAATCGACAGCGACAGTTGTTTGAGGAGCAAGACTCTCTGAACCGGTTACAGATGGAACTGGCTCAGGAGCACAAGTATTTGCCCCCAGACTAGGATCAGTATTACTGTCCCTCTGTGGTTGTTGAACTTCTTCTATAGAGGCAGGGTTTCCAGAAATGTTTGGAGTAACCGGAACCTCAGATGTAGTTGGAACACTTGTTCTAACTTTGACAGGAGATTTTGAACCGGTTAAACGAGTTCGCTTTGTCCGTACTGCTTTCGATTCCGGAGACAAAGACGGTTGACTCGTAAGCCTCCGCGAACGACGGGGTTTCAATTAACTTTCTTCCACGATTGCGGATTACTCGATCAACCAAAATACAAAAGGGGAAATTGGTGTTTCCGAATTGAATGAATTTTATTAGACGCTTTAGACACAACTTGCTTTTTCAGTTTTAAAGAGTCAAGAAAAAGCTAAAGATGACTCTAGTCTCCTTCAATGTTTTAACGAGCCCGAAGTGACAAATGCTCGGATGGACTTTTTCTGTTATAGAGTCTGAAAAAGGCCAAAAGAAACTGCTCTGGAGATCTAGGCAGAGGGTGTGCCAAACTTTTCACAAAACCACAGAATACTTTTTACGGTACGGGTGGTCGATCTTCGTGAATGCTGTGTTCACTGCATTGCGATCAGTAGGGCGGACGACACGGTTTCCTAAGGATAAAAGATATATGCCTATAGGGGTCACCTTAGGATCCTTCTTCTTCTTCTTCTTCTTCTCCTTAGGAACCTGGTTTTTAATTCGACCAGTTCCGTCAAGCGAAGAGGAAGGAGGGGAGGAAGATGAAGTTGAAGGCTGGGAGGCAACTCTTGTCTGATCTAACTGTTGACTCGACTGTTCAGGAATGGTGGTATTCTGAACGACATTGGTTGAAAAGAGCCAAACTGGTAGGCCAATTGTCAGTCCTGGAAGCGACAATGTGGCCATGTGGGGCGCACCAACATCTCCCCAAGAGGAGAAGGGACTAGGATTTCCACCCAAGGGAATTCCTTGGTTGGTGTGCTCCATCTTTTCAACCTAAAGATCAACGCAGGATTAAAGGGTGATTGTTCCGTTTAAAATAAATTGTTAACGACGCTTTAGACACAACTTGCTTTTTCAGTTTTAAAGAGTCGAGAAAAAGCTAAAGATGACTCTAGTCTCCTTCGATGTTTTAATGAGCCCGAAGTGACAAATGCTCGGATGGACTTTTTTTGTTATAGAGTCTGAAAAAGGCCAAAAGAAACTGCTCTGGAGATCTAGGCAGAGGGTGTGCCAAACTTTTCGAAAAACCACAAAATACTTTTTACGGTACGGGTGGTCGATCTTCGTGAATGCTGTGTTCACTGCATTGCGATTGGTAGGGCGGTCGACACGGTTTCCTAAGGATAAAAGATATATGCCTATAGGGGTCTCCCAATATATACGCGACGGTACGTGGGAGCACAAATCCGTACTAGCGCTACCGTCTCTCAGGAGGAATCACCCACCTTCTTCGAGATCGACAGTCACTAGGCTTAACGACGCCGGAACACGTCTCTAGCCTAGACCTCTATGTTGTGCGTTATGTTACAAAGCGTTGTTAGATTCATTCAGTTTATTTTAGGTTGATCTTTTTAAAGTTTTCCTTTCAAGGTTCACCACGAGATGTATGATACAAATTCCTAAATGCAGTCTAAGATGATAAGCAAGCTTTATTATCTTTCAACTTTGAAAATCCTAGCTACTAAGGGAAAAGAATAACATTATCTTTTCTCAAAGAGCAATCAGCACACTCTAATGCACTTTCCCTAAATCCAACATGCAAACTATCAAATGCAAAATGCACAATGCAGGTGTTTTTTTTCCACTTTCTTAGTATAAATGCCTACAAAGAAAGCTTTTTGCACAACTTTGAATTTGCTTTTAAAATGATCAATAAAACAAGTTCACTCTTTTCGAAAACAACAAGGGTAGAAGAGATTACAATCACTTTGCGATTTTCGAAATAAAGACTTGTTTTGACACTTTGAAAAAGACAAATTCAAACCAATAAGCAAAAGTAAATTTATAATCAACCTGAAAACAGCCAATGAACTCTCTTCTAAGATTACAATCAAATCTGAATCAAAGGCTACAGGATGACTATTTTACTCATGCAAAGGAAGACTGTAAATGACGCCACAAACACATAAAAACATTCACAATCTTTTTGTACAAAAATGAGGCGGAATCTAAGCAAAGAAAAGCTTATCAGGCTGGTACCTATGCTGGTTAAAGGCTGCAAAAACAGAGATCAAAACATGGCAACAAAGGACAAAGAACCCCAGCTGCACAAGGCCACACTGGTTCAGCGCAGGTCCAACACTGTCAGTTTGACATTCAGCGCAGGTAGCCCCTTCGGGACCTGCGTTGAAATGCAGACTGCCTTCACAGTGCCTGCGCTGAAAGAGAAACTCTCGTTTCCCTTGGTTTCTGGGTCACAAAATGCTCAAAAATCAACTGTTTCAGGCCAAATCAGAAACACAAGCAAGGTATAAACAGAGGGATACTTTGATAGGGTACTAAAGACTATCACAAGGATCATCAAATCATTTGTGGATCTAGTTTAGATCATAGACAAGTCCAACAACTGGATCAAAACAACAACTTTCTACTTTGCATCCGGGAAAGATGCAGTTCAAAGTTGCTGTCAAGTCTATGAAGTAAACAAATGACGGAAACACAAATGAAATGAATAAACAAGTTCTTCCCCAGTGGAGTCGCCAATTTGTTGTGGGGAAAAATGCCTATGCAGGACGATCCTATCCACCTAAGGTGTGACAGTGCCTTAGCAACAAACGAATAAAGCTATTATGATTTCTTACTTTATGAAATGTGAAAGAGGGGAGATTGGCAGACTTACCGTTGTCTTCCGGTTGTCCCTCGATCTAGATCCTCTTCTCTTTGTGTGTCCACAGCTACTTGTCTCCTCGCTTGGTCAAGAGAACAACTACTTGCATCTCACGAGATCACAAGAGAACAGCTACCTGTGACAAGAGAACAGCTACTTGCGACAAGAGAAGAACACAATGCAAAGGAAAATATACATATTCATAAATGATTCAGGATTAGAAGTAAATCAAATACACTAATGCAATCATACAAAATACACCAGCATATAGGAAAGAATCAAGATAGCTTTATTGATAAGTAACAAGGTTCAGGAAGAGATACAACCCATAGGGCTCCAATCCAGCATCTCCTTCCCAGCAGAATGGAATTCCTTCTTCAGCTCCCTTCAAAGCATTAAGCACCCAAAGTTTCCAGCCACAAACCAACAACAATTATTTGCAAATACAAAATTACAGCCTCCCTGATCTCATGTAGGAGAGATCTATATATAGGGATATTGGAGAGAGGATGAGTCAGCTTGAGACTGGTATGAAACTGACTAGTCTTCTCTCCCTCTCATAGTTCTTGAGTCCACTTGGAGGTTCTTGCTTCCACTTGGAGATTTAGAACCTCTTACTCATCACCAGTCAAATTCCCTGATCCAAGTGTCATTTTGGAAGCTTCTTGGGCATTGACACCTTGAGAAATGACTCTGCCACTTGTCCAAACTCGCTCAGCGCAGGTAGCCTTTGTTGCAGTTGACATTCAACGCAGGTAGACAGTGGAGCAGTTGACATTCAGTGCAGATGCTCAGTGGAGCAGTTGACATGATCCAGAATTGGCTTGTTTTTGAGTGTTTTCAGTTGGAGCACTTCAGTGAATTGCTGTGGTTAGTTGGCCTTGTTCCTCTAGGGGTAGGAACAACATGTTTAGGGACTTTGGATCCCTTAGATTATGGACATTTCATGCTCAATGCTGTAAGGCACAAAAATGTCTATAAAAAATTGGCGACTCCACTGGGGAAGAACTTGTTTATTCATTTCATTTATGTTTCCGTCATTTGTTTACTTCATAGACTTGACAGCAACTTTGAACTGCATCTTTCCTGGATGCAAAGTAAAAAGTTGCTGCTTTGATCCAGTTTTGGACTTGTCTATGATCTAAACTAGATCCACAAATGATTTGATGATCCTTGTGATAGTCTTTAGTACCCTATCAAAGTATCCCTCTGTTTATACCTTGCTTGTGTTTCTGATTTGGCCTGAAACAGTTGATTTTTGAGCATTTTGTGACCCAGAAACCAAGGGAAACGAGAGTTTTCCCTTTCAGCGCAGACACTGTGAAGGCAGTCTGCATTTCAACGCAGGTCCCGAAGGGGCTACCTGCGCTGAATGTCAAACTGACAGTGTTGGACCTGTGCTGAACCAGTGTGGCCTTGTGCAGCTGGGGTTCTTTGTCCTTTGTTGCCCTGTTTTGATCTCTGTTTTTGCAGCCTTTAACCAGCATAGGTACCAGCCTGATAAGCTTTTCTTTGCTTAGATTCCGCCTCATTTTTGTACAAAAAGATTGTGAATGTTTTTATGTGTTTGTGGCGTCATTTACAGTCTTCCTTTGCATGAGTAAAATAGTCATCCTGTAGCCTTTGATTCAGATTTGATTGTAATCTTAGAAGAGAGTTCATTGGCTGTTTGCAGATTGATTATAGATTTACTTTTTCTTATTGGTTTGAATTTGTGTCTTTTAAGTGTCAAAACAAGTCTTTATTTCGAAAGTAGCAAAGTGATTGTAATCTCTTCTACCCTTGTTGTTTTCAAAAAGAGTGAACTTGTTTATATTGATCATTGTAAAAGCAAATTCAAAGTTGTGCAAAAAGCTTTCTTTGTAGGCATTTATACTAAGAAAGTGGAAAACAAACACCTGCATTGTGCATTTTGCATTTGATAGTTTGCATGTTGGATTTAGGGAAAGTGCATTAGAGTGTGTTGATTGCTCTTTGAGAAAAGATAATGTTATTCTTTTCCCTTAGTAGCTAGGATTTTCAAAGTTGAAAGATAATAAAGCTTGCTTATCATCTTAGACTGCATTTAGGAATTTGTATCATACATCTCGTGGTGAACCTTGAAAGGCAAACTTTAAAAAGATCAACCTAAAATAAACTGAATGAATCTAACAACGCTTTGTAACATAACGCACAACATAGAGGTCTAGGCTAGAGACGTGTTCCGGCGTCGTTAAACATAGTGACTGTCGATCTCGAAGAAGGTGGGTGATTCCTCCTGAGAGGCGGTAGTGCTAATACGGATTGTGCTCCCACGTACCGTCGCGTATATATTGGGAGACCCCTATAGGCATATATCTTTTATCCTTAGGAAGCCGTGTCGGCCGCCCTACTGATCGCAATGCAGTGAACACAGCATTCACGAAGATCGACCACCCGTACCGTAAAAAGTATTCTGTGGTTTTGCGAAAAGTTTGGCACACCCTCTGCTTAGATCTCCAGAGCAGTTTCTTTTGGCCTTTTTCAGACTCTATAACAGAAAAAGTCCATCTGAGCATTTGTCACTTCGGGCTCGTTAAAACATCGAAGGAGACTAGAGTCATCTTTAGCTTTTTCTCGACTCTTTAAAACTGAAAAATCAAGTTGTGTCTAAAGCGTCGTTAACAATTTATTTTAAACGGAACAATCACCCTTTAATCCTGCGTTGATCTTTAGGTTGAAAAGATGGAGCACACCAACCAAGGAATTCCCTTGGGTGGAAATCCTAGTCCCTTCTCCTCTCGGGGAGATGTTGGTGCGCCCCACATGGCCACATTGTCGCTTCCAGGACTGACAATTGGCCTACCAGTTTGGCTCTTTTCAACCAATGTCGTTCAGAATACCACCATTCCTGAACAATCGAGTCAACAATTAGATCAGACAAGAGTTGCCTCCCAGCCTTCAACTTCATCTTCCTCCCCTCCTTCCTCTTCGCTTGACGGAACTGGTGGAATTAAAAACCAGGTTCCTAAGGAGAAGAATGAGAAGAAGAAGAAAGAGAAGAAGAAGAAGGAGCCTAAGGTGACTGGGGGCAAACAAGTGTCATCTAACAAAAATCCACACACCGCACTCGTAAGGCCTAAATCGCCATGCGTCATATGCAGGGGAGACCACTTCCATAGAGATTGTCCCTGTATCCCGCGGATACTAAGAGACTGGTCCCCCCGTCTGCACAATTCGGTAGCATCGACCTCTGATAGCCATGTCGACTGCTCACCGTCAACTAGTGGGAGTGAAGCTCCAGGACAGAGCGGGAAAGCTAAATTTCCCTGCAGACTGTGTGAAGGCGATCACGCCATCCACCGTTGTCCCTTCTTAGACGAGGCAAAAAGAGTTCTGGAAGATCGCCCGATTTTATGAGCGAATCTGGGTTGTGTGAAACCAGAGATTCTGGGTTCGATCCCCAGCGGAGTCGCCAATTTGTTGTGGGGAAAAATGCCTATGCAGGACGATCCTATCCACCTAAGGTGTGACAGCGCCTTAGCAACAAACGAATATAGCTATTATGATTTCTTCCTTTATGAAATGTGAAAGAGGGGAGATAGGCAGACTTACCGTTGTCTTCTGGTTGTCCCTCGATCTAGATCCTCTTCCCTTTGTGTGTCTACAGCTACTCGTCTCCTCACTTGCTCAAGAGAACAACTACTTGAATCCCACGAGGTCACAAGAGAACAACTACCTGTGACAAGAGAACAGCTACTTGCGACAAGAGAAGAACACAATACAAAGGCACATATACATATTCATAAATGATTCAGGATTAGAAGTAAATCAAATATACTAATGCAATCATACAAAATACACTAGCATATAGGAAAGAATCAAGATAGCTTTATTGATAAGTAACAGGGTTTAGGAAGAGATACAACCCATAGGGCTCCAATCCAGCATCTCTTTCCCAGCAGAATGGAATTCCCTCTTCAGCTCCCTTCAAAGCATTAAGCACCCAATGTTTCTAGCCACAAACCAACAGCAATTCTTTGCAATCACAAAATTCCAGCCTCCCTGATCCCATGTAGAAGAGATCTATATATAGGGATATTGGAGAGAGGATGAGTCAGCTTGAGACTGATATGAAACTGACTAGTGTCCTCTCCCTCTCATAGTTCTTGAGTCCACTTGGAGGTTCTTGCTTCCACTTGGAGATTTGGAACCTCTTACTCATCACCAGTCGAATTCCCTGATCCAAGTGTCATTTTGGAAGCTTCCTGGGCATTGACACCTTGAGAAATGACTCTGCCACTTGTCCAAACTCGCTCAGCGCAGGTAGCCTTTGTTGCAGTTGACATTCAACGCAGGTAGACAGTGGAGCAGTTGACATTCAGCGTAGATGCTCAGTGGAGCAGTTGACATGATCCAGAATTGGCTTGTTTTTGAGTGTTTTCAGGTGGAGCACTTCAGTGAATTGCTGTGGTTAGTTGGCCTTGTTCCTCTAGGGGTAGGAACAACATGTTTAGGGACTTTGGATCCCTTAGATTATGGACATTTCATGCTCAATGATGTAAGGCACAAAAATGTCTATAACAGCTAGAATGGTGATGCCTTGTCTATACGATAGAAACAAAAATAAGTCATCGAGTGGGAGATCTAAATCTAGAGGGAGATCTAAATATCCAGGAAAACCTGTAAAGGTGGTGTGCTGGAAATGTGGAAAGGAAGGACACTACAAAAGGGACTGTAAATCTAAAGCTCTTGATAAAGGAAAGGGATCTGATGATGCTCCTTCTGTAGAGGCGAAAACTACCTTAGATGAAGGTGGGGATGTGTACTTTGCTTCTTCAAGTACACATGTAGATCATGAAGCATGGTTGATTGACTCAGGTGCATCCTTTCACTTCACTCCCCATAGAGAGTGGTTCTGCAAGTATGAGAAATATGATGGTGGTGATATCTTCTTAGGGGATGATAGGAAGGCTAGAATCATTGGTTGTGGAAAAGTAAAGTTGAATTTGCAAGGTGGAAGGGTTAGAACACTTCCGGGTGTTCTGCATATTCCTACATTGGCCAGAAATCTGACTTCTATAAGCAAGCTAGATGATGTAGGTGTAAAAACAGTGTTTGAGAAGGATACCTGCAAGATGGTTTGGGGAGCACTGGTATTGATGCGAGGAGTTTGGATTGGAACTCTGTACAAGTTTCAAGGTAGCACTGTTGTTGATGGGTGCAACAGTTCTGTGGTTCCTGAAAGTGGAGCAGAAAATCTAGTGGTCTCTAGAGAGAAGACCATGCTGTGGCATTAAAGGCTTGGACATATTGGAGAGAAGGGCCTTCAAATACTTCATGGTAAAGGTATGGTAGAAGGTATGAGTAATAGCTCTCTGGATTTTGATTTCTGTGAAAATTGTGTATATGGGAAGCAAAATCGGTGAGTTTCCCCTCTGGTGGTAAGAGGGCGAAACAGATATTAGAACTTGTGCACAGTGATGTGTTTGTACCTGTGAAGGTTCCATCACTGGGTAAGTCTGTGTACTATGTATCATTTATAGATGGCTTCTCAAGGAATACATGGATATATTTCCTTAAGAAGAAATCTGAAGTCTTTGACAGGTTTAAAGAATTTAAGGCTCTGGTGGAAAACTAGACAGAGAAGAAGATAAAGGTGCTGAGGACAGATAACGGTGGAAAATTTTGCAGTAAGGAATTTGAAGAATTCTGTAAGAAGTGTGGTATAGCACAGTAGAAGACTACTCCATATACACCTCAGCTAAATGAAGTTGCAGAAAGAATGAACAAGACGTTGATGGAAAGGGAAAGAAGCATGCTCAGTGGTGCTAGACTAGGACAAGAATTCTGGGCAGAGGCGGTGGAGACTGCATGTTACCTGGTCAACAAGTCACCTTCATTAGCGTTGGAGGATAAGACTCCACAAGAGGTATGGACTGGTAAGAAACCCTCTCTTTCACATCTGAGGGTATTTGGATGTGATGCATATGTACATGTTCCAAAGGAGAAAAGAACAAAGTTGGATAGTAAATATGAAAAGTGCATCTTTATTGGGTATAAGGATGGTTTAAAGGGTTATAAGCTTTGGAACCCAGTGTTACACTAAAAAATGTCACCATGACTATTTACAATTAGTATGGCTCAATCAACAGCCATGCTACCCTCTTAGGCAAGTCTTATGCCTCTGCTCTCCATGTCAAACTCCAAAAAAGAGAGAAAGTCTTGTATAAATGTATTTATCTCTGGGGACGCAGGTTCTCTCAACCTTACCTGCGGGGACGCTCCCAATGTTCACAAAAGCTGCGTCCAAAGACGCTCTGTATGTAAAGGGACAGGTGCGTCCCCCTGTAAAGGTTAGAATGCGCAAGTTTCATCTTTAAAAAGTTACTTGTGGTCATTTCTAGAGCATTCTAGAAGGTTGTTCGACGTGTATTGGGCGCCTCCAGATGGTTCATGCACTCCTATCAAAGAGGAACTTATCCCATCAATAAGGGAGCTATCCCACCCAAAGAGGGGATTATTCCATTGATGGTGGACCTGATTAACCTCCTCTTGAGCACTATAAATACAGGCATTGGGCCAGAAGGAGGAGAGGTTGAAGCTATACATTTTCTAAGGGTAAATGCTGCAGGAATTAGGACTCCCATTTAGAAGCTTGTGAGGAGAGATTGCCATCTTTGCTTGTTCTATTTGGAAGTGGGTGAGCTTTGTCAAAGTAGAGGAAGACTCTTGTGGACCCTGGAAGGAGCTTGCACAACACCAAGGCTTAGGTTGTAATGGTTCCTTTTGATTACCTTTAATGCAAATTGGTCCATTCTTCTCAATAACTTGTTGTTTATGGGTTATTTCATGTACTCCTTGGTCTATATGTTGAATATGCTTTGTTTTATGTTATAATCAGGTGCTATTTAATTGTTTGACTGTTGGTGATTGCAGGTTTTGGAGAAAAGGAGGAGCTCATCCAGATCGACAAAGCTTGGACTTCTACAACAGCGTTTGGACAAAGGTAAGAACGAAACACTTGATTTCTCATATCATAATGCATGTTTAGAGAAGGATAGCTCCAGTTTGTTTTGTTTGTCATTAGAATGTCTTAGACTTCTAGGAAGGTCGGTTGTGTCCGCACTCTTGACTGATTCTGTGTGACAAATTGGCGACTCCACTGGGGAATCCATTGATGAGAATAGTCTTTTCTTTTGTGTGAACTTTGCTTTGAGAAAATTGGTTTATTTTTCTGGTTTTGGCTCTGTGATTCTGTCTCTGGGTGGGTTAGCTTAGGATTAGTTTTATTTTGCTTTTTCTTGAGTTTTTCAGTAGGACGCACCCTCTGAGTGCTGCACAGTGCGTCCCTGGACGCACTTTTGCTGTGTGCACAGAGCGGGCCCGCACCTGTGCTAACGGGTTGCCTGCGTCCCCTGCCAAAATTTGAGAAAATTCCATTTTTTGCATTTTTGCTCTTAGATTTTGTTTTTTCTTAGTTTTTTCTGCCCAGATTCATTAGTCCCTTGCCGAGAATCTTCACCTGAACTTGTTTTTATAGCATTAAGTGTTTTAGTGGATTTCATTGAAATTTAAGCCTAGGGTTTGATTTTTGAGTAGATCCTGTAGTGACTTTAATGGTGGAAGTTGTCAAGCCTTAGATCTCTCTGGTTTGGTCAACCTTCTTGAGAGTCGGATCTGTCGTAAGTCTACCCGTGTGAGCAACCAACCTGTTGAGTTGTCTCTTTGGTCAAATTTCAAAGTGCTTGTTGATTAAGTCTTGAATTCCATTTTACAAAAAGAACAAAAAGATTTGAGTTTTGTTTTGATCAGCTCTTGATTCTGCAATAGCTGGTCCTTGATTTGATTTTGGTCAAGTAAAACAACCTAGAAACATCCTTGTAGGTTTTGGCCTCGTTAAGTTTGCTTAGAGTAAATTTACCTTTTAGTTTGCTTGTGAATGAATTTTCGTAGATTTTAATAGTTGTTAAGATTGATTTTTGTTAAATTAGATTTATTTGCTTTATTAAAAGAAAAATACAAAAACATCTTCTTTAAAAGTCTTGTTTCAAGTAGCTTTGAAAGTTTTGAAAGAAAAAGAGTTTTTCGTGCAAGTAAAGAGTGGTCATGTGTGTGTGCTTGAAAAGAAAAAGAGAATTGTTTCTTTGATTGTCTTTTCTAAGGAAGTTGTTTTCTCTAAAATTTGCATTCTCTCAACTCTCTTAGTTAAGAATTTCATTGAAAAAGGAAAGTAGCGTAAATCATCTTAGGTGCATCTTTGTAGTGGTTGGAGTCGAGTCTACACACCATTGGTTTCACTTCCACTACCTTTTGACTTTAAAGAACAACCATAAAAGTAACGCTTAAAGTAAAATTGAAATAGTAACTTTTATTTACTAGGGCTCTGAAGCACCAATTTAGATCAGGCTAGTGTCTTGGAGTAGGTGAGTAATTAACTCTCCAAGACAACAAAACCAAACAAGTAGCTTATCTTGTGATAGAATAAATCCAATTGTCTCACTTGTACTCTGGGAAAGCTCCTCTTAAAGGAGAAGCACGAGCTCGTGTCCGAACCAGTGAGGGGATCATTCCCCCCTCGTTGGGAACGACGCCAGACACGCACGTATTACAAACGGTAAACCTCGAATTAACCATTGTCGAGGAGCCAGGGGTCACTTGTCGGTAAACCTTGGATTATTGTCAAGGAGCCGGCAAGGGGATTGAGCTTGCTACTCTGCCCTTGCGTGCTGTCGGAGTTTAGACTGTTCCCCCAGGTGCATTTGTTGCGGTTGGTAACCTTAGTGACCATTATCTTTAGGATTCTACCAAGGTGACGGTGGAGGGAAGGTCCCACTGTACCTGGAGCAGACGTCGGTTATACTCACTTGGATTTTCTGGGGGGTTCACTTCACTCGAGACGGTTAAAGTGGAGGAACTTGGTCCAGTCTATTCATTAAGCAGGTTGCCGGGGTAACTGTTCCACCCGCCATTTCTGTACTGAATCCAGCGAGGTTGGGCTTCATCACCAACTAGCGCTTTTGGTCCGGAAAACTACTGTTTGTGTTTGGTTTGACGCCCTAGATTCTTTAGGCGTGTGATTCAAATTTGTTTGGTTCTTTAGAGACTTTAGGTGGTTTGATTTGAAATTTTATTTTGTTTTCGTGTGTAGTAGTTAAAAGTTTTTAGCTGTGGCGGAATTACCGAGACAGTCCCGTAGACTGCGGGGCCAGTCTCCTGAAGTTGTTTCTGTGGCCGAATTGTTGAGAAGATCCCGTAGACTTAGGGGTGAACCTCCTCAAGACGAGTCCAGTCATTTAGAAGGTTTAAAGGTCCTTGTAACTCCTCCTAGCGGCAGTAGAGTAGGTTCACCTGAAGAAGGAGAATCTTCCTTGGTGGTCCATCCAGATTACCAAAGTTTAGAGACAGGTTATAATCCCGAAGATGTTACAGTTTCTGAGCTTGTTGGTAGTTTTTCGTCTGCTAGTGATACAGGCGAAGAACCAGAAATATCCGAACCTGTTACTCCGACTCCTAGTGTTCCTGATTCACCGAGAATAGAAAGAATTATCACCGAAAATCTTCCTGTTGGTTTGATTGCTATTGAAGAACTTGTTCCAGAGGAAGAAATAGGCGTCTCTGATCCTGAAGATCAAATTACCCTTGATCTAAGGGAGCGTGAATATATCTTTTACAGTCCTCCTAGAAGTACTACTTGGTACCTTTCGTTAACCAATTATCTAGACAACTTTGGGCTAGGTTTTTCTACACCTCGTACTCCTTTTCCACCTGGAGGTATTCATACTCCTGTAAATATGTCTGGTCAGTCGTCCGTGTTTACACAAAGTCCTGAATCTTTTTTACATGGCGGTCCTTCTGTTCCTACTGGGTATCAATCTCTTTCTGGTACCTTTGCGGGAGCATCTCCTCAACCCGTTGATCATGGGTTATTAATTGGAAACAGTGGTAATGTACCATTGGGTGTAGGAGACATTTACATGATGTCAGGTTCAGTTCCTGTTTCTCAACCTCAAGGTGGCCAATTACCGCCTGGGGGGCAACCGCAGTTAACGCCTGGGGGGCAACCTCAAGGTACACAAATCGTGTCTGGGGGGCAACCTCAAAGTCAGTATGTACCTATGGTGCAATACGTGCCTCAAGGTCAACCCCAGCCTCAATATGTACCCCAGGGTCAACCTCAGTATCAATATCAACCTCAAGGATGGCAACCTCAAGGATGGAAACCTCAAGGGTATCAACCCCAAGGTTATCAACCTCAAGGGTACCAACCTCAAGGTCAAGGTCAACCCCAGTATCAGTATTTACCTCAAGGTTATCAACCTCAAGGTCAATACTCGAGTCAAGGTTATCAACCGCCTCAAGGTCAGTCATATGTTCCAAGTATGGGAACTGCACCTTACAATTATCAATCCTACCCTCAATCCGGTTATGGATCTCAGTATCCTCAACCTGTTACGGGTCAATACCCTGGAATGTTAGTGTGGGATCCATCACAGGGTCAACAGGTGTTGCAGCCAAGTATACAGATGGTTCCTCAAGCTGGACAACCCGTAGTTTCTGGTCCAACCCAGCAACCGCAACCTGTCCAGTCAAATGTTCAAACTTCTGTAACTTCGGTAGTTACTCAGCCGCCAATTGCACCTAGTACTCCATCTCAAACGGCTGCTGCAACTACCGCTACATCTACCATACTTACTTCTGGAGTATCGACAGCTCCAGTTTCTACTGTCCCTGTTACCACACCTCAGACATCTTTACCGTTGTCTGGATCTACGATTCAAACCACGGTCCAGATGCCTGTAGGTCAGCCTGGTATAAGTACGGTTGTCACTACTCAACCTCAATTTGTTCAACCTCCGTACCAGGGACAGTACCAACATGGGCAAGCTGTCCAACAACTGGTTTACCAGTATCAACCGTATCCTGGGTACCCTTATCAACAACCTCAACAACCCCAGTACGGTCCGGTTAATCCTGGTTTTCCAGGAGGATATAATATCCCAAATGCGACTCCTGTTCCTAGTTATCCTGGATATACTCCTCCTGGGGCCGGTATTGTGACCCAGAGTTTTAGAGATCCTAACCGGTAGTTACCGTTTATCGCAACTTTGGATTTACCAGACTTGACACGCCTAACGAACGATCCAATTCAATATCTTCCGTTCTGGCCGCCAATGCCAAATAAGTTGCCCAGCGATATACCCAAGTTTGAAGGTAAGTCTGGAGAGGATCCGTCCAATCACGTGATGACTTACCACCTCTGGTGTGCTTCAAATTCTATCTCGGATGATTCGATCCGCTTACGTCTTTTCCAGCGTACACTCATTGGTCTCGCGGCCAAGTGGTACATTGAGTTACCACGGGCCTCTTTTTACAATTTTAGCCAGTTAGCTACCTCGTTCTTAACTCACTTTCAGTTACCGGTCAGATACGATAACGGTACGGAGTTATTAACTTCACTAAAACAATCAACCTCCACGTATATTTCTGATCACATTCATGAGTGGAGACGTCGAAGAAGGCTAGTGAAAGTTTTTATCCCGGACCAAATCTTAGCTGAATGGTTTGTCAAATCATTATTACCAAGGATTACTGAAGATGTAGCTAAGGCCGGAGTAGTTACTGAGGAGCAAGTCATTGCTCAGGCACAATACCTTGACTTAGTTTACACTCAGTCGGGTACGTTACACGAGAAGATTCCGGATCTTCCAAAGTCGAATCAAATCGCTGCTGCTCCTTCGGGATCTCATGCCGGTGATGGTATGATTGGTATCGTGAATACAAAGAGCAAGAAGAAGTCTTCCAAGGCTTCAACTACTCCAATTATCACTTTGCCTGATTCTCCGACAGGAGAGTCTTCTCCTGAACTTACCGCCGATATTCACGCTGTAGAGTCATCTACGGCCAAATCAAAAAACGGTGGAAAGAAGAAAGGAAAGAAGAAGGCTAAAGCAGACAAGGCTCCAAAGGAGAAAACTGAAAAGTCGGAAACCACTGACGAAAAGCGCAAACCTCGATATCCTTGTCTTATTTGTGAAGAGGATCATTTTACGAGAGATTGCCCTCATCGGGCCGAGGTTGTGAAAATAGTCAAAGGTTCTCCCACTCCTGCTGTGTTAAAAAATCCATTTCCGGAGCAGGTGAATAAGATGATAGGTTCTTCTTCGAATGCCAGTGAAGAACCCATTTTGATGATGTCTCATGTGAGGATTGTGACTCGGTCGCAAGATTATGGTAGTAAGAATCCTGTTGATGGTAAGGAAGCAGAATCTTCTCATTCTAATCCATCAACCTCAGCTCCTGGTTCCGATCCACTACAGATCGAGAAACCTAACCCAGACTTAGTAATTAAACCGCCCGCCAAGGGTGTACTTCGAAGGTCTGCTTTCAATCCACATGCGAGAGCAGCCCAGAATTACAACATTGTTGAGGACTTAGCTGTTTCACCCTCAGCAATGTCGGCGTTAGAAGTGCTGCAATCATGTCCAGCACAACGAAAATTGCTTTTGTCGGCTATAGGAGCTGTTGATGTTCAGGATCCGAATCTAATGATCTTCGATCTTGAAAATAGTACGCCGCGTCTCCCCCATCAAATGGCTTTCCAAATTCCAGTGATAGTAAAAAACAGGCCTATTCATAGGACTGTGATTGATGAGGGAGCTTCTACGTGTATTATGTCGATTCAATGTTGGAGATCCCTTGGTTCTCCTTCGTTGAACCAATCCCCCACCATCCTTAAGGCCTTTGATGGCCGTGGGTTCCGTCCGTTTGGTATTCTACAGGAATTGCCTATAGGGGTAGAAGGTAAAACCGTTAGTCTGGATGTGGAAGTGGTTGATGCCCCTCTAGACTACAACCTTCTTTTGGGTCGAAGTTGGTCATATGCTATGACAGCGGTCGTTTCATCGGTCTTCAGAATAATCAAGTTTCCACATAACGGTAAGATCGTGACTATTGATCAGCTGACATACTTTTCATCCGACCCAGCCTCTTCAGAGAGTATCCAGCATGTCGGTAAGACGACAATCCCTTATAGGGACGTCGGTGTAGGTTTAGTTAAAGATTCCGGTTTACTGGGAACTTTTCCTCTCCCTCCACTCAGCGTAGATCCTTCGTTTGCAACAATTCATATGATTACATCAGAAAACATTATTTATGATGATCCTTGGTTCGTCCCATCTGACTCTGAGATAGACTCACTCGGTAATGCTATGCCCTTGAGTCCATATGAAATTGCTTATGAAGCTCTCATGTCTTTTACCGACTTTCATTCAACCGAGGTCGACCAAATGAATGTGGTCAGTGAAGAGTCACTTTTCACCTCACCCTTAGAACGGATAGCGTTTCCCGAAGTCGTGTCATCTGACAAACAACTTCGCGAAATCCTAAGTGTAGACGATCTACCATGGGAGGATCTCCATCACAGATCTTCGTTTTTACCTAAGGATGATGCATTTGAAAATGATTTTTCATCTATCTTTACCGCTGAATATGTCAAAGACGCTCAGGATCCAACGAAACATTCTGATTCAGAGTTGAATTTAGGGAATATTTCTCGTACTATTCCCATTGATATTTCAGTGAAGCCCGGAATTGAGGAGAACATTCATATAGGTGCCGCATGTACAGAAGAAGAAATCCAAACTTACAAGGCCCTATTCCAAGAATTCCGCGATGTGTTTGCCTGGTCTTACGAGGAAATGCCGGGAATCGATCCTGCCATTGTTGTTCATGAAATAAAGACCTACCCGGATGCTAAACCCGTCCGGCAACGGTTGCGTCAGATTCACCCTCGAAAAGCGGCTGCGATTAAAGCAGAAGTCGAAAAGCTGTTGAAAGCAGGTTTCATTTATCTGATCCCGTTAACGGATTGGGTATCGAATATTGTTCTGGTCAACAAGAAACAAGGAACAATAAGAATCTGTATCGACTATAGGGATATAAATCGAGCTTGTCCAAAAGACAACTATCCTACGCCTTATATCGATCAAATTATTGATGATTGTGCCGGAAGTGAAATGTTTTCCTTTATGGATGGTTTTTCGGGCTATAATCAAATCAATATTCTACCTGCCGACCAACCAAAAACGGCATTCATTTGTCCATGGGGGACATTTGCTTATTGCAAATTACCTTTTGGGCTTAAGAATGCCGGGGCCACTTTTCAACGGGCGATGTCTTATGCATTTCACGACATCAAGCACATTGTGCAACCGTATCTCGATGATTTGCCTGCTCATTCTTTACATCGAGCTGATCACCTTGTCCACCTACGAGCAATCTTTATGAGGTGTAGGCATTATCGAATTCGTTTGAATCCCCACAAGTGTGTTTTCTGTATAGAAACAGGTCGATTGCTGGGATTTGTTGTTTCAAAAGCCGGCATTCGCGTCGATCCCTCGAAAGTCGAGGCTATCATCAAATTGCCTCCTCCTTCGAGTTTGCGCCAACTCCAAAGTTTGCAAGGGAAAGCGAACTTTTTACGCCGATTCATCCCAAACTACGCCGAGGTCACTAAAGGTTTTACAAGGTTGTTGAAACAGAACGCACAATTCTTTTGGGACGAGATTGCTCAACAATCTTTTGATGCACTTAAACACGCGTTGACCCATGCACCGTTGTTGCATCCTCCCAACTACAACCAGGACTACTTCTTATACCTCGCAGCTTCGCATTCCACCATTGGAATGGTGTTAGTTCAAGAAGATGAATTCGGAGCGGAGCATGTGATATATTATCTTAGTAGGACCTTAAATCCCACTGAGCTAAAATATTCGCATGTGGAGAAATTGGCCCTGGCAGCCGTTCAAGCTGTCCAGCGTTTTCGTCACTACATTCTTCTCCGTAAAACTACAGTTATTTCGGATTGCAACCCTATGATTTATATTTTGACAAAACAACTGCTAGGGGGCAAGTACTCTAAATGGATCGTCATCCTGCAAGAGTTCGACTTGGAGTTCGAGAAGTCCAAGTCTAAGAAATCCTTAGTTTTTGCGGAATTGATGTGTGATTTCCCGAGTACTGACACAGAGACTGTGGCAGAAGAATCCATTGCGGACGAATCTTTGTTTCTTATCAGTACTGTAGGTCCGTGGTACGGGGATATAATCATCTATCTCCAAACCCAAACCTTTCGGCCTGAAGCTTCAAAGGCAGAACGTCGAAAAATTCGGTTTCAATCCCAGCCATACAAAATTATTGGAGATACACTTTATCGCCGGGGGGCAGACTTAGTTTTTCGACGTTGTCTAACTCACGAAGAGGCTGAGAGAGTTTTGAATGACTGTCACTCTGGAGCATGTGGCGGTCATATGTCTGGGTATGCCACAGCTCAGAAGGTGTTGCGCGCTGGTTACTTCTGGCCATGTATGTTTAAAGATTGTATCATTGCAGTCCGGAAGTGCCACAACTGCCAAGTGTTTGATCGAAAGATGCGCGCACCACCTGCTCCTCTCCACCCTATAATTGCCGTTGGTCCATTCGCCAAATGGGGTATCGACTTTATTACTTGTAACCCTCACTCGGCCGGGGGGCATGCGTATATCATCCTCGCGGTTGATTATTTCACTAAATGGGCCGAGGCGATGCCTACATTCGACGCAAGCGGCAAACAGCTGCAGTTTTCATATTCAATCATATAATAACTAGGTTTGGTGTCCCACAAGCAATCATTACTGACCATGGGAGCCATTTTCGAAACACCATGATGACTGAACTTACAAGCCAGCTTGGTTTGCGCCACGACAACTCTACTCCTTATTATCCGCAAGCCAACGGTTTGGTTGAGTCTATCAACAAAGTTCTGGTTATCATGATCCGACGAACCATTGGTATTCATCGGTCGAATTGGCACAACATGTTATTTTCGGCGCTATGGGCATACCGAACCTCAGTGAAAACCTCAACAGGGTTCACTCCTTTCCAGCTAGTTTATGGCTTGGAAGCAGTGTTACCCATTGAATGTGAAATCCCATCACTTCAAATGGCTGTCGAATTACTCCCAGCTACTTCCGAAGAGGAGAAACGTTTATTGTACTTAGCTAAATTAGATGAGACTCGACGTGACGCTGCATTGGCAATCGAGACTCACGCGAAGCGAATGAAAGCTCAGTATGATAGAAATGTGACCCCTCGAAGTTTTTCGGAGGGAGACCTAGTGCTTTTATATGATCAAGCTAACGATAAGCTAGGTGCTGGAAAATTCGTTCCTATGTGGCATGGACCCTATATTGTAAAGCGAAAGCTAGCAAAAGGGGCTTATGAGCTGGTAGATTTTGATGGGGACTCTTTGGGTAAACCCATAAATGGACTTTACCTAAAGAGGTATTATGCTTAAATGGTGGGTATGGAGAATTTTTAGTTAGGTTAGGTTTTCTTTCTAGCTAGTATGATTGTTAGTTAGTCAGTGTGCTTAGCTTAGTGAGTGTGTTTTTCGTCGTTATTCTGGCTTATCTTGGTTTTACTCTTGATATTACAGATGTCGACGCCTCTCCAAACATACATTGGATTTGCTGATGGTGCTTGTCGTAGTACACGGAATATCTCTTCCGCAGCTTGGGTTATCTATTCACCCTCTGACGAGTTAGTTTCTATGCATGGGGTAAGCCTCGGTCAAACAACGAATAACATTGCAGAATACAGTGCAGTGGTTGAATTATTATTCGAATCTATTTCATTTGGAATTCGACGTTTGATAGTGAGATTAGATTCTGAACTTGTTGTATTACAGCTTAATAGAGTTTATGCCATTAGAAATCCTGTGTTATTAAGGTTGTTTTTGAGAGTGCGTCTCTTGGAACGTGAATTTGATTACATTGAATATCAGCATATTCCAAGGTCTTTAAATACATTAGCAGATGCAATTGCTTCTCGAGTGTTGGACAGACATTTACGATAATCATGCAAGTAAATTTAAAAACATTTCATCATACATGTTAAACAAGATAAGCCGGTAATAGTGATATATATATAGATAGGAGTGTGTCAAAAAATATACATCGTCTTCGATCATAGGTTGAAAAACACCTTATGATCGGCAAAAATGATAAGTACAAAAAGCCAAAAATGTCACATGTGTCTACAAAGTGACTAGCTAATCACTGGTGGTGCTCCCTATACGACACCACTGCACGGGCTACCTTACGCAAAAATCTCCTAAACGGTCCAGGGACCGCGACTACAAAGCGCTGAAGCCTGATAGGAATATCATCCATAGTAGTCTCAGGCATATCTGCCGTCAGACGCTCTATATCATGCTCCAACTCAGCTAGTACTTCTGCAGCCGCGTCCTGTGGGGCCGGTACCGGTGCAACTGGGTGTCTCCTCTCAAAAGGCCGGAGGTTGGCTGGACGCTGTGGACCAACATCTGCATTTTGAAAATTTTACTGTCAGTTTTGAGACGATATATATAAAAAACAAAACAAAATACATAATTTGAAAACTTGTGAAAAATAAAGTACCTCTGTCATCCCATTGTTCTCCCTGTGGAAGAACCATGTCCGGATCATGTCGAAAATCTACTCCGGCGTACGGAAAGTCCTGGATCGAGAAAACCTGGTCCTCCAACCAGTGAAAGTAACTATCAGAAAATCGAACAACTGCCGCGCCCTCGTCAGGATGCCGGGCCATCACCGCAACCCATCGTACCAGCTTTGGCTCCCGAGGACCCAAGATATCAACAGTGAGTTGCTGAGGGATCAGCATCGGAACTCTCTCTAAGGCAAAGCTCACGACTAAAGGCCCATATCCAAAAGTTTTCAGTCGTCCGTTCTTTGCCTTAGTCAGTTGGCTCTTCATATTAGCTGACACAGCATCACACCAGTTGAAAATAGTGCCTTGGTAACAGTCAATTGCCATCCGCATTTGGGACCCAGAAGCAATGTGCAAAGCGGCCGCGCCGCAAATTCTGGTAACCGTGAAAGCAATAACTTTGAGTTCACGCAGAGAGATGTGTTTGATCTCCACGCCTTTCGAATGGTGTGCCCCAGGTGTGCACCAATCTTCCCGGAGACTAACAAGGGATTGGCCACCCGGCCCAGTCCCGGCTAGATTGAGTTGCTCGCTTCTGTTTGGCAAGCCAGTGAGAAAGTATACATCCGAGGGCTCTATCTCGAGCTGGTGCCCTCCTATGTAAAAGCATTGCTCTTGAACGTTCCATCTCTCAACCAGCCATTCTAAGAATCTTACCTGAGCCCTCATGCCCGGTATGGCCCAGTATTTGTATAACCCGCATGCTTTTAGGGCATCCAGGGAAGGTTGGTGTTCTATTGCAGCTTCATCAACCTCTTCGTGCTCTCTTTCTCTCCAATCCAACATGGTGAGTACCCTACACACCAAGAAATGATGATTAGAATTAATTTGGGGAATTTTGAATGGTTATTTGTGAGGATTGGGGTTTCAATTTCCGCGTTCCACGGAGGACGCACCCCGCGTTTAGAACACAGGGCGTCGGGACGCAGCTGGCCTGAAAGTGGGCTGCGTCCCCCGACCATTTTCCTGTATAGGAAAAAGTCGGGGGACGCAGGTCACCCGAAGGGCACCTGCATCCACCGAGGAGCGCATTTTGAAACCTAAACCCTCCCAAAAAACAAAACTAAAACCTAAAAAACAATTTTAATCGGATAGAAATGAAGAGTAGGATGTTGTAAAATACCTGGAAGGGACGGCGTTCGATTCTGACGGTCGGATTTTCCGCAGCGACCACGGGAAGTTTCTTGTCAAAAGCTCCTTTTTCAACCTCAACAGTCAAACGGTAAAAATGACATGGTAAAAAGTCTTTTTATAGGTTTTTTGGATGAATTTGTTCATTTTTCACCATGGAAAGATATTTTTCGATGTATTTTTGCCTATCTTAAACAGGTATGAGTAATGTGTTGCTTTTGTGCAGGACAAAGGGATTTAGAGGGAAAATTGTCATTTTTCACGAACCAAAATATCAGAGTCATCTTTTAAGCCCTTTTCTGACTCCTAAAATATGAAAAGATTGCCGAGCGTTTCTTTTACACTCGTTAAAACAGAATTAAAAGACGGTCCCCTTATAGCTCTTTTCTGACCGTAAAATCAGGAAAAGATTACCGGGTTTTTGTCGTTTCAAACTCGATACGGAAATAAAACGACGTGTCCTTGATCGCTTTTTACTTTTCAGGTCAGTGGCACTAATTATGAAAGTACTCCTTGGTCGCAAGATCAAGCGGTTCCCCCAGGTATTATTTTATACTTTTTCAGGCTTGAGGGACACAAATCTACGAAAAAGTTCAACTTGGAGTCTTCTTAAGTTTTTCAGACTCTCTAAAATTGAAAAACACCGAGTTTCTCCTATACTGGGCTCGTTAAACATTTCACAGTAAAGGACCTGTTCAATTACAAACAGGAACGAACCACTCCTTCCTAGGGTTAGAATCAAAACTAGGTTGGACTCATCCGAAGGATGAGCTTATAATCAAGCATATGTTATCCTCCTCAAGCTTGTTAAAAATAAAGAGGTACTTGCCAGAAATGGTGGGGGAAAAGAGAGAAGAATGAGCCTATTTGTTACCTTTTGTCTCAGAAGAAGCTTTACTACCACTCTTGAACACGACACTTTTCATTCACCTGGGTTGGGAAATTCTTCACCTCACAGTTGATCAAACCACTTTGAAAGTCTTTAACCGGGTTCCAGGGATTAACTTTGAGTTATTCGTCACCAAGCCATCTGTCGTGTCATTATGTGTTCAAGAGGTCTGCAAGCAAAACTTTCATCTGCAAAATACTTGTCATCCATTTGACCATCCCTGAGTCAGTCCTTACAGTAACATTTCTTCAACTTGAACAATGATTTCGTGTTGCGGGCTTGCCTCCAACGAGTCACTTTCTATCGACATCAGCACGTTATCTAGAGAGATGACTTAGAAATCGTCAGTACCTTGAAGTCTGCATGCATCAATGGCAGGTTTCTCGCCTTTGACGTCGGTTTACATCATTGACTTTCGATCGAAGGATTCCGTGAAACGTTCGACATCAACTCATTCATTCACATCTCATGGATTGTACTGGGTACTTTGAGAACCATTGACATTACTGGTGGTCTCTCTCACGCTTGTTAACAGTTTACATCATTGACTGGTAATCAAGTGGTTTCTACCATGTTCGACATCAACTCATTTATTCGCATGGATAGAATCGTACCAATTCGGGAAATAGAAATGAAGACCCTGGATCTAGTTTCCACCATCCAGGCTGCGAGGAGTTTTGTATTCATTATCTAAGTAGACTAATCATAAACAGATGGCTGCGTCCATACTGTGTCTACAAAAGTCTATGATTGTGATGTACTGCAAAATCATTCCTGTATCAGAGTAGTTAGTCTGTTAGTTAAAGTTTTGATCTGAGTATGGGAATGCCTACCTCAGTGATGATATAATCTTATACATGTATTTTGTGTTGAAAATTGCAGGTTCTGACCAGGCTCTCCACGAGATAATCCTTGAAATGATAAAGCGCTTCACCCTTCCTAGATATTACAAACCCTAATCTATTCCAGGCTTCGCACTTTAGGGGGCAATCTGTTACACTAAAAAATGTCACCATGACTATTTACAGTTAGTATAGCTCAATCAACAACCATGCTACCCTCTTAGGCAAGTCTTATGCCTCTGCTCTCCATGTCAAACTCCAAAAAAGAGAGAAAGTCTTGTATAAATGTATTTATCTCTGGGGACGCAGGTTCTCTCAACCTTACCTGCGGGGACGCTCCCAATTTTCACAAAAGCTGCGTCCAAAGACGCTCTGTATGTAAAGTGACAGGTGCGTCCCCCTGTAAAGGTTAGAATGCGCAAGTTTCATCTTTAAAAAGTTACTTGTGGTCATTTCTAGAGCATTCTAGAAGGTTGTTCGACGTGTATTGGGCGCCTCCAGATGGTTCATGTACTCCTATCAAAGAGGAACTTATCCCATCAATAAGGGAGCTATCCCACCCAAAGAGGGGATTATTCCATTGATGGTGGACCTGATTAACCTCCTCTTGAGCACTATAAATACAGGCATTGGGCCAGAAGGAGGAGAGGTTGAAGCTATACATTTTCTAAGGGTAAATGCTGCAGGAATTAGGACTCCCATTTAGAAGCTTGTGAGGAGAGATTGCCATCTTTGCTTGTTCTATTTGGAAGTGGGTGAGCTTTGTCAAAGTAGAGGAAGACTCTTGTGGACCTTGGAAGGAGCTTGCACAACACCAAGGCTTAGGTTGTAATGGTTCCTTTTGATTACCTTTAATGCAAATTGGTCCATTCTTCTCAATAACTTGTTGTTTATGGGTTATTTCATGTACTCCTTGGTCTATATGTTGAATATGCTTTGTTTTATGTTATAATCAGGTGCTATTTAATTGTTTGACTGTTGGTGATTGCAGGTTTTGGAGAAAAGGAGGAGCTCATCCAGATCGACAAAGCTTGGACTTCTACAACAACGTTTGGACAAAGGTAAGAACGAAACACTTGATTTCTCATATCATAATGCATGTTTAGAGAAGGATAGCTCCAGTTTGTTTTGTTTGTCATTAGAATGTCTTAGACTTCGAGGAAGGTCGGTTGTGTCCGCACTCTTGACTGATTCTGTGTGACACCTAGTAACAAGGAAGGTTGTGTACAGCTGAGATGTGGTGTTCAGAGAGGTTAAAGATGTTATTAAACATGAAGTCCAACTAAAGGAACATGAGAAGATAGAGTTTGAGCTTAAGGAGGAAGAATATGACTCTACAACAGAGGAGGAATCAAAAGATGAAGAGCCACAAACTCCGGGTGTGAGAATATCAGTTCGAGAAAGAAGGCAGCCAGAAAGGTATAGTCCATCTGCTTTCTGTTCAAATTTTGATTTATCTGTTACTGATGATGATCCTAGAATTGTGAAGAAAGCAGTAGATTCAGGGGATGGAAAACTTTGGAAAGTGGCCATGGTTGATGAAATGGCATCTTTGCACAGAAATGAGGCTTGGGATTTGGTGGAGTTGCCGGCTGGAAGGAAACCCCTTGGCAGCAAATGGGTGTTCAAGAAGAAGAAAAATGCAGAAGGAAAGGTGGAGAAATATAAAGCTCTATTGGTGGCAAAAGGTTATTCCCAGGTGCCGGGAATTGATTTTGGTGATATTTTTTCTTCTGTTGCCAAGGTAGCTTCTATTAGATTACTTTTATCTGTTGCTGCTACTTTTGATTATGAGGTAAAACAGATGGATGTGAAGACAACATTTCTTCACGGAGATCTGGAAGAGGATATCTACATGAAGCAACCTGAAGGTTTTGCTGTGAAGGGAAAGAAAGAACTGGTATGCAAGTTAAAGAAGTCTCTATATGGGTTAAAATAGTCACCAAGGATTTGGTACCAGAGATTTGATACATTTATACGGGGACTTGGCTTCACCAGAAGCAAAGCAGATCACTGTGTGTATTTTAAATTAATTCGTGATCGTGTTATTTATCTGGTCTTGTATGTGGATGATATGTTGCTGGTTGGAAATGACAAAGGAATTATCCAGTATTTGAAGACCCAATTGTCCTCCAAATTTGACATGAAAGATCTTGGTGTTGCAAACTATATTTTGGGCATGGAAATTAAAAGAGACCGGGAAGACAGGAAGCTCTGGTTAAACCAGAGGAAGTATGTCGAGACAATACTACAGAGGTTTAATATGCAGGATAGTAAACTGGTGAAGGTTCCGATTCTTGTAGGTGTGAATTTATCTGCTGAACAGTGTCCCAAGACACAAGAAGAGGAAGAGGACATGTCCCGTGTTCCATATGCAAGTGCAGTCGGCAGCCTGATGTATGCAATGGTCTGTACTAGACCAGACATTGCACATGCATTGGGAGTATTGAGCAGGTTTATGTCAAAACCAGGGAAGGAGCACTGGACAACAGTGAAGCGAGTTTTCAGGTATTTGCATGGCACTAGTGATTATGGTTTGTGCTACCAAGGAAGACCAGGATTATATAGAGTGTTGGATATTCTTGGCTTTGTTGATGCAGACTAGGCTGGAGATCTGGATCAGAGACGATCTACAAGTGGGTATGTGTTTAACCTATTTGGAGGTGCAGTCAGTTGGATGAGTAAGAAACAATCTGTAGTGGCACTATCAACTACAGAGGCAGAATACATGGCAGCCACTCATGCAAGCAAGGAAGCAGTTTGGTTGCAGAGATTGTGTTCAAGTATGGGGTTAGTACAGGGAGATATAAGGATAGACTGTGACAGCCAAAGTGCAATTTTATTGGCAAAGAACCCTGAAAATCATTCAAAGACAAAGCACATTGATGTTCAGTATCATTTTGTGAGGGATATGATAGAAGACAAAAAGGTGTTGCTGGTAAAGGTGGACACTTTGAAGAATACTGTAGATGCATTGACAAAATCTGTGAGCTCTGAGAAGTTCTCTTGGTGTAGAGAGACAATGGGTGTTGCAGGGCTAGATAAATGACTAAGTTCTCTTGCGCCCCCCTGTTGAAAGAAAACAACAAGTGGGAGAATGTTGGGTTGTGTTATATTCTTTCCATGACTAGCCCACGTAGTTAACCAGGGGGTTAGAGGGGGGCAGAGCCCCACCTTCGTTGTGATGATTGCGTAGCAGGGGGGGGTCACAGTGGGTTTGAGGGGTGCAGGTAACCCCACTCTATGGGGTCCGGGGCAGCGCCCCAGAAAATTTTGGTTTTGGACCCTATGTTAGGTTGGGCGGTCCCACCTATGGTTTTGTGCATGATTTTCACACATGGTTTTGGAAGCGATGGTTTTCGGTCCATGGTTTTGGACACGATGGTTTTTCGGTCCATGGTATTGGATGCTTCGACATGCATAAATATGTACTGTAACATTGAAAGGAATATAATGAAAAATCAAGCTGGTAGTCCTGGTTTTGGGATCCATGGGAAAATCTCTGTGTATATGTGTTTTATGTGTTATGCTCTCGCTTTGTTTATTTTCTGTGTTTTGGAATTCATATGCAGGTAATTTTTGTAACCGAGACTGCAACATTTTATCGAATACACAGGAAAACACTGGAAAACCCACGGCTGGGCCACAGGGTCGGACTTCAAAAATCATGCACCTGGGCGTATAATTATCGTCGGGTCTGCTCATCACTGTTGGGTTGTGTTATATTCTTTCCACGACTAGCCCACGTAGTTAACCGGGGGGTTATAGGGGGGGCGGAGCACCCCTTCGTTGTGCCGATTGTGTAGTGGGGGGCTCACAGGGGATTTAAGTTGTACCTGTAACCCCACTTTATGGGGTTTGGGGCAGCGCCCCGGAAAATTTTGGTTTTGGACCCTATGTTAGGTTGGACGGACCCACCTATGGTTTTGTGCATGATTTTCGCACATGTTTTTTTTCGATGCGATGGTTTTCGGTCTATGGTATTGGACGCGATGGTTTTCGGTCCATGGTATTGGATGCTTCAGCATGCATAAATATGTATTATAACATTGAAAGGAACATAATGAAAAATCAAGCTGGTAGTCCCGGTTTTGGGATCCAGGGGAAAATCTTTGTGTATATGTGTTATGCTCTCGCATTGTTCATTTTATGTGTTTTATAATTTGTATGTAGGTAATTTCTATATGGGGTTAAAACCTACATTTGGTGTCAGAGCTGTTTTGGCTTCAAGGGGACGCCTTTGTTGCTGAGGGGTTTCGCTCGGGCCTGTGGTAGACCCTGTTCAGTGGGAGATCTGCGAGATCGATTCTGGTGGTGAAAGAAGATGGCGAGCAGTGGAAAGATAGAGATCGAGAAATTTAATGGTCAGAGTTTTGAGTTGTGGAAACTCAAGATGGAGGATTTGTTGGTGGATAAAGATCAGTGGATTGCGGTAGATCTAGGTACTAAACCAACGGGAGTTGTCTGATGAAGAATGGAAGAAGTTGGGTCAGAAGGAAAAGAGAACAATACGAATATGTGTCTTAGATTCAGTATTGCTGAATGTATCAGGGGAAGCTACGACGAAGGCTTTGTGGGACAAGTTAGGGACTTTGTACCAATCTAAGTCTCTGGTGAATAAACTGTTCCTGCGGAAAAAGCTGTATAACTTGAGGATGAAGGGTGGAGACTCGGTGACAGAGAATATAAATGCATTTAATACTGTGGTAAGTTAGTTAGCGTCTGTTGATATTAAAATTTCAGACGAAGATAAGTGCATCAATTTATTGTGTTCTCTACAAGATTCGTGGGATAGTCTGGTTATTGCAATAGGTAGCAATGCAACTGCCTTGCAGTTTGATGAAATAGTCTCTTCCTTGTTGACGGAGGAGATGAGACGGAAAAATATGGAGAGCCAGAATGGTGATGCCTTGTCTATACAAGGATGGTCCCAGAACAAAAACAAAAATAAGTCATCGAGTGGGAGATCTAAATCTCCAGGAAAACTTGTAAAGGTGGTGTGCTGGAAATACGGAAAGGAAGGCCAATTCAAAAGGGACTGTAAATCTAAATCTCCTGACAAAGGAAAGGGATCTGATGAGGCTCCTTCTATAGAGGCGAAAACCACCTCAGATGAAGGTGGGGATGTGTACTTGGCTTCTTCAAGTACACTTGTAGATCATGAGGCATGGTTGATTGACTCAGGTGCATTCTTTCACTTCACTCCCCATAGAGAGTGGTTCTGTGAGTATGAGAAATATGATGGTGGTGATGTCTTCTTGGGGGATGACAGGAAGGCTAGAATCATTGGTCACGGAAAAGTAAAGTTGAAGTTGCAAGGTGGAAGGGTTAGAACACTTCCGGGGGTTCTGCATATTCTTGCATTGGCCAGAAATCTGATTTCTGTAAGAAAGCTAGATGATGCAGGTGTAAAAACTGTGTTCGAGAAGGATACCTGCAAAATGGTTCAGGGAGCACTGGTATTAATGCGAGGAGTTTGAATTGGAACTCTGTACAAGCTGCAAGGTAGCATTGTTATTGATGGGTGCAACAGTTTTGTGGTTCTTGAAAGTGGAGCAGAAAATATAGTGGTCTTTGGAGAGAAGACCATGTTGTGGCATCAAAGGCTTGGACATATTGGAGAGAAGGGCCTTCGAATACTTCATGGTAAAGGTATGGTATAAGGTATGAGTAATAGCTCTCTGGATTTTGATTTCTGTGAAAATTGTGTATATGGGAAGCAGAATCGGGTGAGTTTCCCCTCTGGTAGTAAGAGGGCGAAACAGATATTAGAACTTGTGCATAGTGATGTGTTTGGACCTGTGAAGGTTCCATCACTGGGTAAGTCTGTGTACTATGTATCATTTATAGATGACTTCTCAAGGAATACATGGACATATTTCCTTAAGAAGAAATCTGAAGCCTTTGACAAGTTTAAATAATTTAAGGCTCTCGTGGAAAATCAGACAGAGAAGAAGATAAAGGTGCTGAGGATAGATAATGGTGGAGAGTTTTGCAGCAAGGAATTTGAAGAAATATGTAAGAAGTGTGGTATAGAACGATAGAAGTCTACTCCATATACACCTCACAAAAATGGAGTTGCAGAAAGAATGAATAAGACGTTGATAGAAAGGGCAAGAAGCATGCTCAGTGGTGCTAGTTTAGGATAGGAATTCTGGGCAGAGGTGGTGGATACTGCATGTTACCTAGTCAACAGGTCACCTTCATCAGCGTTGGAGGATAAGACTCCACAAGAGGTATGGACTGGTAAGAAACCCTCTCTTTCACATCTAAGGGTATTTGGATGTGATGCATATGTACATGTTCCAAAAGTTAAATGAACCAAGTTGGATAGTAAATCTGAAAAGTGCATATTTATTGGGTATAAGGAGGGTTTAAAGGGTTATAAGCTTTGGAACCCAGTCACACGGAAGGTTGTGTACAACCGAGATGTGGTGTTCAGAGAGGTAGAAGATGTTATTAAACATGAAGTCCAACCAAAGGAACTTGAGAAGATAGAGTTTGAGCTTAAGGAGGAAAAATTAGACTCTACAACAGAGGAGGAATCAGAAGATGAAGAGCCACAAACTCTGGGTGTGAGAATATCAGTTCGAGAAAGAAGGCAGCCAGAAAGGTATAATCCATCTACTTTCTGTTCAAATTTTGCTTTATCTATTATTGACGATGATCCCAAAACTGTGAAGGAAGCAGTAGATTCAAAGGATGGAAAACTCTGGAAAGAGGCCATGGTTGATGAAATGGCATCTTTGCACAAAAATGAGGCTTGGGATCTGGTAGAGTTTCCAGCTAGAAGGAAACCCATTGGCAACAAATGGGTGTTCAAGAAGAAGACAAATGCAGAAGGAAAGGTGGAGAAATACAAAGCTCGGTTGGTAGCAAAAGGTTATTCCCAGGTGCTGGGAATTGATTTTGGTGATATTTTTTCTCCTATTGCCAAGGTAACTTATATTAGATGACTTTTATCTGTTGCTGCTGCTTTTGATTTTGAGGTAGAACAGATGGATGTGAAGACAACATTTCTTCACAGGGATCTGGAAGAGAACCTGAAGGCTTTGCGGTGAAGGGTAAGAAATAATTGGTATACAAGTTAAAGAGGTCTCTGTATGGGTTAAAATAGTCACCAAGGATGAGGTATCAGAAATTTGATACATTTATACGGGGACTTGGCTTCACCAGAAGCAAAGTAGATCACTGTGTGTATTTTAAATTAATTGGTGACCGTGTTATTTATCTGGTCTTGTATGTGGATGATATGTTGCTGGTTGGAAATGACAAAGAAATTATCTAGGATTTGAAGACCCAATTGTCCTCCAAATTCGACATGAAAGATCTTGGTGCTGCAAACTATATTTTGGGCATGGAAATTAAAAGAGATCGGGCAAAGAGGAAGCTCTGGTTAAACCAGAGGAAGTATGTCGAGACAATACTGCAGAGGTTTAATATGTAGGATAGTAAACCGGTGAAGGTTCCTATTCTTGTAGGTGTGAGGTTATCTGCTAAACAGTGTCCCAAGACACAAGAAGAGGAAGAGGACATGTCCCATGTTCCATATGCAAGTGCAGTTGGTATCTTGATGTATACAATGGTCTGTACTAGACCAGACATTGCACATGCAGTGGGAGTATTGAGCAGGTTTATGTCAAAACCAAGGAAGGAGCACTGGACAACAGTGAAGTGGGTTTTCAGGTATTTCCGTGGCACTAGTGATTATGGTTTGTGCTACCAAGGAAGATCAGGGTTGGACAAAATGTTGGATATTGATGGCTTTGTTGATGCAGACTGGGTTGGAGATCTGGATCAGAGAAGATCTACAAGTGGGTATGTGTTTAACCTATTTGGAGGTGCAGTCAGTTGGATGAGTAAGAAACAATCTGTAGTTGCATTATCAACTATAGAGGCATAATACATGGCAGCCACTTATGCAAGCAAGGAAGCAGTTTGGTTGCAGAGATTGTGTTCAAGTATGGTGTTAGTACAGGGAGCTATAAGAATAGACCGTGATAGCCAAAGTGCAATTTTTTTGGCAAAGCACCCCGCATATCATTAAAAGACAAAGCACATTGATGTTTAGTATCACTTTGTGAGGGATATGATAGAAGACAAAAAGGTGTTGCTGGTAAAGGTGGACACTTTGAAGAATACTGCAGATGCATTGACAAAATCTGTGAGCTCTGAGAAGTTCTCTTGGTGTAGAGAGACAATGGGCATTTCAAGGTTGGAAAAATGACTAATCTCTCTTGTGGCCCCCTGTGGAAAGAAAACAACAAGTGGGAGAATGTTGGGTTGTGTTATATTCTTTCCACGACTAGCCCACGTAGTTAACCGGGGGGTTAGAGGGGGGGCGGAGCCCCCCTTTGTTGCGCCAATTGTGTAGTGGGGGGGGGGGGTCACAGGGGGTTTGAGGTGTACCCGTAACCCCACTTTATGGGGTCTGGGGCAGCGCCCTAGAAAATTTTGGTTTTGGACCCTATGTTAGGTTGGGCAAACCCACCTATGGTTTTGTGCATGATTTTCGCACATGTTTTTTTTGGACGCGATGGTTTTTGGTCCATGGTATTGGACGCAATGGTTTTCGGTCCATGGTATTGGATGCTTCGGCATGTATAAATATGTATTATAACATTGAAAGGAACATAATGAAAAATCAAGCTGGTAGTCCCGATTTTGGGATCCAGGGGAAAATCTCTGTGTATATGTGTTTTATGTGTTATGCTCTTGCATTGTTTATTTTATGTGTTTTAGAATTCGTATGCAGGTTATTTCTGTACGGTGTTAAAACTACAATCGCCCCTTCGCATATCGCATGGGATTCACTTTCACCGACTACCGATTACGATTAGTGATAGGCTCTAGATCCGAAAATATATATGAGGCACTTAATAATATCGGTGGGTCCGCCATATCACGGAACGCCTTGTGTATGGGCCTCGGGTTCTGCCGATTGCAACTTGCGATTGGGGAGTGGACCTGATATATATATGTGCCATGTTTAATAGTCCCGGCGGGTCCAATATATCGCAGTGTGCTTTATGTACAAGCCTTGGACTTCGCCGATTGCGATGGGGCTCCAGACTCGAAATAAATATGTGTTATGGTTAACAATGCCATTGGGTCTGGTGTATAGTGGTGCGCAGTGTTGATTGCGATAAGTGGAAAGGGAAAGTTATGCATGCTTTGCAAAGTGAAAAGAGTTATAATGGGAAAAAGAGATGCGATGGACGGTTTTGAGGGGTAAAGAGTGGGGGTGATTATATGCGTGGGCATAGGGCACCATGAACATTTATGAGGATTTGAAAGAGTCTCGATGAAGGATATGAATGAAGGGCTAGATTGGGTTGTGAATGAATCATGCAACAGAGATTTATTAAAGGGGGTCTTGGCCATTAAGAATTGAAGATTTGACTTGGCACAAAGTTAAAATCCTTGGGATAAAAACAGATCATTCGGAGAAGTGAAAGATCAAACTTCTAAGGGACCCATTCAAATTTGCTACCAGTTTAATAGGGTGGTGGTTGTGGCCACAACAAATGGCGAATCGCTGGGTGAACTAGTTATCTCTGTTTCCAAATAAACCTTGGATTGATAGAACATCAGGGTGTTAAGATAAACTTGAAATGCAAACTGTATAAATGGACATGCATGGGTTCCACTTCAACATTAATTTCTTCAGGTTGGATAAAGACAAATAGCTTCAACTTACTGCTAGGGTTTTGACAGGCATTCTCCAATGGTAGTATTATGGGATTTATTGACCCTCCTTTACCTATTTTCTACTTTCAAAATCCTTTCAGGGCCATCACTGGTCTATCAATACCTATTTAGGTGTCTACCTCAGCTCTTTATTGCTCATAAAACTTGATGTAGATATGTTTATCTGCACTTTATATAAGAATTTTAGTGCCATATTTTCACATGATTGAATGGGGTGCAGTCATGGATCATGCCATATTTTTAAACTGCTTAAGCAAGGTTGGGCTTGCTGTGTCAACTGGTACTATGAGCCCAACAAAAATCCCTACTCCAACTGGCTTCCCAAACAACCTGTCCTTCCAGATTGGCACAAGGACTCGATATTTCATTTTCTTTTAAATAAGTCCTTCAAGTTTTAGGCACAAGGAATAGAGCACAATTGGATTTGCCACATGGTATATGACAGTGAGCTTAGCCCATGAAAGGAGGTTTACTTGTAGATGACAGGTATTGGAAAACTTAGTGTGGTGGATGGGACCAATGGAGAATAACTACAAACCTTACAGGCAAGTATAGGCTAGGTCTGAGTGGGATTTTTTAAAAATGCAGCGTTCCGCCATGCCAGTCCAGCTGTGGTTACACATTTTTTCGTTTTATAAAGATGCCCCTACATGCTCCAGGTATCCAGGTTATCAAAAGATCTTACCTAGTTCCCAACAGATGCTAATGAGTGGCTTCAATTTGAATTCCATAGCTGATTTTCAAGTTCTCATAGGCTCATTGAAAGTTTGTTTGATTTGCAAGGTAACGATGAATCTAGGATCGACAGACTCATCAGCAGGTTAATGAGGGAGGAAAAAGCTGAAGGTGGCGAATGAGGGAAATCTAAAGAGAGTTTATAAAAGTGAAAACGAGAGTGGAGGACCGAAATCCGCTGGCTGAAAAGGACTGAAATTCAAAACAGAGGGAAAATAAACTTTGCGGAAATAACAAGAATAGAAGGGACGAAAATATAACTAAGCTAACAGAAAAAATAAAAATGAATCCTAACCTACTCAGGAGGTAACCACCATGTGGTGGTTACTGGAAGTATCTCTTAAGATGTTGGCCATTAACAGGGAGTTTTTTAGTTTCTCCTTGTAAAGTTTTCAATCTGTAAGTCCCTTGACCAATTTTCTCCTCAATTTGGAACGGGCCCAGCCATAAGTGTTGGAATTTCGTGTGTTTACCTATTGGCTCATTCAACTTGTCCCATTTCAGGACTAGATCTCCTACCTGGTAATCTTTATCTCCTACCAAATGGTGATCAAACCATCTCTTCACAATCATTTGGTGATTTATGAATTTATTTCTGGCTTTATCACTCAATTCCTCCAACCTCACCAGTTGGTTGATCCTTTTTTGAAGTAAGGCTGAAGGGGTCCCTCTTGAAGCTTGGGAGAGCTGTAAGGAGGTGTTGTGCCCTACAACAACCCCCCATTTCATAACATTTTTATCACAAACAATTTACATATGAAATGGGTCCCTTTTAAAATTTTTAATTGGCATCAATAAACTTGTTCAAATAAGGTATGATAATCAAATGAATTTATGCAAAAAACCCTTGTTGAACAAATGATAAGCAATTTTTGGTTAAGTCCAAAAAAGTAATCACAAGTTCGGTTGCCATCTTGGTTTTTCCCGATGCGATATCGCTATCGGCCATCGGCAATAGCCAATGCACACACAAAAGGGCACATACCTTTTCCCCGATGCGACGCGATATCGGCAATCGGCTATCGGCACGGCACTATGTCTCGTGAAAAATGTTTTAACGCTCCGGCCCGATGCGATATCGCATATCGGCAATCGGTACAATTCTACGCATTTTCATGAGACGTTTATATCCTTTCCCCGATGCGATATCGCTATCGGCATTCGCTAAAAGCAATTGATACACATTCAGGGGTTATGTTCGCGCGCCGAATGCGATATCGCAATCGGCGTTCGCTAAAGAACTTTCCCAAGTGATAACACCACACACACACTTCCGATGCGATATGATGACGCTTAATGATGACCTCAGTTTCAAAAGGTGATTATTTCAAAGCATTAAAGTTATATTTAAAATCGATTTGACAAAATCACGGATTTCAAAATGACGTTAAGTAAAGGGATAAGGTAATGCATGCGTATTTAAAGCTTTGCCCCTTTGAATTAACGAGCAATTACGATTAGACCTTTGAAAAAATCTATTACACGCTTTAAGGAGTCATTCGGTTTAATAACTTAAGTAATGGTCATTTATGAAGCTGCAGGCCGTAAAATCACCATTATTGCATCTACGGTGCCTTCTCAAATCATTAGATCCGCAGCCTCTTTTAGGAATAATCTCGTCACGCTTCAAATCATATATTTATCCCGTTATGGATTGTCATTGTTATTTCTTTGTTACAATTTCTCTTGCACTGTGTAGAATTCGACTACTGAGAGAAGTCTGAATATGATGGGAAAGAAGTTCAAGAAGGTGGCAGGTTCTACTGCGACACCTGCCTCAGGCCAAGCTGCTACAGCTTCAAGGAAAGGCTTAATCTTAGATACTACATGCACTGGTCTTACTGGTACTACATGGCAAGGGACATACAATTTGCTAGAAGGAGAACAACCAGAAGCGACAGTAATGGAGGCAAGTGCGGATGAACTAAGAAAGTCTGAGGCAACTCTTAAAGATTTGGCTGATTCTTTTCTGCACAGAATAGCAGCCAGGGAACAAGTCTTGCCTTATACTGATGTGGTACGTTGGGCAATTGAAGAAATCCCTCTCACTAATAGAACCTTCGTTTCTAAGGATGGAAGGATTTTCGGCTCCTTCAAGCCTGACGACTTGAGACGAATGTATCATTTGCCCAATCCCGAGCAAGTCTATAACAGAGCATTTGTGGAGAAATTCGCCAGAGAGAATGAATCACCAGCCGAACCTCTCCGAGATTGGAGGCAAAATCCAGCAAAACACAAGCAGGATATGTCGGGTAAGTACTCCAATGCCTCTCTGGCTTCACCTTACTGCTACGCTGGAATTATGATGTGTAGATTGTGGGGATTTCATGATTCTGCAAATATCCATGTTGATATGGTTCCCTTAATGGAAGCGGCCGTTAATAGTATAATCATGGATTGGGCCACTATCCTGTCTGATAAGTTGGTCTTAGCTATTCGTGAGTTTAGGGCCAAAACCAGAGTCACTGAAAGGAAAATCCCACCATTTTATTACTCTGCATACATTATGGATGCCCTTTGTTTTAATTCTGAGTTTCCTGTCCTTGGTTGGAGATGGACAACCCATGACCCAACACCTATTCATTTGTATCATCGTAAATTGTGGAAACCTTCTCACAAAGACCATTTGTACCAAATTTGCAACGGTTTTATGGTTCCCGTTCACTATTCTATTTTTGACAGGCCTATTCCTAGGATTTCCTATGAAGCCTCTTTTGACCTACCAGCCGTAGCCCATTGGTTCGGCGAAGAATGTTTTTCTTATATCAGAGTTTTTGGAAGCAAGGCCAGGCCACATGTTCTCCCCTTATACATGCCAGACAAATTGCTAGCCCGGGAAATCTCCTATCAGATCATGTCTGAAGGTGTTACCCAAACTCTCAAGGAGGAGAAGAAGAGAGGATGGCCATCGTTTCCTTTAAGAATTGGAGTTTATACGCTGTTAAATTATAAGCATGCAGAAAAGGAAGTAGCAAAACTCCAAATGCTATCTCTAGTTTCTATTCCCAACAGACTCTATGACCCGAAAAAGACTGCTTTCATTGCCTTGGAACAGGCTAAGCTGACAAAGGTTGTTCACCAAGAAGACCAGTTTGACGACCTGTTCATGGGTGCTGATTCAATAAGCCAAGTCAAACAACTTGCTGCGATGAGATATGAAGATATGGAATTAACTGAATTCAATAAACTTAGAAAGCAAAGGTTGCAAACTTTGCCTCTAAAGTTATTATCTACAACCCCAACTTCATCCTCAAGCGAGCCTGATCAGCCAGAAATAAATTCACCTCCCGTTACAATTAGAGAACAGGAGGAAAGTCAAAGAAAGCTGCAGGCAGAAAGTCATAGAAGAGAACAAATAGAAAGGCAGCAAAAAGCACAAATTGAACAAGAGCAAAGAAGGCAAAGGGAGCAAGAAGAGCAAAGAAGACAAAGGGAGATAGAAGAACAGAGACAGAGAGAAATAGAAGAACAGAGGAAACGAGAGGAAGAAGAAAAAATAAGGAAAGAACTGGAAGATAGGCAGAAAAAGGAATTGGAAGAACAGCAACGGAGAGTGCAAGAGGAGCAACAGCGGGAGGCAAACGAAGAACAACAGAGAATTGAAAAAGAAAAAGAACAGAGTAAGCAAATCTCTGTTGATACTGAATTGATTAAGGAATGGAATCAATTTGATTCCATTATAAGTGGTAAAGAAGCCTCTAAAGACTCAGATGCCTTAAAGACTCCCGATACTACTATTTCTCCGGTTCTTGAAGGAACCAGCGGCCCACCCACTGTACAGAACGTTGAAGAAGTTACTCAGAATCCATCTGATTTAGTTGATCTTCAGGTAGAGGAAATTCCTCCTCTAGACATTTTCTACAGCCCTAAGCATAAAGCCGTTGTAAGACGCTCAAGGAAGAGGCGAAGGCTTGATCAACCTTCTGTCTCAAATGAGCAAACAGTCACGGGCAATGTCGTCTGGAAGGGAGAATTAAGTCCCTCTGAAGACTTAACAAAGCTGTCGCAATTTGCGGGAGCTTATTCAGCAGCAACCATTGATAAAGCATCCGAAGTGAGTCTTCTTTTGAAGACTAAAGAGCATGAGGTATATGCATTGCAAGCAGAATTGATAGAGGCAAAGAATAAGGCGACACAGGCAGAAGAACAATTGCTGGCTCAACAACAAGAGAATCATTTGTTAACCCAGCAAATTGAAACACTAAGGATAGACCAAAGTGACATTAAAGCACGAGAATTGGCAGAGGCATTATCACAGTTGGAGGCATCAAATGAGCTGTTAATGAAATCAAAAGAGGATCAAATAGTTCAGCTCTCAGCACAGCTTGAAGGTATCAAAGGTGCCAAGAGTATTGAAGATTTCAGAGCAGAGGCAACTCTGATAAATGGCGCTTTGATATCTCAGATCAGACTTTTGTGCCAACAGCTAGTTGAAGCTGAGTCACTTTGTGATATATCTACAGCAATATGTGGGCAAATCGAGAAAGCCAGGACTAACTTGGATCAGGCCGAAGATGAAATAATAGAATATATTGAATGGCAAGATACTCCAGAAGGGCAAGCTGCTAATTTAGCCCGAATCAGTGAAACATACAAGAACATACTTTTCATGGAATGGGAAACACAGGTAATGAAGGCAGAGAGGGCAGCATCCAGGTGCAAAACAATTTCCAAAAACATGATCAATATAGTCAATGATACATTGTATCTGGCTAACATGATTTCACAATGCACACCTGGAAACATAACAACCGCGAATATGCTGGAGCACAAGAATTATCTTAAGCTGGAAGAACAAGGGCGGTTAATCTCTGGAGTGAATACCTTGACCTCCGATGCATACTGGCTTTTCCTGATTAAACCGCATTCTCAAAGGTCGGCTCTTAACTGCCTAACCGACGCCCTCCGATACCTGATCGCCGATTTCCAAGATGCCACATATGATGCACAGCTGACTTCTCGCCTCAATACTCCACCAGAAGTAGAGCCAATGCTGGCGATATGTCAGCGAAAGAGTAAAGGCAAAGAGACAGCTGACTGAAGCATCGTCGCCGACTGCCGAATCACCCAAATGCAAAATGATATTTGTTGATGCCGATTTCTTAGTTTACAGTTTTTAGATATTTAGTAGTTAGATTAGCATAGTATTTATAGACCCTTTCATTGTTTTGGAAAGGGTCGTAAAATTTTGTAAAAGACTAAAAGGCTGAAGTTTGCACTATTGTGCTTCGGTCTATATTCTTTTTTGAAACTCGACCACTGGTCCTTAATTTTACTTGGAATGCTGTTTAAGTAAATTGTGCACTATTGTCGTTTGCTTGGAATGCTTTCTGGTTGGAAGGAAGGACTGCGACATAGCGATTAATATATTGGATTGATCAAACAGCTTGCATGGTACTATTATCTGTATCTGTTCTCTTTTCAGTTATATGAATTGCTGTGTTATTACTTTGCTATTATTGAATACATGTATGTAATACAACAACAAGTCTGCATTTCATATCACTATTGAATGTTTTGTGATTTGTTATCTTTCACTCATGTATGTATCAATTATATAAATGACTGAGTGCAGTAATTCGCTATTATAGCTCTGCGTAACTACTTACGCAGAGCAATCTCAAATGATTAAACATCTATGCTTGTTGTTAGTGTCATCTATATGCCTGTCATTAAGCATAGTTTATCAAACGCTGTACTGTCTGAATTGATAAGTCCCGGGATTAGCTTATAGTTTTTGTATTTCTTTTATAGTTTAGTTATTTGTTTATTATCATTTCATATCTTAAATCATCCATCCATCCCGTTCACTTATAATCTTTGGGAAACTGGTCCCGTTATCCCCAGTCGGAGCCACTATTCCAAACGGAAAAGGAGCTGCACTAAGTTCCGGACCAGGTGGTTTCCCCGATGTTGTTGCAACGAATTTCGGGGCATCAACATTTTTGGCGCTAGAAGGAGGGCCATCAACTGTGAATGGCAAGTAGGTCCAGGTCCACAAACCATTCTAAGAGTAATTCCCCCTCCAAACCATCTTCTCCTTCTCAATCACATGCTGGTTCTCCAGCACATGATCAAGAAAAAGAAGAATCAACCACCACTGCTCACACTCATAATATTTCAGAACATTTAAGTCTTGAATCCCCTGAAGTTCAGTCTCTTATCCATAAACTTCAGAGCTTCTCGATTTCGCCTCAGAAATCTGAAGTATCACAAAGCAGTGCGACCTCGCAGTTAAACTTATCTCATCCACTTACCAGACTTCAGAGCGAAAAACTTGGTATTGAACCTACTGAGTTCCCTTTACCCAAAAAGAAAAGGGCTAAGAAGATTACTGAAGTATCTGATAGTGAAGATCTTTCTTCCATATCTTCCATCTCAACTCCTCCTCTGCGAAGTCAATCATCCACTCCCCCATTACACATTGTTGTCCATCAAGGAATAAGTACTACAGCATCTCAAGCTACTCTCTCTCTAACAACTTCTTCTCCTCAGTCATCTGGAATACCAATTGTAGTAACAACTAATATCACCAGCACAATGGCAGATCCATGGACTCAGCCAGGTGCAGTCAATATGCCCGGACCATTACATGATCTACCTGATGCTCCAGAAAAATGGTTGCCTAAATTTAATCCAGATAACGGAACACAAGCTGAAGAACATATTAACAATTTCATGTTAGCAATTAACTTGAAAGGAGTGACAGAACAAGATGTTGTTGTAAGACTTTTTCCTTATACTCTGCAAGGATCGGCAGGATCCTGGTACTTCTCATTACCTTCTGGTTCTATTACCAGCTGGGCTATGTGCCAAGAGCAATTTCTTGTCAAATATGGAGATGACAGGTCTCTGGCGACTCTAATAAACGACCTCTCCAATTTGAGAATAGAACATAGAGAACCAGTAAAAGAGTTTAATGCCCGATTCAATAAACTCTTAAATAAAATCCCCACTGCTTCTAAGCCAAGTGAACAAATCAGAAGCGAATGGTACATTACTGCTCTCCCTTCCAACATAGCTATTTTTGTTGACAGGGCTGGCAAACCTACCTTAGCCGAGAATATGAAAGAAGCACTTGCCGTCGAAAAACGGATAAATGCCCTAGAAAAGAAAGCAGTTTTGGAGGATAGAAAATCTAAAAAAGTTTCATTTAAAGAAGACTCCAAGAAGAAAACCCCAAAAGACCCCTATGACATGGAGGGTTTACAAAAGGTCCTTAAAACATTGTCTAATGAAATGGTCGAAATTAAAAAACAGGTGGCTGAAACTTCAACCAAAAGACCATTTAGAACTTTTAAGAAAACAGAAACAAAGCCACCCAATGTTATATCTAATGCAGATTCTGAACAGGAAGATGAAGAAGAGGAATCACCCTCACAGACAGATGATGAAGAAGAAGTAGTTGAGTGTCATGGTATGTGGGATTTCATACTCCCAAATTCTGACACTAAGAATCAAGAAGAAGCTTTTCCTGTTACTACAAGAAGTAAAATTGCTTCTGAACCTACTCAAACAACTACAAAAAAGAGGAGTGCAGGAGCTGCCACGCCAAAAGAAAAAGTTCTTCCGAAGAAATCTCCAGTAGCAACCCCTCAAAACCAGCCTCCAATTTCTAATTCTCCTTCAACATCCAAAACACTAGTGGTATCTGACCATATGGAGTATAATATTGTCGATGACATGAAAAAGACCAAGGCAAACATAACCATGTTTGAACTAGGTAAATTAAAACATCAACAAAAATTGCTCCTAAGGGAATTTAACGCTATTCCCTCTTCCCCTCTTCCCAGTTCAAAAGCTGCTAATGATTCAGGACAACCCCCCCCAGATATGGTCGAGGCTACCGATTCGGTTCTGATTGGAGATAGATCCAATTCTCATACCCCACCTTTCTTGCTCACCTATGAAATCTATAATCGAAATCTGCATAACTGTTTAATTGATTCAGGGGCTTCATCCAATATTATGCCAGCTTCAGTTTGTTCTAAGCTGAACATAGAACCCCAGAAGTCAGCCATCCACATTGTACAGTTAGACAGAACCAAAGTACAGGTCATAGGAGAGATTAATTCCGTGACTATCAGGTTGTCTGCTGATCCCAGAATAGTACAGAGAATAGACATTTTGATCGCCGACATACCTGAATTCTACGGTTTAATTTTGAGCAGAGACTGGTCTGAGAAACTGCATGGATACATTTCCACGGATTGGTCACATATGTGGCTCCCCTACAAGGGTAAGCCAAATCAAATAAGGATCGACCGTGAAAAGCATATGACTCATACAGTAACCGATTTCGAACAAGAAAACCAGCCGGTGGCTTTCAACAATAACATTTTGGGAAATTATTCTTCACAGTCATTCTTTGGCAATTTTGTTGCCCAATCTTCCCCTTTTCAAGTCAATCATTGTACATCTCAAGTAGAAAATTTTTCACAATCAAATTTATCCAAATGCTTTAATGTAGATCAAAAGGATGTAAATATTTCTGATTCTCCTTTATTTTGGTCTTTGTATTTTGATGGCTCTAAGTCCAGCGAGGGCTCAGGAGCAGGTTGCATTTTGGTTAGTCCAAAAGGCGAAAAGACGATGCTTTCTTGTAGATTAGAATTTGAATGCACCAACAATACAGCCGAATACGAAGCACTACTGCAGGGATTATATAAGGCAATCGACCTTAAAGTCCAATATTTAAAAGTATTCGGCGATAGTGAGATCATTGTTAAACAGGTAAGGAATACAATTCATTGCCTCTCAAGCCACCTTAAACATTATCAAACGCTAGTGCAAGATCTCACTTCGCATTTCTCAGCATTCAATATTTTTTCAATCCCAAGATCGCAAAATTCAGCAGCTGATTTGCTAGCCAACGTAGCTTCCAAACTCCTCCCTTCCGAAGACTATAGTCTTGATAGATTTTCTGTAGAGTTAATTTTTAGACCTTCAGTTCCTGATAACATCACTAACTGGAGGGTTTTCAACCATGACGAGGATATTTTGCAATTTTTGACCTCTGAAAAGTCCTATGACAATCAAGTCATTGAAGAGGATGAGCATGATTCTCAAATGAAGCAAACATCTCAAGATAACGTTATTCCTAAACCTGTGGTAAAGCTTGAAGACCTTTATGACATCAAAGATAGGTTTAAACCTGTAATTAATGCTAAACTCCAGAGCTCTACTCTTAGGTTTGAATTGATTAATTTAGGAACGGCTCAAACTCCTCAAAATATAAATTTAGGATTAGGACTTTCTACAATAGAAAAGGAAGCATTTATCAAACTTTTAAGAAAAAACAAACAAGTTTTTGCTTGGAAGTATGATGACCTTAAGACATATGATACATCTATCATACAACACACTATTCCTATGCTTCCCGATCAAAAACCAATCCAGCAGAAGTTAAGAAAAATCCATCCAAATTTGGAGAGCCAGATAAAGTCGGAACTTAATAAGCTTTTAAAAGCTAAGATTATTTTCCCTGTCCGACATTCAAACTGGGTCTCCAATATGGTACCCGTCAGGAAGAAAAACGGCGATATCAGAATCTGTATTGATTTCAGAAATTTAAATAAGGCAAGCTTAAAAGATAACTTCCCTCTGCCTACCATGGAGCAAATCCTTCAATCGGTAGCAGGATCTGAATTGATGTCCTTTCTTGACGGTTTCTCAGGATACAATCAAGTGTTGGTCCACCCTGATGACCAATTAAAAACTACATTCAGAACAAAATGGGGAACTTACGCATACCAAAAGATGCCTTTCGGACTCATAAATGCAGGAGCGACATTTCAAAGAGCTATGGATACAGCCTTTAGAGGGTTAATTAACCGAACAGTAGTTGTCTACCTCGATGACATTACTGTATACTCTAAAAAGAGATATAATCACTTGCATGATTTAAATCAGATTTTTCAACGATGCAAAACATATGGTATCTCTCTTAACCCGAAAAAGTCTTTCTTCGCTCTCAACCAAGGCAAGCTCTTAGGGTTTATTGTATCTAAGGATGGCATTTATGTAGATCCTGAGCGAATTAAAGAAATTTCTGAAATTCCTTTTCCACACAATAAAAAATCGATGCAGTCGTTTTTAGGACAAATTAATTTCGTTAAGCGATTTGTTCCAGATTTTTCACAGATTGTACTACCACTGCAAAAGATGATTAAAAAGAATTCAACCTTCAGATGGGGACTAGAAGAAAAGCAAGCTTTTCATGATATTAAGCAATCTATAATCAATGTCCCAGCCCTGAATACTCCAAATCTTGCTAATCATTTTACATTATATACTATTGCATCCGACTTATCTTACGCAGCAGTACTAACTCAGTTGAATGATGACAATTTGGAAGCGCCTATTTCGTTCTTCAGTTCTAACTTTCAAGGCGCCGAATTGAATTATTCCGAAATTGAGAAACAAGCTTTTGCTGTCTTTAAAGCAGTCAAACATTATCGGCCCTTTCTTCTTAAAACCCATACTAAAGTAATAGTTCCTTTCTCCGCAGTTAGGCAACTATTAATTCAAAAGGAATTGGGAGAAAAAAGGGCAAATTGGGTCGCAGCCCTCCAAGAATATGATCTAGAAATAAAGCCAGCAAAATTTGTTAAAGGTCAAGGTTTTTGCAGGATCTTAGCAGGAGCATCAAACATTCCTGAATCAGGTGATACAGAGCAAAACCAAGAAGTCAATCAGCTAAGTATACCGGATTCCGAATCTCAATATTCAGATCTAATCTTTTATTTAAAGAATGCTTATGCACCTACCAATTTGTCCTACAAGAATAAAAGAGCCATTAGATTGAAAGCTAAGAGTTTTTCTCTTATTAATGATGTGCTCTTCAGGAAAAACTATGATTCTGTATTACTAAGATGCCTTGAGAAACCTGAAGCTCAAAAGGTTTTGCAGGAGCTACACGATGGACCGGCAGGAGGACATTTTGGAGCTGATACAACAGCTCATAAAGTAATTCATGCCGGATATTACTGGCCTACTTTGTTTAAGGATGCTCATGAATATGTAAGGAAATGCATTAAGTGCCAAACTGCCAGTGGAAGACAACAAAAGCCAGCTTTCCCTTTACAACCAATCAACATTGAACAACCTTTTGAACAATGGGGATTGGACATTATTGGAGAAATAAATCCTTCATCTTCCAAGCAACACAAGTATATCCTTACAGCAACTGATTACTTTACAAAGTGGGTAGAAGCAGTTCCATTAAAGACAACAAACTCGGAAGCAATCATCGAATTTATAGATCAGTTCATCGTAACCAGGTTTGGTGTCCCAAACGCTCTTGTCTTTGATAATGCTTCTTACTTCTCAGGCAATGCAATGATTGATTTCGCTATCAAAAGAGGATTCAAATTAAAGTATTCTGCCAACTATTACCCCCAGGGTAACGGCCTAGCAGAATCAACTAATAAAAATCTAATCAAAATCATTAAGCGAACAATTGAAGAGAATCATAAGAACTGGCATAAATCCCTGGTATTTGCATTATGGGCCGATAGAATTACACAGAAAGCTTCCATAGGGACCTCTCCGTTTAATCTTGTTTATGGAAAAGAAGCAGTCGTACCAACCAATCTTCTTCTCCCATCTTTAGCCCTAGTGCAATTTATAGACGAAACTCCTTCTTCTTCTATACAGTTTAGACATGATCAAATACTCAAACTTGAAGAAGAAAGGGATAAAGCCAAGGTTACACATGCAAGACATCAGCAAGTCATTAAAACAGCTTTCGATCTAGCCTCATCCAGCCCTAGACAATTTGAAGTCGGAGATCTAGTCCTGAAATGGGACAAAGCCCATGAAGATAAAGGTAAACATTCCAAATTCCAAAAACTGTGGCTAGGACCATTTCAGATCTGTGAAAAAGTAGGCCATTCCACATTCATACTTCAAAATCTATCAGGGGTGAGAGATTCTCTCCCTGTCAATGGTCTAATTCTGAAGAAATTCTTTAACTGAGGAGGTAACCCCTTCTCTTCGTAGCTTATTAGTTTTTCATAGTTTGTAGGTTTTGTAGGAATAAGAATGTGGGACATTCCCATTGACCTTTCGCTGTAAACAAAAGCTGTCTCGCCATAATAATATTAATATTTACTTTTTAAAAAATAGCATCCTGAACCGAGAGAGATCATTTCTAGGAAATTAGATATCTTTTTATTCTGAGCATTACAGACTCACCTTTGTAAACTTCACTCTGAACGAAGTTCTTTGAATCATCTTGAGTGATTGAAATTAGTCCCCAAAGGTTATCTATATGAAAATAGGAGCTAATTCATCTTCAGCATCTTCAACTCTTAAACCTGTCATCCATTTATTCTTAATAAGATAATTGTTCATCCCATTCACCAACAGTTTTTGATTACTCAGAGTGTAATTCTAAAATATAAAAGATTAAAGATAAGAGGTCTTATCACAAGCCTACTTACCATGTTCATAGGAAAATAATTTAACTGACATTACCAAAACTGCATACCAAACAGGGTAATGGCTTGAAATCTCAAGACAAGGGGTCTCATCACGAGCCAGCTTGTTCAGTTTAAATTACTACCCGTGAATGGCATTGTCATCTATCTGGCCACCAAACCAGGACAATGGCTTTTATCTTAAGAAAAAAGAAATTGAAATTCAAAAAAATACGAGAATATCTTTTGAATTCATTCTGTTTAGTCACACTCTAAGGTGAATGGAACAATGGACAGCAACATGGTTAAAAGGTAACCCTGCCGAGACTATGAATGTTTGCTGGCAGCAGAGGCTCTACCTGTGACAGAGGGGTTTATTTTAAAAAGCTGATATGGAAAAGTTTTCTATTTTTACTTTTACAAACCAATAAGGACTTATTTTAATACTCGAAGTGCATTTATAAAAAGAGGAAGTTAAACGAAGAAACCTGTTTTATTTAGAATCAATAGATATCTAGTTATATTAGAAATTTCCTTTCTTTTATAAAGATTCTATTTGAGAAAGTGTAAGTATAATTGTTAGGTCAGAGATAACTGGTTCTCCCAGCGAATCGCCAATTGTTGTGCCCTACAACAACCCCCCATTTCATAACATTTTTATCACAAACAATTTACATATGAAATGGGTCCCTTTTAAAATTTTTAATTGGCATCAATAAACTTGTTCAAATAAGGTATGATAATCAAATGAATTTATGCAAAAAACCCTTGTTGAACAAATGATAAGCAATTTTTGGTTAAGTCCAAAAAAGTAATCACAAGTTCGGTTGCCATCTTGGTTTTTCCCGATGCGATATCGCTATCGGCCATCGGCAATAGCCAATGCACACACAAAAGGGCACATACCTTTTCCCCGATGCGACGCGATATCGGCAATCGGCTATCGGCACGGCACTATGTCTCGTGAAAAATGTTTTAACACTCCGGCCCGATGCGATATCGCATATCGGCAATCGGTACAATTCTACGCATTTTCATGAGACGTTTATATCCTTTCCCCGATGCGATATCGCTATCGGCATTCGCTAAAAGCAATTGATACACATTCAGGGGTTATGTTCGCGCGCCGAATGCGATATCGCAATCGGCGTTCGCTAAAGAACTTTCCCAAGTGATAACGCCACACACACACTTCCGATGCGATATGATGACGCTTAATGATGACCTCAGTTTCAAAAGGTGATTATTTCAAAGCATTAAAGTTATATTTAAAATCGATTTGACAAAATCACGGATTTCAAAATGACGTTAAGTAAAGGGATAAGGTAATGCATGCGTATTTAAAGCTTTGCCCCTTCGAATTAACGAGCAATTACGATTAGACCTTTGAAAAAATCTATTACACGCTTTAAGGAGTCATTCGGTTTAATAACTTAAGTAATGGTCATTTATGAAGCTGCAGGCCGTAAAATCACCATTATTGCATCTACGGTGCCTTCTCAAATCATTAGATCCGCAGCCTCTTTTAGGAATAATCTCGTCACGCTTCAAATCATATATTTATCCCGTTATGGATTGTCATTGTTATTTCTTTGTTACAATTTCTCTTGCACTGTGTAGAATTCGACTACTGAGAGAAGTCTGAATATGATGGGAAAGAAGTTCAAGAAGGTGGCAGGTTCTACTGCGACACCTGCCTCAGGCCAAGCTGCTACAGCTTCAAGGAAAGGCTTAATCTCAGATACTACATGCACTGGTCTTACTGGTACTACATGGCAAGGGACATACAATTTGCTAGAAGGAGAACAACCAGAAGCGACAGTAATGGAGGCAAGTGCGGATGAACTAAGAAAGTCTGAGGCAACTCTTAAAGATTTGGCTGATTCTTTTCTGCACAGAATAGCAGCCAGGGAACAAGTCTTGCCTTATACTGATGTGGTACGTTGGGCAATTGAAGAAATCCCTCTCACTAATAGAACCTTCGTTTCTAAGGATGGAAGGATTTTCGGCTCCTTCAAGCCTGACGACTTGAGACGAATGTATCATTTGCCCAATCCCGAGCAAGTCTATAACAGAGCATTTGTGGAGAAATTCGCCAGAGAGAATGAATCACCAGCCGAACCTCTCCGAGATTGGAGGCAAAATCCAGCAAAACACAAGCAGGATATGTCGGGTAAGTACTCCAATGCCTCTCTGGCTTCACCTTACTGCTACGCTGGAATTATGATGTGTAGATTGTGGGGATTTCATGATTCTGCAAATATCCATGTTGATATGGTTCCCTTAATGGAAGCGGCCGTTAATAGTATAATCATGGATTGGGCCACTATCCTGTCTGATAAGTTGGTCTTAGCTATTCGTGAGTTTAGGGCCAAAACCAGAGTCACTGAAAGGAAAATCCCACCATTTTATTACTCTGCATACATTATGGATGCCCTTTGTTTTAATTCTGAGTTTCCTGTCCTTGGTTGGAGATGGACAACCCATGACCCAACACCTATTCATTTGTATCATCGTAAATTGTGGAAACCTTCTCACAAAGACCATTTGTACCAAATTTGCAACGGTTTTATGGTTCCCGTTCACTATTCTATTTTTGACAGGCCTATTCCTAGGATTTCCTATGAAGCCTCTTTTGACCTACCAGCCGTAGCCCATTGGTTCGGCGAAGAATGTTTTTCTTATATCAGAGTTTTTGGAAGCAAGGCCAGGCCACATGTTCTCCCCTTATACATGCCAGACAAATTGCTAGCCCGGGAAATCTCCTATCAGATCATGTCTGAAGGTGTTACCCAAACTCTCAAGGAGGAGAAGAAGAGAGGATGGCCATCGTTTCCTTTAAGAATTGGAGTTTATACGCTGTTAAATTATAAGCATGCAGAAAAGGAAGCAGCAAAACTCCAAATGCTATCTCTAGTTTCTATTCCCAACAGACTCTATGACCCGAAAAAGACTGCTTTCATTGCCTTGGAACAGGCTAAGCTGACAAAGGTTGTTCACCAAGAAGACCAGTTTGACGACCTGTTCATGGGTGCTGATTCAATAAGCCAAGTCAAACAACTTGCTGCGATGAGATATGAAGATATGGAATTAACTGAATTCAATAAACTTAGAAAGCAAAGGTTGCAAACTTTGCCTCTAAAGTTATTATCTACAACCCCAACTTCATCCTCAAGCGAGCCTGATCAGCCAGAAATAAATTCACCTCCCGTTACAATTAGAGAACAGGAGGAAAGTCAAAGAAAGCTGCAGGCAGAAAGTCATAGAAGAGAACAAATAGAAAGGCAGCAAAAAGCACAAATTGAACAAGAGCAAAGAAGGCAAAGGGAGCAAGAAGAGCAAAGAAGACAAAGGGAGATAGAAGAACAGAGACAGAGAGAAATAGAAGAACAGAGGAAACGAGAGGAAGAAGAAAAAATAAGGAAAGAACTGGAAGATAGGCAGAAAAAGGAATTGGAAGAACAGCAACGGAGAGTGCAAGAGGAGCAACAGCGGGAGGCAAACGAAGAACAGCAGAGAATTGAAAAAGAAAAAGAACAGAGTAAGCAAATCTCTGTTGATACTGAATTGATTAAGGAATGGAATCAATTTGATTCCATTATAAGTGGTAAAGAAGCCTCTAAAGACTCAGATGCCTTAAAGACTCCCGATACTACTGTTTCTCCGGTTCTTGAAGGAACCAGCGGCCCACCCACTGTACAGAACGTTGAAGAAGTTACTCAGAATCCATCTGATTTAGTTGATCTTCAGGTAGAGGAAATTCCTCCTCTAGACATTTTCTACAGCCCTAAGCATAAAGCCGTTGTAAGACGCTCAAGGAAGAGGCGAAGGCTTGATCAACCTTCTGTCTCAAATGAGCAAACAGTCACGGGCAATGTCGTCTGGAAGGGAGAATTAAGTCCCTCTGAAGACTTAACAAAGCTGTCGCAATTTGCGGGAGCTTATTCAGCAGCAACCATTGATAAAGCATCCGAAGTGAGTCTTCTTTTGAAGACTAAAGAGCATGAGGTATATGCATTGCAAGCAGAATTGATAGAGGCAAAGAATAAGGCGACACAGGCAGAAGAACAATTGCTGGCTCAACAACAAGAGAATCATTTGTTAACCCAGCAAATTGAAACACTAAGGATAGACCAAAGTGACATTAAAGCACGAGAATTGGCAGAGGCATTATCACAGTTGGAGGCATCAAATGAGCTGTTAATGAAATCAAAAGAGGATCAAATAGTTCAGCTCTCAGCACAGCTTGAAGGTATCAAAGGTGCCAAGAGTATTGAAGATTTCAGAGCAGAGGCAACTCTGATAAATGGCGCTTTGATATCTCAGATCAGACTTTTGTGCCAACAGCTAGTTGAAGCTGAGTCACTTTGTGATATATCTACAAGCAATATGTGGGCAAATCGAGAAAGCCAGGACTAACTTGGATCAGGCCGAAGATGAAATAATAGAATATATTGAATGGCAAGATACTCCAGAAGGGCAAGCTGCTAATTTAGCCCGAATCAGTGAAACATACAAGAACATACTTTTCATGGAATGGGAAACACAGGTAATGAAGGCAGAGAGGGCAGCATCCAGGTGCAAAACAATTTCCAAAAACATGATCAATATAGTCAATGATACATTGTATCTGGCTAACATGATTTCACAATGCACACCTGGAAACATAACAACCGCGAATATGCTGGAGCACAAGAATTATCTTAAGCTGGAAGAACAAGGGCGGTTAATCTCTGGAGTGAATACCTTGACCTCCGATGCATACTGGCTTTTCCTGATTAAACCGCATTCTCAAAGGTCGGCTCTTAACTGCCTAACCGACGCCCTCCGATACCTGATCGCCGATTTCCAAGATGCCACATATGATGCACAGCTGACTTCTCGCCTCAATACTCCACCAGAAGTAGAGCCAATGCTGGCGATATGTCAGCGAAAGAGTAAAGGCAAAGAGACAGCTGACTGAAGCATCGTCGCCGACTGCCGAATCACCCAAATGCAAAATGATATTTGTTGATGCCGATTTCTTAGTTTACAGTTTTTAGATATTTAGTAGTTAGATTAGCATAGTATTTATAGACCCTTTCATTGTTTTGGAAAGGGTCGTAAAATTTTGTAAAAGACTAAAAGGCTGAAGTTTGCACTATTGTGCTTCGGTCTATATTCTTTTTTGAAACTCGACCACTGGTCCTTAATTTTACTTGGAATGCTGTTTAAGTAAATTGTGCACTATTGTCGTTTGCTTGGAATGCTTTCTGGTTGGAAGGAAGGACTGCGACATAGCGATTAATATATTGGATTGATCAAACAGCTTGCATGGTACTATTATCTGTATCTGTTCTCTTTTCAGTTATATGAATTGCTGTGTTATTACTTTGCTATTATTGAATACATGTATGTAATACAACAACAAGTCTGCATTTCATATCACTATTGAATGTTTTGTGATTTGTTATCTTTCACTCATGTATGTATCAATTATATAAATGACTGAGTGCAGTAATTCGCTATTATAGCTCTGCGTAACTACTTACGCAGAGCAATCTCAAATGATTAAACATCTATGCTTGTTGTTAGTGTCATCTATATGCCTGTCATTAAGCATAGTTTATCAAACGCTGTACTGTCTGAATTGATAAGTCCCGGGATTAGCTTATAGTTTTTGTATTTCTTTTATAGTTTAGTTATTTGTTTATTATCATTTCATATCTTAAATCATCCATCCATCCCGTTCACTTATAATCTTTGGGAAACTGGTCCCGTTATCCCCAGTCGGAGCCACTATTCCAAACGGAAAAGGAGCTGCACTAAGTTCCGGACCGGGTGGTTTCCCCGATGTTGTTGCAACGAATTTCGGGGCATCAACAGGAGGGAAGGGTAACATTGGGAGGTAGGATGGCTTCTTTTCCATAGATGAGGAAGTATGGGGAGTTTCCTAATGCCACTTTTGGGGTGACTCTATTAGCCCAAAGGGCATTTGTTAGGGCATTGTGCCAATTCCTCTGGTTGTCGGCAATAGATTTACGAATTATGTGGATGAGGCTTTTATTTGAGGACTCTGTAACTCCATTTCCCTCGGGGTAGTAGTTTCATGCATACCTTATGTGAATTGATTTATCGATAGCAAATCCAGTCAATTTCAGTGATGAAAAGTAAGAAGCATTGTCAAATATGAGAGCGTCAAGAATGCCAAACCTGCTAATAATAAATTTCTCAATAAATGATATTACCTCGTCTTCGTTTACCTTCCAAAGCGGGATGGCTTCGGTCCATCTGGTGAAGTAGTTGGTCACCATGAGTATATATTTATGCTGCTGTGAAGAGTTCGGAGTTATCTCGCCTATGACATCTAGGCCCCATTGCTGGAACGAGCGATAAATTATAACGGGCCTGAGGGGAAGTCTGGCTTTGTTTCTCATCTTGCAGCAGTTTGACATGCCTTGCATTTCCGAGCGTAGGCATGCGACTCTTTGAACGACCAATAATATCTAGCTCTTAATATTTTGTGATCAGTGGTCTCTCCACTGTAGTGACAACCTATTGGGTTGTCGTGCATTTCTTTCAAGACATGATCAGCATCGTCCTTTTCCAAACACCTCAGCCAGATTCTATCATAATTTTTTCTGTATAATGTGTCATTGGCCAAGTGATACTGATTAGATTTCAATTTGAGTGCTCTCCTTCGTGATGCATCCATGTGTTCAGGACATACTCCCCGTGTTAGATAAAAGCGTATGTCATAATACCACGACTCAGGATCCAAAAGGGCTTCTGATGTTTCGCGCTCATACATCAGCGTCTCATTAATCCATAAGGGCTCCTCCCTGAATTCTACTTGTGCATTTTTCATGCTCTACGCTTCTGGTTCTTCGGACACCCCTTCTTTATCCGCCAAGGCTTGTGCTTCTAACCTACACAATCCCTACCCTCGAACTATCTTCACTGGCTTAATCTCGAGGTCGAATTCTTGAAGTGCGGTTATCCAATTCCCTCTCCGTTCACCCATTTCTTTCTGCACGAAGAGGGCTCTTACAACAGGATGGGGAATGATCACTTTAGCCCTGGCCTTTAATAAATAAGGGCGGAAATGTATTACGGTCTTAAAAACCGCAAAGCCTTTTTTCTCCACGTTTGGGTAGTTCAGTTCTGCTCCCTGAAGATTAGAGCTCATATAAGAAATATGGAATTCATGGTCGTCATCATTTTTTTGAGTGAGGATTACGGCATATGAAACATCAGAAGCAAATGTGTACAAGAAGAATTCCTTGTCGAAATTGGGACTGACCAACGCAGGAGCTTCCGCGATGGCCTCCTTAATTCGCTGAAATGATTTCTTAGCTTCATCGCTCCACTTATACACAACGTCTTTCTTCATCATTAGCTACATGGGACACACTATTTCTGCGAAACCTTAGATGAATTTCCTAATGAAATTAATCTTCCCAAAGAAAGATTGCATTACCTTTTTATTTACAGGGGGTTTTATTCTCATGATGGTCTCTATTCTTTCAGGATCAATAACAATCCCTTCTTTAGAGAGGATATGACCCAGTAGTTTCCCTTCTGTAACTGCGAAGATGCTCTTCTTGGGATTCAACGATATTCCATATCTTCGGCATCTTTCGAAAATCTGTTTCAGGTGATAAATATGATCCCTTTTGTGATATGAATACACAGTGATGTCGTCCATGTAAACCACTACTGATCTATTAATCAACCCTCGAAAAGCTATGTCCATAGCTCTTTGGAATGTGGCGCCAACATTAATAAGTCCAAAAGGAATTTTACGATATGAGTAAGTGCCCCATTTAGTGTTGAAGGTTGTCTTAAGTTGATCCCCATTAGACACCAACACTTGGTTATATCCTGAAAACCCATCTAATAGGGACAACATTTTAGACCCAGAAACGCACTAAAGAATGTGTTCCATAGAAGGTACAGGATAGTTATCCTTTTGCGATGCTTTGTTCAGGTTTCTAAAATCGACACACAACCTGATGTCTCCATTTTCTTTCTTACTGGCACGAGATTGGCTACCCAACGAGTGTTTCTGACCGGAAAGATGATTTTAGCATCCAACATTTTATTTAATTCTTTCTTCACCAACGGTTCTAGGCTGGGATGCATCTTGCGAAGCTTTCTTTGGTAGGGCTTAGCCTCATTTTCCAGAGGAATTACATGCTGCATAACGCTGGTATCAAAGGTTTTTAAGTCTCCATATGTCCATGCAAAGATGTCCTTGTACTCTTTAAATAGCTTAACAAATGCATCCTTCTCTTGGGGAGAGCACCCCAAGCCCAAGTTGACATTTTTTGGGTCTTCTTTGGTTCTAAGGTTGACCGACTCATACTTCATGGATGAGCTATGTGTTTTGCAGTTAGTCAGCTTCTTGAATATATCATGCAGGTCGTACAAGTGCTCCATCTTGATAACTGACTTGGGAATCATATTGGACTGATCTTTTTCCTCATATTCCCTCTCATTCATAAGCCTATCATGCTCCTTTTCATTAATGACTGCATTCTTGAATGTATTCTCACAGTGCAAGAACTCAAGGATTTTCTCGTCATCTTCGAACACCTGCCAATTTGAGATGTTATCAGGCATGGATGGTCTAAAAATCAATTCAACATAACATTTATTCTTCTTTAATCTAAAATCAGGCAAAAAGTTTTGCAACCATACCAGCCATCAGATCGACATCTTGGTTTTGCCCTCGAGGTATGTATGTGATATTAAAAGAATAAAAACTGTCAATTAAGCTCCATACCTCATGTTGGTATCTTACCAGGTGTGGCGAATTGCAATGTATCCTTTTCCTTACCTGGTCCACAATTATCTGTGAGTCACCAAAAACTTCAAAATTTTTTACCTTCATATCAATGGCCTTTTTCAGGCCCTGCAATAAGCCTTCATATTCTGTCGTGTTGTTGGTGCATGCGAACTCCAATTGGCTGGCCATCAGATGTTGGTTCTCTTGCGGGTCAATGAGAATGCCCCCAGCACCTACACCTTCTAGGCAGTTAGAGCCATCAAAATAGAGTATCCAAAACATAGAATCTAATGTTACATAAATTGAATTGCTTCCTATGAAATTAGTTCTATCGTCTACTATATTACAGGGTGGTTCATCAGTTGGACTACAGGGGAGAGCTTCCAACTGTGTGTTTGTTGTAGTTCCTTCAGTTGTTTCTACATGGAATTCTCCAAAACAGGTTTCCGTGGCACAAACATTGAAACTATAATTCCCAAGGATAGACTTGGTAAACGTTACAGGTTCATTGGGGCCATTTAGTTCCGTCACCACATAATTCATGTATCTTTCTTGATCAACTCTCAACATATCACCTTTTCCCTTCTGAGGCAACAAGAGATGGGACCAATCAGTTGAGGAATATCCGTTCAGTTTTGCTGACCAGTACCTATTAAGCAAGATTCCATAAGCCTCGGGTATGTCGACTACCACTATGTCAATGACTTGTGTGTATTATGGTTTGTTAGCCATCCGAACCAACACATCTTTCAATTCCCCAATTACTTTCACATTCGTTCTGTCCAATTGCATAATTCGAGTTCCAGTTTTCTCAGGTATCGCATGAAGTCTTTTAGCAATAGCGTAAGGCATAACAATGGATGAGGCACCAGAATCTACCAAGCAATTGTGTACGTTCATGTTGAAGATTTCAAATGTGATAAGGAAAGGTGGAGTCATGGATTTTGATTTGCTTCCTATCATGGCTGCACTGACATCTTGGGGCGTTCGATTTATTTTTGACAGAGTGGCTTCCATGGCTGGTGGATTTTTGGATGTACTGGAGGTACTAATGGGTCTGGACATTGAAGTTTTGGTTTGACTACTTGGATTGTTGGGGGATTTGCAATTCCGTTCATTACTAGATTTCAAGAGCAGATCTCTTTGCTGCATTAATTTTTGCAAATCGAAGTATGTGATATTAGCTCTAGATTTCTTAAGATCATCCACAATATTGTAATCAATGTTATAAATAGGGTAGGGAAAAGTAAACATACATGTTTTTCCATTCTTAGGTGGGAGTTTACCATTTTGAGTCGCCTTCGTTGCAGTTGGAGATGTATTATCTTTCTGTGGATAGTTCACAACTGGAGTACTCTTGGAATCACCACTAGGTCTACCCTTCTCAACAGGAACTTTGGGAGCGGATGCCTTCAAAGGGCGAACATCTTTCTTTGTCTGGTCTACAGGCTTCATCATGCCCACAAGTGGCCCCTTACTTCGTGTGTGGATTTCATTAGTGTGGATTTCTGCCGTATTATCTCCTTCATCGTCATCGTTCTCATTTGTATAGAAATCCCGCATTACATTGATTTGAGATTCTTGGTCCAAGGGCTCTTCTACTTGGTATTCTTCCTCATTTTATTGTTCTAGCTCTAGCTCCACTATAGGTTCTTCGTTGTTAAGGAGTGATCCGATAAGAGCCAACTCTTTCATATTTAAATTCCCTTCATTGGGGAGCAGGTAGTGCAAGTGAACCATGACCACCTTCTGTCTTCTTATGATAGAAAGGTTTGAAAGGTTTTCTGTTGTTATAATCTCCTCCATTCCCGCTTGTACTCTCTCAAGAATTCCTTTTCATATCGATGACTGTGTTTGTCAACTTCTTAATGATCCGATGCAAATCTTCCACATTTGTGTTATCCTTTTCTTTGATTTTAGCCCCTTTGTTATCACCCCCATTATTCTTCTTGGATGCTTGAGAGGCTTTCTTTTCTCCGGTTGTATGATGGCATGCTGTGAGACTGATCATTTCATTCTCGACTTTTACTGCTTCATCGATAACACCCTGTAAGGTTTGTGCGTTACTCCTTTTGACCCACATCGCAATAGGGACAGGGAGAGCAGTGATGTAGAATTCCATGAGCACCTCCTCAGTAGGTCTAGCATTAGCTGAGATTCTATTGAACAAAGTGTTGAACTGGATGTTAAAATCCTTGACCTTTTCTTTGGTTTCCATTTTCAAATGGGATAGTTATAAAACTAAGGCAGCAGGTGTTTTGTCATTGCCATACTTGTCTAAAAAGGCCTACTGAAAGGTAGCCCACGAGGTGATTGATCCCGTTCTCAAGCTAAAATACCATGTGGAGGCCGCACCAATCAGAGTAAAAGGGAATAGGCGACATACTATATCTTCATCGGCTACCCCCAACATGTGCACGACCAGGAAGAAAGAATGAATATGGTTATCAGCGGTGTCTCCCTGCTCAGGGTCAGCTTTAGGCAGTACTCTTTTTGCATTCTTGGGTAAGGGAAGCTGCTGCCCAGGTACCGCTATGGCATCCTGAGCGAGCCAGGGAGGGAGTGCTCCCAGGGGAGGTGGGAGTTGGTTCCCACCCGGTTGACGCTGATTCCCACCTGGAAGAGGAATGCTAGCCATATTATGGATAGGTAGGTTCTAGTCGAAGGTGTCTTTGAGGCGTTCTTTATTAGGATTTCCCAAATCGGGCCAGGGATTACCTTCAGAGAGTGGATCTTCAGGAATTTCTTCCCAAGGAGTGTCGATACTTTGAAAGGACTCTAGCACAATATCTTCAAGAGACGGGCTGTAGATGTCTCTTCGTTTATGGAACAGATCCTTGGCTTTCTTTTAGTTGTTAGAGGTAAAGAGTGAAAGATGGGGAGATGAGAGAGGGAACGAGAATAAGCCCGAGTAAGTACTCTGACTGGTTGTTCCTGAGTGACAGGATACTCCCACAGTGTCTCTTCTTCGAAATGAGGCTTTTCCAAATGGGAGGAAGGATCTTTTCAACCTTTACGATCCATGCATTAATCTTTTTGAATCCATGACATTTATAGATGAAATCATAAAAAGCTGTGGACGAAGGTTCATGCCCTCCTACTAGCGCCAATTTGTTGACAGGGTCAGTTTTCACTATGCCAACAAGGGGAGCTAACCCAATTGCAGATCCCAATCAGATCTACTTTCGTTTGGAATGGCTAGTTCCAACAGTTTTAGAGGATCTCGTAAACTGTTATATGTGTTGAAAGATTGCTTCTTGGAGGAAGACTTCAATTAAATCAACAAACAAAACATCTAACCTATATGTATCAAATCCTATCTACACTAATTCTAACTACTTATGCTAGTCCTAGCTATTCTAATCTATCATGCAGGAGCATAACAAAAGGAAGTTAAAAATCATATATAAATTCCAAGTCTTAATGAATCAATTACTGGTTCACAGATGAACAAGGCTGTATTAAATCTTAATTGCAATCTACTTACTTATATAGGAATACACATTCCTTTTCATACAAATAAAACTTGCAACTGATGTTTAACAAGGTCTCGAATCAGCAATCGCTCATGAATTAACCATGATAACAAATCATATTTGAATAACCAAGGCTAGTCACGAACTGTCTGTTATCAATATGCACAAAACAAATCACATTTATATTTATGCCAGCAACAACAGTCTGATTCTAAACACATGAAAGAAGAGGCAAATGAATCTGAAAAAGGCTCTTTCTCGACCAAACAGTCTTCTTTATTCACAATAAATCAAAAGTTGTTCTGCCCAAAAAAGGGTCCTTCCCTCATCTTCGGAGGTAATACTTATGCAGAAGCCACTGACCCTTGGTCTTCCCCTGAATTTTCACCTCCCTCCTCTTTTCAATATACAAATTAGAATATATAGGCATTGAATCGATCAGTGAAATGGCCGATACGTAAAGCCCACATTTACTGGAGCATTTCATTCCCTGGGGAAATGAATGGATGCCAATTGAAAGGAGGAGGTATGCGTGTCATTTCTTCATGATGAGGCCCGAGACCGCATAGCCTTCGGAACACACAAGTAACACATGGAAACACAACCGCCAACGCCTAAAGCCGGATCTTTAAATAGAACACACTGCATATACAAACTCTTCGGATCTGCTCATGCATCTTTTATTGCTTATGCATCCATTCTTCGACCTCGCTTGCGCGCTCTCAGTCCTCACCTGCAGAGATAACCAACATCAACTATACTTATGAAAATACGATAGAAATGATTTAAAACACAAATCGTGCCTTCATTAAATGTTTATAGCATCAAAAGGAACAAGTGTGAAAGAATCCCCCCCTGTTTTTTAATTCACGCATTGATTTAGTCCCGCAAGCATAAACTCGATTTACATTGAAAGTCATCGTATAACACAGAACCAGATCCGAAATCCGGACTTGAAATATTATAGACAGGAACCCATACCCTATCAGGTCCGCTAATCGCATCATGCCTTATGTTTAAGCTTTGGGTTTTGCCGATTGCACTTTGTGATAGGCTGTACCTGACATATATATGTGTTATGGTCAATAATTTCGGCGGGTCTTCCATATAGGATTTTCCTTTGAAAATCAGGACCATATCATTTTATTGAATACACAGGAAAACATGGGAAAACCCGCGGCCGGGCCATAGGGTTGGACTTCAAAAGTCATGCACCCGGGCGTATAATTATCGTCGGGTCCACTCATCGCCCCTTCGCATATCGCATGGGCTTCACTTTCGCCGACTGCCGATTGCGATTAGCAATAGGTTATGGACTTGAAAATATATATGAGGTGCTTAATAATATCGGCAGGTCCGCCATATCGCGGAACACCTTGTGTATGGGCCTCGGGTTCCACCGATTGCGACTTGCGATTGGGGAGCGGACCTGACATATATATGTGCCATGTTTAATAGTCCTGGCGGGTGATCCAGGTGGATATTGGTGGCCACCTGCCAAGTCCACCTGGACCCCCACCATTGTCTTTCTCAGCATTTCCAGTTTCCTTAATTGTAGCACAACTTACTATTTTTAGCAGTTTTTCGGGTCCTGAACTTCCGGAGCCGTTTTGAGGCCCTAAACGACGTTTTTTGGGGAATCCAGGGGCAACATGGGTCCATGGAATGGACCGATGTTTCCCATTCCAAAAATGATAGTGCTCGGATAGATCTTTCTAATGAGCTATTGTACGCGTCAAACGGAGATCATATGCCAAAGTTACGACCCCGGGAAGTTGATGTACCAATTTACCCCAAACGGGGCCCACAGTTTGGCGTTTCATCTCCTAGGGTTAGGTTTTGGAATGTTAAGGGTTTTCCATTGTTTCTCAACAATAAATAGGCCTTCAAGACTCATTGTAACATAGTTCAGAGGCATGTAGCCATCACATCTCTTCTCAAAGATAAGCTACCATTGCCCTAGCTGGTTTATTTCCATTTCTGGTTGTAAGCATATTTCAGTATTTTCCATTAATGAAATGAAGTATTATTTCCGCTGCATCTTTGTGTATATGGTTATCTCTGTAATTTGTTGCGTTCCTGTTTAAATCCGGATCAGCGGGTCCGGTATATCACAGTGTGCTTTATGTACAAGCCTTGGACCCCGCTGATTGCGATATGCGATGGGGCTCCAGACACGAAATAAATATGTTTTATGGTTAAAAATGCCGTCGGGTCCGGTGTATAGTGGTGTGCAGTGTTGATTGCGATAAGCAGAAAGGGAAAGTTATGCATGCTTTGCAAAGCGAAAAGAGTTATAATGGGAAAAGGAGATACGAGGGACGGTTTTAAGGGGTAAAGAGTGGGGGTGATTATATGCGTGGACATAGGGCACCATGAACATTTATGAGGATTTGAAAGAGTTTTGATGAAGGATATGAATGAAGGGCTAGACTGGGTTGTGAATGAATCATGCAACAGAGATCTATTAAAGGGGGTCTTGGCCATTAAAATTGAAGATTTGACTCGGCACATAGTTAAAATCCTTGGGATAAAAACAAATCATTCGGAGAAGTGAAAGATCAAACTTCTAAGGGACCCATTCAAATTTGCTACCAGAGCATGTTTTAATAGGGTGGTGGTTGTGGCAACAACAGCTACAAACACACTAAGCTAGTTTATGGTGGAGCCAAGGAGGGTTCATTAGGTGGTAGCGATGCATGTGCTCAGACATCTATGAGGTACTATGGAGTATGGGCTTAGACATGTTAGGAGTGGTGGAGTGTAGTTAGTGGGATCTACATACTCATACTAGGCTAGGAGTGTAGTGGACAGGAAGAAAATCTTTGGGCACTATTTCAATTTGGGGTCAATAGTGATCTCGTGGTTTAGTGTGAAGCAATATTCCATTGCACTTAGTTCTGCATAGGTGGAGTATATGGAAGCTAGTCTAGCGAGTTGTAAGGCCATATAGATTCACAAGATGCTCATAGGGTTATTTGGTCTTAAGTTTTATCCAATGGTGATTCATTGTGACAATCATAGTTGTATCAAGCTTTATGAGAATCTAATGTTTCATGATAGGTCTCAACACATAGATATCAGATAACACTTCATCAGATAAAGGGTCTAGATGGAAGCTATGAAGCTTTAGTACATGTCCACATATGGGAAGGTTGTAGATATTCTCGCCAACCTCCTCATGAAGGGAATTTTTTTCTTCTATAGAGATAAAATGGGGGTGGTGTATAATCCCTTCCTCTCTAGGACGGAGTATTGATGTTAACAACTTGGATAGGCGCTTCTGTATGAGCTAGATGTCAAGCATTCAAAAGATGTTATATTTCCTCCTTAGATTCTATTGATAGGGATGCATGACCCAATAATAGTCACAAGGGTTCTCTTTGGAGTGAGGTACCAATTAGATCTCACATCATTTGGGGTAAGAGACCCATCTAGATTCTGACTCAATAACCATAATTAGGTTTTATAGAAGCTGTGAGATAATGAATGATCATCACAAAAAAGGGGGAATGCAAAATCAACCAAAATATCTAATTATGGAAATGAAAAACTAAGATAAATTAAATAAGAAATGAATGACACATGAGGATAGGGAGAAATGAGTGAATAAACATCATAAATGCAAAATTGAAGAAATAATTAGCTAGCATCCAGGACAAGTAAACATGTTTAACTTACTAGAGAAAATATATGATAGTTAGTCTATGGTCTAACAAGTGATAATTAAAAAATGCTTAAATGCAGAAAGGATAACCATGCGAGAAAGAAGCACTTGGTCCACAAAATAGTTCGTTAACTAGTAGGAATAGATCTCACATAGTGCATACATAAATGAACTTGTTAAAGAATAGTTTGAAACAAAATACAATGCATGCCAAGTTACAATTTTAGCAATGGCCTTCCGGGCTTCTGAATATTATATATCACTAAAATACTAGATGCACTAGATTCCTAGCTCTAGTCTGCAAGGATTTCCAAAAATTTCTAGTGTCTTTCTCTAGATTTTTACAATATTTATAGGCTAGATTAGCAACTGTTTGGGATTGTTGGGCTTCTCTGAAGCAATTATAATTCTTTAGATTCTCATGATTTTCAAATACAAAGGAAAAAAATATGTAAAAATATTGGAAAACAAGCTAACAACTACTACAATAGGAATGGATCCCGTTGAGGCCTCAACATGTCCCTCAATTTCCTTGAAAGTATAGGGGCCCTCCATATAAATTTGGTTAAAATCACTTCTATAATTCTTTAATTTTGCTAATTTTGGGTGATTTTCATTTTTTATTGTTTTATTGGTTTTTTTTTTGCTTCCAAATTTACAATGCTTCAAGTTTCGCTTAATTTCGACTTACAGTTAGAAATATATCCTTGGTCGAAATTTAGTCAATTTCACCACCTTAACATTAAAATATGTATTTTCTATTGTTTTATTAATTGTATAAATTAAATTAATTTAAATATGTAAATAAAACTTAATTAATTTAATTACTTAACTAACTTTAGTTAATTAAACTAATTTATTCTAATTAGCTTGATTTTTATTTAATTAATTTTCTATATAAATATAACTTATTTAAATACTTATAATTTATAAATATAAAATGTAATTATATATAAAATATAGTATAATATTTATATTATAAATATAAGAAAATGTAATAATAACTATATAAACAAATTTAGTAAAAATATTTTTAAAATCACCATATTCAAGAACGTCTTACATCATCTCACGAATTATGATCTTGAGATTTTCTTGTGGTGCTCCATAAAAAATTTCCGAGGCCATAAATCCTAAGAGATAATATATAACATGAAGGCATGCACACAGTATATTATAATGTGGCCGAGCATGTTGGTTGGTTTTATAATTTTAAACATGAGTGGAGAGGGGGGCCTACTCTTCACTCACACGGGCTTCTCAATTCTTTCATGTATTCTACATTTGTGTTTGTAATATTATTTTTCCACATTTATCTAAGCTAACCGGTCTACCGGGGTAAACATGTGACGAAGAGTTACTATTATATGATTCAACTCCTCATGTTCAATTAAGGAAGTGGAATTGACACACCAAAAATCAAACTGACCTTCCTTAGGAGCTACACGACCCCCTGGGGCTAACCAACCACTCCAGGTGTCCAATCTCTGAGTTAACTTACATTTTTACTAAACTAAACCCCCAGTCGCTCCCATGGAAAGCCTTCCATGCGAATGAAACCCTCCACTCGCTCCCACAATAAGGCCTCCACGTGACTACTAATTTTTTCAGGTAGTTCTGTGCTAGCGACCTCGAAATCTGAGCCACTTTTTTAGGGCTAGGACTTAGGCCTCTGCCCAAAACTTGATGAAATTATCAGAAATGATAAATAACAAGAAGACAAGGCCTCTAATGAAAAACTTGAACTAGGACTTGACCTAACTCATCCTAACCATGACAAGAATTTCGTCAAACACATCATGAACATGTAATGTACAAGTCATAAATACACATATGAATATAGGGATTTCATATTTGTCTAAGAATCTTCAAGAAGGTCTGATGCCCTCTCACAATAGATGCATTATAATCTATTAGGTCATCATTCATGATGCATTCATTCATTATCCATTCATTCATTAATCAAAACATGATGAGAGCTATAACTCAAGTTTGTCATAAAACCAAAGAAACATCAATGGTAGAACAACCTTTAAAGCCACATAATAACAAGTACATTTACACATAATACACAAGAGGAAAATAACTCTTATTAACATATGCAAAAGCCAACCAAGTCAAGGACTTCCACATACCACCCAACCATAGAGTGGAGTGAACCAAATCTTTCTTTCAGCCAATCACCCCCATGCCATATTCCAAGTATGAATGTCAAACTCACAACAAAATTTACCATGCTTCTCAGGCTTTACCGCATATCCCCCCTGGACCGGTCAAGGATTTCTAGGCCCGAAGAAAACACCTATACAACTAGGTTTTTTTGTATATCTCGCCAAGGGATTCCTACGCACAAACAAGAAACATACACTACCATCCTTTACCGCAATCCCACCACACATTGGTCCAGGGAGCATTAGGCCTATACAAGCATGGATGCCTCTGGATCTCTCCACGTAAACCATGAGGAATTTGTTCGTCTTCACCCTCTAGGATTTACTATATATTCAATCATTTACTAGTCAAGGATTTCTAGCCCAACGAGGGTATACACAACTAGGCTTTACCACAATACCACCTTTACCGGTCCAAGGATTCCTAGGCCTTGTAATTTTTCCTGAGACAACCTCACTCATTTTTAAAACCATAAGAGAATCCATCTCAACCAAGTAAGAGAAACTCCATCACACCATGGCTATCTAGAAATGGAAAGGTAACACTGAAAACCACTATCACACCTGGAAAAACCAATTCCGATGACAACAAGAGAACCAAATAAACACATGTATATACCATGCATGCCAAAACTAGTAAGGAAATCATACATTCAATTCGATACCTACAAGTAATCTTGCTGTAGCTGCTTGATTCAACTCTTCCTTGCTTGATCTTTGCTTCCCTTTACTTTCTTGTCCTTCCTTTGCCTTCCTTTTTCCAATACTAGAGTGCTCCAATATGCTTTAAGTGTGAAAGAGTATGAAAGAGTAGAGAGAATAAAGAGAGATCCAAGCTAAAACTAACAAAAGGTTGCGAACTTATCCTCAAAATCCTTTTTATTAATGATGCCTCCATTTATTCAATTTCCATTATTTTCTCTTCATTTTCCTCCTCACATGCAACCTGTGACCTTTCACCTTCATTTTCTCTCAATTTCCATTATTTTCATAAATAAATGCCCAATAATGGTTCTTTCATTTTCAAAGCCTTTGCCATTGCATTTTCCAATTCCCCTTAGCCATAATGAACCAAATGAATACCTGATAGAATTTATTTCCCAACATTTAGCTTGGAATATGTGTCCCATGGCCTTGGCCTTATTTTTCCTTTATTAACTTTTATTACATGGATATTTAACCCGGGGTTGTTACAGACCCCTCCCCCTTAGTGGAACACTTTCCTTAGTGTTCAATGACACCTACAACCAACAAGGTCATTGAAAAGAAAAATATATTTCACATGGAGCTTTATAACTTAGCTCGATGCAATATTTACAATGATCAACCTGCTAAAAAGCAAACCAACATGAAAAACATAACAACATGGCAACCATACTGATTATTGGAGCTTTATAACACAACTCGATGTGATATTTACATACATATACATATGGAAAAAATTCTTTGCCTCAATCGACAAACAATGAAGGATACATATCCTGCATCTGATCAACCATCTCCCATGTAGTTTCATTATGCCCAAAGTGCTTCCACTACACTTTAATCTGCTCGATTGATCGGTTTCGCAACATGAACATCTTTCTCTGTAAAATGTACTGAGGTTCAGACTGAAATTCTCCTTTTGGCTCCACTTGTAACAGAAACCAATCAATAACATGATCAACATCCTTTGCATATATTTTAAGCAATGAAATATGGAAAACATCATGGAATTTCATTGTCGGAGGCAGTGCAAGTCGATAGGCCACTGGTCCAATCCTCTCAAGGATCTCAAAAGGACTGCAATACAAAGGTGATAGTGTCGCACATGACCTAATCCTCAAGGAGCTCTTCTTGGGATTGATGCACAAGTACACATGTTCCCAACCTAAAATCCTTAAACACCCTATGCTGATCTGCATAAATCTTCTGCCTGTCCTATGTTTCCTTTAGATTCTTCTTTATAACCTGCATTTCCTATTCCATGTCTTCCAACATATCCGACCCTATCAATACCTTGTTCACTGGATCACTCCAAATAATAGGAGTACTACAACTCCACCCACACAGTGCTTCAAACAAACTCATCCTCAATGAATGCTGATACCCATTGTTGTAAGAATAATCAACCAGTGGAAGATACTCTTCCCACTTTCATGGCTGGCACATGATGTACATCCTTAACATATTCTCCAGTATCCTGTTGAACCTATCTGTCTATTCATCTGTCTACGGATGATAAGCTATGCTAAAGGCTAACTTTGTACCCAATCCTACAAATAACTCCTTCTAGAACCTAGAAGTGAACTTAGCATCTCAGTCTTACACAATCTTCTTCGGAACACCATGAAATTTCACTAGATATCTGATGAAGACTTGTTTTACATCACTAGATGAATATGTAGACCTCGCTAGAATGAAGTGTGCTACCTTTATCAACCTGTCCATCACTACCATAAGATAATCATGCTATCTAGATGTCCTCGACAAACCTATGATGAAATCCATAGAAATGACTTCCCATTTCCACTTTGGAATCAAAATTGACTGTAGTAAACCACCTGGATTCTTACACTCTACTTTTACTTGTTGACAATCCAAACATCTAGCCACAAAATCTGCCACTTCCTTCTGTAGATTCAACCAATAGTAGAACTTATTCACCACTGTCAATGTATTATGATATCCCAGATGACCTGAATATTGCTTAACGTGAAATTCCATTAATACCAGCTTCTTGAGCTCACTATTGTCCGACACATAGATCATGTTCCTAAACCTGATCAAACCATCCAATGTAAGACAATAGTCCACATGTTGACCACCTGTATCCTGCTGTTGTAATATGTTCCTAAGCTCCATATACCTGCCATCCCGTTGTCCTTCCTGTAAGATCCGATCCTGTAAATCTGTCCCATATGAACTCATAAATGCTATGTGATTCACTTGCACTCTTTTGCTAGAATCATTTGCAACATTGTTTTCCTTCCCTTTAATGTACCTGATCTTGAAGTCAAACTCATTGCTCATTTCCAACCATCCAGCTTTCATGGAATTTAGATTCGGTTGGTCAAATAAGTATCTCAATCCACTGTGATCACTCATCAAGATAAAACACCTAAGAAGATAGTCTCTTCACATATTCAAAGCATGGATTATTGTTGCCAACTCAAGATCATGTGTCACATAGTTCTGCTTGCACTCATTCAGTTTCCTTGATTTGCAACATACCACCTGTCCCTCCTGCATAAGGACTCCACCAAGTCCTCTTTTACAAGCATCTGTACACACCACAAACTCTTTATCTAGATCTGCAATCTTTAGAACTGGGGAATTTGTCAACAAATGTTTCAACTTCTCAAAACTTGCTGCACATTCCTCCGTCCATTAAAATTTCTTCCTTTTTCTCTGCAATGATGTGATAGGATATGAAATCTGTGAGAAGTTCCTAATGAACCTCCTGTAGTAACCTGCTAACCCCATGAATGATCTGACCTCATCCACATTCCTAGGAGCTTCCCATTCCATGATAACTCTTATCTTTTCCGGATGTACTGTTATGCCTTCATTGGAAATAACATGCCCCAAGTAATGTACCTTTGTCTGAAAAAAATTGCATTTGCTATGCTTGGCATACAACTAATGCTCTCTTAGAAATCTCAATATTGCTGCTAAGTGTTCGGTATGCTATTCCTTATTCTTATAATATATCAATATATCATCAATGATACAATAAAAAAATTGTCAAGATAAGGACACAATACACTATTCATCAAGCACATAAAAGTAGCTGGAGCGTTAGTCAAACCAAAAGGAACTACAAAAAACTCATAATTCCCATACTTGGTCTAGAAAGCAGTCTTGTAGATGTCCTCTTCTTTAATTTGTACCTAATGGTATCCTAATCTAAAATCAATCTTTGAGAAAACTATTTCTCCCTTCAAATGGTCAAACAAATCATCAATCCTTGGTAATGAATACTTGTTCTTAATCGTCACCTTGTTCAACTCCCTGTAATCAATGCATAACTTGAGATTACCATCATCTTTCACAAAGAATACCGGTGCACCCCAAGGTGATACACTTGGCCTAATGTATCCATTGTCAGGAATTTCCTTCAGTTACAACTTCAATTCCACTAACTATGGAGTGCTCACCTTGTAAGGTGCCTTAGATGCTAATGCTTCCCCTTGTCCAACTCAATAGAAAATTCCACTTCCTTGTGAGATGAAAAATCTGAAATCTCTGTGGGAAATACATCCTGAAATTGCTGTAAAACTGGGTACCTGTTCAAGGCTTCCACATCCTCAACATACCTACATTTATCACTGGAAATATGCACTGCAAATAACACACACCCTTTCCTATGATTGCGCTTTATTTGCATAGTGGTAACCATTGTGACTGATCTTGCCTTTTTCTTACCCTGTAAGATTCTTTATTCCCCATTGTCATCCAAGCACTCAATAGCCTTATCATAACAATCCACTTTAGTCTTGTGAAGATACAACCAATCCATACCCAATAGTATATTGTATGAACCCAACATAAGCACATTTAGATGGACTAATGTAGGCATACCATTCATCTCAAATGCACAAACTTTTACCCAATGATGAACTTTTTTTTTTGTACCTATAGCCAACTACACTATCCAAGATGTTGCATGTACTTATTTTTTTAAACCACATTTATCCATCAGGTTAGTATTGACATAACTATAGTTATATTAAGGGTCAATCAAAATAGAAACAACTTTATCACAAAGCTTACCGTCCATATCGATAATAGATGCCTGGTGATCTTCCTACCTATTATCAAATGCTACATATATTTCAGGAATACTATGCCCAACATCCCCAACTTTCTATTCCTCTTGTGCACTGTAAATATGAGGTCTACCACCCTAATTCTGTAGACAATCTCTCTTAAGATGATCCTTACTGCATGTCCAACACTGCAACTATCTCCTACCATCACCTCTATTATGCTATTCTCCAGGATGAGGTCCATTAAGCTTCTTATAAGGCACAAAATTCCCTTTTTCATGTTATTGGGACAGGGTCCCCTGAGCTAAATTTTGTAATCAATTTTGTTATTATTGTAAAGTCTCTGAATTTTGAGGAGTGGAGCACAAAGGTGAATAGGAGTCAAAGGGGATTTAGGAAGGTTAAATCCGCCTAGTTTGTTATAAGTTAAGTTATTTTGTGACCTGCCCATGGTTCACGGACCATGGTATTGTAAAAGAAGATGATATAAAAAGGATTCATAGAGAGTCATGAAAGATATCTAAGTCTATGTATGGGTAATTGATCTAAGTAAGAGAAGTTTGTTTTCTATACTAAAGCAAAGGGAAAGGCTCCTGCAGCTGAGTGCACAGAGACCTTGGTAAGATCGAAGCGGAGTGCACGGGCCCCTGCAGCTGTGTGTGCAGGGTAGAAAGGGTCTGTAATAGAAGATATGAGCATAATAAAGTATATTTTGGAGAATTATTTGTGTATCTGTGTGTTATGATTTACTTTTGAATTTACTTTATTTTCGCTCTGTTTACTGCATTTATCATAAAAAGTACTTAATAGATGCGTGAAAGTGGTATATCTATTTTATTACATGATGTTATGAATGTTTAGCACAATTGGCGTAGCATTTGAATTAGTTAACGATGAGTTACTATAATTTCTGAGTTTTAAGGGTTGGGGTTTGCGAAGGTCGGAATAGAGCCCTAGAAGTAACAAAAATGCATCACATAGTCCTTTGGACACAGAAACCTAGTTCTACATCCCCAAATACTACATCGGGTGAGACTGCAACCTGCACCACCCGATTTGTTGCCAAAAGGGCTGGTACTGTAGGGTTTTGTTGGTTAGAGTAGCTAACTCTGAACCTGGGTCCAATCTCCCTCAAGCCAACAAATGGTTCCGTTGCCGGGAACGATATATATCTGAGGAATATGTGATGAGAAATAAGTGGATACCAACTAAGAAAGATATCAAGAAGTGGATCGACCAGAAGCTGCACGAGTTTGCAGCCCAAGAAAACAGGAATATGCACCTATCGAAGGAAGAGTGGTTGAATAGATACCTATATACATAAGAACACAAAATTTTCTTCTGCTCTTTTGTGTGCGATTTATACGAATGGTTGTATAAATTAGCGGATGATCAGGGTATGTGGAAATTGGATAACCCTATTGTGTGGACTCCAAAACTAGTGAGGAGTCTAGAAGGTTCAAAAAACAAGATCACAAGGGCTGTCAATTATTGGATTGATAAAATTTTGGGATTCATTACTGAGTTTGCAATTGGCACATCTGTCAGTTATAGCGAAGCTGAACGCCAATTTTTCAAAGGACCAAGAGGTAAGTATCTGAAGTCCCTGAAAACTTGGATTAAAATGCTATTGTGTGAGAAACAGGTTATGCCATTGAATTGATGTTTAGTCGAGACTTGACGGGAGCTACGTGAAGTGGAAAATCATTCATAAGAAATCTAGATTTAGGTGCTGAGTACAATCCTTTGTTGGGAGCGTCTGATAGTGACGAAGAAAGTAGTAGTATCAAGACATCTCAAGGTACGCCACAGACAATAAACAAGGGTATCGCGGGAATACCACATCCATCTACTCCACCTCCGCCATCACCTCCACCTCACACACCTACACCCCTGCCTCCACCTCCACCTCCACTACTCAATATGAAGAATGCTATGAATATGCCCATATTCAAGGGTTTGGGGACAGAAGACCCTGAACAATTTTGGTTTGTAGTAGATGTTGTGTGGAAGTCACAGTAAATAACAGATGATGACCTGAAGAAAGCACAACTAATCACAACATTGCAAGATAGGGCAATGAGCTAGTATATTAAGTATAATACGGCTCATCCAAATGCGATGCTGAAGGATACGAAGAATGCACTAAATAATGAATTCAAGAAGCCTAAGTTGCAAGCCCAGTCAGTAACAAAGGTAAAAGAAATCTAGCAGAAGGTGAGCGAGTCTGTGTGGGATTTTGATCAAAGACTGAAATGTCTACTGCAACAGGCTAATTTGTAGATCAAAGTTGAACAACACATGGATTGGTATATTGCTTCGCTATTACCTCATTTTAGATTTCCATTGTCACAATAGAAGATTGGAATGGAGGTTGAGGCACTGGAGAGTGCTATGAATTTGGAAGTCTCACCTATTTAGGATACAAATATGGGAGTGCAACAGATTTAGTCACAGTTGGCTAGCTTGGATATGGAATTGTAGAGTCTCAAAAAGGGAAAAGAAGTCCATAATGAGACTCACGTGGAGGTATGGTGTTTAAAATGAAAAGGACATGGTCACCACAAGGATCATTGCTCGGTGTATAAAAATAATCTTGTTGGATGGTGTCCTATCCCTCTGAAGCTAGAAAATACCGTTGGGATGAGTGCAGGTGTGTTACCATGGTGCACCATCTGCCAGATCATAGGAAAACATACAACGGAAAATTGTCATTTGTTACAGAAGTTTGTGCAGATTCCCCAACAATTATTTTGAAATTTATGTAAGTCTGTAGGTCACGATGAGCGCAATTGCCGAAGTTATGAATTAATTATGGACAGGACACCAACATATAGAGTTCAGATGGAGGCACGTCATCAGTAGGATCAGGGTGCAACTACAGCGCACAGAGGATTCTAGGGATCAGGAAGAGGATGAGGGGGAGGGGATGGAGGAGGTCGAGGTCAGATCATTTGTTACAATTGTGGAGAACCAGGTCACTTCGCGTGAGATTGTCAGAATCCAACACACCCCTCTTGTAATTATTATCGACAGTTTGATCATGTCATAGAACATTGTCCCGTGCTCATTGCGAAAATGTAAGAAAAAAAGACCTAGACCCAACAGCCTACTCAGAACATCCAGATGATGAGATCAGAACCACGCGAAGATGACCCATTGTTAATATTGTTACACAGAGTGGTATAACTACTGGGGAGAATAAAGGGAAACAACTAGAGGAAAATGTATGGATACGCAAGGATGCTGATAAGGAGGCTGGATTTGATATAAATAAAGTGAAGGAAACTTTTATGGAAGCGAAAATGAGATTTACGGATGCAGGAACTTCTAAATCGAAGGCTCAAAGTACACACAAAGATAAACCTACAAAAATCAATACTGCACAACAAACAGATCCTTGATTGTTAACATCTTTCTGACATACCTGCATGAAGCTCCTAAGGGACCAAAAAGTAGCAGAGGGACTTTAAGAATTGATAGCTAACTGCACTGGCAAGGGTCATCCACTGTTGGAGTAGCACGTAGTGCATAAGGTGGACAAAGGTAAGAAAAGGACTATTCGGGAGATGAGATTGACTGCTTATATTGGGGAATTTGAGATGGACCAGGTAATACTTGATTTGGGATCTGATGCAAATGTTTTGCTGAAGCAAAGTTGGGAAATAATGGGAAGAACAACACTACAGTGGTCCCCAATCCAGCTGAGAATGGCGAATCATCAAAAGATTATTCCTATGTGGCACCTACATGGAGTAACCATGGATATTGAAGGAGCGCGCGCCATACCCGATGTTGGGATGGGGTCCTTGGGGTCAATTTTTGTCAGTTAAGTCAATTTTTGTAATAGTTTTTGTTAAATAATGTAAAGTCTCCGTGAAATGTGGAAGAGGAGCGCGAAGCTAAGTAGAGTCAAAGGGGATTTAGTCCCTTAGGTGGGTAGGTAAGAGAGCTATTTTGAGACCCTCCCATGGTTCGTGGACCATGGTATTGTAAAGCAAAAGATATAAGTAGCTAAGTCATAACGAGTCTTAGAGATAACATTTTATAAAGAATCATTGTAAGGGAAAGGTGCTAAGGCAGGAAAGCTCTGTTTCCTGTACTTAGGCGAAAGGGGAAGGCTCCTGCAACTAAGTGCGCGAAGACCTTGGTAAGTACGCAGCTAAGTGCATAGGCCCCTGCAGCTGGGTGCGCAGGAATAAGAAGTCTGTATCTAAACGATTATACTTAATAAATGCTATTTTGAGCCGAATCTGTGCATCTCAGTCTTGTTATTTACTTCTGTTTAAGTTTATCTATCTTTGCTCTGTGATATGATTTATGTGAATAAATGCTTATTTAATGTGCGGAACTGGTAGATTTGTAATATTTATGGATGATAAGTATAATTAACCACCTTCGTGAAGACCTGGAAGTCATTTAGATAAAGTTAAAGTAGTTGTCTATCAGAATGGTTAGATCTACACGAAGCATACCTAAGGCTGCAAGAGTATTAGGAAACCATCACACAGACCTCTAGATGCAAAAACCTGGTTGTAGCATCCCCCAATACTGCTTCAGGTGAGATTGTAGCCTACGCTACATAGGTTATTGCCGAAAGGGCCAATAGTTAGGATCTTGTTGGTTGGTACAGTTAAAGCTGAACCTGGGTTAGGCCCCATCAAGCCAACAAATGGTTCCGTTGTCGGGACTAGGATCTATCTGAGGAATGTGTGATGTCGAATAAGTGGTTCCTTACTAAGAAAGAAATTGAGAAGTGGCTCGATTGGAAGGAACACGCGTTTGTAGCTGAGGAGAACAGAAACCCGCGGTTATCCAGGGAACAATGGTTTAATAGATACCTGTACTTAGACGAGACCAATTTTTTTTTCTGTTTCTTCCCCTGCGAATTGCATGAGTGGCTGTCTAGATTAGACGACAGTCAGGGTACGTAGAGGCTTAACGACCCTATTGTGTGGACTCAAGAACTGGTGAGGCACCTGGAAGCTTTAGAAAATAACATCACATGGGCTTTTGATCACTGGATTGATCATATCATAGGAGGATTCGTCACTGAGCTCACGATTGATACAACTATTAGTTATAGTGAAGCAGAGTGCATAATATTCAAGGGAACGCGAGGTGAATATTTAAAATCTCTGAAAACTTGGATTAAGATGGTATTATGTGAAAAATGGGTTATGCCATTACCTTGATGTTCGAGACTACGCGAAGCGGAAAACCCTTTAGAAGGAATGAAGAATCGGGCTCTAAATATAGTCGGCTATTGGGATCCTCTTCAAGCGACGGTGAAGGAACTATTCTAAATACACCACGAAGTGCGCTGCAATTGGTAAGTCAGGTTATCCCGTGGATACCTCATCCATCCAATCCACCTCCACCTCCGCCTCCACCACATACACCTACACCTTCACCTCCACCTCCACCTCCACCATTCAACATGGCGAATGCAATGAAGATGCTGATCTTTAAAAAGGTAGGGAGCGGAGACCCCAAGCAATTCTGGTTCGTTACAAATGCTGTGTGGATAGCACAACAGATAACTGATGATAATCTAAATAAAGTGAAGCTAGTCACAACACTGCAGGATAGGGCGCTGACTTAGTATATCAAGTACTGTCAAGAAAAACCTCATGCGTCATTGACAGACACTAAGCAAGCATTGAACAATGAGTTTAAGAAGCCTAAGTCTCAGGCATAGTCTATTATGTATTTTAAGGAGATAAGAAAGTGGTAAATGAATCCTCGTGGGATTTCAATTAGAGGCTAAAATGCCTAATCCGATAGGCTAATATGAACATCACAGACGAACAACACAAAGATTGGTACATTGCTTTGTTGTTTCCTCTCCTAAGATTACCATTATCACATCAGAAGATAGCAACACAAGCAGAAGATGTGGAGATCGCGATGAGTTTGGAAGCATTGCCAATATAAGATACGAACCTTGGAGTACAACAGATTCACTCACAGCTGGAAAGTCTACACCTGGAGTTGTAGAGCCTCAAGAAGGGAAAGGAAGCCCAACCTGAAGTTCGCTTAGAATTTTGGTGCTTGAAATGCAAGGGCCACAGTCACGACAGGGACCACTATCCATTTTATTAGAATTATCTTATTGGTGGGGCCTGTCTCCGTGAAGCCAGAAAATACCACTGGGCCGAGCACAGGAGAAGTGTTGTGGTGTGCTCTTTGTTAGGTTACAGGACAATATGTGATAGACAATTGCCATCTACTATAAAAGTTTGTAGAGACCCCTCAACAGTTTTTTTGCGATTTCTGCAAATCTGTAGGTCATGATGAGCGCCATTGTCAAAGTTATGAATTAATGATGGATAGAACACCTACCTTTCGAACGCAGGCAGAAAATCGGCCTTAGGAGCAGGGCATGGAGGATTCCAAGGCCATGGAAGAGGAAGAGGAGGAGGGGCTGGCAGAGGTCGTGGACAAGTTATTTCTTATAAATGTGGTGAAGATGGACATTTTTTGCATGACTGTCCGAACCCAACACATACATCTTGTCAATATTGCAGATAGTTCGATCATGTGGCAGAAGATTGCCCGATACTTATAGAAAAGATGCAAGAAAAGAAGACACAGTCCTAGCAGCCTACGCAGAATATCCAGATGAGGAGGGCGGAGCCTCGCGAAGAAGACCAGAGTGTTAATATCGTAACACGCATTGGTATAGCCACAGGAGATGATAAAGGAAATAAACTGGAAACCGAGGGATGGGTGTGCAAGGTTGCTGAAAAGGAAGTTGGGTTTGACCTCAACCGAACTAAAGAAACTTTCATGGAAGCTAAGAAGAACTTTGTTGATGCCTCTATGTTGGGAAGTCAAGAAAAACTGGGTGGTAACAGTGATTTAGTGAAAGATGTGGATCCTTTGCTATTAGTTCCTTTTCTAAAAACTTGTATGAAGTTGCTAAGAGATCAGAAGGCAGTAAAAGGGCTGCAAGAACTGATAGACAATTATACATGTAAGATTAATATTCCTTCAGAACAACGCACTGTGAGAAAGTTGGGTAACATAAGAAGCGAATCGGGTGTGAGATGAGGCTAACCGTGCAGATTGAGGAGTATGAAATGGACCAAGTCATCCTATATTTTGGGTCTGACACGAATGTACTACCAAAGCAGACGTGGGAAAGGATGGGAAGACCTGCGCTACAATGGTATCATATTTAGTTGCGCATGGCTAATCAACAGAAGATTATTCTGATGGGGCGCTTATATGGTGTAACGATAGACATTGAGGGTGTGCACACACTGGCTGACTTTGAGGTCATTGAAATAGTGGATGATAGTAACCCTTACCTCGCACTACTGGGAATTGACCGGTATTTCGACATGGATGTAGTAATTAATCCAAAGAAGTGAAGGATGACATTCGAGAAGAAGGCGCTCAGGGTTATTATGCCACTAGACCCTGTTGAAGGAGTGCGCTACACTGAACTGGTGATTCGAATTTAAATAGGAAGGCAACAAAATACAGATATAACTAGAAATACAGAGATGCATAAGAATAAAACTATCCCTTATTAATATAAAATAATGAAATATGCTTACAAACATAATGGAAATGAGACTAGCTCGGGCGATGGTAGCTTATCTCTGAGAAGAGATGTGGCGGCTACATGCTTTTGAACTGAGTTACAATGAGGCTCAAGGGCCTTTTTATTATTGAAAAATAATAGAAAACCCTAAACAACCAAAACCCTAACCTGAGGAGATGTAACACCAAGAGTTTATGGGCCCTGTTGGGGTTAGTTGGGAAACCAACTTTCGGGGGTCGTAACTTGGTCATATTATCTCTGTTTGATGCTCATGATACCTCGTTGGAAAGATATCTCCGAGGAGTAAAACTAAAACCATGATTTCAATGAATTCACTTATAGGAATATTGCCAAAAAAACATCGTTTAGGGCCTCAAAATGGCTCTAGAAGTTCAGGACTCGAAAAACTGCCAAAAATAGTAAACTATGCTACAATTAAGGAAACTGAAAAAATGAAAGAAACAATGGTGGGGGTCCATGTGGAAAAGGCGGGTGGCCACCAATATCCACCTAGATCATTCCTCCCCCCTTAGGAAGCAATGGTCTCCGTTGCATTGAGTTCCTCCATGAGATGAGGAAACTTCTATTGAACTTGGTCCCTAGTGAGCCATTTTCCTTGGTGTAGGAGTAGGCCAACTTTGACAACTCGATATAGTTGGATCTTCTACTAGCAATTTTTCTTGATCTATGCATCCATGATCCAATAAGTTGCAGCTTGTTCCATGCAGTCTAGATTTAACTCTGTTGGTGTGAGTATTTCTGCAATGTCGGATGTGTCAACTAATGGTGGAAAGTATGGCCGAAGGTGATCCACATTGAACACTGGGTGCAGGCCAAGGAATGGGGGAATGCTGAGCTCAAAATAATTATCACCCACAACCTTGGTGATGGTGTATGGCCCATATCGAAGCGGGCGGATCTTTTGGTGGGGTCAAGTGAGGCGCTCCTTCTGCAAATGTAGCCAAACTTTTTCTCCCACCTGGAACTTGTGTGGCACCAGATGTTGATCATGCCGCTACTTATACTTAGCATTGGATTTGTCCAATATGTCATGGACCTATTGTCGGATGTGTTGAATGTGCTCAATGAAGCTATTTTCCTTGTCAGCTTCGGACTGGACATGAGCTGAATCTAACTCAGTCACTGCAAATGGTATGGCCACATCAATGGGACATAGTGGCTGGAATCCCAAGCCCACCTGAAAACGGCTGTGGCCAGTTGAGAAGTGGAGAGCCCAGTTGTAGCTCTGCTGGACATAGGGGAGGCTCTCATCCCATGTGCATGGATGATTTGAGTTGTACATGTGCAGAATGTGTACTATTATCCTGTTGACGACCTCTGTCTGGCCATCAGTTTGGGGTTGGAAAGATGTGGACTTAGTGAGCTTGGTGTCCAACATCAACCAGAGACTGGACCAAAATGTACTGAGGAACTTTCTATTCTGATATGAGATGATAGACTCTAGGATCCCAAAGTGTACCCACACTCATTCAAAGAAGAGTTTAGCAGTGGCTTCTGCTGTGATACTCTTCTTTTAGGCTGCCATAATGGCCATCTTCGAGAATCTGTCGACGACCACAAAAACACAGTCGTTTCCATGCTTAGTAGAAGGAAGGTATGACATGTAAATCATGGAGATGGATTCCCAAGGTCGACTAGGGGTAGGCAGCAGAATATAGAGACCTTGCTTCTTGATGGTCGGTTTGGTAATGGTGTAGGTATTGTAGGATTTGATGTACTTCCCGACATCCTGTCGAAGATTTGGCCAATAGAAATACTTTTGCAATCCTGCCACCATTTTGTCGACCCCGAAATGCCTATCGGCCTGATTGTAGTGCGCTTCCTAAATCATCTTCACACGCTCACTTAAAGGAACAAAAAGGTGTCCTAGGTGACATAACAGAGCATCCTAGAGGTGAAAATATGGAACTTGCTGACCCTCCAAGACCGTATAGTATGTGTGGCTGAATTCTGGGTCGCTTTTGTAGAGAAGTGGTCGATCAAAAGTATCGTGCCCACAAGAGTTGAGCACGTTGGTTAACACCATGATTGGTGGTTGGCTGAGGTAGTCTACAACATTATTTGTGCTACCCTTCTTGTACTTGATATTAAAATGGAATTGTTGCAAGTATGTGGACCACTTCTAATGGCGATCATTCTGCAACTTCCCTTATGTCTGTATGAACTGCAGGGGTTGGTGGTATGTGTGGATGACTGCTTCCTTCCCCAAAATGTAATGCTTCTATTGTTAGCAGGCCTACACGATGGAATACATCTCTTTATCATAAGTGGGATACTTCCGAACTGCGTCTGAAAGTGTCTCACTGTGATATGCCACTAGATGCCCCTGTTGAGTAAGGAATTCCCCAAAAGAATAGTCAGAGGCATCTGTCTCGATCTCAAATGGTTGTTGCAAGTCTGGTAATGTGAGCACTGGTGCAGAGAAGAGGCGATGTTTCAACTCTACGAATGCCTTCTGTTGAGATTCATACCAAAATAATTTTTCTTTCGCTCCTCCTTTGGTGACTTGAACCAAGGGCCAAGTGATATGAGAGAACCCCAACACAAACTTGTGGTAGAAATTCGCAAGACCCAGAAAGATGCGGAGCTCCTTTAGAGTGGTTGGGGCTGGCCAATCTCGAATGACTTGGATCTTGGCTGGATCCACATGCACCCCCGTTCATCAATAATGTATCCCAGATACTGAAATTGGGTCATGCCAAAAGTTCATTTCTCCAAATTGGCACACAGCTTGTGTTTCCGCAGTGTTTGGAGAACCTGTTGGATGTGGTGGAGGTGCTCTTCCCAACTCTAGCTAAAGATTAGGATGTCATCCAAGTATACCACTACAAATGAGTTAGTGAATGGCCATAAGATGACATCCATAAGCCTCATGAAGGTTTTAGGATCATTCGTCAACCCGAAAGGCATAACCAACCATTCGAAAAGGCCCTCCTTGGCTTTGAAGGCAGTCTTCCACATGTTGAGCGATAAAAAGGTGTCTTTTTAACTCCTAATTACCTTCACATTAATTATCAACCCAGCGACGAATTTTTATTTCAAGAGTGTACTCAGTCTGAGGTGGCTATTTACTCAAGAGTAATGTTTTGCAGTATAGTGCTTAAAATCCAAAAGTAAATGAATGCTTGAAAAAGAAATCTAACAATAACATAAACTCAAATGCTCTGAAATCCAACTATTCACTCGGCAAACATCAATTGAGGATACAGTAGCAATAACTCATTCCTCTAGAGATTGATGCAATTGAAATCAAACTAGAACAAGACAATCAATTTGGGAACGAGGAAGTAATAACCAATGTTCTCTACAGTTGACAATCCTGCTTTAAAGCAATTAAAAGGAAATAGAAATTGAACTAAAGCTGCCATTGAAAGTAAACTAGGAAAACTCTTTAAAAGCATACTATTGCAATTAATCAACAGAAATGAACAACAAAGTAAATGGGCAGCAAACTGTAATTAAAGGAATCTGAACAACAAACTCTAATTAATGGAAATGAACAACATCAAAGCCAAATTAATAGCAATCTTTACTTTAAGAATAAATCGGACAACACACGGAAATAGAACAACATTGATTAATGATGGAATATGAGACAATGCTGGAAAGTCAAATATAAATACACAATAACTTAACACACGGCACACCTTAATAGTAATCTGATCTTGGTAATCCAATTATCAGTCTTAGTTATGAAGAATACGACTGTATTTTGGAATGGAACAACAACGTTCATAGATTTAGCCATCGCAAGGAAATATAGTCTCTAAGATGAATTCGGTAATACCAATGGATAAGTATTACAACACAGACACGCTATAATTGAACACCAACGGTATCCTGTAAAAACCATTTATATCAGCACTTAAAGAAACAACAATGCGATGCAAAGTCAATATGATATTTCTGTCTCAGAAAATGAGATTACGTAACAGAGCTGTGATGTAAAATAATAGAACATACTAGATTACCAAATAAAGTTGATAATGAAAACCACGCATAAACCAAAGAGATAATATACAACAGCAGCACAATCCACCAGAGGCTGGGCCCTTAGCCTCCAGCGGATGTTGCTGGGTTACTTCAGGATCAAAGATGGAATGGCAACCAGATTTATATTAAAATATTAAAGCAGAGTTATAGTGGATTACAACAAGAAATATTTCCATCTCTCAGCCATTATCCATTCTCTCTGCCATCCTCAATTTGAATCTCTAATTCATCCTCAATTCCATCATTCGAATCCATCCCCCTTTCTGATCTCTGTTTTCATTTAAATAGAGAGAGATCAAAGAGAAGTTACAACAGAGATAATTACAACATGATTTCTATTACAAAATTAGATTGTTTCCAACCAATTGATCAACAAGAATATATATTTCCATCCATCTTTCAACAAGAGCAAGGCGAATTTGGCTTTGCAGCTGAGATTTGGAAAACAACCACACAATGAATATGAGAAAATTGTGCTCAAAGAACCCCGCGTTTCTCTCAATACAAGCTGAATTTGGGCAAACCATTCTTTACTAAAGTTAATTTGGTCCGTTCTGGACAAAACCCATATTTTAGATTTTCTAGATTCATCTTCATTTGCTCAGAATCTCAACCGCAAAACTATCACTTCTTATTCTGGCGCATTTCTGAGTTGGCACTTTTAATGATCAAATCTTCAATCTGGAAATTATCTTGGAGGCTAAAAATGGTGAATACTGTTATAACCAATTTATTAAACTTTCATTGATAAAATCATGCATAATCATCAATTTATTAGAAATAAAGGAGAATAAATAATATTTTTACATAAGAGCATAAATCATTGTAAAATAGAATTATATGATAAATTATGATAAATGACGTGATGAAGAATGGTAGAAATGGGTGGAATAAGCATTCAAAGTGACAATAATAATGGTATATTAACGACCCAACATACCCCCACACTCAATATGTTGCATGTCCTCATGCAACCCAAAGACAAAACCCATGTGTTAACCAAGCAATAAAAAAAATTGTTCATCCCAGCTCATGAAATGGATAGAACAAATGAATTCTTCCTTAATTAATGAATATTCACTTTTAGCATTCTTTATGAAGGCATAACAATTTTTACATTGACGTTCAAGTTATGTGCATATGATGTTGCAGCAAAATATGATATAAGTGACAACAACCTTCATTAACCATTTTCCCAAAAACTACAAACTAGATTTTGTTGAAATGTTGCAAGTAAATTTGTAATATATGAATGCCTCTATGATCCAAAAATCAGATCGTTTTGATGCACGAATCATGAGATATAAACAAAATGGCTGTAGGTGAGAGTGCATGATTTCCGAATGAACCAATTTATCTTGAAATTATCTGGGTATGTGTATTTTAATGATACATCTGTATTATCCAGAAATCACAAGAATTGAGTTCATAGTTTTAAAAGTATTATGGAAATCAATTTCTGCACTGTGTAAAAATGAAATTGTATGCCTTAAATGAGGAAGAAAGTAGAAAACATCCATCATGCGTAGCAATTCCTCCCCCTCTCTGAAGAATTGGCATGTCCTCATGCAATGCTAGAAAACAAATAGAGGTAGTTGCTACCAGCTGTTGAATTCTATGCCTGGTGTAAAACAACATGGAATAAGGGAAGTGTTGAGAAGGAATAAGAATAGCAATGGATGATAAAGAATATGAATAACATGGTTATAAGAAAGAAATGAATGAAAGTGTCACCCCCCCAAATTGAAAGATGATATGCCGCTGAAAAATGTGGAACGAAGGATGATAAATGATGCTCAAAATGGATTTTCATTAAATTCTCTTAAATTTCTAATAAATCAGAAAATTATGCTATTTTACCTCAAGTTTTACCTCCAGAATGACATATATGGACTGGCATTTGTTGAAGCTAATGTAGACAGAGTTGGTGTTGAAAGTGATGCAAAAGGTGGAATCCAAGTAAGCACATCATGTCTAAAGAATTGTTCGTGTTCGCGAGTTGCTCGCGCCTCTTCTGTTAGTTGCAATAGTGTGGTCATGCTGCAAATAAAATTCTGCCCATACTTGTTGTTTTCCTGTAAACAAAGCACTATTTTGCATACACTGTTCTTGAATCCATAGTGTTATTTTTGAGTAGAAATAGATAAGATGCATGCAAAACTTTCAATCATAAAAACTTTTGTCAAATCAACAAGTTATGGCAGAGTGCAGTAATCATATCGCATGCTATCCCATAATGCATACATTCCCCCCTCCAATTGAAAAAGGGATTCCATGACCATAAAGCCTATGAAAGGTGTTATGCTGATGGCAAGGCAAAGGAATGAACAATACAACAATAAATGAAACAGAGTACACATATCAATGATAGGACAGTGAGAGTTATGGTTATAATGAGAGCAGAGTGTGTAAAGATAGTTATGAATAAGAGATAGGACGCTTTGGATTGATGATAAGTTATGAAAAAGAGAAAAAGAACAACAATATGCCAAAAAGATGCTTTATTGATAGTATGCTAGCTGAAAATGATGCGATTGATCATAAAACAATTTCTCATGCATAAAGGTTCAAAATAGGGAAAAAAATTAAGGAAATAACTTCTCCAATAAAAAGAAAAAAAATAAGAAAAAGGGTATTATAGTAATAATTGACGATAAGATATAACTTCAATACCATAAGCAGAGCCTCTGCTGCCAACAGGTGTCCATAGCCTCGGCAGGGTTGCTTTTTAACCCATATGAGCCAGGATCCTCAATTTATAAATGGAGAGTTCCAATGCTGTTCTACATAAGAGATCAGTGTGCTGGCGTGGTAACCAGATAACCACACTGCCATTCACTGGGATGTAGCAAAAGTGATCAGGCCGGCTCGTGATGAGACCTCTTGTTCCAAGGATAATTTGGCTATCCAATGGATCATAACCCTGGTGTGGTGGCCATAATGGGAATGTCACTTTGTTACAGCCTTATGAACATGGTAGGCTGGCTCGTAATGAGACCCCCTATCCTCCATCTGCGAACAAAATTTTGTTGTTATTACACATTTTTATGATAAAAAGAGGGAGGCTCAATACTCCTTAAGAGCAGGGATGGTGGAAGAAGTTGAACATGTCAATAGAAAAAAATATACCCATAATCTCATTTATTATAGATAGAGAAGATTATAACCAAGAAGGGTGAAACTAGCATGGTATTAAGATGATCAATCAATATCATGTACAGTAGAAAACAATGCAGTAAAATAATATATAAATAATTGTGTCCTTTTGAAAATAAACTATCATCAAAGAGCTGTCCTGTTAAATATCATAACGTAAATGATATTAACTCGCTTCAATAGAATCCATAATTCTTGTCCTCATAAATATAGTGTACTTCATACCATGAAAGGGAATCAATAAAATGTGGTTGAGATGAACTAGGAATAATCCCATAAGAGGAAGGAAGGGTTGCTCTAAAAAATACTCCCAAAGTGTTGTTTCGTTGAAGGAACAACAAAAATGCTCAAAAAAAGTGGTGTTCCTTATAGGGAACAACAAAGGAAATGCACACCAAAAAGCAAAAATACACATGAAAAAGGTGTTCTCTGTAGGGAACAACAAAAAAATCCATGTGAAAAAGTGTTGTTCCTTAAGAGGAACAAAAAAATGCGAAAATGCTGTTCCTTTGAAAAGGAACAGCAAAAATGTGAAAGTGTAGAAGTGCTGTTCCATTCGGAAAGGAACAACAAAACGTGAAAGTGCAGAAGTGCTGTTCCATTCGAAAAGGAACAACAAAACGTGAAAGTGCAGAAGTGCTGTTCCATTGGAAAAAAGAACAGAAAAAAAACCGAAATGCCGTTACTTTGGAAAAGGAACAACAAAAATCAGAAGTGTCGTTCATTTGGAAAAGGAACAACAAAAATCAAAAGTGTCGTTCCTTTGGAAAAGGAACATCATAAACGCAAGTGTCGTTCCTTTGGAAAAGGAACAACAAAATGAACCGTGAAAAAGGAACAGAAAAATGAACCGTGGGAAAGGGAACAACAAAATGAACTGCCGACCCAAAAGGTGCTGTTCCTTTGGAAAAGGAACAGCAAAACGAAAATGCTGTCCCTTTGAAAAAGGAACAGTAGAAATGACAAAAGTGTACACAAATGCTGTACCTTCAGAAAAGGAACAACAAGATGCACAATCATAAAATGCAAGCACGCAAAGAATGAATTAGCTGTTCACTGCATTGATGCTGAGGATGAGTTACACTTTGAATGAAGCAACACCTGAAACACAAAATATAAGAGAAATTAGAAAAGAAACAACAAAAAACAGTATGTAAATAAATAAATTAAGTTACAACAACTATGATGTTATGTCAAAAAAATGATTTATTCGAAAAATGTTTTGGCAGCAAAGACATGACATGAATCTTCAAATGGAAATCAATTCTTCATTTCTTCTATTATGAATCCGTTGGGTAATGAGTTGGATGAAATTCCTTTGTTTCATTTAAAATTTCTTTCAAGAATCACTCGTCCATAAATTGACATTTTTTTTCTCCTAGGACCTGCAAAAAACGAGTGTCTACCTGCAATAAAACATTAAATCATGGAGAAAGAGAGGTGCACGGCTCCCCTAATCCAAGAATTATGCAAAAAACTAACAAGTAGTTACTCTGTAGAACAAATCCATGGAGAAAATAACAAAGTAAAATTTATTTGTCACTTGCGGGAGAGCAGTGGCCAATCATGCTAACCTGCAGTGTTTTGATCACAACTTTTTTGTTTTTCGTCCAAATTGAGTGATTCCAAAGCCAAATAAGAGCTAATTCAAATTTTATCTCCAATAGAAACATGTTTTAAAAATTCAATGATATGATATTTCAATTTTAGTTAGAACAACCTGCATAACAGAGTCATTTTCGATTACCCAGTTTAGACCAACAATTGATATTTCAAGCATAAATTTTTCGTTTGATATCGGATTCAAATGATTCAAATTGGAAACAAAAGTAGATTCATTTATTTATCTCCAATAGAAACAGGTTTTGGACACAAGAAGAATTGATAGGTCAAATACTATAAGGAACAGTTGGAAAGACATAGTTTTAAGGGTGCTGATTTACGATAGATAGTCAGTATTTTGATCATTAATTCCCCATACGATATTGAAAATGAGTGATTCAAATTGCATTGTAAACTAGATTCATAGGGGAATCTACCATAGAAATAGGTTTTAAAAATTCATTCATTTAGGCCTCCAAAAACTGACTGTCCCAACTCTGTTCCTAAGTTGCCCGCTAGACACCCTGTCAACGTTTCGGTTCGAACTTTTTCGTTTCAAATCCAAATTGAGTGATTCAAATTGGGTTGGAAAGTAGATATCAAGGGCTACTTAGGATAGAAATAGTTTTTAAAAATATTTCATTTTGGTCCCTCAAAACATGACTGTCCCGACTGTTTTTTCAGAAATTTCATCAAGCCCGCAAGCCAAAAAAAATGTGATATTCAAGCATTTTTTCAAATTGGTGATAAAAGTGAATATGAGTGTTTTTAGAACTATTATTTCCATTATAAGTCATCTACATACACAAATGAATTAAAAAAATTATCACCGATGTTGATTTCCATAGCATGTTGCAACAAAAAACAACTAGCTTTACAAAAATAAAAATAAAAAAGATGTGTTTGTTTTATTTGTTTATTTATTTTATTTTCTCCACTATCCTACTCTTCTTTGAGAATCAAATGTGTTTATGTATAACAGTATTTCTAGTGGAACCATTTTAGAAATAAGGCTTTACGTATGCACATACCCAAATTTGAAAAATGCATGTTGATAAAAATTAGGGTATGAGAAGCCAACTTCCCTTGAAAAGATGGTATCAAAAATTGTTGAAGTATGGAGTGATGATGCAAACACGTGATGGAGTGAAACCAATCTTCAATGTATCCGTTACTTTCTTTATTTCTCATATCCATCAGATCATGAAGTTCTTGAGCTTTTAAAATAGCTTGTTGATACATACGATAAGAAACTTCATTTTCTTCCATAGCTTCTACAATTTTTGAATTTGAAACATTCTGAATCTCATTGTAAGTTTTCTCTAATGGCGCATGTGAGATAGAATGGGTGGGAAGGGTGGGTAAATTTGGCAGTTCAACATTGTAAGCATGTTGTACTGGTTTATTATGGTGAGGGTGTGGAATTAGTTGAGCAGGAAATTCAAAAGTAGAAATGTTGGGTAGTTTCTTACCATAACAGAAGATGTTCTTCATGTGTTTCTTCAAAGCTCCTCCTTCCAATGTTCCTGTCAATTAGTTAGTGAAATGGGTGGTGCTTACATCACCACTTGAGTGAAATCATGTGACTCATTTTTCAAAATTTCTATTTTTTCCCTAGTCATTCACACAAAAATCCAAACATCTATTTCTACTCTAAGTTCTTTAACAGTTCTGTTGAAAAGCGGGCGGGGGAGCAGGGCTTTTACATGCTCCGTACGTAGGTTCTTACCTTCCATTTTTAATACCCAATTCTTTCCTAACAGACACTCATCGGATGCACACTACTCTTTTAAAAATGGCTACACTCTCCCCGGCAACGGCGCCAAAATGTCGAGCGATAAAAAGGTGTCTTTTTAACTCCTAATTACCTTCACATTAATTATCAACCTAGGAATGAATTTTTATTTCAAGAGTGTACTCAGTCTGAGGTGGCTATTTACTCAAGAGTAATGTTTTGCAGTATAGTGCTTAAAATCCAAAAGTAAATGAATGCTTGAAAAAGAAATCTAACAATAACATAAACTCAAATGCTCTGAAATCCAACTATTCACTCAGCAAACATCAATTAAGGATATAATAGCAATAACTCATTCCTCTAGAGATTGATGCAATTGAAATCAAACTAGAACAAGACAATCAATCTAGGAACGAGGAAGCAATAACCAATGTTCTCTACAGTTGACAGTCTTGCTTTAAAGCAATTAAAAGGAAATAGAAATTGAACTAAAGCTGCCATTGAAAGTAAACTAGGAAAACTCTTTAAAAGCAAACTATTGTAATTAATCAACAGAAATGAACAACAAAGTAAATGGGCAGCAAACTGTAATTAAAGGAATCTGAACAACAAACTCTAATTAATGGAAATGAACAACAACAAAGCCAAATTAATAGCAATCTTTACTTTAAGAATAAATCGGACAGCACACGGAAATAGAACAACATTGATTAATGATGGAATATGAGACAATGCTAGAAAGTCAAATATAAATACACAATAACTTAACACACGACACACCTTAATAGTAATCTGATCTTGGTAATTCGATTATCAGTCTTAGTTATAAAGAATACGACTGTATTTTGGAATGGAACAACAACGTTCATAGATTTAGCAATCGCAAGGAAATATAGTCTCTAAGATGAATTCGGTAATACCAATGGATAAGTGTTACAACACAGGCACACTATAATTGAACACCAATGGTATCATGTAAAAACCATTTATATCAGCACTTAAAGAAACAACAATGCGTTGCAAATTCAATATGATATTTCTGTCTCAAAAAATGAGATTACGTAACAGAGCTGTGATGTAAAATAATAGAACATACTAGATTACCAAATAAATTTGATAATGAAAACCACGCATAAACCAAAGAGATAATATACAACAGCAGCACAATCCACCAGAGGCTGGGCCCTTAGCCGCCAGCGGATGCTGCTGGGTTACTTCAGGATCAAAGATGGAATGGCAACCAGATTTATATTAAAATATTAAAGCAGAGTTACAGTGGATTACAACAAGAAATATCTCCATCTCTCAGCCATTATCCATTCTCTCTGCCATCCTCAATTCTGAATCTCTAATTCATCCTCAATTCCATCATTCGAATCCATCCCCCTCTCTGATCTCTGTTTTCATTTAAATAGAGAGAGATCAGAGAGAAGTTACAACATAGATAATTACAACATGATTTCTATTACAAAATTAGATTGTTTCCAACCAATTGATCAACAAGAAGATATATTTCCATCCATCTTTCAACAAGAGCAAGGCGAATTTGGCTTTGCAACTGAGATTTGGAAAACGCCAACACAACGAATATGAGAAAATCGTGCTCAAAGAACCCTGCGTTTCTCTCAATACAAGCTGAATTTGGGCAAACCGTTCTTTGCTAAAGTTAATTTGGTCCGTTATGGACAAAACCCATGTTCTAGATTTTCCAGATTCATCTTCATTTGCTCAGAATCTCAACCGCAAAACTGTCACTTCTTATTCCGACGCATTTCTGAGTTGGCACTTTTAATGATCAAATCTTCAATCTGGAAATTATCTTGGAGGCTAAAAATGGTGAATAATGTTATAACCAATTTATTAAACTTATATTGATAAAATCATGCATAATCATCAATTTATTAGAAATAAAGGAGAATAAATAATATTTTTACATAAGAGCATAAATCATTGTAAAATAGAATTATATGATAAATTATGATAAATGACGTGATTAAGAATGGTAGAAATGGGTGGAATAAGCATTCAAAAGTGACAAAATAATGGTATATTAACGACCCAACACCACACATTAGAGGGTTCGATTGGTACCTGGTGATATCTGGACTTCAAGTCGATCTTGCTGAAATATTCCCCCCCTTGAGTTGGTCCAAAAGGTCATCAATCCTCGGGATCAGGTACCTATTCTGGACAGTGATCTTGTTTAGCAACTGATAGTCAATATAGAGTCTCCAAGTCCCATCCTTATTTTATACCAACACGATCGGGCTCCCACAGGGTTATGAACTCGACTGAATGTGATATTTCTGCAACAACTCCTGAATTTGCCTCTTGATTTCGTCGTCCTCCAGAACGAAGCGGTGATAGATTGGTCCATTGAGTAATGATGCACCCGGGGTCAGATCGATCGAGTGCTTGACCTAATAGTGCAGAGGCACCCTTGCGGGGGAGGTGAAGATGTCCTCGTACTCCTCTACAACCTTGTCCATCTATTGTTGTCATGTGGAAGGGCCCAGTCTAGAGGTCATAGCCACCTTCTTCTTCTTTCCTTGAGGGCGTATCATCAAGAAAACAAATTTCCCAGTTTTTGAAATGAGTTTACTGCATTGTTTTGCAATAACCGGAGAGATGGCGTTAGGCGATGCTACCTCCGGTATCTCGTACAACTTATTTCCCAATGTAACAGTAACAATGCGAGGCCTTGACTCATACACAATATGTCACTTCCACAACTATGGTTGGCCTAATAATACATCACAAACATCAAGGGGAGAAACGTCACATAATACCTTATTAGTGAAGGGCTTGATGCTGTATGGAAGGTGAAATTATTGGCTCACGCGTAGATCCTGTCCTTGGTGAAGCCAGCTGATGGTGTACAGTTGTGGGTGTGCTATGGTCGGTAAGCATAGTTGCTTTATGACCTATATTGCAATGAAGTTCTTTTGGATCCCACTGTCGACAATGAACTGTAGTAGGGAACTCTTTACCCACATCTAGGAGTGGAAGAGATGCTCCTCCTCCTCCTCTGATCTTTGGGTTCCTCCTTTTGGATATTTGTGGTGGTGAAGGTGGCATTGGGCTCTGCATCAATAATTTGCTTCCCTTTGTCATTCATCTTGTCAGGTTCTGACTCAGAGTCGGAACATGCATCTGATTCTGAAGCCTTCATTTCGGCCACCAGTGACTGCTTGGCCTGACACTCACTTGCATTGTGGGTGGAGCTCTTATGGAACTCATACCACTTTCCCATGTCCTTCTTCAGCTTCGCAGAATTGTCCTTTGCTTTTGGCCTTGGCGGGTTGTCCTAGGCCATTGCGCCTCGGATTTTTCCTTTATTTTGCGGTTTGGGGGCACCTTTCCCTTGCTTCAGATTCACAGATCCAAAGTCTCACTTCTTCTGTTTAAAATTCTGCTTGATCTTGATGGCGTATCGGTACGTCATGCCGAGTGAGGAGATGTCCAGGAACTCCATCTCATCCTGGATGTATCTATGTAGGTAGTCGTGGTACTTGAGTACCAAATGTTTCTTAGAATCCTTGATACCCAACTTCGTGCGAAGGGTATGAAAAACATTGGTAAACTCCAACACATCTTGGTCCCTTCCTTGTCGCAGCGTGGTCTACTTTATGTATTTGTCCTCATAGATCCCAAAAGGGTAGTACTGCTCCTTGATGGTGTCCTGGAATGAATTCCAAGTGGGAGGGGCTAAAAACATTGAGGTCGTACTTTCATCCTTCTACTCACAATAGGTTTCCCACTAGTCCTTGACGTGGGCGGCGGCTTTGAACATAGCAAAAGTAATCTTTTCTCGGCTAGAAAAATCATGAAGAGAAAAATATCCTTCTAGTAGATTCAACCATTTATCTACTACGTCTGCATCTATTTGGCCCTCAAATATGGGAATGTAAAAGTTTACTTGTACCTTAAAAGGTGTGGAGTCTCCAGAGTGGTTGTTGGATGTGGATGCACCGTCGGTGGGCAACCGTTGAAGGATCTGGGCAAATTTATCCATCATCGCGTTCCTTTGTTTCTCGAGGGCCTCTTCGAGCAATATTTTGATAGGATCTCCTACTCCCCCATCTTTCTTTTCTTCCCCCATGGGAGGCCGTTGGGATTTCTAAGGCTGGTCTTGCAAAGGTTCAACCAGTTCGAGCCCTAACTCCTTATATCCCAACCTCGTTGGGGACATGCAAAAGAAAAACAAAGAAAGAGCAGACTCGTGTGATACCACTGATATGAATTTAAACAGGAACACAACAAACTATAGACATAACCATAAATACAGAGACGCACCAGAAATAACACTATCTTTCATTAATATCAAATAATGAAATATGCTTACAAACATAATGGAAATGAGACGAGCTCGAGCGATGGTAGCTTATCTCTGAGAAGAGATGTGGCGACTAAATGCCTCTGAACTAAGTTAAAATGAGGCCCAAGGGCCTTTTTATTATTGAACAATAAGAGAAAATCCTAAACAACCAAAACCCTAACCTGAGGAGATATAACACCAAGAGTTTATGGGCCCTGTTGGGGTTAGTTTGGCAGCCAACTTCCTGGGGTTGTAACTTGGTCATATTATCTCTGTTTGACGTGCATGATACCTCATTGGAAAGATCTCTCTGAGGAATACAACTAAAAATGTGATTTAAATGAAATATCTTGGAGAGATATTTACAAAAAAACTTCGTTTAGGGCCTCAAAATGACTCTGGAAGTTCAGGACTTGAAAAACTGCCAAAAATAGTAAATTGTGCTACAATTAAGGAAACTGAAAAATTGAAAGAAACCATGGTGGGGGTCCACGTGGAATAGGTGGGTGGCCACCAATATCCACATGGATTGACTAGTCCGTGACTATGAGGAGGATGATGACTTGGAGAAAATCTACAAGATTACTACGTGCGACGAAGATTGGATCAATCCCACTGCAGATGGATGGATCACATGGGATAGAGACAACTCCTGTACCTCAGACTCATATGAAGAGCTCGAACACTAGCGGAATAGGTTGCATGAGGTCTCTATGCTAAATCTGCCAACACACGAATTTGGGTATGGCGTTCCAGACTTTTCTCCAGATGGATTTAACGGGAATTTTGTTGGGATAACACTGATTCTATGACCAAATCCCCGCGGTGCATATCTATGGAGGTACGAAAACTTCGCATTATGATGGTTTGAATGATGTTAATCTAATATTGGATGAGTTTGAAAGGGAGGTTCCCGAGGATCATCAATTCCAAGCACTTGAATTAGAAATGCGTGTTATGCCTTACCATTGGTGGGGTATGCATAAGGAAAGCTTCGTTGATTGGAAGGAATACAAGTGGATGATGAAGCTGAGGTTTGGATATGCTAATACCTGGATGACTGAGAAATATAGTGGAAAGGATGATTCGCACGAACACTTGGCGCGGTTGACTAAAGCATGGGGCGAAGAGCCAAAACAAGAATGGTTGCACATTTTCTGTCACACCTTATATACTATTCCCATGAAATGGTATTTGGAAACAGAGCTACACCATGGGACGACCGAATGGGACATCTTGAGGGAAAGCTTCTTATTAACGTTCAACTTTGAGGATGAGTTTGAGTGTATTGATGAAGCACTCCAGGGGATTAAGGACGCTATCTTTTGAACACCTAAAGAGCCAGTAGTGGGTCTAATAAGACTGGAGTACACAACTGCACCATGTGCTAGAATGCTACAATGTGACTGCTGAAGAAGAAGAAGATGATTCGTGAAAAATCAATATTCCAGAAATTGAAGGTCAGCGCAAGGTTGAAGGACCTAAAGTAGAGAACCTTGATGTAAAAGTAAATATTGGATTTGATACAGAGCCTAAGTTCGCAAAAATAGGATACTATTGGGATGAAGATACAGTCGATAAGGTGGCCGAACTGCTGTGCGAATACTAGGATCTATTCCCAACGAAGTTCTCGAATTTGAAGGATATTGTAGGAGATTTGGGTGTAATGAAAAATACTTTGAAACCTGACATGAAGCCCGTAAAGCAGAGACCTTATTGGCTCAATCCGAAGTATAAAGAAAAGGTGCGCAAAGAACTGGACAAAATGATGGAGGCTGGAATTATTCAACCAATAGAAGAATCCAATTGGGTGAGCCCAATGGTTATCTAGGAAAGGAAACATCAAGGCGAAATTAGGATATGCGTAGATTTGAGAAAGCTAAATGATGCATGTGTGCATGATCTGTTTCCGACACCCTTTACAGATGAAGTTTTAGAGAATGTTGGAGGACAGGAAGCTTATTCATTTGCTGATTGGTTCTTAGGGTACCATCAGATTAAGATCGCGCTAGAGGATCGCAACAATATGACCTTTGCGACAGCGTGGGGTTTCTTTCAGTATAAAGTAATGCCATTCGGGCTGTAGAATGCACCCATGATCTTCTCTAGGGTAGTAATCGCGATGTTTAAGGAGTTTATTCATAAATTCTTGGAGGTATATTTTGATGATTGGACTGTGTTCGGATTGGTGAAGCGCCATGTTGCAAGTCTGCGCCTCATGCTGGATACATGTCGCAGCTACCAGATCACGCTAAACTTGAAGAAATGTATATTCTGTGTGCCTTTTGGATTTTTTATCCCAAGAAATGTATATTCTTTGTGCCTCTTGGATAGCAGTGATTGTGAATTTAGAAGCTCCCAAGAATGTTAAACAACTGTGCATAACATTGGGCCACACAGGATACTATAGGAAGTTTATCAAGTCTTATGGCAAGATAATCGCACCGATGGAGAAACTATTAAAGAAGGATGCAACTTTTTATTGGGATGAGGAGTGTTAATAGATTCTTGATGTGTTAAAGGACAAGATGGTGACTGCACCCATCTTAGTATTTCCAGATTGGAAGAAAGATTTCCATGTTCATGTAGATTCCTAATGTATTGTGCTGGGTGCAGTATTAACCTAGCTTGGCGAAGGTGATATTGATCATCCAATAACCTTTGCAAGTAGAAAATTGTCAAAATCCAAAAAGAACTATTCCACTACAGAGTGCGAAGGACTAGCGATGGTCTACACATTGCAAAAGTTTCGACATTATTTGTTGGGTGCACATTTCAAAATGTATACAGATCACTCCGCTCTCAAGTACCTAGTCAATAAGCTTGTGTTGGGGGGGAAAATATGTAGGTGGTTACGACTGTTCAAGGAGTATGAATTTGAAGTAATAGTGAAGCCTGGAGGGTTGAATCCAGGACTGGATCACCTAAGCCGAATCGAGACAGGTGAAGAACCAACCAATTTGGAAGAAGGATTTCTTGATGCACAATTCTTTGCTGTGCACGTTGCGGATGACCACTTGGCTAATATCATTCAGTTTTTGACCACGGGTGTAGCCCCAGAAGGCTATTCTCCTCAACCAAAAAAAGAATTAGTGGTCTACGCAACTAATTTTTCTGTTATAGCGGGACAATTGTATAAGATGGGAACAAATGAAATATTGCACTGATATGTTCTGGAGTTTGAGCATGCTAGTAACCTTGTTGAAGCACATGGAGGAGTGGCGGGAGGACACTATGCAAGTAGAGCCACCGTGTAGAAGATTTTACGTGTAGGGTTATGGTGGCCGATGCTCCATAAGGATTCTAAGGCACATTGCAAGGTATGTGATGAATGTCAGAGGACGGGAAAGCCATCGCAAAGAGATGAATTTCCCTTAAACCCTTTGGTTTTGTTACAAGTATTTGACAAATGGAAAATTGACTTTATAGGTCCGATACAACCACCAGGAAGGAATACAGGTGCGTGGTACATCATTACTGTGACGAAGTACTTAACCAGATGGGCAGAAGCGGAAATGGTGAAGGATTGTGCTATTTCTATAGCTGCAAAGTTCCTGTTTGAATACGTGTTAACACGGTTTGGGTTCCCTAAGATATTGATGAGTGATAGGGGTACGCATTTCCTGAATGAAACAATCAACGCGATGCTAGAAGAATTCCAAGTTTTCCATCAAAAGAGTACGCCCTATCATCCCCAAGCCAATGGTACAATGGAAGTGTTCAATAATATTTTGGAGAATGTGTTGACAAAGGTTTGTAACATGCAGAGGAATGATTGGGATGTGCGCATACTAGTGGTCCTATGGGCATATAGGACGACGTGTAAGAAGCTAACATGAAAAACCCCGTTCAGGCTAGTCTATGGGATAGAAGCAGTTATGAAAATGGAGTATATTGTGCAGAGTCTGCGGATTGCAGCATTGACTGAGATGGATGATCGCGAGACTATGGAAGAGCACCTCACACAATTATTAGAGCTTGAAGAAGACCGATTTCTAGCCATATTTCACCAACAGGTGTAGAAGGAAAGTGAGAAGTCCTGACATGATAGGCATATTAAGCTATGCACCTTCAAGGTGAATGATCTAGTGATGCTATATGATAGTAAGTTCACAAATTTTGTGGGAAAATTTCAAATGCACTGGTTGGGCTTGTATATTATCAAGGAAATTACGGATGCTGGCGCAGTTAAGCTCACGAAGCTGAATGGAGAATTGTTCCTTGGAAGGGTGAATGGAAGTCAGTTGAAGTTGTATACATGGGATCTTACACCTGTGCAATGACTACATGGTAGCAGGACAGTCTTAACGCTCCAGGAAACTGCAAGGGAGAGTAAGACTATAAACTACATTATCCAAAGAAAAGGATAACGCAGTAAAAGCATTGTGCGACAGAATCAAGGGGTGCAATAGAAGAAGTTGTGGTGGATGAGCTATGCCATGGGGGCTGGTGCTATGTAGCTGGGTCCAAAAGTAGCTGTTGAAGACACTTTTCAGGATTGGATAGCGAAAATCCCATTAGGAGGAGCGGGTAGGCGACATTTATAGTGAGAATATTTGGAGATCTGCCACCAAAGATGCATTTATGATCAGAAAATGGAGGGAACAGTTGGATTTGAATAAGAAATCACCTATGAATCTGGCATGTTGGTCTGCCATAGAACATTTTTCCTTCTGAAAATCGTGTATGAGCCCTCTTGTTTTCACTCTATGAATCGGCAGATTTGGGAGGATTTGGTTTCAAGCTTGACATTTGCGAGATTGCCTGAGTGGAACCAGAAGATTATCCTTGAACAGATGTCTGCTGAACGTGTAAGTTCTGAAGTCTCTGTCTCTTAGGCAGAAGCCCCGAAAGTTGCGTCAATGGAAGCTACACCATTTGTGCCTATGGCGCTGAGGTCGCCTAGGCCAACGCAATCTGCTGCTAGGGAAAGAAGAAGAAACCCCAAGCTGTACTAGCGAGGCAGTCATCGAGGAAGATTCTGACAGAGGTTAGGTAGAAAGGAAAAATGGGTAAGTCCAAGCAACCACATGAATCCTTAGATTTGGACGAAGAAGAACTCCACAAAGGAGTTGCAGAGCTGGATGCTAATGCGAGAGAGCCTCTCACTAGGTTCCCAGATTATATCCCACTGTGAAAAGGTAAAGCAAAGGTACCCAAAGATCCTGATTCAGGAAAATTTATGGTCTCAAAAATTCTATTGCTAGAAGAAGTGGTATTTGAAGGCGCGTTCTTAGCGCGTATTGCTGTGTTAAAAATGGAGGATTGGGATCTAGCCAACCATGAGAAATTTCCTCATTTGGCCACCAATAAGTACATGACCAAGATTTACTATGAAGAAGCTAGGGTCATAAAGCTGAAACCAATGAAAAGTGTAAAAAGGGTCGAGCAGGCCGAATTTCTACATATGTTGTGTGTGCCACACTTTAATAGGTCGTTGTCAATAATGTATGTGTGCGCCAATTTCTCGCGCTGGTGCATGACGGGTGTTTGTGGTTAGGCAAACCCATCCCCATAACAAACATTCTGATCCATATAATTATGAAATTTCCATATAAAGGGGCGAATCCAGCCAAGGAGTTTGGAGGAAAAAGCAAGGAGAAGGAGATTACAGTTAAAATGAAAAATGAGTTTGGACTGGTCAAGAAGTTGCGTGGATACTCTATCTCCTCTATTACACACCAAGCGGTGCAGTTTTCCGCTCAAATTTTGGCTAGGAAGGTGATGCGAAAATGTCGTGCAGACGAGGTTTCGATGCCAGTAATTTCATTGGCTGTAAAGTGCGCAAAGGGTTTGTAGTACAATTGGGCGTAGTACCTTTGCAAAGAGTTCTTAGAAAATCACCGTGAAGTGCAGGATAATGGCAAGGCATTTCACTATGCCTGGCTCCTATTGTTGTTTGTACTCATTGCATGGCAATTTCTGGAAGATAGTCAGTTCCCTCTGTAGGATGAGGATTTACCGAAGGCAGCGAAGTTCGCTTCGCTGTGGGTGACAAAGGACATGGAGAGGGTCGCAGAAGCAAACATCTTCTGGATACTGGTCGAGATGAACCTCTGCACAGTGATCAGTCAGAGGCCAATGTTGTCTCCAACCTTGTTTGAGAAGTTGTGGGCCTACGTAGAATTTAAGGTCGATTTTCATAATGTATACATCCGCGTGAGACGAGATCCTAAGAAGATATGGCACAAGTTTCCATACCTAGTTACGAAGGATGATGTGTAGGAGATTGTGAGGACATGGCTAGGGGAGTTGCTACAACCCACAGATTTTGGTGCAGGTACTAGCAAAGGCGAAGAAAGCTCCTCCGCGCAAAAGACAGATGTGTAGAAATGGAAAGAAGAAGCATAAGAAATAGCGTGGGAATTTTCCGATCAGAAGAAGAAAGAAACTGCTGCTAAAGCAGCTGTTGCTAAGGCAATAGTAAAAAAAGAGCGCGCTGCAAAAAAATGCCACAGTAGAAGTCGAGGAGGCAGCTTCCCAGCGCACTGAAGAGAAGGAACGATCCAAGCATGAAGGAGGTGGGGGTGATGCATAGAGTACTCCCTTCAGGATGTCAAAGAGCCAAAAGGAGACAACTACCAGACCAAGGAAAAAGCACAAATCAGACAAGCAACCACGCATTGACCCAATGGTTCTCACAGAGGGGGACCTTGATGAAATTAGCGATAAGGTTAGAGATACAACAAAAAAACTGTGGAAACAGTTCAAGAAATCACTCGAAAGCATGCATAAAGGTCTGCATGAGCTACAAATACAGACAAGTTGGCTGTAAGCGAGCGTGGGCCAAGCGAGCGGGGTTCAAGTGAGCCTACAATAAGCGAGTGAGAGCGTAATGGAAATAGAATAGAATTTAGACCTTAGAGTCATTCCACTTCCAAAAGGAACATTATGCACAGAGTAAGAGGAAGATAATGCCTAGCTCAGAAAGATCAAAGGTGTGGGTGTGAATTTAGCCGCACTGCCACTTCAGACCCTCCACGCGCTTCATCAGGGGGTCTCATATGAGCTTCGGGTCAGAGAGCAGCATGCTCTATCGGTAATTAGTGAAGTGAAAATGAAAAATGAGAAGATATTTTTGAAAAGGCTTAGGCTCTTAAGAAAAAAGAAGAGCTATAATTGCGAAGCCAGAGCCTCGAGGCCGCAATTACAAAAGTGTGTAATTCAATACTAGAACTACACATTCTAGAGGATGTGGTAGCTTCAGAAAATATTCAGAAATTGGCTGCTGCAGTGCGACAATCTAAGGATGAGGTAGGTCGAGTTACTTTTGAATTTTATATGAAGATCTTAGAACTTCTATTGAAACTGCATCCGACTACTCCGCCAGAGGTTAAGGAGCAGTGCGGCGTAGGCATCAGAGAACACATGTCTACTTTGGATAATGCAGTATCGGGATGCCATGGTATTTTTGGAAATGCAATGGAGCTATGGACCACTTTGCAGGAGGACTTAAACTTGCAACGACTGGGTACAAAGATCAGAGAGGCACAACAGAAATTTGATGAGATTAGGGCGACTGCACGCACTTTAGCGTCAGTCCAGTGCTTCATGCACTTACAAGAAGGGAAGATGTTGCAGGCATAGGTTGAGGAGATGCAAAGAAAAGAAGCAGCTTTGAAGGCTTCGATTCAACCATGGAAAGAGGAAGTGAGCCAAATTACTCTGGCTATCCAATATAATCTGAAGAATTTCTAGCAGACATAAAGGGCCATGTGCTTCGCGATGGAGGGGCCAACTACAGAGAAGATGGTCGAAGAAGTGCAGTAGGCCGCAGTAAAGAGCACAACAGGCCTAGAAGTATTGAAGTTGGAGTTCATTGCCCTCCACAATAAAGTGGAGAAGCCACCAGAGTGACTCGAGGGCGAGTCATCATATTTGTGTTGGGCACCTGTTGGGATGGGGTCCCTGGGGTCAATTTTTGTAATAGTTTTTGTTAAATAATGTAAAGTCTCCGTGAAATGTGGAAGCAGAGCGGGAAGCTAAGTAGAGTCAAAGGGGTTTTAGTCGCTTAGGTGGGTAGGTAATGGAGTTGTTTTGAGAACTTCCCATGGTTTGAGGACCATGGTATTGTAAAGAAAAGGCTATAAATAGCTGAGTCATAGTGAGTCTTAGAGATATTTTTTTGTGAAGAATCATTGTAAGGGCAAGGTGCTAAGGTAGGAAATATATATTTCCTGTACTTAGGTGAAAGGGGAAGGCTCTTGCATCTGAGTGCAGAGACCTTGGTAAGTCTGCAACTGAGTGTGTGGGCCCCTGCATCTGGGTGCACAGGGATAGGAAGTCTGTATCTGAACGATTATACCTAATAAATAATGTTTTGAGCTGAATCTGTGCACCTGTGCCTTGTTATTTACTTCTGTTTAAGTTTATGTATATTTTCTCTGTGATATGATTTATGTGAATTAATGCTTATTTACTGTGCGGAACTGGTAGATCTGTAATATTTATGCATGATAAATATAATTAACCACCTTCGTGAAGACCTGGAAGTCATTTAGATAAAGTTAAAGTAGTTGTCTATCGGAAGATATAGATCTACACGAAGGCATACCTAAGCTGCAAAAGTATTAGGAAACCATCACACAAGCCTCTAGATGCAAAAACCTGGTTGTAGCATCCCCCAATATTACTTTGGGTGAGACTGCAGCCTGTGCTACATAGGTTGTTACCGAAAGGGCTAGAAGTTAGGGTTTTGTTGGTTGGTACAGTTAAACCTGAACCTGGGTTAGGCCCCATCAAGTCAACAAATGGTTATGTTATCAGGACCAGGATCTATTTGAGGAATGTGTGATGTCGAATAAGTGGTTCCCTACTAAGAAATAAATTGAGAATTGGCTCGATCAAAAGGAACACACATTTGTAGCTGAGGAGAACAGAAACCCACGGTTATCCAAGGAACAATGGTTTAGTAGAGACCTGTACTCAGATGAGACTGAAAACTTTTTCTGTTTCTTCCCCTGCGAATTGCATGAGTGGCTGTCTAGATTAGAAGACAGTTAGGGTATGTAGAGGCTTGACGACCCTATTGTGTGGACTCCAAAACTGGTTAGGCACCTGGAACCTTTAGAAAATAACATCGCACAGGCTGTTGATCACTGGATTGATCATATCATAGGAGGATTCGTCACTGAGCTCACGATTGATATGACTATTAGTTATAGCAAAGCAGATCGCATAATCTTCAAGGGAACGCGAGGTAAGTATTTAAAATCTCCAAAAACTTGGATTAAGATGGTATTATGTGAAAAATTGGTTATGCCATTACCTTGATGTTCGAGACTATGCGAAGCGGAAAACCCTTCAGAAGGAACGAAGAATCGGGCTCTAAATATAGTCCGCTATTGGGATCCTCTTCAAGCGACGATGAAGGAACTATTCTGAATACACCGCGAAGTGTGCTATAATTGGTAAGTCAGGGTATCCCACAGATACCTCATCCATCCAATCCACCTCCACCTCCACCTCCACCACATACACCTACACCTTCACCTCCACCTCTATCTCCACCATTCAACACGGTGAACACAATGAAGATGCTGATCTTTAAAGGGGTAGGGAGTGAAGACCCTAAGCAATTCTGGTTCGTTGCAAATGCTGTGTGGATAGCGCAATAGATAACTGATGATAATCTAAATAAAGTGCAGCTAGTAATAACGTTGTAGGATAGGGCACTAACTTAGTATATCAAGTAATGTCAAGAAAAACCTCGTGCATCATTGGCAGAGACTAAGCAAGCATTGAACAATGAGTTGTCAAAAGTATCAGATATCCCTTGATCTGAAGAAGTGCATATTATGCATACCATATGGGATGCTTTTGGGCCATGTTGTCTATAATAAGGGGTTGATGGTAGACCTTGCCAAAATTGCATTTATTATCAATTTGGAGCCTCCGCGGAAGGTCAAACAGCTGCGTGCAACATTGGGCCACATAGGATATTATAGGAAGTTCATCAAAGCATATGCGTAGATCACTGCGCCTATGGAGAGATTACTGAAGAAGGATGCAACATTTTACTGGGATAATGATTGCGGAAGAGTTTGGATATCTTGAAGGAAAAAATGGTCACAACGCCTATTTTAGTGTTCCCCGACTGGAAGAAGGAATTCCATGTACATGTAGATGCATATTGCATAGCATTAGGAGTTGTGCTAACCTAGCCCGATGCAGGTGATATTGACCATCTGATTGAGTTTGTGAGCAAGAATTTATCTAAGGTAGAAAAGAAAAATTCAACCATAGAGCACGAATGATTGGTAATGGTGTATGCACTCCAAAAGTTCAGACACTATTTGTTGGTGCACACTTCAAAATGTACACAAACCGTTCAACTTTGAAGTACCTGGTCAACAAGCTGTGTGGGGGGGGGGGCATTTGTAGATGGTTGCTGCTCTTTCAAGAATATGACTTTGAAGTAATTGTGAAGCCAGGGCAATTGAATGTTGGACCGGATCACCTCTTGTAGATTGAGAATGGTGACGAACCTACAAATCTGGATGAAGGATTGCCTGACGCAACTCTTTCCTGTGCGCGTCGCAGACGAACATTTTGCAGACATAATTCAATTCTTGTTTACGGTACAACTCATGAAGCATATACGACACAAAAAAAGAAAGAATTGGTGGTCAGGGCTACAGATTTTCTTGTCATTGCAGGGAACTTATACAAAATGGGATCGGATGAAGTGCTACGTAGGTATGTCCCAGATTATGAAAGACAAAGAATCCTTGCTGAAGCACATGGAGGAGTTGTGGGAGGAAATTATGTCAGAAGAGAAACTGAGTAGAGGATCCTATGAGTAAGACTATGGCGACCGAATGTGCATAAGGATTCCAAGGATTATTGCAGGGCATGCGATGTTTTTCAGAGAATGGGGAGGCCGTCGCGAAGGGATGAATTTCCTTTGAACTCACAAGTGTTGATACATGCATTCAATAAGTGGGAAATATACTTAGTGGGACTAATTCAGCCACTAGAAAGGAAGACAGGCGCAAGATACATTATTACAATGACTGAATACTTGACCAGGTGGGCTTAGGTGCAGCCCATAAAGGATTGTAGCGTGGCCACAATTGCGAAGTTCATTTTTAATACATTTTGTCTCAGTTTGGCTGCTCTAAAATTTTAATGAGTGATAGGGGTTCACACTTCTTGAACAAAATAATTGCTGCCTTGTTTGAAGAGTTCCAAATGTATCATCAAAGAAGTATGCTGTATCATCCTCAAGCGAATGAAATAGTGGAAGCCTTCAATAAGATCCAGGAGATTTCTTTGAAAAAGATCTGTAATGCAAAGAGAAAAGATTGGGATGTGCACATACCAGCTATCCTTTGGCCATATAGAACTACTTATAAAAATTTGATTGGACAAACACCATTTAGATTGGTTTATGGACAGGACGCTGTGATGCCAATGGAGTACATCATGCTGCGTTTGCGGATTGCTGCACTCATAGAGATGGCTGATTGAGATACCATGGAAGAATGCCTTGTGTAGATAGTTGAATTGGAAGAAGATCACTTCTTGGATGGTTTTCATCAGCAGGTGCAGAAGGATCGCGAAAAGACATGGCATGATCACCATATTAAGCAACACACTTTCAATAATGGAGATTTGGTATTGTTGTATGATAGTAAGTTCACGAAGTTTCCGGGAAAGTTCCAAATGCATTGGTTGGGGCCCTATATCATCAAGGAGATTATGGATGGAGGCGTAGTTCAGCTCGCGAAGCTGAATAGGGAGCTATTTCCAGGAAAGGTTAATGGGAGTCGGTTAAAGTTGTACAGGGGTGATCCTGCCCCTACACAATGACTATATGAATGCAGGATAGTCTTAGTACTCTAGGCAGTTGCAAGGGAGTGCAGGACTATAAACTACACTGCCAAAAGGATGGTTGGGTGAAGTGAAAGGGCTGTGTGATGAATCGAGGGAAGGCGCGTTGCAGCACTAAAATGGTGGGTCTCGCGTAGCTTGACCAAAAAGTGACCGTTGGAAGCACTATAGATGATTGGATTGCAATTTTTCCATTAAAGGGAGGAGGGGGAGAGAATTTAAGGCACATATCTTTGGAAATCTACTGCCAAACATGCATTAATGAAAAGGAGTTGGAGGGAACAAATGTACTTGAATTCAAATTGGGCTATAAATACAACATCCCGCTCCACATTCAAAAAATTTTCTTCCTGAGAAATTGCCTTGAGCGTTTGCACTTTAGTTTGTGCCAAGAGAATTGCTATATGTCTACAGAAGATTGGGAAATACTTTGAGAGAATATTTCACAACCAGAATTGGGAATTTAGCATATTGGCAGCACGAAAGATTCCTCGAGAGAATGACTGCAACCTGACCTGAGCTGGGCCAACTTGTTCCTACAAGTTTGCCTACTATAGTGCCTAGGTTGCCAAGACCTAAACCATCTACTCCAGTGGAAGGAGAAAAGAAGAAAAACAAGGCCTAGCAAACACCGGTACGACAATTTCCACGCAAAAATCCCATGAAGGTCAGACAAAAGGGGAAGATGGATAGAACCAAGAAATCGATGAAGCCACTGGACTTAGACGAAGAAGATCTCACCATGGGGAATGAATATATTGATGCAAATGAAGTCGTGCCAATTACTCGGCTATCACCTTATATACCACTAAGGAAATCCATTTCCAAAGACCTAGATTCGATTAAATTCATGGTATTTACACCGTTGTTTCTAGAAAATGAACCTTTTGAGGGAAATTTGCTAGCCCGAATACCGTACTTAGAAATGGAGGACTGGGAATTGGGGGATCACGTGAAGTTCCCGCATTTAGAACCGAGAAAATACCTGGAGAAGGTATACTATGAGGAGTAAAATGTTACACGGCTCGAACCAATGAAGTGGGTGACCAGAGTTGAGTGGGCGGGGATGCTAAATATGCTGTGGGTGTCACATTTTAGTCACAACATTATTAATAGTGTTTGTGTGCATTAATTATTAATGCTGGTTCATGGTGGGTGCCTTTGGTTGGGAGGGCCCATTCCTATCACTGATATGCTGATTCACCGGATAACGATGTAGCCATATCAAGGAATAGACCCTGCGGATGCTTTCGTAGGAAAATCACAGGAGAAGGAGTTAGTAGATCAGATGAAGAGTGACTTCGGGCTAGTGAAGAAGTTGTGTGGATATGAGTTCCATATCAGATAGCGTGGTGCAGTTCGCTGCAAAAATGCTCGTAAGGAAGATCATGAGGAAATGTCACCTTGATGAAGTTCCAGCACTAGTGGTATCTCTGGTTGTGTAGTGTGACAAGGGAGTCCAATATAATTGGGCTAAGTATTTGTGTCATGAGTTTTGGAAGATTGTCGAGAGGCCCAGGATGATTGAAAAACATTTCATCACGCCTGGATACTTTTGTTGATCGTGCTGCAGGCATAGAGGACACCAGAGGAAAGTCATTTCCCTCAGCATGATCCAGATCTTTGCGAGGCTGTGAAGTTTGCCTCACTGTGGGCGACAAAAGACCCTGAGCGTGTCATGGAGACTAAAATATTTTGGGTCCTATTTGAATCAGAGTTGAGGATGGTGATTAACCATCGACCACAGTTATCACAAGTTTGCATGAACATTATACCAATGTCGCTGATTTGAAGGCATATTTTCATAACCTGTTTATCGGCGTGAAGAAAGATGCCACAAGAACATGGCACAAGTTGCCATACCTGGTAACCAAATATGAAATTATGGTGGTCGTCAGTAAATGGTCGAGCAACTAGCTCGCCCCATCTGATAAGGGCACAGAAAGCAATAAGGCCGTCGAAGGTGAAGCATAGAAAGCCACAACTGTGATGAAAAAAATGAAATAGAAGAAGAAGGAAGCACATAAGGCTTCCACAAAGGCTATGGCAAAGGAAAAGGTCACGCAAAAGAAGGAGGCTTCTGCCAAGAAGAGGGAAGCACTAAAAGAGAAGGTCTCTACCAAAGAGACAGAAGCGCCAAAGGAGAAAAATGCCACCACGTTGCAGGCCACTATTGACCTCGGTGAATCTAAAACAGGGCACACTATTGAAGAGATTGAGATAAAGGGTGAAGAGGAAGGGGGTGCAGGCTTGGAATCCCCCTTCATTGTCAAAAAGAGGAGCCCCACGAGACCGCGCAAGAAGAAAAAGTCTGACAAGTTTGCAAGTGCGACACCTTTGGTCCTCACGAAGTGGGACCTGGATGAGATTGGTGATGTGGTATGCGATGCAACAGAGAATATTTGGAGCCACATTGAGGACCAGTACCATCAGATGCTAGACAAGGTGCATCAGGGCCTGAGGGAATTGCAGGTGCAGATAAGCATTATTCAAGCAAGCGTTGGACAGGAGAGCCTGAAGCAAGTGAGTGGGTCAACCTTCGTAGAAGAGATCACCACAGACCTCCACATAGTGTAGCTACCAGAGGGGTCACTACACATTGAGACATCATAGGAGAAGGTGCGCTTATTGTACCTAAAGGATTTGAGTCTAAACCTTGTGATGCTCCCTATTTAGACACTGCATGAGCTGTATCAAGGGGTATCAGATGAGCTCAAAGTTCAGGAACAAAGAGAACTCCTGGTTACCATGAAGTAAAAACCAACAACTAGCAGATGTTCAAGGAAAAGGTGTAGGATCTTAAGGAACGTGAAGAATTTATTGCGTGTAGTCAGCGATTAGAAGCAGAAATAGTGCAGGCCTCTAGTGAGATTCTCAAGTTCTAGATTCCAGCAGAAGCAGTCTACACATAGAAGATCCAGAAGTTAGTGGCCATGGTGAAAGAATAAAAGGAGGAGTTTGGTAAGGTTCGTTTTCATTTTCAACTGCAAATATCTGAGCTCCAACTTAAGCTGCAGCCAACCACTCCTCCAGAAGTCATAGAGCAGCGCGAGGTTGCTATTAAAGAAGAGATGGCTACACTAGAAGCCATCGTTAAGGACTACACTTAGTTGTTTGAACAGGCCATGGAATTGCGGACCTCACTACAGGAGGATCCAACCTTGTAGAAACTCAAAGCATAAATTTGAGAGAAGCAAAGGAAATTCGATGAAATCAGAGCTACTGCGCAGACTTTAGCACCACTGCAAAGGTTCACTAGATTACAGGAAGGGAAGTTCATCCAGACTGAGATCAATGAGATGCATCAAAATACATTAATCATATCCTCAAGGATGCAACCCTGGGTAGATGAGGCCAACTAATTGACACAGACGGTGCAGAGCAAGTTGACGGCTATGCAGCAGACGTAGAGAACCATGGGCCTTGCAGTCGAAGGTCCAACTACAGAAAAATTGGTTGAGGAAGTTCGTCAAGCCAATGCACAGGGAACAACATATCTTCAAACATTGAAGATAGAGTTCAACAGTATGCAGGAAAAGATTGAGGCAACACAGGAAGAGTGACTCGGGACGAGTCACGACTTTGTGTTGGGGGATTGTTGGGACAGGGTCCCCTGGGGTAAATTTTTGCAAAGAATTTTATTATTATTGTAAAGTCTTCACATTTTGAGGAGCAGAGCGCGAAGGTCGATAGGAGTAAAAGGGGCTTTAGGAAGGTCAAATCCCCTTATTTTTTTAGAAGTTAAGTTGTTTTATGACCCACCCATGGTTCGTAGACCATGGTATTGTAAAAGAAGATGATATAAAAAGGAGTCATAGAGAGTCATGAAACATATCTAAGTCTATGTATGGGTAATTGATATAAGTAAGAGATTTTTTTTTTTGTACTTAAGTGAAGGGGAAGGCTCCTGCAGCTGAGTGCGCAGATACCTTGGTAAGTATGCAACTAAGTGCATTGGCTCCTGAAAATGTGTGCACAAGGTAGAAAGAGTCTGTAATAGAAGATCTGAGCATAATAAAGGCTATTTTAGAGCATTATCTGTGTATATATGGGTTATGCTTTACTTCTGAATTTAATTTATGTTCGCTCTGTTTAATATTTGTCATAAAAAGTACTTAATAGATGCATGAAAGTGGTAGATATATTTTATTACATGATGTTATGAATGTTTAGCACAATCGACACAGGGTTTGAATCAGTTAACTGTGAGTTAATGTAATTTCTGGGTTTTAAGGGTTAGGGTTCACGAAGGTCAGAATAGAGCCCTAGAAGTAACATAAACACATCACATAGTCCTTTGGATTCAGAAACATGGTTCTAGCATCCCCCAATACTGCCTTGGGTGAGATGACAGCTTGCGCTACGCGGGTTGTTGCCGAAAGGGCGGTAGTGTAGGGTTTTGTTGGTTAGCGCAGCTAACTATGAACCTGGGTCCAAGTGATGAGCCTCATAAATGGGTAATTATATGGGCTCATTTTACCTCCTAACCTAATCAAATCAACCATTCTCTTAGCTTATTGTATGATTTTTTAATTATATTTATGCGTCTAGAGTGAGTTGAGTTAGTTATGATGCCATGTGGTCTAATATGTGTTTAATGTAGATTATTGATGAATTTTATGGTCAAAGTCAAGGATCCAGTGGAAAAATGGCAGTAATAACTCGAAGTGGACAAAGGAAAGGACTTGTAGGAGGGATTCCCCCTCATTTATTAATCCTCACTTTGAATTCTCCTTCATTTAGCTCGGAGTACAAGCAACCAAGTCATGCATTAGCAGGCAGCCGGGCAAGTGGAGGATAACTGATGACTATCTCGAGTTTTGGGAGCCAAGCCTCCTTGATTTTAAGGAAGATATTGGTAGCTTCATTTGTATAAGTAGATAGGCCTAGGGCCTCACTAGGATCATATTTTTGTCGGATTTTTGTTGGATTTTTGTTTATGTAAACTTTGCTAAACTTCGAGCTTATTATTTTTGATAGTTCCATGTAATATTGTTATTGTTTTGGAAATAAAGATGGAATCCTTTTTGAGTTAGCACTGAGTTACCTCAGAGGCCTGAAGCTCTTGGGTTAGGTCCCAATCCAAGTAGCCAAGCTCCTCTTTACTTGTATTTTTATGTTTTATTTTAGTTGGTAGATCAGGTTGCTGCTAGATGAATTTCTTTTATGGTCAAGAATAGGTTGCTTTTGATGATTCAATAGTTTGCTTCCATTTTTTCTTTCTATTGTAGGTTAAGCAGTGATAAAGAAAATATCCAAAATGATAGCAACAGTGACTTGACCTCTCTTCCTCCCTCTGGGACCATGATTTGAGGCAAATACCCTCTTGCTGCCCCTAAAACACAGATTTTCCTTATTCATAGGACTTCTAGTGTTCACAGCTTTTTAGTTGGTTAATAGTCTAGTTTTCTTTGCTTCAAAACTTCTCCATCATCCTCACTTCTTTATTTACAATAGTATTCTTTCATGACTTCCTTTATTGTATCATTTATCAACATTTCCTTTCCTAGATCACAGTTTAGACTAGTTTGATGCAAAACTCTGTTTTTCTAGATGCACTCATTTCATTGCTTGCTTAATCTCATTGGTTGACTGTCTATTTTTTATGCAGCAGAGATCTTCTGGTAGTAGACCAGCCTATCAGCCATCCCATCCTCCATCTGATCCATGCCCTACAGGTCGCCCAAGTCTCCCCTCAATTCTGCCTTAGTTTCCTGCATTTTCCATAGAATTCCTTCCTCTCTTCTTGAGCAGATCCGATCATCTTTCTCTCTCCTAATGATTCATGGTAGACCCTAGGTACCTTAACACCTCATTCCAACCTTCATTCACATTTTCCACCCACTCTCACACCCTCAAAACAGCCAAAACTACTCTCAGCCTCCTCTTGTAGGCCTCTTGTAGAACGTTGTTTTTCCTCCTGTAGATTTCCTGTGTCCTCCTGTAGATTTTCCTGTAGGCTTTCTTTTGAAGGCCAAGTGTGGGAAAAGCCTCCAGAAGGCCACCTGAGACCTCCTAGGACCCAACCACACCATCCTACATCCTCTCAAGTCCCAAAACTGCCCTTCAACACCACCTATTCGCTGCCACCTTCACAAACAATAAATCACATGCATGTCAAATTCACATAAAAATACATAAAAATCCAAAAAGATGTTTTTTGCTCATTTACTTCTAGAAATAACTTAGTTAGATGTTGTTTGCTTCCTTGAGTAGGTAATGGCATTCTTTTCATGGTTTCCATAGGGTTTTCTGCGAAAGTAGGATTAGTTGGTTAATTAAGATTTACTTGGTTTGCTTTACATTTCAGTCTTTCTCCTTTCTATAGTTAGGGTAGTAGTCATTCTCTCCTTTCATCACATATAGAGCTTCTTCTGGAATCCATAGATGTTGGCTTGAGCTCCTAGTGATCTTGCGCCGGCTGACCAAGTGACAACCTGCAGTAAGAACTAGTACTTGTGCATACAACACCGTCGCTTCCAAGTTTGTTACGAACTACCAGGTTGATAAGAGTAAAGTAGTAGCCCAGGAGTTGCAGCATTATTTCTGCAATACTGGTGCTCACCATAATTTTTGGCACCGTTGCCGGGGAAGCGTCAGAGTATTCTGTGATTACTGCTTTCTTCTATTTTCTATTGTAAACATTCTGCTAATAGTTTATTTCAGCAAAAGTAGACCAGTCCTTTCTTTTCCTTCCAGTTCTGTATTTCTTTGCTTTCCTTTTCAATTCTGCAAATTTCCATTCAGCAAGTTTATTTCAGCTAGTTGCAATTTGTTTTGTTCAATCAATTTCAATTTTACAGGTGTTATCAGTGTGGGGAAAAAGAAACAAAAACCAACCAAAAATATTTCCTTTCATGCCTTGTAGGAATAGAGATAACTCAGGAAAATTCTTGCCCAACACCCCCACTACTTCACACAGCCAACCTTTTCTCTTCTTCGGTGGCTGTGATCAAGAAGAACCCTTAGGTGAACAGCCAGACATATTTGAAGAACCTACAGGGGAAGAAGAAGAAGAAAACATTCCTTTGGAGCCAATGGCTGAACACAGAAATGCTAGGGGCAATGGAGAGAGAATAGAGGGTACCTTTCCCATTCAGGAGACCAATGGGGACACCAAAATGAAGAATATAAGCCCTTCCACCCTACATCATTTCCACGGTCTGACTACAGAAGATCCTGACACATTTTTGTTTGAGTTTGCTATTATTTGTCGAACCTATGACTATGCAGAAGATGAGCAAAAGTTGAAACTGTTCCCTTCTACTCTCAAGGATGTAGCCTTGCACTGGTTCATGGGATTACCTGGAAATAACATCACAACTTGGGCTCAGATGCAACAAGCCTTTAACAAAAAGTATCGAGACTATTGTAGGTCAAAAGATACTAAAGAAGAAATTTTTCGAATGACCATAGGAAATGATGAGTCCTTGGAGGACTATGAAGAGAGGTTCCAACTCAGTTACAAAAGGGCCAAGTGTACACTTGAACCTGAGTCTCTGAAGCTGGTCTTGCTCAGGGGAATTCTGGAAGATCTTTTAGACACCCTCCATCTATTGGTCGGGGGAGACATCTACCAACTGTCTATGAGGACATATAGATTGTTTTTAGAAACCATTCTAGAGTAGCCAGAAAGAAAGGTAGGGGGAGTCAACCCATACCCAATACCTCTTCCTCTAGCTCATCCATTAAATGAGAAATTGGAAACATGTTGGAAGACTTCAAGAGTGAGATGCTACAGACTCTTGCCATGCAAATGGATACCTTACATATCAAAAGGAAACAAGAGGAAGCAGAGAGGGCTTTGGCCATTTTTTTCCCTAGATGCACCAGGAGGCATCCTAGGAATGAATGCCCATTGAACTCTATAGAGGTTTGTTCAGTCTGTGAAGAAAATCATTCTACAGACAAGTGCCCTTCCTTACCCAGACTTAAAGCTGTATATCAAGGGGCTGAGGGAGTCACTGAACAACTCTATTACATAAACCAAAGGAGGCCGCATGGACCTAGACCATACCAACAGGGGATGCAAGGGACATCTCAGGCATACTACAACCCCAACCAAGTCACTTCCATACCTTCTTGGGGACCCCCTGCTCATCCTTCTTGGTCCACATCTCCTCCTTGGTCCTTCACATCTCCATATCATGCCCAATTAGCCACCCATTCATTTCAATCCTATGCTCAACCGTAGCCTCAGTGGAATGCATCTCATCAGGGGTGGAGGCCCCAATACAACTCTCCTCCCCCTCTTTTGCCTCCACCGCCTACCTAACCACAACTCTTACCTCCTGCTCCACCAAAGCAACCACAAATGCTTGCCCAACCAAATCCGAACCCGAACAACAGACAGGCTCAGCAAGTGTATAGTGGGGAACCATCATGCCTAACTTATGCTGTGGAGATTTAGGAAATTAACTTGCGATCTGGGAAAGTTATTCTAGATAGCCAGCCTCCACCCAGGGAGGTTGAGGAAGATAAAGAGGAAAGAGAACCTAAAGCAAATCCATCCTTTCCTGATAGACTATCCACAACAGTCCAGCCTACCCTAGAAGAAACTGAACTGCTGGGAGAATTGAAACATTTATGTGTGAAAATACCACTTCTCCAAGCCATAAAAGATGTGCCTATCTACAATAGGTTGATCAAAGAGAAGTGATTTAGGCATCCAGGAAGGTGCAAGAGGGATTTATCACCCATCAATGTCATAGGGCAACTATCCGACCTGATGTTGGGGCACGTAATCTGTCCAAAATATCTGGACCCTGGAAGCCCAGTAGTTGATGTCCACATCAATGGCACCATGATCCCACACACCTTGATTGATTTGGGAGCTGCCATTAATGTGATGAAAAAGGACAAAATGCTCAAACTCAACCTCCAAGGCTCCTTGAGGAAGACCACGACAGTGCTACAGCTTGCAGACCGCTCCACCGTGAGCCCTGAGGGGATTGTGGAAGATGTGATGGTCTCCATTGATTCTTGGGAGTATCCTGCTGATTTCTTAGTTCTCCAGCCAAAGGCAAAGCTCACTGGGTATCCTCTCATTCTGGGAAGACCTTGGTTGGCTACTGCCGACGCTTACATCAGCTGTCGAGCTGGGAACATGACCATAAAGAACGAGCATATGTCCAATCAGTTAATCCTATATCCTCCTACCCAGCCCTTGCTAGAACATGATCTACCTCTCTGGTTGGAGGAGGAAGATGAGGATGAAGTCTATTCTGCACCGCTTTGTGCATTAGAAATTTCCATGGGGGGAAAACCACAAGATGAGGATGATATGATTGAAAATCTGATTCAGAATCCACCCCCTAGTGTATCACCATTAGAGGACATAGTAAGAGAAACCCAAAACAACCCCTCAAATGATCTCTGTGCGTCTGACTCCACTCCTTTCCATGTTAAGAATATAGAGTTCGGCCCAGAAAGAACCTTGAAAATCAATCCATCCCTATCCACTTCCCAAGAGAAGGAACTATGTAGCTTGCCGAGAAAACACCTAGATGCCTTCGCTTGGAGTTATAAGGAGATGAAGGGAGTGCACCCTTCAGTATGTACTCATCATATATACATCAAGGAGATTGCAAGCCAGTCAGGCAACCTTAAAGGAGGATGAATCCAACACTTAAGTATATTGTTAAGGAAGAACTACATAAATTGCTTGATGCAGGATTCATCTATCCCATCTCTGACAGTGAATGGGCCTCTCCTTTGGTGCTAGTGCCAAAGAAAAATGGTAAGTGGAGAATCTGTGTCGACTATTGGGAATTGAACAAAGCCACTAAAAAGGACCATTTTCCTTTACCTTTCATAGATCAAGTGTTAGACTGTTTGGTAGGGAAAAAGTTTTTCTCTTTCCTAGATGGGTTTAGCGGGTACAATCAGATTCAAATCAGCTCAGAAGACCAAGATAATACCACTTTCACTTGTTCTTGGGGTACCTTTGCATACCGGGTCCTTCCTTTTGGTTTGTGTAACGCTCCAGCCACTTTCCAAAGAGAGGTATTGAGTATATTTTCTGAATTAGTTCATGATGTAGTAGAGATATACATGGATGACTTTACTCCTTATGGCTCCGAATTTTAGGAAGCCTTATCTAATCTACGAAAAGTTCTAGACAAATGTATTGAGATGAACCTGTTCCTCAGTCTAGAAAAATGTGAATTTTTGATGACTGAAGGGACCATGCTAGGTCTTGCAATATCTCAACAAGGATTGTAGGTGGACCCCAACAAAATTGCCATCATCCAAAGGGTCCCACCTCCTCAAAAAGTGAGAGATGTCAGAAGTTTCCTAGGTTTAGCTGGGTATTATTAGAGATCCATTAAAGATTTCATCAAGCTAGCCTCTCCTTTGTTTGGCCTTTTAGGTAAAGATGTCGAGTTTATATGGTCAGAAAACTGTCAAGAAGCCCTAGATACCTTGAAGAGCAAGCTCGTGACTGCCCCAATTCTGAGAGGCCCAAATTGGGCCCTACCTTTCCACATTCACATAGATGCCTTGAAAAAAGCAATAGGAGCAACCTTGGGATGAATTGATGAAAACTTACCTTATGCCATATACTTTATAAGCAAAAACTTGTCAAAGGCAAAGTTAAACTATATGGTGACCGAGAAGGAACTCCTAGCTGTCGTGCATTCCTTAAACAAATTCAGACATTATATCACAGGATATCAAACCTTTGTGCACACTGATCATGCTGCAATTAGATATTTAATGAACAAACCGGATGTGAATGCTCGCCTTATTAGATGGTTGCTTTTACTGCAGTAGTTTGATTTAACCATTATTGATAAGCCTAGTAAAGAAAATGTTGTCGCTGACTTTTTTTCTAGAGTGAATTTTGCCTGCAGGTGAAGAAGGAATGGTGGATGACCAAATTCTGGATGAACACCTGTTTTCTATCTTAGTACTCTCTGCATGGTTTGCTGATATAGCAAACTACTTGGTTTCAGCACAATTTCCACCACATCTGTCCTCAAAATAGAAGAGCAAGATAGTGAGGAAAAGCGCCCCTTTCACCGCGATTCGGGGCAATCTCTTCAAACTTGGCCCAGATCAGATCTTGAGAAGATGTGTCAGGGAGGAGGAAGTCTTTGACATCCTCTTGACCTATCATGATGGGCCTTGTGGAGGTCATTTTGCAGCAAAAAGAACTGCCTTCAAGATACTGCAAGCATGCTACTACTGGCCTGTTACACTAAAATTTGTCACCATGACTATTTGCAGTTAGTATGGCTCCATCAACTGTCATACTATCCTCCTTGGCAAGTCTCATACCTCTGCTCCTCATGTCAAACTCCAAGAAAGAGAGAAAGTCCTTAAAAAGTCAATTAACTCTGGTTACGCAGTTTCTCTTAACCTTACCTGCGTGTACGCACCTCAAGTTCACAATACCTGCGTACTTGTACGCTCTGTCTGTAAAGGGGTGGGTGCGTACTCCTGTAAAGGTCAAAAGGCTCGAATTTTACTTCAAAAAAGTTACTTGTGGTCGAATCTAGAGCATTCTAGAAGATGGTTTGACGTGTATTGAGCGCCTCCAGATGGTTCATGCATCCCTATGAAAGAGGAACTTATCCCATCAAGAGGGGAGCTATCCCATTGAAAGAGGGGCTTATCCCATTGATGGTGGACCTGATTAACTTCCTCCAAAGCATTATAAATACAGGCATTGGGCCAGAGGGAGGGGAGGTTGAAAGCTGAACATTCCTAAGGGTAGATGCTGCTGAAATTAGGACTCCCTTTTAGAGCTTGAGAGGAGAGATTCCCATCCTTTCTTAGCTTCATTTGGAAGTGGGTGAGCTGATCAAAGTAAAGGAGAACTCTTGCTGGACCCTGGGAGGGACCTGCACAACACCAAGGCACTGGTTGTAATGGTTTCTTTTGTTTCCAATTAATACAATTAAGTTCATTTTTCTCAACAAGTTGTTATATATAATTTGTTTCATATACTCCTTGGTCTTTATGATGAATATGTTTTATTATATGAGTTATTCAGGTGCTATGTAATCGTTTGCTTGCTAGTGAATGCAGGTTTCAAAGAGAAGGAGGAGCTCATCTGGATCGGAGAGGCTGGACTGCTACAAACAGCGTTGGACTAAAGGTATGCTTTAAACACCTGGTTGCTTGTATTTTAAATGCATATTTAGGGAAAGATAGTGCTTAATTGTCTTGTTTGTCACTAGAAAGCCTTAGCTTCTAGGGAGGTCGGTTTTGTCCGCAAAATTGACTCTTTCCACATGACAAAATGGCGACCATACTGGGGAATCCATGGATTTGATTGATTTCTCTTTTGATTGATACTTTGATTTGAGAAAAGTCGATTTCTTTCTGGTTTTTGACTGATTGACTGTGAATTTGGGTGGAATAGCTTAGGGTTAAGTTAGATTTTATTTTTCTTGGTTTTGCTAGCAGTACACACCCTCTGCGTTAAGCACAGTGCGTACCTGTACGCACTGCAGCTTTGTACACAGAGCGTGGCCGCACCTGTGCAAACAGGATGCCTGCATACCCTGTCAAAAGTTGAGAAAATTCCAATTTTTTCCTTTTTGCCTCTTAGATTTTGTTTATAATTTGTTTTTTGCTGCCCAGATCCACTGGTTACCTGTCAAAAGTTTTCATCTCAGCTTTTTTCATTAGTATCAAGGGTTTTAGTGAAGTTCATAGAAGTTCTAGCCCTAGGTTTGATCTTTGCATTGGTCCTGTAGTGACTTTGGCTTTAGAAGTTGTAAAACCTTGGATATCCCTGGTCTTTTCAGTCTTCTTAGAAGTCGGACCTGTCGTAAAATCCACCTTTGCAAGAAACCTACTTTTGTGTTGTCTCTTTGCGGAATTTCGAGTAAGCTTGTTGGTTAAGTTGTGAATTTCATTCTTAAGAAAAGGAACAAAAGATTTTGATTTTTGTTTTTGACTGGTTTATGATTCTGCATGAACTAGTCCTTGGTTGAATTGTAACTGAGTAAAACATCCTGGAATTATACTTTGTAGGCTTTTACCTCATTAGATTTGCTTTTAGGTAAATTTCTCTTAGATTTACTTTTAGGTAAAATCGATTTGATTGTCATAGATTTTTTAAAATTGATTTTTGTTAAGTAGTTTTACATGCTTTGTTAATATAGGAAAAAATACAAAAATCTCTTTTGAAGAAAAGTTTGTTTTAGTAGCATTTGAAGTCTTTGAAAAGAGAAAGGAATTTTCGTGAAATAATTAGTGGTCATGTGTTGTATGCTTTGGAAAAGATAAAGAGATTGTTTCTTTGATTTTCATTGCCCAGAAAGTTGTCTTTATATCAATTTTGCATTCTCCAACTCTCTTAGCTAGGGAATTCATTGAAAAGGAAAGATAGTATAAATCATCTTAGGTGCATCTTTTTAGTGGATTTGAGTCGAGTCTACACACCATCAGTTTCATCTCCACTACCTTTTGTCCTAAAGAAAAGCCATAAAATTAACGCTTAAAGTAAAATTTACTTAGTAACTTTTTATTTACTAGGGCTCTGAAACACCAATATAGATCAGGCTAGTGTCTTGGAGTAGGAGAGTAATTAACTCTCCAAGACAGCAAAACCAAACAAGTAGCTCATCTTGTGGTAGGATAAATCCAACTGTTACATTTATGCTTTGGGAAAGCTCCTCTTAAAGGAGAAGCACGAGATCGTGTCCGAACCAGTGAGGGGATCAATCCTCCTTCATTGGGAACGACGCCAGATACGCACGTACTACAAACGGTAAACCTCGGATTATTGTCGAGGAGCCTGGGGTCACTTGTCGGTAAACCTTGGATTATTGTGAAGGAGCCGGCAAGGGGATTGAGCTTGATACTCTGCCCTTGCATGCTATCAGATCGTAGACTGTTCCCCCAGGTATATTTGTTGCTGTTGGTGACCTTAGTGACCATTATATTTAGGGTTCTACCCAAGGTGACGGTGGAGGGAAGATCCCACTGTACTTGGAGCAGACGTCGGCTAGACTCACTTGGATTTTCCGGGGGGTTCACTTCACTCAAGACGGTTAAAGTGGAGGAACTTGTGCCGGTCTATTCATTAAGCAGGTTGCCGGGGTAACTGTTCCACCCGCCACTTCTGTACTGAATTCGGCGATGTTGGATTTCATCACCAACTAGTGTTTTCGGTCCAGAAGGCTACTGTTTGTGTATGGTTTGACGCCCTAGATTCTTTAGGCGTGTGATTCAAATTTGTTTGGTTCTTTAGAGACTTTAGGCGGTTTGCTTTGAGATTTTACTTTGTTTGCGTGTGCAGTAGTTAAAAGTTTTTAGCTGTGGCTGAATTACCGAGACAGTCCCGTAGACTTCGGGGCCAGTCTCCTGAGATTGTAACCGTGGCTGATTTGTTGAGGAAGTCCCGTAGACTTCGGGGCCAACCTCCTGAAGACGTCCCAGGTCATTACGAAGGTTTGAAAGTCCTTGTAACTCCTAGTGGCAGTAAAGTAGGTTCACCTGAAGAAGGAGAGTCTTCGTTGGTAGTTCATCCTGATTACCAAAGTCTAGAAACAGGTTATAATCCCGAAGCTATTGCAGTTTCCGAGCTTGCTGGTAGTTTTTCATCTACTAGTGATATAGGCGAAGAACCTGAGATATCTGAACCTGTTACTCCAACTTCTAGTGCTCCTGATTCACCTAGGGTAGAAAGAGTCATCACCGAAAATCTTCCTTCTGGTTTGATAACTATTGAAGAACTTGCTCCAGAAGAAGAAATAGGCGTCCCTATCCCTGAAAATCAACCTACTATTGATCTAAGAGAGCGTGAATCCATTTTTTACAGTCCACCTAGAAGTACTACTTGGTATCTTTCTTTAACTAATTATTTGGACAACTCAGGGTCAAGTTTTTCTCCACCTCGTGCTCCTTATCCACCTGGAGGTATTTATACTCCTGTAAATATGTCAGGTCAGTCGTCCATGTTTACTAAATCTCCTGAATATTTTTTGTACGGCGGTCCTTCTATTCCCTCTGGGTATCAGTCACTTTCTGGTACTTTTGCAGGAGCACCTCCTCAACCCATTGAACATGGGTTATTAACTGGAAACAATGGTAATAAACCGTTGGGCGTAGGAGACATTTACATGATGTTAGGTTCAATTCCCAATTCTCAACCTCAAGGTGGCCAGTTACCGCCTGGGGGGCAGCCTCAATTAACGCCTGGGGGGCAACCTCAAGGTACACAAATTGTGTCTGGGGGGCAACCTCAAGGACAGTATGTACCCGTGGTGCAATACATTCCTCAAGGTCAACCCCAGCCTCAATATGTACCCCAAGGTCAACCTCAGTATCAATTTATACCTCAAGGTCAACCCCAGTATCAGTACTTACCTCAAGGGTATCTACCCCAAGGTCAGTACTCTAGTCAAGGTTATCAACCACCCCAAGGTCAATCTTATGTTCAAGGTACGAGAAATGTACCTTTCAATTATCAATCCTACCCTCAATCCGGTTATGGATCTCAATATCCTCAACCTGTCACGGGTCAATACCCCGTAATGAATATAGTGTGGGATCCATCGCAAGTTCAACATGTATTGTAGCCAAGTGTACAGTTGTCATCTCAAACTGGACAACCCTTAGTTTCTGGTTCACCCCAGCAACCAGTCCAGTCTAATGTTCAAACTTCTGTACCTTCGGTAGTTTCTCAGTCTGGGCCTATTGCACCTAGTACTCCATCTCAAATGACTGCTGCAACTACCGCAACATCTGTTCAATCTACCCCGCTTACTTCTGGAGTATCGACAGCTCCGGTTTCTACTGTCTCTGTAACTACTCCTCAGACATCATTACCATTGTCTGGATCCACGATTCAAACTACGGTTCAGATGCCTGTAGGACAACCTGGTTTAAGTACGGTTGTCACAAGTCAACCACAATTCACTTATCAACCGTACCAATACGGTCCTGCTGTCCAGCAGCCAGTTTACCAATATCAACCGTATCCTAGGTACACTTATCAACAACCACAATAACCCCATTAAGGTCCGGTTAATCCTGGTTTTCCGGGAGGCTACAATATCCCGAATGCGATTCCTATTCCGAGTTATCCTGGATATCCTCCTCCTGGGACTGGTCTCGTGACCTAGAGCTTTAGGGATCCTAATCGGCAATTACCGTTTATCGCAACTTTGGATTTACCAGACTTGTCGCGCCTAACGAACGATCCAATAAATTATCTTCTGTTTTGGCCGCCAATGCCAAATAAGTTGCCCAGTGACATACCCAAGTTCGAAGGTAAGTCTGGAGAGGACCCGTCGAATCATGTGATGACTTACCACCTCTGGTGTGCCTCTAATTCCATCTCGGATGATTCGATCCGCTTACATCTTTTCCAGTGTACTCTCATTGGTCTCGCGGCCAAGTGGTAAATTGAGTTACCACGGGCCTCTTTTTATAATTTTAGCCAGTTAGCTACCTCGTTCTTAACTCATTTTCAGTTGCTGGTCAGATATGATAATGGCACGAAGTTACTAACTTCATTAAAACAATCGCCGTCCACGTATATTTCTGATCATATTCATGAATGGAGACGTCGAAGACGATTAGTGAAAGTTTTTATCCCGGACCAAATCTTAGCTGAATGGTTTGTTAAATCACTGTTACCGAAGATTACTGAAGACGTAGCTAAGGCCGGAGTAGTTACTGAGGAGCAAGTGATTGCTCAAGCGCAGTACCATGACTTAGTTTATACTCAGTCAGGTACGTTACACGAAAAGATCCCAGATCCTCCTAAGTCAAATCAAATCGCCGCTGCTCCTTCGGGGTCTCATGCCGCTGATGGCATGATTGGTACGGTGAATACTAAAAGCAAGAAGAAGTCCTCAAAAAATTCTTCGCCTATTATAACCTTACCAGACTCCCCGACAGGAGATTCTTCTGCTGAAGTTTCCGCTGATATTCACGCTGTAGAGTCATCTACGGCTAAATCAAAATCCGGTGGGAAAAAGAAAGGTAAGAAGAAGAATAAAGCAGACAAAACTCCAAAGGAGAAAACTGAAAAGTTGGAAACCAATGACGAAAAACGCAAACCTCGATATCCTTGTCTTATTTGTGAAGAGGATCATTTTACAAGAGATTGCCCTCATCGGGCAGATGTTGTGAAAATCGTCAAGGGCTCCCCAACTCCTGCTGTTTTGAAAGATCCATTTCCAAAGCAGGAGAGTAAAATGATAGGTTCTTCCTCGAGTGCCAGTGAAGAACTCATATTGACTCGATCGCAAGATTATGGTAGTAAAAGCCCTGTTGATGGCAAAGAAGCAGAATCTTCTCATTCTAATCCATCAACCTCAGCTCCCGGTTCCGATCCACTACAGATCGAGAAACCTAACCCGGACTTAGTAATCAAATCGCCCGCCAAGGGTGTACTTCGAAGGTCTGCTTTCAATCCACATGCGAGAGCGGCCCAGAATTACAACATTGTTGAGGATTTAGCTGTTTCACCCTCAGCAATGTCGGCTTTGGAAGTGCTGCAATCATGCCCAGCACAACGCAAATTACTTTTGTCGGCTATAGGAGCTGTTGATGTTCAGGACCTGAACCTAATAATCTTTGATCTAGAAAATAGTACACCACGTTTACCTCATCAAATGGCTTTCCAGATCCCAGTGATAGTCAAAAACAGGCCTATTCATCGGACTGTAATTGATGAGGGAGCTTCCACATGTATTATGTTGATACAGTGCTAGAGATCGCTTGGTTCTCCTTCACTAAATCAATCCCCGACAATTCTTAAGGCCTTTGATGGCCGTGGGTTTCATCCGTTTAGCATTCTACAGGATTTGCCTATAGGGGTTGAAGGAAAAACCATTAGTCTAGATGTGGAGGTGGCTGATGCCCCTCTAGACTACAACCTTCTCTTGGGTCGCAGTTGGTCTTACGCTATGACGGCGGTCATTTCGTCGGTCTTCTGAGTAATAAAGTTTCCATATAATGGCAAGATCATAACAATAGACTAGCTGGCTTACTTTTCATCCGACCCAGCCTCTTCAGAGAGTATCCAGCATGTCGGTAAAACGACTATCCCTTATAAGGATGTTGGAGTAGGATTAGTTAAAGATGCCGGTTTACTGGGAACTTTTCCTTTTCCTCCAATCAACGCCTTGTCTTCGTTTGCATCCATTCATATGATTACATTAGACACCATTGTTTATGACGATCCTTGGATCGTTCCTTCTGAATCTGAGATAGACTCATTTGGTGATGCTATGCCTTTGAGTCCATATGAAATTGCCTATGAAGCCGTGCAGTCTTTTACCGACCCGTGTTCAACCAAAATCGACCAAATGAATGTGGTCCGTGAGGAATCATTTTTCACGTCAACCTCGGAGTTAATAGCATTTCCCGAAGTTGTGTCATCTGACGAGCAACTTCGTGAAGTCCTGTGTGTAGACAATTTACCATGGGAAGATCTCCATCACAGATCTTCGTTTCTACCTGAGGATGATCGTTTTGAAAATGATTTCTCATCTATCTTTACAGCTGAATATGTCAAAGAAGCTCAGAATCCAATGAAACATCCTGATTCAGAGCTGAATCTGGGAAACATTTCTCGAACTATTCCCATTGACATTTCAGTCAAGCCTGGAATTGTTGAGCACATTCATATAGGTGCCTCGTGTTCAGAGGACGAAATTCAGATACACAAGGCCCTATTTCAAGAATTCCGCGACGTGTTTGCCTGGTCCTATGAGGAAATGCCAGGAATTGATCCCGCGATTGTTGTCCATGAGATCAAGACTTACCCGGACGCTAAACCCGTCCGGCAACGTTTGCGTCAGATTCACCCACGAAAAGCGGCTGCAATTAAAGCAGAAGTCGAGAAGCTGTTGAAAGCAGGTTTCATTTATCCGATCCCGTTAACAGATTGGGTATCGAATATTGTTCCGGTTAACAAAAAATAGGGAACAATAAGAATATGTATCGACTATAGGGATATCAATCGAGCTTGTCCCAAGGACAACTATCCAACACCCTATATCGATCAAATAATTGATGATTGTGCCGGCAGTGAAATATTTTCCTTTATGGACGGTTTTTCCGGTTACAACCAAATCAATATTCTACCTGCCGATCAACCAAAAACGGCTTTCATTTATCCATGGGGGACATTTGCTTATTGCAAATTACCTCTTGGGCTTAAGAATTGCCGGAGCCACTTTTCAAAGGGCGATGTCTTATGCGTTTCATGACATCAAACACATTGTGCAACCATATCTCGATGATTTGCCTGTTCATTCATTACGTCGAGCTGACCACCTTGTCCATTTACGAGCAATCTACATGAGGTGTAGGCATTATCGTATTTGGTTGAACCCACACAAATGTGTCTTCTGTATAGAAGTAGGACGATTGCTGGGATTTGTAGTTTCAAAAGCTGGCATTCGCGTCGATCCCTCGAAGGTAGAAGCTATCATCAAATTGCCTCATCCTTCGAGTCTTCGTCAACTCCAAAGTTTGCAAGGGAAAGCAAACTTTTTACGACGATTCATTCCTAACTACGCCGAGGTTACAAAGAGTTTTACCCGGTTGTTGAAACAGAACGCTATATTCTCTTGGGATGAGATAGCTCAAAAATCTTTTGATGCACTCAAGCACGCGTTGACCCATGCACCGTTGCTGCATCCTCCCAACTACAACCAGGATTACTTTTTGTACATCGCCGCCGCTCATTCCACCATTGGAAAGGTCTTAGTACAGGAAGATGAATTCGGAACGGAACATGTGATCTATTACCTTAGTCGGACGTTAAATCCAACTGAACTCAAGTATTCACATGTGGAGAAATTGGCATTGGTAGCCGTTCAAGCTGTCCAACGTTTTCGTCACTACATTCTACTCTGCAAAACTACAGTCATTTCGGATTGCAACCCTATGATCTACATTTTGACTAAACAATTGCTAGGGGGCAAGTACTCCAAATGGATTGTTATCCTGCAGGAGTTTGACTTGGAGTTTGAGAAATCTAAGTCTAAGAAATCTTTAGTTTTTGCAGAGTTAATGTGTGACTTCCCGCGTGCTGACACAGAAACTGTGGCAGAGGAACCCATTGCGGACGAATATTTGTTTCTCATCAGCACTTTAGATCCGTGGTATGAGGATATCATCGTCTATCTCCAGACCCAATCCTTTCGGCCCGAAGTTTCAAAGTCGGAACGTCGAAAAATTCGATTCCAGTCCCAACAGTACAAAATTATTGGAGATACTCTTTATCGCCGTGGGGCGGACTTAGTTTTTCGACGTTGCTTGACTCACAAAGAAGCTGAAAGGGTTCTGAATGACTGTCACTCTGGAGCGTGTGGCGGTCATATGTCTGGGTATGCCACAGCCCAAAAGATATTGCGCGCTGGCTACTTCTGGCCGTCCTTGTTTAAAGATTGTATTACTGCGGTCCGGAAATGCCACAACTGTCAAGTGTTTGATCGCAAGATGCACGCGCCACCTGCTCCTCTCCACCCTATAATTGCCGTTGGTCCTTTTGCCAAATGGGGTATCGATTTTATTACATGTAACCCTCACTTGGCCGGGGGGCATGCGTATATCATCCTTGCGGTAGATTATTTTACTAAGTGGGCCGAGGCGATGCCTACATTCGAGGCAGACGGCAAGACAACTGCAATTTTTGTATTCAATCACATTATTGCTAGGTTTGGAGTCCCACAAGCAATAATCACTGACCATGGGCGCCATTTTCGAAACGTTATGATGACATAACTTACAGGCTAGCTTGGTTTGCGTCACGATAGCTCAACTCCTTATTATCCACAAGCGAATGGCCTGGTTGAGTCCATCAACAAAGTTTTAGTTATCATGATCTGACGAATCATTGGTATTCATCGGTCGAATTGGCACAACATGTTATTTTCCGCACTTTTGGCGTACCGAACCTCAGTGAAAACATCAACAGGGTTCACTCCTTTCCAACTAGTTTATGGTTTGGAAGCTGTGCTGCCCATTGAATGCGAAATCCCATCACTTCAAATGGCCATCGAGTTACTTCCAGCTACTTCCGAAGAGGAGAAGCATTTATTATACTTAGCTCAATTAGATGAGACTCGACGTGATGCTGCATTGGCGATCGAGACTCACGCAAAACGTATGAAAGCTCAGTATGATCGAAATGTGACCCCTCGAAATGTTTCGGAAGGAGACCTAGTGCTATTATATGATCAAGCTAAAGATAAATTAGGTGCTGGAAAATTCGTCCTATGTGGCATGGGCCCTATATTGTCAAGCGAAAGCTAGCAAAAGGGGCCTATGAGCTGGTAGACTTTGACGGGGACTCTTTGGGTAAACCCAGAAATGGACTTTACCTAAAGAGGTATTATGCTTAAATGATGGGTATGGAGATTTTAGTTAGATTAGATTTTTTCTTTCTAGCTGGTGTGTTTGTTAGTTTAGACAGTGTGCTTAGCTTAGAAAGTGTGTTTTTCGTCGTTATTATGCTTATCTTGGTTTTACGCTTGATGTTTGCAGATGTCGATGCCTCTCCAAACATACATTGCATTTGTTGATGGTGCTTGTCGTAGTACACAGAATATCTCTTCCGCAGCTTGGGTTATCTATTCGCCCTCTGACGAGTTAGTTTCTATGCATGGGGTAAGCCTCAGTCAAACAACAAACAACATTGCCGAGTACAATGCAGTGATTGAGTTATTGTCTGAATCTATTTTGTTTGGGATTCGGAGTTTGATAGTGAGGTTAGATTTTGAACTCGTTGTATTACAACTTAATAGAGTGTATGCCATTAGAAATCCAGTGTTATTAAGGTTATTTTTGAGAGTGCATCTCTTGGAACGTGAATTTGATTACATTTAATATCAGCATATTCCAAGGTCTTTAAATACATTAGCAGATGCAATTGCTTCTCGAATGTTAAATAGACATTTGCAATAATCATACATGTAAATTTAAAAACATTTCATCACACATGTTTAACAAGATAAGCCGGTAATAATGATATATATAGATAGGAGTGTGTCAAAAAATACATCGTCTTCGATCATAGGTTGAAAAACACCTTATGATCGGCAAAAATGATAAGTACAAAAAACAAAATGTCACATGTGTCTACAATAACGACCATCCAATCACTGGTGATGCTCTCTATACGACACCACTGCACAAGCCACCCTACACAAGAACCTCCTAAACGGTCCTGGGACTGCGACTACATAGCACTGAAGCCTGATAGGAATATCATCTACAGTAGTCTCTGGTATGTCTACTGTAAGATGCTCTAGGTCTTGTTCCAACTCAGCTAGGGTCTCTGTGGCCTCGTCCCGTGGGGCCGGTGCCGCTGCAACTGGTAGTCTTCTCTCGAAAGGCCGGAGATTGGCTGGACGACATGGACCTACATCTGCATTTTGAAAATTATTACTGTCAGTTTTGAGACGATATAAAAAACAAAAAAAAAATAGGTAATTTAAAAACTTGTGAAAAATGAATTACCTGTGTCATCCCATTGTTCTCCCGGTGGAAGAACCATGTCCGGATCTCCACGAAAATCAACTCCGGCATAAGGAAAATCATGTATAGAAAAGATCTGGTCCTCCAACCAGTGAAAGTACTCCGGAGTAAATCGGACAACCTCCGTGCCCTCATCAGGATGACGGGCCATAACCGCAACCCATCGCATCAATTTAGGCTCTCGGGGAGGCCCAACCTCAACAGTGAGCTGCTGTGGGATCAGCATCGGAACCCTCTCTAGGGAAAAACTCACAACTAAAGGCCCATAACCAAAAGTCTTTAGCTGTCCGTTTTTGGTTCTAGTCAGTTGGCCCTTTAAGTTGGCCAACACAGCATCACACCAGTTGAAAATGGTGCCTCGATAGCAATCAATCGCCATCCGCATCTGGGATCCAGTGGCAATGTGTAAAGCGGTAGCCCCGCAAAGTCTGGTAACTGTAAAAGCAATCACCATAAGTTCAGGTCGGGATATAGTTTTGATCTCTATCCCCTTCTCCTGAGACTGAGTGTTACACCACTCTTGTCGGAGACTAGCAATGGACTGGCCACTCGGCCTAGTCCCAAACAGAGTCAAGTGTTCGCCTCTCTTGGAAAAACCAGTGAGGAAGTAGATATCTGAGGGCTCTATCTCGAGCTGGTGCCCTCCAATGTAAAAGCACTGGTCCTGGATGTTTCATCTCTCTACCAGCCACTCTAAAAAGCGCACCTAGGCCCTCATGCTAGGTATGGCCCAGTATTTGTAAAGGCCGCATGCCTTCAAAGCATCAATGGACGGTTGATGATTAATGGCGGCCAAATCAACATCTTCGTGCTCTCTCTCGTGCCAATCAAGCATGGTGGGCAATCTACACACCAGAAAACATCCATTAGAATCCATAAAATCAAAATTTATTGGTCCAATTTGGAGAATTTGGGGTTTGTAAATCCTTTGTGCGGAGTACGTACCCCGCCTTTAGGAACAGAGCGTGGGTACGCGGGTTCCTTTAAGGCAAGGTGCATACGCCCGCCATTTTCCCAACTGAGAAAATGTCGGGGTACACGGGTCACCAGAGAAGCACCTGCGTACCCCGAAAGGTGGACCTTGAAACCCCAAAGCCTCCAAAAAATGAAACTAGGGCCTAAAAACAAATTCTAAACGGATGAAAATGAAGAGGAGGATGTTGTAGAATACCTGAAAGAGATGGCGTTCGATTTCGACGGTCGGATTCTCCGCAATGTCCATGAGAAGTTTCTTGCCAAAAGCCCTTTTTCTCTCCTCAACAGTAAAATGGTAAAAATGAATTGGTAAAAGCCCTTTTTATAGGTTTTTTGGGTAAATAAATGGTAAATTTGTTTATTTTTCACCATGAAAAGGTATTTTTCAAAGTATTTTTATCTATCTTTAAACAGGTATGAGTAATGTGTTGGTTTTTGTGCAGGATAAAAGGATTTTCAGGGAAAATTGTCATTTTTTACAAACAAAAACATCAGAGTCATCTTTAAGTCCTTTTCTGACTCCTAAAACATGAAAAGATTGCCGAGCGTTTCTTTTACACTCGTTAAAACGGAATTAAAAGACGGTCCTCTTATAGCCCTTTTCTGACCGTAAAAACAGGAAAAGATTGCCAGATTTTTGTCGTTTCAAATTCAATACTGGAAATAAAACGACGTGTCCTTGATCGCTTTTTACTTTTCAGGTCAAAGACACTAATCATGAAAGTACTCCTTGGTCGTAAAGATCAAGCGGTTCTCTCAAGTATTATTTTATACTTTTTCAGGCTTGGGAGACACAAATTTACGAAAAAGGTCAACCCTGGAGTCTTCTTAAGTTTTTTCAGACTCTCTAAAATTGAAAAACGCCGAGTTTCTCCTATACTGGACTCGTTAAAATTTCACAGTAAAGGACCTGTTCGATTGCAAACAGGAACGGACCACTCCTTCTTAGGGTTCGAATCTAAACTAAGTTGGACTCATCCGAAGGATGAGCTTATAATCAAGCATATGTTATCCTCCTCAAGCTTGTAAAAAATAAAGAGGTACTTGCCAGAAATGGTGGGGGAAAAGAGAGAAAAATGAGCCTATTTGTTATCCTCTGTCTCAGAAGAAACCTTATCACCACTCTTGAACACGACACTTTTCATTCACCTAGTTTGGGAAATCCTTTGCCTAACAGTTAATCAAACCACATTGAAAATCTTCAGCCGGTTCCGGGTATTAACTTTGGGTCACTTGTCACCAAGCCATCTGTCATGTCGTTATGTGTTCAAGAGGTCACTGCAAATAAACCATTCATCTGCAAAATACCTGTCATCCATCTTGACCATCCCTGAGTCAGTCCTTACAGCTACATTTCTTCAACTTGATCTATGATTTCGTGTTGTGGGCTTGCCTGCAACAGGTCGCTTTCTATCGACATCAGCACATTATATAGAAAGATAACCTAGAAATCGTCAGTACCTTGAAATCTGCATGCATCAATGGCAGGTTTCTCGCCTTTGACGACAGTTTACATCATTGACTTTCGATCGAAGGATTCCGTGACATGTTCAACATCAACACATCCATTCACATCTCATGGATTGTACTGGGTACTTTGAGAACCATTGACATCACCGGTGGTCTCTCTCACACTTGTTAACAGTTTACATCATCGACTGGTAATCAAGTGGTTTCTACCATGTTCGACATCAACTCATTTATTCGCATGGATAGAATCGTACTATTTCGGGAAGTAGAAATGAAGACCCTGGATCTAGTTTCCACCATCCAGGTTGCGAGGAGTTTTGTATTCATTATACAGTAGACTAATCATAAACAGATGGCTGCGTCCATACTGTGTCTACATGAGTCTATGATTATGATGTACTGCGAAATCATTCCTATATCAGAGCAGTAGTTAGTTTGTTAGTTAAAGTTTTCAATCTGAGTATGGGAATGCCTACCTCAGCGATGATATGATCTTATATATGTATTTTGTGTTGAATATTTGCAGGTTCCGACTGGGCTCTCCACAAGATAATCCTTGAAATGATAAAGTACTTCACCCTTCCTAGATGATATGAAACCCTAATCTACTACAGGCTTCGCACTTTAGGGGGCAATCTGTTACACTAAAATTTGTCACCATGACTATTTGCAGTTAGTATGGCTCCATCAATTTTCATACTATCGTCCTTGGCAAGTCTCATACCTCTGCTCCTCATGTCAAACTCCAAGAAAGAGAGAAAGTCCTTAAAAAGTCAATTAACTCTGGTTACGCAGTTTCTCTTAACCTTACCTGCGTGTACGCACCTCAAGTTCACAATACATGCGTACTTGTACGCTCTGTCTGTAAAGGGGTGGGTGCGTACTCCTGTAAAGGTCAAAAGGCGCGAGTTTTACTTCAAAAAAGTTACTTGTGGTCGAATCTAGAGCATTCTAGAAGATGGTTTGACGTGTATTGAGTGCCTCCAGATGGTTCATGCATCCCTATGAAAGAGGAACTTATCCCATCAAGAGGGGAGCTATCCCATTGAAAGAGGGGCTTATCCCATTGATGGTGGACCTGATTAACTTCCTCCAAAGCATTATAAATACAGGCATTGGGCCAGAGGGAGGGGAGGTTGAAAGTTGAACATTCCTAAGGGTAGATGCTGCTGAAATTAGGACTCCCTTTTAGAGCTTGAGAGGAGAGATTCCCATCCTTTCTTAGCTTCATTTGGAAGTGGGTGAGCTGATCAAAGTAAAGGAGAACTCTTGCTGGACCCTGGGAGGGACCTGCACAACACCAAGGCACTGGTTGTAATGATTTCTTTTGTTTCCAATTAATACAATTAAGTTCATTTTTCTCAACAAGTTGTTATATATAATTTGTTTCATATACTCCTTGGTCTTTATGATGAATATGTTTTATTATATGAGTTATTCAGGTGCTATGTAATCATTTGCTTGTTAGTGAATGCAGGTTTCAAAGAGAAGGAGGAGCTCATCTGGATCGGAGAGGCTGGACTGCTACAAACAGCGTTGGACTAAAGGTATGCTTTAAACACCTGGTTGCTTGTATTTTAAATGCATATTTAGGGAAAGATAGTGCTTAATTGTCTTGTTTGTCACTAGAAAGCCTTAGCTTCTAGGGAGGTCGGTTTTGTCCGCAAAATTGACTCTTTCCGCATGACATGGCCCACTCTTCATCAGGATGTGAGGAGATATACCAGCAAGTGTGATTGATTTCAGAGGATGGGGAAACCTACTCCAAAGGATGAAATGCCCATGCAACATCAAGTGACCTTTGAGCCATTTGAGAAGTGGGGCATGGGCTTTGTAGGTCCTATCAGCCCTCCTTCAAAGCAGAAGCAATACATCATTGTGTGCACCGATTACCTGACAAAGTGGGCTGAGACAAAAGCAATCAAAGCAGCAACAGAGAAAAAGGTAGTTGAATTTTTGAGAGAGAACATATTCTACAAGTTCGGATATCCAAGAGAATTGGTCATAGATCAAGGTACTCAGTTTACTTCCAAGTTGATTGAAGACCTACTCACAGATCATAGAATCAAGCACAGAAATTTGACCCCTTACCATCCACAAGCCAATGGGCAGGTGGAGGTCACTAACAGAGCATTGGAAGAGATACTGATAAAGGTAGTGAGCAGCAGCAAAAAAGACTGGGTGGACAGATTAGTTGAGGCCACTTGGGCCTACAACACAACATGGAAGACCACTACAGGGTTCACACCCTATGAGCTGGTCTATGGGAAGAGGTCTTTGCTGTCAATAGAATTTGAATTCAATACCCTAAGGATGGCAGCTCAGCTAGACCTAGACCTCAACCATGCACAGAAAGAAATATTACTTTAGCTCAATGGATTGGATGAACACAGAATGCAGGCCCTTCTCCATACAGAGGTAGTTCAGCTTCAGAGAAAGATATGGCATGACAAAAACATCAAGGAGAAGCAATTCCAAGAGGGAGATTGGGCACTAATCTATGATTCAAGATATAAATATTTCAAGGGAAAGCTAAGGATAATATGGTTGGGACCCTACACCGTGGAGAAATGCAATGACAATGGTTCAGTTCTAATCAGAACCATTGATGATGAAGCCATCCCCATGCTTGTCAATGGACATCGGTTGAATCCTACAAGAAACCCCTCTCCAAGCGAGAGTTCGTTGGAGATTTGAATAAGACAGTGATGGTAGTGGAGCATGTCTTAGCCTCCACTTCATCCACTCACTGAATAAAAAGAAAAAAAAAAAAAATAAGGACTCAAGTGAAAACCTCCATGAGGCGCTCGAGTCCCATCATTGGGTTGAAAACCTCTTCTGAGGCGGCCTAGTGATGTCAAAAAAAAAAAGAAAAAAAAAAGAGAGAAAAATAAGATCCCTGGGTGAAAACCTGCCTTGGAGGTGCCCAGGGCAGGTAGTTAGGGTGAAAACCTCCCTGAGGCACCCTAGTTGTTTTCAAAAAAAAAGAAAAGAAAAAAAGAGAAAAAGAAAAATGAATTTCCAGTTGCATTGCAGGTTTGCAGGAGGACTACAGGAAGCAACAGAAGGTGCCAAGGGAGCCCTGAAACCAATACCAGCACCTATCCTACCTTCCCACACTTTTCTCCATCATTCTTGGCATTTTTTTCACCTCACTGTGCTTATTTTTCAAAAACCGTGTTTTCTACAGGAGGCTCCTGTAGGAATAACAGAGAGCTAGAAATGGATAGAAAAGGAAGTTTGAGGGACAGGGAAGCATCATAAAAAATATGTAAATCCTCCTGCAGTCTTCAAACCTCCTTGCCATCATGTCCAAGCCTGCATCACACCCCAAGCATAATTCTTCTTCCTGTCCAAGAAAAACACAGAGAAAAAAACAGTTTTCAGGAAAAAGAAAAAAACAAAAAATAAGAGAGTAGGTAGCTCCATCAACCTCACCTGAAGCCTACCTATTACCTCTCCATATCTATCTACATCTCTGGGATCATCCTCACAGCTCCAAGCACAGAAGGAAGCTGAATTTTCAAGGGGAGAAGCAACTACACGAGCTCCTGTAGGAATTCCTGTAGCAGCTGATCCCATTAAAATCCAGCATCAATAGCAAGAGGGTGCAAATATGGAAGTTGAAGAAGACACCTGAAGCTCAGATCCAGCCAAAGAAGAACCTGCACAAGGCACAAATACACATCAGCAAGTAGACAACATGCAACAAAAGAAACAAAGGCATGCAACAAAGAGAAAGAACCACAACACCTCATAAGCAAATACATTCGGATCTTAGGTAAGTAACTAACCCGCTCCTCTGTTTGCATTTGTGTAGTTAGAAGGCATGCAAAAGTAATGAGATGGTTGAGGTTGAATGAGGGAAAGGTGGCCAGTTAACTTGGCCACCTTCATCTAGTTGAATCCACTCATTCGAAGATGTCACCCACACGTGCGCACAGTCAACTCAAGGAAGATGTCAAAAACAAATAGTGGAGGAAGTGTGAACTCTGATGCAATCATAAGGGATGATTACGAGGAAAGGGCCATGATGACAAGGTAGGTGGGGACCAACAGTCCGAATATGGCCAGCGTACACTTGGCCAGCTCACCCTCCATCACCGGAAATATCCATAAAAAGCATTAAGTACTCCTCCCCGAGCACTCTCACCACCTTTTCCTTCATTCTCTCCTCGAAACTCCGCTCCTGCAATCTCCTCGTGCCCCCATAGCCTCATAACGATCGTTCTCCATTGATCTCTCCCATATTCCTGCTTTCGGCGTTTTCTACAGGAGCACTTATAGGTTCTATAGGTGAACCAGTAGGAATTCTACAGGAGGGCCAACAGTCTTCTACAGGAGGGCCAGTGAGTTGTTTTGAAGGGAGAAAACATGGGTTTTAGCACAATTATCGGGCTGAGGAGGTAGTTTCTATGCATACCCCATTGAATATCAAAATATGCAAGCAGTGGTTTAATTTTGAGGAGGAAATAAAGCCTTTAGGTGGAGGAAATACATTACAAAATTTCTGCTTATTTCTTAAAAAAAAACACAGTCTGCCTGTTTCTCCGTTTTTCTTCAAAAATTGTTGTCTCCTTCTCCACATTTGGATTCCCAAAGAAGCATAAACAAAATGACAGGAGGTTTTATGAGGAAGGAGCCCACCAACTCCTCCAGGATCCATGCACATCCCCAAGTAGTGGACGTATTCACAAGAGCAAATTGGATGAACTTTTTTGAGAAATTTCGAGGGTTTGACGAGGACATTGCTCAAGAATTTGCCCACTCTTTGGTCCCTCACACTAGAACACATGCCACTGTCACCTTTAGAGGTCTTTCCATGGAGATAACCCCTGATTTTATCAGTAGGGTCACTACCCTTCCTCTTGGATTGCCCTGGAGTAAGGATGAAAAACCAATTGGCCAGGCTGCCAAGAAAAACTTCTTCCAAAACAATGAAACCCCTGTAGAGCATAAAAATGGCATTAGAAGGGATCACATACCATATCCTTTGGATGAGGTTAGCTACCAAATAATCAAATATATTTCCTGTGAGGGGAGGTACAACATTGTCTATGGTTACCATTTTAGAATCCTTCATGAATTAAGATATGGCATGGACACTCCAGCCCCTAAGAAGCCCAACATCCCCGACTTCCTCTTGCAGTCTCTCATTGACTCTAGCATTAAAGTTCAAGCAAGGAATTTAGAGTAGCTCGCTCACCATGGGTTAATCAAAATTTTAGTGGAAGAAGCCCTCCCTACATTTACACTCCCTATAGCATGGGAAATCTTCTGAAACATGACAGCAGAAGATGACATAAAAGCCCTAACCTATTATATCAGTCCTACTATCAGTGAGGAGGAAAAGTAACAAGGGGGAGAAAGTGAGGCAACTGGCGACTTAGCAGAACAAAAAGAAACGAAGATAGAGGAGGAGAAAGCTGAAGAAACAGAACAGGAAGAAACAGAGCGAACAGAGATAGAAAGAGAAATAGAAGGAGGAGAAAAAGGGGTAGAAAAGATAGAAGTGTCCCCTGAGACTCTAAAAAAGAGAGGCAGCAGCTGCTCTCACTACCCTCAACACACCAATTAAGCCAAAACATAAGAGGAAGAGGCAGACCTCAATTTATTTTAGGGCTAGGAAGAGCACAAGAATCAATACAGAGAAACCCCAGCCTTCTTCAAAAGTGCCAATTATTATTGAAGATTCACCCTCTGCCCAAGGGAAAGAATCCCCTTACAAGGCACCTATCACATATGAAAGGGGGACTCCTAGATCCTCCACATGGAAAGAAAAGGTAGAACTATAGGACCCAAAAACAGTCCTATAGGAGGCACAGACAGTTCTATAGGAGACCCTGTCAAAACTACAGGAGACCCAAAAGCTGGAGAAAAGGGTAGAAGGACAACCACAGGGAAAGGAAGAAGAAACAGAGCTACAAGAACCTAATCCCTAGCCTAGTCTTGGCTCCTACTACAGTCTTCTTGAGGGGAGAAGAATAATTCCACAAAAAATTGCAATTCCACTATTCTTTGAATTAGAGAAAGAAAGGATAAGGACCCACAGGTGGATGAAAATAGCCAAATCCAAAGGGGTTGAGGATATTGGCCATATGGAGAACAAACTTAGAGAAATGGGTAGAGAGTTAAGTGCTGTCAGACACAGAGAAGCAATTGCAAGAAGCCAACTTGAAATAGAAAATGAATTGCTAAGGAGGCAGCTACAAGAGAAAGAGACCCAACTGGCATGCATGGCCAGCTGGTCCATGGAGACATTGCAATGTAGGACACCAGGAAAATTCTATGGCCCGTATCTCAAGGACCAATGGTTACAATTTCAGATAAAGACTTTGGCACAAAGAGGCACAATGCCTTTCCAAGATTACAGGTAGTTTATGAACCTGTGTGATCAAAGCACATCAGAAGATAAGGCAGAGATGGCATAATTATACCTACATAACATGGCCCTCATAGACATGAATGTGTGGGACCCCAATGCTAGGTTAGGGGACTTGCAACTAATGGCCATGGCCTCATGGATGAACCATGAAGAGTTAAGGGCAGCAGAAATAAGAAGGTTGATGATAAAGGAGCAAAATGAGCCATTAATGATCAGAGCTGAGCCATCAGACCCCATGGCACTCATCAACACACATAACCTTCTTGCCAATAATCCTTAGATTTCCCCTAGATATATCAGTGATCAGGCACAAGCCATTGCACATTTTGAGGATATGGAAAGGTTACTTGGGGATGACTATGTGCATGCATGTATGAGGAGATGGAACACCTTACCACACAGTCTGCAGATCAGGGAATATCATTCCCCAATGAGGATGAAGGAGGCATTAGGGAGAGTGCCAATGTATAAGCGCTCCATGCAGAGGTTGAAGGTCAATTGGATTGGCCTCAAATTGAGTCCCCCACTGCTGCTAGGCATGCTAGAAGGCAAAAAAGAAGAAGAAAAGTAGGAGTAGTGGGAAGAAATAGACACGAAGGCAGGATTCTATGACAAGGAAGAGGAGACCACATCAGAAGCATGGGATGCTAGGGAGGCCTCCAGGGCCATAAAATATGAGGAGATGGATTAAGTTGCTCAGAGGATGAGCAACACTTTTAGTAGGGGGGTGATGATGAGCCTCATAAATGGGTAATTATATGGGCTCATTTTACCTCCTAACCTAGTCAAATCAACCATTCTCTTAGCTTATTCTATGATTTTCTAATTATATTTATGCTTATAGAGTGAGTTGAGTTGGTTATGATGCCATGTGGTCTAATATGTGTTTAATGCAAATTATTGATGAATTTTGTGGTCAAAGTCAAGGATCCAGTGGACAAATGGCAGCAATAACTCGAAGTGGAAAAAGGAGAGGAATTATAAGAGAGATTCCCCCTCATTTATTACTCCTCACTTCAAATTCCCCTTCATTTAGCTCGGAGTACAAGCAGCCAAGTCATGCATTAGCAGGCAACCAAACAAGTGGAGGATAACTGATGACTATCTTGAGTTTTGGGAGCCAAGCCTCCCTGATTTTAAGGAAGCTGTTGGTAGCTTCATTTGTATAAGTAGAGAGGCCTAGGGCCTCACTAGGGTCAGATTTTTGATTTTTGTTGGATTTTTTTTATGTAAACTTTGCTCAACTTTGAGCTTATTATTTTTGACAGTTCCATGTAATATTGTTATTGTTTTGGAAATAAAGATTGAATCCTTTTTGAGTTAGCACTGAGTTACCTCAGAGTCCTGAAGCTCTTAGGTTAGGGCCCAATCCAAGTAGCCAAGCTCCTCTTTACTTGTATTTGTATGTTTTATTTTAGTTGGTAGATTAGGTTGCTGTTAGATGAGTTTCTTTTATGGTCAAGAATAGGTTGCTTTTGATGATTCAATAGTTTTCTTCCATTTGTGCTTTCTATAACAGGTTAAGCAGTGATAAAGAAAAGATCCAAAAGGCTAGCAACAATGCCTTGGCCTCTCTTCCTCCCTCCGAGACCATGATTTGAGGCAAAGACCCTCTTGCTGCCCCAAAAACACAGATTTTCCTCATTCATAGGACTTCTAGTGTTCACAACTTTTTAGCTGGTTAATAGTCTAGTTTGCTTTGCTTCAGAAATTCTCCATCATGCTCAATTCTTTATTTACAATAGTATTCTTTCATGATTTCCTTTATTGCAGCAGTTATCAGCATTTCCTTTCCTAGATCACAGTTTAGACTAGTTTGATGCAAAACTCTGTTTTTCTAGATGCACTCATTTCATTGCTTGCTTAATCTCATTGGTTGACTGTCAATTGTTTATGCAGAAGAGATCTTCTGGCAGTAGTCTAGCCTAACAACCATCCCATCCTCCATCTGATCCATGCCTTACAGGTCACCCAATTCTCCCCTCAATTCTGCCTTAGTTTCCTGCATTTTCCATAGAATTCCTTCCTCTCTCCTTGAGTAGATCCGATAATCTTTCTTTCTCCTAATGATTCTTGGTAGTCCCTAGGTGCCCTAAAACCTCATTCCAACCTTCATTCACATTTTCTGCCCACTCTCACACCCTCAAAACAGCCAGAACTGCTCTCGGCCTCCTCCTGTAGGCCTCCTGAAGAACACTGTTTTTCCTCCTGTAGATTTCCTGTGTCCTCCTGTCGATTTTCCTGTAGGATTTATTTTGAAGGCCGAGTGTGGAAAATCCTCCAGAAGGCCACCTGAGACCTCCTAGGACCCAACCACACCATCCTAAATCCTCCCAAGTCCCAAAACCACCCTTCAACACCACCTATTCGTTGCCACCTTCACAAACAATAAATCACATGCATGTCAAATTCACATAAAAATACATAAAAATCCAAAAAGATGTTTTTTGCTCATTTACTTCCAGAAATAGCTTAGTTAGATGTTGTTTGCTTCCTTGAGTAGGTAATGGCATTATTTTCATGGTTTCCATAGGGTTTTCTGCAAAAGTAGGATTAGTTGGTTAATTAGGATTTACTTGGTTTGCTTTACATTTCAGTCTTTCTCCTTTCTACAGTTAGAGTAGTATCTATAGAGTAGTATTTCTCTCCTTTCATCACATATAGAGCTTCTTCTAGAATCCATAGAAGTTGTCTTGAGCTCCTAGTGATCTTGCGCTGGCTGACCAAGTGACAACCTGCAGTAAGAACTAGTACTTGTGCATACAACACCGTCGCTTCCAAGTTTGTTACGAACTACCGGGTTGATAAGAGTAAAGTAGGTATCCCAGGAGTTGTAGCATTATTGCTACAATACTGGCGCTCACCACCAAGCTCCCTCAAGCCAACACATTTTCATCCTTGGTGTTACACTAAAAAATGTCACCATGACTATTTACAGTTAGTATGGCTCAATCAACAGTCATGCTACCCTCTTAGGCAAGTCTTATGCCTCTGCTCTCCATGTCAAACTCCAAAAAGAGAGAAAGTCTTGTATAAATGTATTTATCTCTGGGGACGCAGGTTCTCTCAACCTTACCTGTGGGGACGCTCCCAATGTTCACAAAAGCTGCGTCCAAAGAGGCTCTGTATGTAAAAGGACAGGTGCGTCCCCCTGTAAAGGTTAGAATGCGCAAGTTTCATCTTTAAAAAGTTACTTGTGGTCATTTCTAGAGCATTCTAGAAGGTTGTTCGACGTGTATTGGGCGCCTCCAGATGGTTCATGCACTCCTATCAAAGAGGAACTTATCCCATCAATAAGGGAGCTATCCCACCCAAAGAGGGGATTATCCCATTGATGGTGGACCTGATTAACCTCCTCTTGAACACTATAAATACAGGCATTGGGCCAGAAGGAGGAGAGGTTGAAGCTATACATTTTCTAAGGGTAAATGCTGCAGGAATTAGGACTCCCATTTAGAAGCTTGTGAGGAGAGATTGCCATCTTTGCTTGTTCTATTTGGAAGTGGGTGTGCTTTGTCAAAGTAAAGGAGAACTCTTGACGGACCCTGGGAAGGACTTGCACAACACCAAGGCTCAGGTTGTATTTGTTCTTTTTGTTACCTATTAATGCAAATGAGTCCATTCTTCTCAATAACTTGTTGTTTATGAGTTATTTCATGTGCTCCTTGGTCTACATGTTGAATATGCTTTGTTTTATGTTATAATCAGGTGCTATTTAATTGTTTGACTGTTGGTGATTACAGGTTTTGGAGAAAAGGAGGAGCTCATCCAGATCAACAAAGCTTGGACTTCTACAACAGCGTTTGGACAAAGGTAAGAACAAAACACTTGATATCTCATATCATAATGCATGTTTAGAGAAGGATAGATCTTGTTTGTCTTGTTTGTCACTAGAGAGTCTTAGGCTCCTAGGGAGGTTGGTTGTGTCCGCACAATCGACTCTTTCCGCCTGACAAATTGGCGACCATACTGGGGAATCCATTAATGTGAAAAGTCTTTTCCTTTGTATGAACTTTGCTCTGAGAAAATTAGTTTATTTTTCTGGTTTTTGGCTCTGTGACTTTGTCTTTGGGTGGGTTAGCTTAGAGTTAGAATCCTTTTAGTTTTTCTTGAGTTTTTCAGTAGGACGCACCCTCTGAGTGCTGCACAGTGCGTCCCTGGACGCACTGTTGCTGTGTGCACAGACCGGACCCGCACCTGTGCTAACGGGTTGCCTGCGTCCCCTGCCAAAATTTGAGAAAATTCCATTTTTTACACTTTTTGCTCTTAGATTTTGTTTTTTCTTAGTTTTTTCTGCCCAGATTCATTAGTCCCTTGCCAAGGATCTTCACCTGAACTTGTTTCTATAGCATTGAGTGTTTTAGTGGATTTCATCGAAGTATAAGCCCTAGGGTTTGATTTTGAGTAGGTCTTGTAGTGACTTTGGCGGTAGGATTTGTCAAGCCTTAGATCTCTCTGGTTTTGTCAACATTCTAAGAAGTCAGACCTGTCATAAAGTCTACCTGTGAGAGCAACTTACCATTGAGTTGTCTTTTGGGCCAATTTCGAAGTGCTTGTTGTTTAAGTCTTGAATTCCATTTTACAAAAAGAACAAAAAGATTTGAGTTTTGTTTTGACTAGTCTTTTGATTCTGCATTAGCTAGTCCTTGATTTGATTTTGATCAAGTAAAACAACCTAGAATCATCTTTGTGAGCTTTTGCCTTGTTAGGTTCGTTTAGAGTAATTTCTCTTTTGATTTGCTTGTGAGTCAAGTTTTCATAGTTTTTGTAGCTTTTGAGATCATTTTGTGTTAAGATAGGTTTATATGCTTTATTAAAAAGAGAAAATACAAAAATATCTCCTTTGAAAAGTTTTGTTTCAAGTAGCTTTGAAAGTTTTGAAAGAAAAAAGAGTTTTTCGTGCAAGTAAAGAGTGGTCATGTTTGTGTGCTTGAAAAGAAAAAGAGAATTGTTTCTTTGATTGTCTTTTCTAAGGAAGTTGTTTTCTCTCTAAAATTTGCATTCTCTCAACTCTCTTAGTTAAGAATTTCATTGAAAAAGGAAAAGTAGAGTAAATCATCTTAGGTGCATCTTTGTAGTGGTTGGAGTCGAGTCTACACACCATTGGTTTCACTTCCACTACCTTGTGACTTTAAAGAACAACCATAAAAGTAACGCTTAAAGTAAAATCGAAATAGTAACTTTTATTTACTAGGGCTGTGAAGCACCAATTTAGATCAGGCTAGTGTCTTGGAGTAGGTGAGTAATTAACTCTCCAAGACAACAAAACCAAACAAGTAGCTTATCTTGTGATAGATTAAATCCAATTGTCTCATTTGTACTCTGGGAAAGCTCCTCTTAAAGGAGAAGCACGAGCTCGTGTCCGAACCAGTGAGGGGATCATTCCCCCCTCGTTGGGAACGACGCCAGACACGCACGTATTACAAATGGTAAACCTCGGATTAACCATTGTCAAGGAGCCAGGGGTCACTTGTCGGTAAACCTTGGATTATTGTCAAGGAGCCGGCAAGGGGATTGAGCTTGCTACTCTGCCCTTGCGTGCTGTCGGAGTTTAGACTGTTCCCCCAGGTGCATTTGTTGCGGTTGGTAACCTTAGTGGCCATTATCTTTAGGATTCTACCGAGGTGACGGTGGAGGGAAGGTCCCACTGTACCTGGAGCAGACGTTGGTTATACTCACTTGGATTTTCTGGGGGGTTCACTTCACTCGAGACGGTTAAAGTGGAGGAACTTGGTCCAGTCTATTCATTAAGCAGGTTGCCGGGGTAACTGTTCCACCCGCCATTTCTGTACTGAATCCAGCGAGGTTGGGCTTCATCACCAACTAGCGCTTTTGGTCCGAAGACTACTGTTTGTGTTTGGTTTGACGCCCTAGATTCTTTAGGCATGTGATTCAAATTTGTTTGGTTCTTTAGAGGCTTTAGGTGGTTTGATTTGAAATTTTATTTTGTTTTCGTGTGTAGTAGTTAAAAGTTTTTAGCTGTGGCGGAATTACCGAGACAGTCCCGTAGACTTCGGGGCAAGTCTCCTGAGATTGTTACCGGAATAGATTTGTTAAGAAAGCTCCGTAAATCGCGGGGTGAATCTCCTGAAGACATTCCGGGTCAGTACGAAGGGTTAAAGGTCCTTGTAACTCCTCCTAGTGACAGTAGAGTAGGTTCACCTGAAGAAGGAGAATCTTCCTTGGTAGTCCATCCAGATTACCAAAGTTTAGAGACAGGTTATAATCCCGAAGCTGTTTCAGTTTCTGAACTTATTGGTAGTTTTTCGTCTGCTAGTGATACAGGCGAAGAACCTGAAATATCTGAACCTGTTACTCCGACTTCTAGTGTCCCAGATTCACCGAGAATAGAAAGAATTATCACCGAAAATCTTCCTACTGGTTTGATTGCTATAGAAGAACTTGCTCCAGAGGAGGATATAGGTGTCTCTAACCTTGAAGGTCAACTTACTATTGATCTAAGGGAGCGTGAATCCATCTTTTACAGTCCTCCTAGAAGTACTTCTTGGTACCTTGCGTTAACCAATTTTTTAGACAACTCAGGGGTAGGTTTTTCTACACCTCGTACTCCTTTTCCACCTGGAGGTATTTATACTCCTGTAAATATGTCTGGTCAGTCGTCCGTGTTTACTCAAAGTCCTGAATCTTTCTTACACGGCGGTCCTTCTGTCCCCACTGGGTATCAATCACTTTCTGGTACCTTTGCGGGGGCATCTCCTCAACCCGTTGATCATGGGTTATTTGCTGGAAACAGTGGTAATATACCATTGGGTGTAGGATACATTTACATGATGTCAGGTTCATCTCCCGTTTCCCAACCTCAAGGTGGCCAATTACCGCCTGGGGGGCAACCGCAGTTAACGCCTGGGGGGCAACCTCAAGGTACACAAATCGTGTCTGGGGGGAAACCTCAAAGTCAGTATGTACCTATGGTGCAATACGTGCCTCAAGGTCAACCCCAACCTCAATATGTACCCCAGGGTCAACCTCAGTATCAATATCAACCTCAAGGATGGCAACCTCAAGGATGGCAACCTCAAGGGTATCAACCCCAAGGTTATCAACCTCAAGGGTACCAACCTCAAGGTCAAGGTCAACCCCAATATCAGTATTTACCTCAAGGTTATCAACCTCAAGGTCAATACTCGAGTCAAGGTTATCAACCGCCTCAAGGTCAGTCATATGTTCCAAGTATGGGAACTGCACCTTACAATTATCAATCCTACCCTCAATCCGGTTATGGATCTCAGTATCCTCAACCTGTTACGGGTCAATACCCTGGAATGTTAGTGTGGGATCCATCACAGGGTCAACAGGTGTTGCAGCCAAGTATACAGATGGTTCCTCAAGCTGGACAACCCGTAGTTTCTGGTCCAACCCAGCAACCGCAACCTGTCCAGTCAAATGTTCAAACTTCTGTAACTTCGGTAGTTACTCAGCCGCCAATTGCACCTAGTACTCCATCTCAAACGGCTGCTGCAACTACCGCTACATCTACCATACTTACTTCTGGAGTGTCGACGGCTCCAGTTTCTACTGTCCCTGTTACCACACCTCAGACATCTTTACCGTTGTCTGGATCTACGATTCAAACCACGGTCCAGATGCCTGTAGGTCAGCCTGGTATAAGTACGGTTGTCACTACTCAACCTCAATTTGTTCAACCTCCGTACCAGGGACAGTACCAACATGGGCAAGCTGTCCAACAACCGGTTTACCAGTATCAACCGTATCCTGGGTACACTTATCAACAACCTCAACAACCCCAGTACGGTCCGGTTAATCCTGGTTTTCCAGGAGGATATAATATCCCAAATGCGACTCCTGTTCCTAGTTATCCTGGATATCCTCCTCCTGGGGCTGGTATTGTGACCCAGAGTTTTAGAGATCCTAACCGGCAGTTACCGTTTATCGCAACTTTGGATTTACCAGACTTGACGCGCCTAACGAACGATCCAATTCAATATCTTCAGTTCTGGCCGCCAATGCCAAATAAGTTGCCCAGTGATATACCCAAGTTTGAAGGTAAGTCTGGAGAGGATCCGTCCAATCACGTGATGACTTACCACCTCTGGTGTGCTTCAAATTCTATCTCGGATGATTCGATCCGCTTACGTCTTTTCCAGCGTACACTCATTGGTCTCGCGGCCAAGTGGTACATTGAGTTACCACGGGCCTCTTTTTACAATTTTAGCCAGTTAGCTACCTCGTTCTTAACTCATTTTCAGTTGCCGGTCAGATACGATAACGACACGGAGTTATTAACTTCACTAAAACAATCGACGTCCACGTATATTTCTGATCACATTCATGAGTGGAGACGTCGAAGAAGGCTAGTGAAAGTTTTTATCCCGGACCAAATCTTAGCTGAATGGTTTGTCAAATCATTATTACCGAAGATTACTGAAGATGTAGCTAAGGCCGGAGTAGTTACTGAGGAGCAAGTCATTGCTCAGGCACAATACCTTGACTTAGTTTACACTCAGTCGGGTACGTTACACGAGAAGATTCCGGATCTTCCAAAGTCGAATCAAATCGCTGCTGCTCCTTCGGGATCTCATGCCGCTGATGGTATGATTGGTATCGTGAATACAAAGAGCAAGAAGAAGTCTTCCAAGGCTTCAACTACTCCAATTATCACTTTGCCTGATTCTCCGACAGGAGAGTCTTCTCCTGAACTTACCGCCGATATTCACGCTGTAGAGTCATCTACGGCCAAATCAAAAAACGGTGGAAAGAAGAAAGGAAAGAAGAAGGCTAAAGCAGACAAGGCTCCAAAGGAGAAAACTGAAAAGTCGGAAACCAATGACGAAAAGCGCAAACCTCGATATCCTTGTCTTATTTGTGAAGAGGATCATTTTACGAGAGATTGCCCTCATCGGGCCGAGGTTGTGAAAATAGTCAAAGGTTCTCCCACTCCTGCTGTGTTAAAAAATCCATTTCCGGAGCAGGAGAATAAGATGATAGGTTCTTCTTCGAATGCCAGTGAAGAACCCATTTTGATGATGTCTCATGTGAGGATTGCGACTCGATCGCAAGATTATGGTAGTAAGAATCCTGTTGATGGTAAGGAAGCAGAATCTTCTCATTCTAATCCATCAACCTCAGCTCCTGGTTCCGATCCACTACAGATCGAAAAACCTAACCCGGACTTAGTAATTAAACCGCCCGCCAAGGGTGTACTTCGAAGGTCTGCTTTCAATCCACATGCGAGAGCGGCCCAGAATTACAACATTGTTGAGGACTTAGCTGTTTCACCCTCAGCAATGTCGGCGTTAGAAGTGCTGCAATCATGCCCAGCACAACGAAAATTACTTTTGTCGGCTATCGGAGCTGTTGATGTTCAGGATCCGAATCTAATGATCTTCGATCTAGAAAATAGTACATCGCGTCTTCCCCATCAAATGGCTTTCCAAATTCCAGTGATAGTAAAAAACAGGCCTATTCATCGGACTGTGATTGATGAGGGAGCTTCTACGTGTATTATGTCGATTCAATGTTGGAGATCCCTTGGTTCTCCTTCGTTGAACCAATCCCCCACCATCCTTAAGGCCTTTGATGGCCGTGGGTTCCGTCCGTTTGGTATTCTACAAGAATTGCCTATAGGGGTAGAAGGTAAAACCGTTAGTCTGGATGTGGAAGTGGTTGATGCCCCTCTAGACTACAACCTTCTTTTGGGTCGAAGTTGGTCATATGCTATGACAGCGGTCGTTTCATCGGTCTTCAGAATAATCAAGTTTCCACATAACGGTAAGATCGTGACTATTGATCAGCTGACATACTTTTCATCCGACCCAGCCTCTTCAGAGAGTATCCAGCATGTCGGTAAGACGACAATCCCTTATAGGGACGTTGGTGTAGGTTTAGTTAAAGATTCCGGTTTACTGGGAACTTTTCCTCTCCCTCCACTCAGCGTAGATCCTTCGTTTGCAACAATTCATATGATTACATCAGAAAACATTATTTATGATGATCCTTGGTTCGTCCCATCTGACTCTGAGATAGACTCATTCGGTAATGCTATGCCCTTGAGTCCATATGAAATTGCTTATGAAGCTCTCATGTCTTTTACCGAATTTCATTCGACTGAGCTCGACCAAATGAATGTGGTCAGTGAAGAGTCACTTTTCACCTCACCCTTAGAACGGATAGCGTTTCCCGAAGTCGTGTCATCTGACGAACAACTTCGCGAAATCCTAAGTGTAGACGATCTACCATGGGAGGATCTCCATCACAGATCTTCGTTTTTACCTAAGGATGATGCATTTGAAAATGATTTTTCATCTATCTTTACCGCTGAATATGTCAAAGACGCTCAGGATCCAACGAAACATTCTGATTCAGAGTTGAATTTAGGGAATATTTCTCGTACTATTCCCATTGATATTTCAGTGAAGCCCGGAATTGAGGAAAACATTCATATAGGTGCCGCTTGTACAGAAGAAGAAATCCAAACTTACAAGGCCCTATTCCAAGAATTCCGCGATGTGTTTGCCTGGTCTTACGAGGAAATGCCGGGAATCGATCCTGCCATTGTTGTTCATGAAATAAAGACCTACCCGGATGCTAAACCCGTCCGGCAACGGTTGCGTCAGATTCACCCTCGAAAAGCGGCTGCGATTAAAGCAGAAGTCGAAAAGCTGTTGAAAGCAGGTTTCATATATCCGATCCCGTTAACGGATTGGGTATCGAATATTGTTCCGGTCAACAAGAAACAAGGAACAATAAGAATCTGTATCGACTATAGGGATATAAATCGAGCTTGTCCAAAAGACAACTATCCTACGCCTTATATCGATCAAATTATTGATGATTGTGCCGGAAGTGAAATGTTTTCCTTTATGGATGGTTTTTCGGGCTATAATCAAATCAATATTCTACCTGCCGACCAACCAAAAACGGCATTCATTTGTCCATGGGGGACATTTGCTTATTGCAAATTACCTTTTGGGCTTAAGAATGCCGGGGCCACTTTTCAACGGGCGATGTCTTATGCATTTCATGACATCAAGCACATTGTGCAACCATATCTCGATGATTTTCCTGCTCATTCTTTACATCGAGCTGATCACCTTGTCCACCTACGAGCAATCTTTATGAGGTGTAGGCATTATCGAATTCGGTTGAATCCCCACAAGTGTGTTTTCTGTATAGAAACAGGTCGATTGCTGGGATTTGTTGTTTCAAAAGCCGGCATTCGCGTCGATCCCTCGAAAGTCGAGGCTATCATAAACTTGCCTCCTCCTTCGAGTTTGCGCCAACTCCAAAGTTTGCAAGGGAAAGCGAACTTTTTACGCCGATTCATCCCAAACTACGCCGAGGTCACTAAAGGTTTTACATGGTTGTTGAAACAGAACGCACAATTCTTTTGGGACGAGATTGCTCAACAATCTTTTGATGCACTTAAACACGCGTTGACCCATGCACCGTTGTTGCATCCTCCCAACTACAACCAGGACTACTTCTTATACCTCGCAGCTTCGCATTCCACCATTGGAATGGTGTTAGTTCAAGAAGATGAATTTGGAGCGGAACATGTGATATATTATCTTAGTCGGACCTTAAATCCCACTGAGTTAAAATATTCGCATGTGGAGAAATTGGCCCTGGCAGCCGTTCAAGCTGTCCAGCGTTTCCGTCACTACATTCTTCTCCGTAAAACTACAGTTATTTCGGATTGCAACCCTATGATTTATATTTTGACAAAACAACTGCTAGGGGGCAAGTACTCTAAATGGATTGTTATCCTGCAAGAGTTCGACTTGGAGTTCGAGAAGTCCAAGTCTAAGAAATCCTTAGTTTTTGCGGAATTGATGTGTGATTTCCCGAGTGCTGACACAGAGACTGTGGCAGAAGAGTCCATTGCGGACGAATCTTTGTTTCTTATCAGTACTGTAGACCCGTGGTACGGGGATATAATCGTCTATCTCCAAACCCAAACCTTTCGGCCTGAAGCTTCCAAGGCAGAACGTCGAAAAATTCGGTTTCAATCCCAGCAATACAAAATTATTGGAGATACACTTTATCGCCGGGGGGCAGACTTAGTTTTTTGACGTTGTTTAACACACGAAGAGGCTGAGAAGGTTTTGAATGATTGTCACTCTGGAGCATGTGGCGGTCATATGTCTGGGTATGCCACCGCCCAGAAGGTGTTGCACGCTGGCTATTTCTGGCCGTCTATGTTTAAAGATTGTATCATTGCCGTCAACAAGTGCCACAACTGTCAAGTGTTTGATCGCAAGATGCGCGCTCCACCTGCTCCTCTCCACCCTATAATTGCCGCTGGTCCATTCGCCAAATGGGGTATCGACTTTATTACTTGTAACCCTCACTCGGCCGGGGGGCATGCGTATATCATCCTTGCGGTTGATTATTTTACTAAATGGGCCGAGGCGATGCCTACATTCGACGCAAGCGGCAAAACAGCTGCAATTTTCGTATTCAATCATATCATAACTAGGTTTGGTGTCCCACAAGCAATCATTACTGACCATGGGAGCCATTTTCGAAACATCATGATGACTGAGCTTACAAGCCAGCTTGGTTTGCGCCACGATAGATCTACTCCTTATTATCCGCAAGCCAACGGTTTGGTTGAGTCTATCAACAAAGTTCTGGTTATCATGATCCGACGAACCATTGGTGTTCATCGGTCGAATTGGCACAACATGTTATTTTCAGCGCTATGGGCATACCGAACCTCAGTGAAAAATTCAACAGGGTTCACTCCTTTCCAGCTAGTTTATGGCTTGGAAGCTGTGTTACCCATTGAATGCGAAATCCCATCACTTCAAATGGCTGTCGAATTACTTCCAGCTACTTCCGAAGAGGAGAAACGTTTATTGTACTTAGCTAAATTAGATGAGACTCGACGTGACGCTACATTGGCAATCGAGACTCACGCGAAACGAATGAAAGCTCAGTATGATAGAAATGTAACCCCTCGAAGTTTTTCGGAGGGAGACCTAGTGCTATTATATGATCAAGCTAACGATAAGCTAGGTGCTGGAAAATTCGTTCCTATGTGGCATGGACCCTACATTGTAAAGCGAAAGCTAGCAAAAGGGGCTTATGAGCTGGTTGATTTTGATGGGGACTCTTTGGGTAAACCCAGAAATGGACTTTACCTAAAGAGGTATTATGCTTAAATGGTGGGTATGGAGAAATTTTTAGATAGGATAGATTTTCTTTCTAGCTGGCGTGTTTGTTAGTTTAGTCAGTGTGCTTAGCTTAGAGAGTGTGTTTTTCGTCGTTATTTTGGCTTATCTTGGTTTTACTCTTGATACTGCAGATGTCGACGCCTCTCCAAACATACATTGGATTTGCTGATGGTGCTTGTCGTAGTACACGGAATATCTCTTCCGCAGCTTGGGTTATCTATTCTCCCTCTGACGAGTTAGTTTCTATGCATGGGGTAAGCCTCGGTCAAACAACGAACAACATTGCAGAATACAGTGCAGTGGTTGAATTATTATCCGAATCTATTTCATTTGGAATTCGACGTTTGATAGTGAGGTTAGATTATGAACTTGTTGTATTACAGCTTAATAGAGTTTATGCCATTAGAAATCCTGTGTTATTAAGGTTGTTTTTGAGAGTGCGTCTCTTGGAACGTGAATTTGATTACATTGAATATCAGCATATTCCAAGGTCTTTAAATACATTAGCAGATGCAATTGCTTCTCGAATGTTGGACAGACATTTACGATAATCATGCAAGTAAATTTAAAAACATTTCATCACATATGTTAAACAAGATAAGCCGGTAATAGTGATATATATATAGATAGGAGTGTGTCAAAAAATATACATCGTCTTCGATCATAGGTTGAAAAACACCTTATGATTGGCAAAAATGATAAGTACAAAGAGCCAAAAATGTCATATGTGTCTACAAAAGTGACTAGTCAATCACTGGTGGTGCTCCCTATACGACACCACTGCACGGGCTACCTTACGCAAAAATCTCCTAAACGGTCCAGGGACTGCGACTACAAAGCGCTGAAGCTTGATAGGAATGTCATCCATAGTAGTCTCAGGCATATCTGCCGTCAGACGCTCTAGATCATGCTCCAACTCAGCTAGTACTTCTGCAGCCGCGTCCTGTGGGGCCGGTACCGGTGCAACTGGATGTCTCCTCTCAAAAGGCCGGAGGTTGGCTGGGCGCTGTGGACCAACATCTGCATTTTGAAAATTTTTACTGTCAGTTTTGAGACGATATATATAAAAACAAAAAAAATACATAATTTGAAAACTTGTGAAAAATAAGGTACCTCTGTCATCCCATTGTTCTCCCTGTGGAAGAACCATGTCCGGATCATGTCGAAAATCTACTCCGGCGTACGGAAAGTCCTGGATCGAGAAAACCTGGTCCTCCAACCAGTGAAAGTAACTATCAGAAAATCGAACAACTGCCGCGCCCTCGTCAGGATGCCGGGCCATCACCGCAACCCATCGTACCAGCTTTGGCTCCCGAGGACCCAAGATATCAACAGTGAGTTGCTGAGGGATCAGCATCGGAACTCTCTCTAAGGCAAAGCTCACGACTAAAGGCCCATATCCAAAAGTTTTCAGTCGTCCGTTCTTTGCCTTAGTCAGTTGGCTCTTCACATTAGCTGACACAGCATCACACCAGTTGAAAATGGTGCCTTGGTAACAGTCAATTGCCATCCGCATTTGGGACCCAGAAGCAATGTGTAAAGCGGCTGCGCCGCAAATTCTGGTAACCGTGAACGCTATAACTTTGAGCTCACGCAGAGAGATGTGTTTGATCTCCACGCCTTTCGAATGGTGTGCACCAGGTGTGCACCAATCTTCCCGGAGACTAACAAGGGATTGGCCACCCGGCCTGGTCCCGGCTAGATTGAGTTGCTCGCCTCTGTTTGGCAAGCCAGTGAGAAAGTATACATCCGAGGGCTCTATCTCGAGCTGGTGCCCTCCTATGTAAAAGCATTGCTCTTGAACGTTCCATCTCTCAACCAGCCATTCTAAGAATCTTACCTGAGCCCTCATGCCTGGTATGGCCCAGTATTTGTATAACCCGCATGCTTTTAGGGCATCCAGGGAAGGTTGGTGTTCTATTGCAGCTTCATCAACCTCTTCGTGCTCTCTTTCTCTCCAATCCAACATGGTGAGTGCCCTACACACCAAGAAATAATGATTAGAATTAATTTGGGGAAATTTGATTGGTTATTTGTGAGGATTGGGGTTTCAAATTCCGCGTTCCACGGAGGACGCACCCCGCGTTTGGAACACAGGGCGTCGGGACGCAGCTGGCCTGAAGGTGGGCTGCGTCCCCCGACCATTTTCCTGTATAGGAAAAAGTCGGGGGACGCAGGTCACCCGAAGGGAACCTGCGTCCACCGAGGAGCGCATTTTGAAACCTAAACCCTCCCAAAAAACAAAACTAAAACCTAAAAAACAATTTTAATCGGATAGAAATGAAGAGTAGGATGTTGTAAAATACCTGGAAGAGACGGCGTTCGATTCTGACGGTCGGATTTTCCGCAGCGACCACGGGAAGTTTCTTGCCCAAAAGCCCTTTGTTCAACCTCAACAGTAAAACGGTAAAAATGACATGGTAAAAAGTCTTTTTATAGGTTTTTTGGATGAATTTGTTCATTTTTCACCATGAAAAGATGTTTTTCGATGTATTTTTGCCTATCTTAAACAGGTATGAGTAATGTGTTGCTTTTGTGCTAGACAAAGGGATTTAGAGGGAAAATTGTCATTTTTCACGAACCAAAATATCAGAGTCATCTTTTAAGCCCTTTTCTGACTCCTGAAATATGAAAAGATTGCCGAGCGTTTCTTTTACACTCGTTAAAACGGAATTAAAAGACGGTCCCCTTATAGCTCTCCGTAAAATCAGGAAAAGATTGCCGGGTTTTTGTCGTTTCAAACTCGATACGGAAATAAAACGACGTGTCCTTGATCGCTTTTTACTTTTCAGGTCGGTGGCACTAATTATGAAAGTACTCCTTGGTCGCAAGATCAAGCGGTTCCCCCAGGTATTATTTTATACTTTTTCGGGCTTGAGGGACACAAATCTACGAAAAAGTTCAACTTAGAGTCTTCTTAAGTTTTTCAGACTCTCTAAAATTGAAAAACACCGAGTTTCTCCTATACTGGGCTCGTTAAACATTTCACAGTAAAGGACCTGTTCAATTACAAACAGGAACGAACCACTCCTTCCTAGGGTTCGAATCAAAACTAGGTTGGACTCATCCGAAGGATGAGCTTATAATCAAGCATATGTTATCCTCCTCAAGCTTGTTAAAAATAAAGAGGTACTTGCCAGAAATGGTGGGGGAAAAGAGAGAAGAATGAACCTGTTTGTTACCTTTTGTCTCAAAAGAAACTTTATTACCACTCTTGAACACGACACTTTTCATTCACCTGGGTTGGGAAATCTTTTACCTCACAGTTGATCAAACCACTTTGAAAGTCTTTAACCGGGTTCCGGGGATTAACTTTGAGTTATTCGTCACCAAGCCATCTGTCGTGTCGTTATGTGTTCAAGAGGTCTGCAAGCAAAACTTTCATCTGCAAAATACTTGTCATCCATTTGACCATCCCTGAGTCAGTCCTTACAGCAACATTTCTTCAACTTGAACAATGATTTCGTGTTGCGGGCTTGCCTGCAACGGGTCGCTTTCTATCGACATCAGCACATTATCTAGAGAGATGACTTAGAAATCGTCAGTACCTTGAAGTTTGCATGCATCAATGGCAGGTTTCTCACCTTTGACGTCAGTTTACATCATTGACTTTCGATCGAAGGATTCCGTGAAATGTTCGACATCAACTCATTCATTCACATCTCATGGATTGTACTGGGTACTTTGAGAACCATTGACATTACTGGTGGTCTCTCTCACGCTTGTTAACAGTTTACATCATCGACTGGTAATCAAGTGGTTTCTACCATGTTCGACATCAACTCATTTATTCGCATGGCTAGAATCGTACCAATTCGGGAAGTAGAAATGAAGACCCTGGATCTAGTTTCCACCATCCAGGCTGCGAGGAGTTTTGTATTCATTATCTAAGTAGACTAATCATAAACAGATGGCTGCGTCCATACTGTGTCTACAAAAGTCTATGATTGTGATGTACTGCAAGATCATTCCTGTATCAGAGTAGTTAGTCTGTTAGTTAAAGTTTTGATCTGAGTATGGGAATGCCTACCTCAGTGATGATATAATATTATACATGTATTTTGTGTTGAAAATTGCAGGTTCTGACCAGGCTCTCCACGGGATAATCCTTGAAATGATAAAGCACTTCACCCTTCCTAGATTTTACAAACCCTAATCTATTCCAGGCTTCGCACTTTAGGGGGCAATCTGTTACACTAAAAAATGTCACCATGACTATTTACAGTTAGTATGGCTCAATCAACAGTCATGCTACCCTCTTAGGCATGTCTTATGCCTCTGCTCTCCATGTCAAACTCCAAAAAGAGAGAAAGTCTTGTATAAATGTATTTATCTCTGGGGACGCAGGTTCTCTCAACCTTACCTGCGGGGACGCTCCCAATGTTCACAAAAGCTGCGTCCAAAGAGGCTCTGTATGTAAAGGGACAGGTGCGTCCCCCTGTAAAGGTTAGAATGCGCAAGTTTCATCTTTAAAAAGTTACTTGTGGTCATTTCTAGAGCATTCTAGAAGGTTGTTCGACGTGTATTGGGCGCCTCCAGATGGTTCATGCACTCCTATCAAAGAGGAACTTATCCCATCAATAAGGGAGCTATCCCACCCAAAGAGGGGATTATCCCATTGATGGTGGACCTGATTAACCTCCTCTTGAACACTATAAATATAGGCATTGGGCCAGAAGGAGGAGAGGTTGAAGCTATACATTTTCTAAGGGTAAATGCTGCAGGAATTAGGACTCCCATTTAGAAGCTTGTGAGGAGAGATTGCCATCTTTGCTTGTTCTATTTGGAAGTGGGTGTGCTTTGTCAAAGTAAAGGAGAACTCTTGACGGACCCTGGGAAGGACTTGCACAACACCAAGGCTCAGGTTGTATTTGTTCTTTTTGTTACCTATTAATGCAAATGAGTCCATTCTTCTCAATAACTTGTTGTTTATGAGTTATTTCATGTGCTCCTTGGTCTACATGTTGAATATGCTTTGTTTTATGTTATAATCAGGTGCTATTTAATTGTTTGACTGTTGGTGATTACAGGTTTTGGAGAAAAGGAGGAGCTCATCCAGATCAACAAAGCTTGGACTTCTACAACAGCGTTTGGACAAAGGTAAGAACAAAACACTTGATATCTCATATCATAATGCATGTTTAGAGAAGGATAGATCTTGTTTGTCTTGTTTGTCACTAGAGAGTCTTAGGCTCCTAGGGAGGTTGGTTGTGTCCGCACAATCGACTCTTTCCGCCTGACACTTGGGTCTTGTTATTTTTGACTACCATTTACCTTTATTCCTTTCTTTCCCTTTCCAACCTTGCTGAGTTTGAATCTTGTGCTTTGATTTCTCATAACAATGTTTCAACTTTCCGATGATGTCTACAAGTAACTGAGGCTCATCATACTCAATACGATCTTTATATGCTAATTGTAATCCATTAACAAATCACTGAAATTTGGATTTCTCATCCTTAAGATACGGTACATACCTCAACAACTCCAGGAACTTGGTTGTATACTCCTCACTTGTCATTGATACCATCTTTAGCTCATAGAATTCCTTGGCTTTTATGTCATAATACCTTTCTAACAAGTACTTGTTCTTGAAATGTCTCTTGAATTCATGCCAACTCAACTCCTCTATCCTGATGTCTCTAACCCACTTCATATCATCCCACGAGATGTCTGCTTTCCCTTTGAGGCTAAATATAACTATTATGGCCTTCATATTCTCTGTGTTATCATGTAATTCAATAAAATTCTTTATCTCGAGTAACCATGCCTCTGCATATTTTGACTTCTTCGAATATCCATCAAAGATAGGTGGCTTTGATTTATTAAACTCATCTGGAAAATATCCCCTACCATTCCTCCTATGAGGATGATAACAATGATGACCATGGTGTCTGTCGGAAGCAAAACTAAAATAGAACCTGTGTCCATCACCTCTCGTATCTGGCGTATCCAAGAACTTGCCATCTTTGATCGTGGAATTCCTATCTGACCTATGCTCACCATGAGACCTACTTCCATATGCCCCATTAGTCCTGTCCTCATGTCCATGACTGATCTTAAGTGGTCCCCGTCTCTACAAGTCCGAAAAAATATGAAGGATAACTGCATTAACCTCTGCTTGTTTCTCCTATGCTCAAATGATCCTGTCATTATCTGCTTTGCAACTTATTATTTCTGCCTTCAAGCTTATTAATGTGTCTGTTATGTCAGGAGAGTACCCATCATCATGTTGGTCATCAGATTTGTAGGGAGAATCTCGTGAACTATAATCTACCATCTTTCTAGTCATCTTTGATATTCTTCTAGCAAGTATATCATGTCAGCTAAATCAAAACATAAACATAACTAACATACCTCAGTGTAGTTCAGGGGAGGATATCCCATCTACAAGATCAATCCAGATTGGCATAATACATGTATAATCATAATCATAACAATATATAAACATAATCTCAATCATCATCCAATTACCATGCATGGTACCACAACTATAACATCAACTAGACACAATGCATGCATGACAACACATATACATTGACATACACAACACATGCATATTCAACTAGCATGCATTCATGACAAATAGATCCCAACAAAAACACCTTCAACTTCTACATGAAGACACAACTGTAACAATGACCATCACCATGCATACACATCAAGCACATATACAACATACATGTACGCATGACACACACATTCTACGCATCCAGTCCAAGGGGTGAACCATGCTCTGGTACCACTCCGTGGTATTAGAAATCACCCAAAGAGAATGAAAACTAGACATCACCCAAAGAGAACAGAAACCATACATCACCCAAAGAGAACAAAACCAACTTTGATACCACTCTGTAACACCATCCTCACACATTTATCCAAGCTAATCAGTCCACCGGGGTAAACATGTGATGAAGAGTTACTATCATATGATTCAACTCCCCTGTGTAGTTAATGAAGTGGAATCAACACACCAAAACAAAATTGACCTTCCTTAGAAGCTACTGAACCCTCGTGGGCTAATCAACCACTCCAGGTGCCCAACCCCTGAGTTAACCTTTTTACTGAACTAGACCCCAAGTTGCTCACATGACAAGCCCTCCATGTGACTGAAACCCTCTAGTCGCTCCCACAGTAAGGCCTCCATGCGACTGTAATTTTTTTCGGGAAGTTCGGTACTAGCGACCCTGAAATATGAACCACTTTTTCAGGGCTAGGACTCAGACCTCTGCCTAGAACTTGATGAAATTCATAGAAATGATAAATAACAAGAAGACAAGGCCTCTAATGCAAAACTTAAACAAGGACCTGACCTAAATCATCCTAACCATGACAAACATTTCATTAAACACATCATGATAATGTCATGTATAGGTCATAAATACACATCTGAACATAGGGATTTCATACTTATTTGAGAATCATAAAAAAGGTTTGATGCCCTTTGACATAGCTGCATTATCACCTATAAGGTTATTCATTCATTATCCATTCATTCACTAATCAAAACATGATGAGAGCCATAACTCAAGTCTATCATAAAACCATGATTATAACCATCATATAACCAGTGAAACATTAATGATAGAAAAACCATTAAAGTCACATAATAAAAAGTACATTTACACATAATATACAAGAGGAAAATAGCTCTTATTAACATATGCAAAATCCAACCAAGTTAGGGACTTCTACGTACCACCCGACCATAGATTGGACTAAATCTAATCTTTCTTTCACCCAATCACCCCTCTGCCATATTCCAAAAATGAATGTGGGACTCACAACAAAATTGACCATGCTTCTTAGGCTGTACCACATATCTTTCCAAACCTGATCAAGGATTTTTAGGCCTGAAGAAAGCACCTATACAACCAGGCTTTACTATATACCCTGCCAAGGGATTCCTATGCCCAAACAAGAAACATAGACTACCAGGCTTTACCACAATCCCACCATACACCGGTCTAGGGATCACTAGGCCTATACAAGCATGGATGCCTATGCTTCTTGATCAAAATCTTCCTTGCTTGATCTTTGCTTCCCTTTGCTTTCTTTTCCTTCCTTTGCCTTCCTTTTTCCAATGCTAGTGTGCTCTAAGAATTCTCTAAGAGTGCAAGAGTATGAGAGAGTAGACTAAATAGAGAGAGCTCCAAGCTAAAACTAAAAAATGTTGTGAACTGATCCTCAGAAGCCTTTTTATTAATGAGGCCTCTATTTTCTTAAATTTCCATTATTTTTCCTTCATTTTCCTCCTCAGACGCAACCTGTGACCTTTCACCTTCATTTTATCCTAATTTCCATTATTTTCAAAAATAAATGCCAAATAATGCCTCTTTCCTTTCCAAAGCCTTTGCCAATTTCCCCTTAGCCATAATGAACCATATAAACACCCACTACGATGTTTTGACCAACATTCAGCTTAGAATACATGTCTCATGACCTTGGTCTTATTTTTCCTTTATTAACTTTTATTACATGTATTTTTAACCTGGGGATATTACAACACTAAATCTTTACATAATTCATGAACCTCCATTAACTCCTCCATATATTAAACCCTCCATGTTAACTTTATTCCTCTTTTTATTTATTTATTTATTTATTTTTTCCGTTTTATTTTCTTATATATATATATATATATATATATATATATATATCTATATATATATATATATATATATATATATATATATATATATCTATATATATATATATATATATATATATATATATATATAGATACATAGAAACATTTACAAAAAAGAAGAAGAAGGTGTGGAGAGCTCTGCGATGGCGATGGTTAGGGTTTATTCGCGCAGGGAACGCTATGCAATCGCATCAGCACCCAAACCAGCCGCAAGCCCTGAAAATGATCCAAGGTACACGGGAACAGTGAACGCGATCGATTATGGAGCGATGGTGGTTAATGGTCTCAGGGTTTCAGAAGGTCTGTTCTGCGCAGCCGCAGGCCCTAAAAACTTGATATGATGTGGATCGGCTAGAAGACCGAATGCTGAAGCTAACGATGTCTCCCGCAGGCAGAGGCCCGGATCTGTTGATGGCACAGACTCTCATGACCCGAAACATAGGAAACAGAACCTGGAGTGTTTCCCACCCCTCTGGAAGCAGATCTATCTTGATCCGCTCTCTTCTGCTAGCGATCTCTTCAAGATTGGCAGATCTGCCTACGATTATCAAAAACAGAAGCATAAGACTCCTAACAGTCCCAATCTTGGTATGCCGTGGCCCAGTTCCGCTACGATAGGATCGATCTCAAATAGCAGGGACGAAGACAAGGTATGGAAGGGGTATATGGACCTGGTTTCTTGGTATTTTGAGGTTCCTCTGAATCCGCCAGCACAGATCAGGGCTATTACTATCGCAAAGCATTGTTCTAATAAAGGGCATGTAGAATCCTAACTGCAAACAAGAGACAGGCCCAACAAAAACCCTGATTTGGCAAACGACATTTCAGATGGGGTCGAACATGTTAGAACAGGATCGGATCTAACAGTTTCGACCAGATACAGGCAGAAGCAAAATAGAAAATCACCAGATCCAGAACACATGGGCAAGGGCAAAGCAGAACGGTTGGAGTTGGCCGTGTGTGCAAGAGCCAAACAGAGCAAGGGAAACTAGAACTGGGGTGCCCCCATGAACAACAATAATGCTGGATCTGTCGTGACAGGGTACCCCAGGAGAGATCCACAGCGCATGGGTACAGATCTGGCTCAACAAAGGCCCCACGGCACTGATCTAACCCACACAGGCACAGAACAGATTCAAATCTTCATTAAAATGCTTGAAGGCAAACACTACTGCATGCGGCTCAGAAAGGAATCAAGCATTCAGGAACTAAAAAAGGAAATACAGGGCCGCCATGGAATCCCAGAACAAATACAAAACCTCATCTATTCTGGATTCAATCTACAAGACAACAAAACCCTGCAGTATTATGACATAGAAAATGACTCAACCATTAATCTAACCCTCAGATTGCGGGGAGGAAGCTCTGGAACCAGCTCCAAAAATACAAGTTCTTTTTGGGATGCAGTAAAAGGAAAGGAAGAAAAAACAGGAAACAAAGCAGCACAAACAACAGAACTGCCAGGACCCTACATCGTCGAACAAAAGCCAGAATCACCTACTCTACAGGTATCTATACCAGAGGTAAATGACCTACACACAGATTTATCAAATACTGCAGTCATATGTAGATTCAATGGCTTCTGGCCAAAATCAGATGCCCTGCATCAATGGATCTACACAACATGGACAACAAACTGCGAAATTTACCTCTGCCCTAAAGGGTTTTTCATTGTTAAATTTGATACAGAACAGGAAAGAGACATAATTATTAAACAAGGACCTTGGTTTTGGGGCAGTGCTGGCCTCTTCACAACCCCCTGGTTCTCCGGATTTGATGCAACTACAATGACAGTCTCAACCATGCCTGTATGGGTGAGGCTACATGGGCTCCCACTGCATTTCTGGCATCATAAAGTGCTAACCGCCATTGGGAATTCTCTAGGGAAATTCCTAAAAGTGGATGAAGACAAAGCAATCAGGGGTATCTTTACTTTCGCCAGAATATGCGTAGAAGTGGACTTGAGTCAAGGACTACCTGACCACATCACGCTAAACTTCAACAACACCCAATGGATACAACAGCTCGACTACGAAAACACAGCATTCCGATGCAGGAACTGTTTGCAGACAGGGTATCTTCAAAATGATTGTCCAACAGCTCGAAAGGATCCAAGAAAAACCAAGAAGCAACAAAAAAAGCCCAAAGGCTGGCAACATACAGTGCCGTTGGAAGAAGAGGACATCAAGGAGGACCCACCAGAGAATCATATGGAACCAGAACCTCAAATGGGACAGAAACAAACACAGGAAGCAAAAAACCATTTTACTCATATGGGGCTGATCATTACAGATCTACATCATGAGCTGCAAATGGAAGTAAGTGGCATAAAGAGAACCCATAGCTCAGAGGGCTCAGAATCAGACAAAGGACAACAATTGATCTCCATGGAAAACCAGCTAGCCACAACTACACCCACAGTTGACTCAGGAGGTTGGCGCCGGGTGGAGAAGAAGAAGGGAAGGAAAGAATAGGCTTGCTGGAACATTTTTATTTTTTACTGTTATTTTGGTTTTTGTTAGGATGAACAGCTTAATACAGTGAACTGATAGCATACCCTTACGTGGTAATGCAACAAACAACAACTGATGATATTTTGTAAAAAACTGCTTATTAATGAATATATAATGATTTTTCCAGTGGAAATATATATATATATATATTATTTTAATGTTTTTGATTTATTAAAGTTAAAGGTTAAAAAAAAATATAAAACTGAACATGCCCATAATTTTAATAAACAGAACGTAGTCAATTTTGATCACCCAAATTTAGAAGGCAATATCTCGAGTTATACTCCACCAAATGAGGCAAATGAGGGCTTGTTGGAAATATAATTCTACGGAGAACAACCTGGAAAAATTAATTCAAGCAAATCTAATCAATTACTATCCAAAAAATTCAGTAGAAACTAGAGCTACAAATTTGCAACCAAAATTAATTTCCTGAGTTTTTTTGGGAAAAAAAATCTTTGGGCCAACAAGATTTTCAATCACTAATTGATTTCTAGATTATTCAATTGCCAATCATAACTTCACAGAAATCAGGGAAAGCATGGATATTTTTTTCTTATTATTTTTTTCAATGATATTTTAATTGGTTAATTTGTTTTTCACTGATTTATAAATATATTTTTTTCTCTTCATTGTTAATTAGTTTTAATTTTAATTTTGGTTATTTTTGCAAAGAGTTTGTTCCAAGATATCAGACCCAACGTATTTGGAGAGATGAGATTGGAATTGCAGAGAAGGAAAATGCATTTTTATATCTCGAATATAAGAGATCAAAACTGTTTTACAATAGACTTCCTTTTGGGGATTTGATTTGTAAACTATAAATAAGTTATTGGAGAATGAGAGGTGGTTCCATTTTGCTAGAAGTAGGGTATTCTTTGCACTACTGCAATGAGGATTTTCCCTATAGATCTAGAAGAAATACTTAGATCTGATCTTGGGGGTTTTCCTTTTAAGATTAGATCTCTATTGTAGAGGTAGATCATGTACTATTGCAACTTCTTTCTCTATTAGTAGAGCTGAAGGTCTTCAGAGGACTGTTGGGAAAATTCATTGTAAACATAGAGAACGAGATCCAGGTTTGTGATTGTATTTTCAAGTACTATTATTTGTTAATATAATCTTATTCTTTTATGGTATATTTGTGATAATGATTCCATGTTTTAGCACTATTATTGAATATGTGAATCTCTATTTGTTTATTAGCTATTTGAACCAATAATTTGTTAGGATATTCCGACACATAGGAAATAGTTAAGTATAACTTGGTCTAGTATAGAGTTAGGTAAAGTGTGTTTCTTTACTATGTACATTTTGTAACTTACAATCCGACGGTCACGAAATGTAGTGATCCGACGGTTCATTCTCTCCTCGGTATTACTGACACTTGATCCGTGGCTTAACACCCGATTGGTCCATGATCTCTATTTAAAGAGCATGGAGGGTCATTTGTAGGTTAACCCGTCCATGAGAGAAGCTTATGTAAATTTTCATTCTTTTATTAATAAATTGCCTGAAGTGGCCGCGTTGGCTTAGGCCGTGGACTGTTTCCCTCTTTGAGGGTTTTAACCACGTCAAAAGTACTGGTGTATTGATCTGTGATTTGTTTGTGAGCAGTGTCCTTTGGTGTTCTGTTTGAGGAACTTACCCTGTAAATTCCTACATGGTATTAGAGCTATTTGAGGGCCGCGTCCGTTGGTGATCCAAATCTGAAGCCGGTAGAACTGCATCTGACTACCGTTTCCTAGATCTACTGTTTCTGAATACTTTCGGGCTGAGAGGACTGCTCTGTTGTGTTGGGAGCATCTGTTCCAGTGAGGAACCCCTTTCGTTTCACGCGAAAAGGTTTCCAGTAGCCCTAGCTGCGTCATTTTTAAGATCTGGAGGTATACAGTGTTTATTTGCAGTTTACAGTTATTTTCTCTCTGTTTATTTCGGTTTCGGTTTATTTAGATTTTTTTTATTACCGGATCTATACCTTTCATTTCTGCGTATGCTCTTTGTCCCACGACTCTGTGCGATCTGGGCAAATTAGAAACATAAAGGAAGGATTTTTCTCATGCGTATGCTCTTTTCCGCTGCACCTTAGTGTGATCTCGGAAAATCAGAAACATTGAAGAAAATATTTAGTTTCTGGATAAAACTAACTTCGAGCCACAAGGTTCGTTTTTTTTTGTATGTCCGTGTTGGGTTTTTTGTTTTTTGTTTTGTAGGGAAAAAGAGCAAGCACGCAACCCAAAGCTTCAACCCCCCCCTCTCTCTCTCTCAAACTTTTTGTATAGCTCACTTGGTCCAAAGCTAATTTATGAGAGTAGAGGTCTTGAGTTCAAGTCTCCTTTTTGTGGGGGCGGATTTTTTATTTCCGCACATTCCCGCACTTCGTCGGTGTCTTCATCAAATTTTCTTCAAAAAGCCGTAACTTCTTCATCCAGAAGCCGTTTTCAGAACCATTTTTTTTGAAACAGCTTAATTTTTCGAGATCTTTCCATTGGAACACTTAGTTTCAGCATCTATAGCTTTAGTTTCTGTTAAAATGGAAAGTCCTTGCCAAGTTATTCTTGACAACACCAACTACTTCCAATGGTGGTCCTACATTGTGGATTTACTTAGAAGTAAAGGTCTCTACAGAATAACCAGAGGCCAAGAAACCAAACTGAAAGATGAAGATAAGGCAGCTAAATGGGAAAATAGGCAAGATCAAGCACGTGGGTTGATAGGGATGTCTATTTGTCCAAATCTTAGATTCCATATTACAGAACTTGATACTCCTGATGAAGCATTGAAACAGATTACTAAAGTTGTTGGAATAAAAAATGAACTTAGAGCCCGTCAACTTGAAAATGAGTTGCTTACATTGGACCCCAATAATTTTTCTTGCATTGAATATTTTTTGTCCAAGTTCAAGACCCTTAGACTTCTCTTGGAAGGTGTTAAGGTTAAGAAAGAAGATAGTAACCTTATCTATTCCATTCTTACTAAGTTGGGACCAGCCTACTCTGTGTTTGTTTCCACCTTCCATTCTACAAGAGAAGCCTTCATTTCTCAAGGACAAGACTACAAGTCCCCTTCCTTTGATTCTTTTTGTGATTCTTTAATAAGAGAACAAGAAAAACTCTTACACCTTGGTCTTCTTAATCTTGGAAACTCTTCCAAGAAAGCGTTAGCCGCCCAGCAACAACCAAATCCAAAGAATCCTAAGAAGTTATATCCTAAAAGGAATGGTCCTAAACCAAACAAGGGTCCTAAGCAATCTCAGCCTCAAAATGAAAAATCATTTCAACAAAATGATAAGACAAATAAAAACAAAGGGAAGAAGACTGATAAACATTGCAACTTTTGTAATCGAGATGGCCACTTAGAATCCAAATGCTTTAAGAAGATGGAAGCCTTGGAAGCAGCAATGAAGAAGCATAACATCCATTTGGAGGACTCTTCAACTTCAACTTCATCTTCAGGAATGGCACTTTCTGCATGTGGTTGTCAAGCATCTCGGTCTGGCTATGCACTAAATGTATCTTCTTCTTCTCATTCTCATGAGTGGCTCATTGATTCTGGAGCTTCTTATCACATGGCCAAAAACAAAGCCATGTTTTCTTCTTTAAATGATTGTAACACCAAAAATATATATGTTGGTGATGATAGATCTCTTAGTGTTTTAGGGACTGGAACTGTTCATATAGACAATGGTCAGTTTAATGATGTATTATGTGTTCCAACCTTATCCTACAACCTTCTATTTGTATATCAGATAACTCATTCAGGTGAAGGTAAAATCATTGAATTTTCACCTCACGATGTTCTAATTAAGGACCTAAGAGATCCTAGACAGATTTTAGCTACTGGCATTGCTGATGATTCTACAAGGTTGTATAATTTTCACAACTTTGGGTCATCAAATCTTCCCTCGGTATTTGTTGCTCATAATGATGAAGTGAGCAAACTTTGGCATGAGCGATTTGGTCACTTAAACTATCGCTCTCTTCAGAATCTATGTAAAGAAAATATGGTGACAGGTCTTCCAATTGTATCTTGCAGAGATGGTGTTTGTTCCGGATGTGTACTCGGAAAACATCATCGGGACAGTTTTGAAAAACGTGCCTCTTGGCACGCCTCAGCCCCTTTACAGCTCATGCATAGTGATTTATGTGGTCCACTTCCAGTTGTTTCATTCTCTGGCTACAAGTACTTCTTAACTTTCATTGATTATTTCTCCAGACGCACTTGGGTATACTTCTTAAAACTCAAGAGTGAAGTATTTGACATGTTCTCAGCCTTTAAGGCCTTTGTTGAAAAACAATCTGGACATCAAATTCTTAAGCTAAGATCTGATAATGGTGGAGAATATGTTAACAGAAAATTCATCAACTTTTGCACTGAGAATGGAATTCAAATGCAACATACTGTTCCATATACTCCACAACAAAATGGTGTAGCTGAAAGGAAGAATCACACCTTAAAGGAAATGGCTAATTGTGTGCTTCAATCTAAAGGACTTAGTCTTAATTATTGGGCAGAAGAAATTAACTGTGCAAATTACATAATAAATCGCACTCCTACTAAGGTTTTAAAGAATATCACTCTAGAAGAAGCATGGAGCTCAATTAAACCAGACGTAAGTCACTTTCGTGTTTTTGGAAGTGAAGCATGGGCCCATATTCCAGATGAGAAACATAAAGCTTTAGAACCTAAGAGTCAAAAATGTATTTTTGTTGGATATTCTGAAGATGTCAAAGGATATAGACTTATTCCACTTAAGTCCAAAAATGTTATCATTAGAAGAGATGTAAAGTTTGCTGAAAATATATCGGCCTACGAGCCTAGTTCGGCAGATGTGCCACCTCTCCCTATCTCTTCTACTTTTGAAAATATTTCTTCTTCAGATGATGAAAGCGAGGATGAAAATCCTCCCCCACCTTCTCAGGATCCTCCTTCAGCTCCTCAGCTTCCAAAATGGGTCCGTGCTACTCGGGATGCAGCAGGTGATCTTGCCGGTGATCCTACAGATCAGCGACGTACACGTTCTCAGTTTGATAGAGCCTCTTCTTTACTGGCTCAAGCTTCACTGAATTATGATCCTGACACCTTTGCAGAAGCTTCAGGCCATCCAGATTAGGAAGCAGCTATGAATGAAGAATATCATTCATTATTGGCAAATGATACATGGGATCTTGTCCCTCTACCAAAGGGAAGAAAACTTGTTAGATGCAAATGGGTTTACAGAACCAAGTATGGACCAGATGGGAAAGTTGATAAACATAAAGCTCGTCTTGCTGCTAAGGGTTTTTCACAAGTTGAAGGCATTGACTATACTGAAACCTTCTCCCTTGTTGCCAAAATGAACTCTATCCGCCTTGTTATTTCCCTTGCTGCCTCTTTCAAATGGGAAGTCCATCAGATGGATCTTAAATCCGCCTTCTTGCATGGGGACTTGCATGAAGAAATCTATATGGAACAACCTATTGGCTTTATACAAACAGACTCCAGCCTTGTATGTTGGCTTAAGAAATCCCTTTATGGTCTCAAGCAAGCTCCTCGAGCTTGGTATGCCAAAATGGATAACTTTCTTTTAGAAAATGGCTTTTCTAGGTGTCATTCTGACAATACTGTCTACACCAAGAAAGTGGGCAAGTCTCTTATCATTCTTGTTCTTTATGTTGATGATCTTATCCTGACTGGTAGTGATCCCAACCTTATAAACCATGTGAAGTCTAGCCTTAAAAGGAAGTTTGAAATGACAGACTTAGGACACTTACATTATTTTCTTGTTCTTCAAGTCTTGCAATCCAAGGAAGGTATTTCCCTTTCCCAGTCCAAGTATGCTTGTGATATTCTACGCCATTTTCACATGGAAGACTGTAAGCCAGCCCCTTCTCCCTTTCAGTCTGGAGTCAAACTTTCAGTCACTTGTACTTCTCCTGAAGTTGATGCTACCTTATACCATCAACTTGTAGGAAAACTTTTGTATCTAACCCATACTCGTCCTAACCTTTCCTTTGCTGTTGGCCTTGTTGCTCGGTTTATGCAAAACCCATGTGAAAGTCATTGGAAAGTAGCTAAAAGAATACTTCATTATGTTCAAGGTACAGTTTAGTTTGGGATTCATTACAGTGCCAAAGCATCTCCTCTATTGGTTGGTTTCACTGATTCCAATTGGGCTGGTGACCCTGATGATCGGAAGTCTACTGCAGGTTATGTGTTCACTCTTGGTTCAGGACCTATTACATGGGCTTGCAAGAAACAAGGTGCCATTTCTCTTTCTTCAGCAGAAGCAGAGTATCGTGGTGCCGTAAAAGCTAGTAAGGAAGCCTTGTGGCTTCGTCAGATCCTGTCAGAGTTTGGCTTTCAGCAGCAACATCCGACTACACTTTGGTGTGATAATCAAAGTGCCATTCAACTATGCAAAGATCCAGTCCAACATCAGCGCAGCAAACACATTGAATTGCACATGCACTTCATCAGAAAGCTCATTCATGACCATGTTCTTGAAGTGCAATATTGTTCAACAGATGATCAAGTTGCAGACATCTTTACAAAGGCTCTCACAGAGGCGAAGTTCACTAAACTTTGATTTATGGTTGGAGTTCAGGAAGTTGTCACTAAGGGGGGATAGGCTCTAGTGCCTCCTTCCTTCTCCTATTGTGTCATATTTGTAAATCCTTCAATCCTATCCCAAGTTGTTCTTAAGGGGGGATGTTAGGATATTCCGACACATAGGAAATAGTTAAGTATAACTTGGTCTAGTATAGAGTTAGGTAAAGTGTGTTTCTTTACTATGTACATTTTGTAACTTACAATCCGACGATCACGATATGTAGTGATCTGACGGTTCATTCTCTCCTCGGTATTACCAACACTTGATCCGTGGCTTAACACCCGATTGGTCCATGATCTCTATTTAAAGAGCATGGAGGGTCATTTGTAGGTTAACCCGTCCATGAGAGAAGCTTATGTAAATTTTCATTCTTTTATTAATAAATTTCCTGAAGTGGCCGCGTTGGCTCAGGCCGTGGACTGTTTCCCTCTTTGAGGGTTTTAACCACGTCAAAAGTACTGGTGTATTGATCTGTGATCTGTTTGTGAGTGATGTCCTTTGGTGTTCTGTCTGAGGAACTTACCCTGTAAATTCCTACATAATTACACAGATCAACCATTAATATTTCTATTGCTCTTGCATTTAAATGAATTTTTGAGTAACTATTTACTCATAAATTTATCATCATAAATCAATTTAATAGCCATTAAAATTGTGTGAAATAATTCCCTATTTTAGTGGCTCTTATTTCAACACTTTTATCTCTAAACATAACATATATTGCATTAATAATATCAGTTGTTATAACTATTTCAACAGATTGATATTCACTATAAAACATATGTTAAAGCCCCATTATATTTTAATCCCCACACTTGGAATTTGGAAATTATTTCCTATGTGTTAGGTCCCTATACTACTAATGTAACCACTTATTGTTATTACTGGAACCCCCTTATTATATTTTTGTGCCCATGTAGTCCCCATATTGTTATTATTTTTCCCCATAGAAGCCCACTATTGTTATTTTTGTGCCCTTACATTATTATCGTTATATCGGCTTTGATTATATTATGACCCCATAGACTCCTATATATAGAAAGGAGGTCTTGTCATTTGTATCATCCAAGAATTGTTCATTTGTGTAATGTAAAGGAGGTTTCCCCCTCGAAGAGACTGATTTTTAAGTCGTTGATCTATCTTTTCTATATTTTTGTGAGTTGGTTTCTTAACATTTGGTATGAGAGTTTGGATTCTAAGGTTTCTATGCTCCAAACAGGTCATCGTGGAATTTTTGCTATAAATTTTTCTCTACAAAGTTTCAAAAGATAAAAAAAAAACCCATTTGATTCGAAATCATTCTGAACCTCAAGTATGAATTTCATATCTTGTCTTGCTATATTTTCGGAGATGTGATTTGAGGAAGTTAGGGTTTTTTCAAGCTCCAGAATTCCATCTCAAACAGGTCATTGTTGAACTTTCTCCTTATTATTTTTTCTACGAAGGGTCAGACCATGAAATTAAAACCCAGTTGAGCCGAAATCATGCTGACACTCGGGTCCGAATTTAAGATCTTTTTTTACTATATTTGCGGAGAAATTTAGGGTTTTTGTAGACTCCCGAATTACATTCCAAACAGGTGATATTGGGAAAATCGCCATAACTTTCTCTCTGAGCATCATATTGAAATTTCGTAAGAAGTTACAGAAAGAGGATAGAATTTAATTTTCTCTGTATTTGTTTCAGGTCTGAAGGTCGAAACAGTAACACGTGATAGGTCGCACAAGTTTGCTATATTGAACGAGTCTATAATTAGGTCATCATAGGAGATTTGGAATAACTCTTTATTGAAGAATCCAATATTGATCAAACTAGTGGGGTTAGAAAGAGGACTTAGAGGGATACCATAGGAAACAATGTTAGAACTTGAAGATCTGAAATTACAAAGTTACATTCATTTAAATATCGAGCTCCTAAAAGCAAGAACAATAATGACTCGAATCAAGAAAATAGAAACACCTAGTAAGCAAAATTGGATGGATGATTTGAAGAATGCGATCAAAGCTAAGATACATATTTTTATATGTGTCATGGAAGCTAATATCGATGGTATGGAAGAATATTTGAAGAATGACATGGGAGATTTGAAGAAAGACATGGAAGGTTTGAAGGAAGGTGGGATAAAGCTATTACAAGAAAGGCCTCCTAATGACGAAAAGGTAGTAGAGGAAACTCTTGATGAGAAAAAAATAAATGTTGATAATGATTTCATAGAATCTAACATTGGATTGAAGACCCACCATATTCCATAGATCGATATGAGGAAGTTTGATGGCAAGGATCCCATAACATGGATACTCCAGATGGAGAATTATTTTGATCTACATGATGTGTAATTGTTACAAAAGGTACGTACTGCATCTTTATATTTAGAACCGAATCAAATTTTATGGTATAAAGGGCTTTGTTCTTGTAAAACACTAGTCACTTGGTCAATTTTCACGGAGGAAATGATAGCACATTATGAGGATACAAAGAGCAACACCTTCTTTAGCCAAATTATAAATCTCAAACAAAAGGGTTCAATGGTAGAGAACATTGAGGACTTCCAAAAATTGAATATAAGGGTAAATGATATTCCAGAGAAGTAGAGGATTGATGTATTCATAGGGAATTTAAAGGATAACATTCAACATGAGGTTCGTCTTTGGTAACCTGATTCATTGGAGAAGGCATTCACACTGGAAAGAAAAATTGAAAGCAAAATTATGGCAACACGAAATCATACCACTCACAATTATAAATATGGAAGTGTTTCTTATCCTAGCCTTCCAAAATCTACAAGGTTGATACCAAAAAAATTGGAAGAAAAAAGAGAAAACGACCTTTGTTACGGTTGTGATAGAAAATACACTAAAGGTCATAAGTGTGTTGAGAAGAAATTATTTTACATTGATTGTGAAGAGGAGGAAGAAAAGGATCAAGAAACATCAAAAGAAGAGGATATACACTAGGAACCAACCCCAGAGAAAGAAGAAATGAATCTGACCATATCTTGCAATGCATTGGTAGGAATTACCACTCCTCAAACTCTCAATATAGAAGGACATATCAAGAAGAAAAAGGATAACCTCACTTTCACGCAGAATCAAATGAAACAACAGGGAGATCAACATCGCAACGAAAGAAGTTTTAATGTAGGCTAATGGGTATTTTTACGAATACAACCATACAAACAAATGTCCCTTAAGCAATCTAAGAAGGATAATAAATTATCACCAAACTACTATGGTCCTTACAAGGTGTTGCAAAATATTAGTACTATGGCATACAAATTGGAGCTTCCTGCATCTTCCCGAGTGCCCACAGTTTTCCATGTTTCATGCTTAAGGAAGGTTATAGTTGACAAGCTCCCAGTTCAAACAATATTGTCGGAACTTGATGAGTAAGGAAAAATCATATTGGAACCTGAATTAGTCAGGAAACAAGAACTCGACAACTATGAAATCGATCAATTTCAGAGTATCTCATCAAGTGAAAGAACTTAACTGCTGAAGATTCCACATGGGAGGACGAGAATTTTATCAAGAAGCATCTAGAACTACTCAAGCATTGAGGACAACACTTTTTGAAGGAGAGGGGCATGTTAGGTCCTTATACTACTAGTGTAACCCCTTATTGTTATTAGTGCAACCCCCTTATTATATTGTTGTGCCCATGTAGTCCCCATATTGTTATTATTGTGCCCCATAGAAGCCCACTATTGTTATTGTTGTGCCCTTACATTATTATTGTTATGTTGGCTCTAATTATATTATGACCCCTTAGACTCCTATATATAAAAATGAGGTCTTTCCATTTGTATCATCCAAGAATTGTTCATTTGTGTAATGTAAAGGAGGTTTCCCCCTCAAAGAGGATGATTTTTAAGTCGTTGATCTATCTTTTCTATCTTTTTGTGAGTTGGTTTCATAACACTATGTGCCAAGTTTTAATAGTTTTTTTTTGGCATTAGCAAGTAGGCTTTTATTTAGATTAATTCTTTGCATTTTTAAAATTCTCCTTTCACAGGATAAACTCCATTAGTGGCTTGGCTAAACCCTTATGGCAACTTAAGGATCACTTTCTTGCAAGTGCACTACAGGAGGGTATGTTTGATTGCCTCTTTTTCTTAATGGAATATTAGAGACATCACAAGTTAGTAGGGAGAGTAAGGGGTAACTGCACCCATTTGAACTAGTCAGAATCACCATCCTAAATAGGAAAATGCCTAATTGGGGTCTTGAATGGGTGATGTCCCTTATGTTGATTATGGTCATTTTTGACCATCAAATATTCTTGGTGCTAGAAGGAGGGCCAACGACAAATTTTATTTTTGGAGTTTTGAATTTTAAAGTTTTATTTATTTTCAATGGCTCTTTCTAAAATTCTCATTTGGAGTTGCAACTTTGGATGTGCATTCACCACCACTCCAATGAAAATTGTAAGACTTTTGTCAAAGGTAAAGTATAATGGTAAGATTAATGCTTGCACATATGAACATGTTTTTCACTTTCTTCAAAATTTTACAAATTCTACTTTCTCTGATATTGGTGAGGGTGTTTTATGCAGAATTGTTACTCCAATCCTCACAGGCAAAACCAAAATATGGTGTGAATCTATTCTAGTTGCCTCTATTCACAGTTGGAACAAATTTATTACAAAGTTCCTTCATGCATTCGAAGGATATGAATATGAACAAGTATGCATCAAACTTGAAAACTTGCACAAATTTAATTATGAATATATAATAGATTTTACAACTAGATTCAAGTTAATTTTCTTAAAATTTAAATCTTAAGAGAAACCTTCAAATATTGAATTAATGGAATGGATTAAATATGCTGTTTATTTTCCTTTTGTTACAAATAATTGTAAAGAACCAAGATATTGATATTCTCTAAATGTATTTATTGTTGTTGAAGAAGTTGTTGCTCACAATGACATGGCTTATCTTCAAGCATAAAACAAAGAAATTTCCAATGAACAATTTCAACAAGCTATTAACACATCCATTGAAATTAATGTAGATCTTGAAAGTGTTCCAAAGCATGTTGATATTGATAAATCACCTCCTCAAAACCAAATTAAAATGTTGTTCATAACAAAGAAGAAAATCAAGAAGCGACAACTCAAATTGAAAACTTAAATAATGTGCTTTTTGCGGTAAACATTTCTAAGTTTTCTCATGTTGTAAATAATGCTCAGCCACAAAGTTTGGAACAACCAAACATTAATTATTAGGAAAATATGGTCGTCTGAATACATGATGAAGAATCTGAAATTTGCATTAACTAAATAAGGAAGAATTCACAGGTAGATAAATTTTTAGATTCATATCTTCAAACAATCATTTCTCCCTCTAGCCCGATCTTTTTGCTGATAATAATTCATTTTCCAATCAATCAACAATTCATCTTTTCATAAATTCTATTTTAGAAAACAAAGGGGCTGTCGTAAATTTAATAAAGAATGTAATTCTAATTAGTTTCAATAAGGAAAAAGAGTCATTTAATGATTTCCTTTTCAACAATGCCGAGAATTCTCATTAAAATCCATTTAATTACTATTCTTGTTCTAATTTACTTTATGAAAAGGAAGAGAGTGCTAATGAAAATTGTCAATTCATTTATGATGACGATTTTGAGTTTGAGAATATTGATTTATATCACCCATCATTAAATTCTCACGATCTCAATATTCAAATTCAATCTATTTGTTAAGATGTCAGATCTTCTCATATTGATATCATTATAAAAGATTCTCATCTCGAATCCCAAAAATTCCATAGTGACTGCAATTTTCAAGAAGAGATATCTATTTCAATTCTTTATTCTGACATTGTTCAAGTTCCCATTCTTGCTCATAGTCCTAAATCTCTCTGACTTTCATGTGTAGATGTTGGTATTAGTCCCGATTGCATTATTTCAGATGATACTTGTGAGGAGGATTTTTTATAAATAAATCCCAATTGTCTTGTAACATTACTTGTAACACTAATTTAAATGATAATCTAATTTTATTACTCATTCTTAATTTATTATGGTTCATTTTATATTTGTATACTACTTTCATTTTTCAATGTTTGGATATCTTATGCTGGCATATGGAGCAGTCAAACGTTGAATACTCATCAAGTGCATTAGTGGAAGAACATGAAAATGGACTTCAAGGCATAAATTATGAGTATCAAGAACTTAAAGCATTTCATTTTCAATTGATCCTTATAACATATGAGCTCATTGTTTCTTCTGAAATAAAGTTTACACAAGGTTCAACACTTGAAAGAGTAGCATTACAATCTAGCCAACCGAGTCTAATCTATCTAAAAATCTTCTGAAAGGTTCATTAGTTTTCCATTATTATTTTCATGATCGATTCAAAATTCTTTTGGAAATTTCAGTTACTCAGAAGATTGTTGATATTCTGCCTGATATACATAACACCAACATTTTTCTACAAGCCCAAACATTTAAAGTTACATCATCTAAATCTAGCATATTATCATCTTCTTCTTTAAAATCCTCCCAATCTATATCAGATTCCTATATTCATTTTTCCAATCCAATTGAGATATGGTTGGAGAATTCATTTAAAAATAGGTTCTTTGTAA